>JBAIAA010000182.1:0-1200000 GCA_037893245.1 Crossaster papposus
TGGTTCTGCCCTTCGCCGGCCGAGCGTTGCATGTCACGCCAGGGGGCGCTCTTTAACGTGTATGGTACTAATGCTGCGTTCCAATCGCGTCGTGTTTATCGGTGTTCGCAAAATTGCCCCGTGTGATTGTTCAAAACAAAATTTCTATCCAATGAAGGCGCGAAGAAAAGACGTCATGCATTTCAAGCAATTCCCGATGTAATTATAAGAAGCGATACGAGTTACTATGCACAAGTGTTGTATGGTGTACAATGTAATATGTACCTACATTATTTTTGTACACGTACCTGTATTACGAATCAGTCTTATAGGTATACAAAAAAAACCACATTTTTTTTTCAAAAACGAACATAACGCGTTTCCTCACTGCTTGTTCGAGGGCGCTAGTCAGAAGTCATAAACACCATAATTCCGTGTGGCCAGAATCACGCCAAATTTTACGATACAACCTGGAAAGCGACATTGTGGGGATCACTTTGTGAGGATACGAATTTTTATTTTACAAATGCACAAAGATAGCTTAGTTGGTAGGGCGCCAGTCCGGCAGTTTCGGAAGTCGCAAGTTTGAGTCCGCCTTGCCAATTTTGTTTGTTTACTTTGAAATGTATGTAAATGTAACCTAGTCAGTTTTCTCCTTTGTGTACAAACTGATATTGTTTTGAATTTTTTTTTTGTCAATTGGAGGGGTGGTATTATTTGAAATAAAATAATGTATCTAAAGCCAATAATTCAAATTAATTATTATTATAAACAAATTATTCGTCATACGATATAACTGTGGTTAAGGAATATATTTTGTAATAATACTCGGACTTTATCATCAATTATTAATTTACTTTAGAAAGTCGCAAAAGCAACTTAATAAGCCAAGACTAAGGGCAACAATTGAATTGTAATTGATTATAAAAATAGGTACTGAAATCCATTGTGTTATCATTGACAATAGTTCCGAGTTGAGATCATAAAACAAATAGAAAAACGGTGGCCGGTTATAAAATTATGTTCAGGAATAAAAACCACGAATCATACGTATAGTGCACAAAAACCAGTCTTTTACCACAACCGTATAACTCCAGGTCAAGGGATTTCAGTTATTAATTCTTTATAAAAAACAACCCCACATTTTCGTTTAATTGTTAGGTGGTTTATTCGCATTGTAAAAATCTGATTGTATTAGACATTCATTTTAAGTTTTATTGCCGAAAACAAATGTAATATAAATCATTGAACTTATATAATGAATATTGCGCATTTACAGAAACCGGGGTAACACATGGATAAATGATGACCAGGAAAATACGACATATGTTGTGTGTTTTTGTTTTTTAAACTTATTACCGGAAGTGTTATTTTGTTAAAGGTTGGATAAACCATTTGGAGATATCGAAACGTTGTACTACCAAATTCTTAAGAAACATCTTACTAATTTGAAAGTAAATAATGATTGTAAGCATCTAGCAAAATTATTGCGCTATGGATATCCTGTAATTTTTCTAAACAATTTAATTTTATAAACAAAAATTACGATTGCCGGACGCCTGTTAAAAACGAACGTCGTTTTTCTTGCTTTTCTCAGCATCCATGGTTGTAAAACTTCGGACAGGTCAGTTGAACAATACTTACCATAAAATACAACCCCCCCCCCCCCCCCCCCCCCACCCCCCAATCCATCCATTCCTGATAATTCGAGCAATAACCAATGGTGTATCCTATCTTTAACTTCACTGGTAACGTATCCCAAAACACTGTTTTGGCTACACAAACATGCACGCATGAAAAGCAAATGACCCACCTTAAGAGGTTTGTTTGTGTCTAATGACGGCTTAAAATAATACGGACTTAGTAATGAGAAAAACCTAACTCAAAACATCTACGGGGAGACTGCATTTTTACAAAAATCACGTGAAGAATTTGTTGCACGGCTATTTACTGTCAATAGGAGTACGCAATCTAAAATTATGCGCGGAAGGGTCAACATCCCCCCATTTGTGTCCCCGTGTTGTGAGTTCCAAAGGGGTGTATCGTGTTTGTTGTAGGGTTGTGTACGAAAATTTCAAATTCATAGTATACTGCGGACTTGCGAACCGTGTTTTTGACGTTCACAGGATGCGAGAAGGATACGGCTTGTGGACTAGCACACGGCCAGAGTCAAATTTTGCCCTTTCTGTATAAACAAAAATGGCAACCACAAACATTTGGGATTCAACATTTTTGTTTGAAGCAAGACAAATTGTGTTATAAACACTCTTTCCCAAAGCTTCTTTGTTCAATATATAGCGTGTGAAGCTGGTGTACATTGTTTGTACTTGGAAGCCATGTGCGCGGTGTGGGCGCGTACCGTGACTCAGGGTTGTAGTCGAGTCCCTGCAAGTCCTTTCACAAGTCCTTTCGTGAAGCCAGTCACAAGTCCCTTCATAAAGGCAGTCACAAGTAACTAGATGAACAATGACAAAGGAATGCTTTTGTCAAAGCTGATTTGAATAGCTTGTGGTTTGAATTGGAACTGAAGGACTTGTGATGGACTTGCAGGGACTTACAGGGACTTGCAGGGACTTGTGATGGACTCGACTACATCCCTGCCGTGACTACAATAACGAGATTGGTTTAAGCAGTCGTACCTTCCATACGTACTTTGAACATTTCTTTGTATTTGTGTGTAGTTAACGTTGGCTAAATGCACATTTGTGTTCTCATCTTAACATAATACTGAATAGTGCTAGGATCTGTAGCTCTGATTAGTGTTAGCTTATTTTCCTTGAGGTCGAGGTCTGATTTTCTTTTATCGCCATATTAAATCCATAGGGCCTATATACAATACCATAAACAAACTAGACAAACAGGCACTTGATAGTAGCGCAGACCTTCGTCCCAACCTTTCTTAAAGTTAATCATTCAGAGTGATCCAAATTCCTCATCGAGATTCAAATAAAGGTAGGATATTTAATAGAGAAGCAATTTTCTAAAATTTTAAAATAGCTACCAGTCAATTCTGTGATGGCCCTATTAAGACTCGGACTGTGTGCCAAATTTCATGTTTTTATCAACAATATTCTATCATAATGTGCACCGATCAGCCTGCCTAAATCGAAGGCAATACAACGGAGGCGTTGGCAAGTTTACAGACCCAACTAAGTTGTTCAGTTCAACAAGTGCAATCGAACGTAACAAGTGCTAGATCGTGGAAGTCCATAATCAACATTGGTGAAGTTTGGGAGGACTTTGTGTAAGCGTGTTATTGTTTATATATGTGGGCGAGGAAAGTATAGAATTTGAAATCTCAAAAAATTTCAAAAACATTGGTGTGCACTGTACTAATGCTTTGTAATTACGAGTATTTAGTTGTAAATAACCTAGAGGTGTTTCCCATCTCCAGGATGCAACCGCCAATTTTGTTAGGAAAAAGAAAATGTTCTCGAGTCTCCATAGTTTTTTTACACAACCGTTGAAGAGTCGTCAGCTACCAATAAAGTCATTTTTTCCGGCAATAAATCATACATACGTTAGCCTTGGTCAAGGCGTTCATCGTTACCCGTCCGTACGTACAGCGCAGCGGTAATCTGAGCTCAAACAACGACCTCACGCGGCCACTATTATACTATGCAAACTAACTGAGGCTACTTGAACGCCTTGGATCATTAGGTTTTGGGGGCGGTGCTCATTATGCTAATAGATTAAGCTGACCTTTATAGTCGTTTTCTTATTGGTCGATCGTTGCGTAGAAACTGCATAATTTGAGCTAGCGGTGAAAGGTCATAGCTAGCTCGCAAGTGTTTACGAACACCGCCATCGTTGACATATTTTATCGGAGAAAGTTAAGTGATTTTTACGAAGGCTTGTAGGAATTACACATGAAGATTTGAACTGTCTTGCTTGATTGGTGAGGGTCGCAGTTATTTTCGCTCGTTTTGCTGGGTATTTTCTTGAGTGTTGACAAAGTTATGGTCAAAACTAGTTGTGTTTAGCTGCTTAGTTTTGAGTTTTCAACCGCGGTGACTGGAGAAGGCCGCGACTCTATTGAAACGTGTCGAACTCGGCCCTACATTATGTCGCACACATCTAATCCAGCTGATCTGAAAACCGTGGCTCGGTAAAACGCGGAACTCTGATAATAAAATGCCTTGCCGGCTGAATTTTGCCAAGAAAATAATCTGAGGAGTTATTGGGGATCATAAGACACTTGTCCCAGTTAAAATTACGATATTGCGAACACTTTGAAGGTTGGTTCTGCAGCCGTAAACATGCCCCCTCCCCACAGCGTTGGACCATGCTTGAACCACAATGTGGCGATACTGCACAGACCAGCATGCCTGGGTTAATGCCGATTATGCGGCGATAAGAAACTGACCGAACACGCTGAAAACTGACGCAAACTGGCCGTACGTGCGAGCTACGAGCAAAATGGGGCTCAGGCTGCCTGAAAAATGACGGATTTCCCATAACCTGTCGGCAAATTCACAAAGACCACGAACTGGAAAGGATTCTAATGGCCTTTCGCTGCTCGGGTCTAAAATCTTCGAGAGATAATATTTTCGCTGCAAAATTCAAACAACACGACAGATCTTCGGACGAAAGACGACGCTGAATATCTGCCATTTTGTCTTAAATGTCATGCCGCATCAAATTTGATGACGTCGGGTTTCAACCGCGTTGTGATTGGACACTTCACATCTTAGCCCCGCCTATACTTATCTGTATTCGCATACGAGGTCATGCGCCACAAATGTGGCGCAAAATATAGGAAAAACATAAGATTTAAAAAACCCAATGATCCAAGGCGAAAAAGTAGCCTCAGTTGATTTGCATAAATAGTGGCCGTATGAGGTCGCTGTTCGCATGCAGCATATGCGGGGCGCGCGTACAGTGTATTTATGGACGGATAACGACGGACGGATAACGACGAACTCGCCTTGACCAAGGCTATACATACGTGTGCGTTGTCAGTGACGCAGGTAAACCAAAAGTCAATACGATATAAATAAAAAGTCCCCGTGTTGAATAGTGTTTCCTTCCATATTGGTAAAGAAGGGCAAAGGTCGACAAGCCTGTTGTTTACTGAACACCACAGACCGGTGGTGACACTTTCCGGTCTTCCGATAAGGCAATGTGGACTCCTTTTTTTAAGTACTACATGTATTGAGATCGCCTAGATCACCTGCATCTTCATTTGATAAAATGAAACGAAACACAGGTTAATAAGTAACTGCATTTTGTATACCAGCGATGACGTAAGTGTCCACGCCCTCAGTGGCCTTTGGCCTCGTGATTTGCATACAAAGAAAACAGGTTTTAAGGAGTAGACCTGTATAGTTGCATCCAGTACATTTTTGGAGTCGCTACAACAAACGGCCCTTTACACCGACTGATCGCCACATTGGCACCAGGTATGTACTGATATATATATACCTTCGCACCTTCAACGCACGTACAAATAAGCTCAATACTGGAAAATGAGAATACAAGTATAACTAGAAATGTGTTTGTGGACAAACACAGAGCTGTTTCGCGTTATGTCACTCCAGCTGCGAGTAAGGATGATTAGCCTGGCAAATGATTATTATTATTATTATTAATAATAATTAGAATTAATTAATTAATTAATTAAGTAATTACACTTGACCTATAGGCAATCCAGTAAAGAATTTGTCTTCCCATGCACCCAAGGGTCACTGCATCCAAGTTTTATTAAAACAAGCCCAATACTGGAAAATGAGAATGCAAGTATACATGTAATTCGTCACCTTAACCACGAAGTAACACTAATGTCACGGCCGTATCGCGACAAAAATTATCACACAAAATGGCGATTTAATAGGCAACTTTTTCCGAGCCGCATACGTATCCCGTATGCGTATCAAATCTAATGGTCCCTATTGCCGATCACCGGACGCAGGCGCACCTTTAAATAGGCCTATAAGGCCAGCTTTGTATAGGCCAAAAGCAACATTTTCAAGACATGGAAATGATTTAATTGTATCGTTTTGTGGACAGTCAGGTAGTTTTACAGACTTGATGACGTGACATAGTATTTTGTGATCATTGTGATCATTGTGATCATTTACGATCTATCGGTACCGTGCACCAATCAGGTACCAGTTCTCGGCGTCAGTATATGGGCGCGGCAGCAGGACGCGTACTTCATTTCCACCAACGAAACCCAGAACAGACGTGTGGTGCCTTCGATCGACTGTAGTCAAAATAAAGGTAAGCGCTGATACAGATCAACATTGCTGATTTTAAACAAGTTTGTTTTACTGAAAGGTGATTGGGTGCAAGTATTAAGAATATACCCATACCCTTTACTCCTTTAAACGCAAGTTTAAGGACTCTAAATTGCATACTTATACCTTATAATTTAGCATTGCATTGACATATTTTGTATTATTTCCCCTGGTAAATGTGTTATTGTTTTCATTACTGATTGTTCGTCTTGTTCAATATTTATATAATTAACCTGGGTTCCCGTACTCGACAAGCTCTGTTTTTTTACGGGTCCCCTCCACTTTATTATTATCATTACATTGCGCCTCTTATCATATATTGTACAATTAATTAATCAATATATATATATTTATATATATCGTGTATTGTATCTCTATGACAAATGTACACTTGAAGTGAAAATAAAGTAAAGTAAAGTAAAGTTTGTACCTGCAATGTACGGAATATGCCAGTACTGTTGTTCATATTATTAGTGACGAGTTATAAACCATGTCAGTTGGAACGCTCTGCATCTTTTACCAGCGTGCATGGTCTTTCTGTTTTTCTACGAGTAGCTACGCAGGTACATGACAATAATTGTACTCTTAACCGTGTTCTCGAGAGAAAAACCTGCCAAAATAATGAAACTCGTATGCCCAATTAACTTATACTATAGATATTGTAATTTACATCGGTAAAATATCAATTTCTTTACTTCAATTATAAAACTGTGATCAGTAAAGGTAGATGTTTGTCACTTGTTTGGAGAAAAAAAGTGTACGATAAATCACAATAGATACCATATCACAGAGAAGATGAACAAAACTGCTTGACCCAAAGTAATAAACCTGGGCCATGATGATGCAAAGTTGCTTGTGCGTTAATATAGGCGGTTTTTTTTTGGATTTAACTTTTTTAATAAGGGCAATTATTAATACTTTCCGGTTGTGGCTTTTGTATTTTGAGAGCAATTTGTTCTCCGCTATAGCAAGCTTCACACTGCGTATACACCAATCCCCGGCATAATTATTTAAACTCTAGCAATGCTTTACAACAGTTCCTGGTGTTAAAACTGCAAAAGATTTCCTCATAAAAACTAAACTGATCAAATATTCTCGACCGTTCCCTAAATTTACCATAGACAAGGCAAACCAAAATTTGACCCTTTTGCCTTCTATAATTCGAGCTATATACAGCGTTTGTTGTGCGACAGCTATAACGGTCAGAAAAAGTCACGAAATTCAGCTTTTTCAGTACAACTATTGTTAAACATTCCTCACTTTAACAGTTCTATATTGGTTTGTCCGTATTAACATGCGTCGAGTTAAATCCGATTGTCATTAGTACAACAGACTTCAGTACAACAGAGTATTAGGTGAAGGAATCATGCCTGGCAGGTTCAAACTGTGATGGTTCAAACGAACCATCACAAATTAGGTTTAGTTTGCATTTGATGTACATTAAACTGTTTGTCATAAACCCCTAGAGTCATCTGATGTCCAGACCCCCCCCCCCTTCACTGGGAAGGGGTGTCCCCCCCCCCCTCCCTCCACTCGCCGACATAGACCTGCGCAACTAATGGTGATCACTAGTTTGTTTGTTTTTTGTTTACTACTTCTGCTCTATTATTATTCATTATTCCGTGCACAGGTTTGTTGCCGATTCTATAGCCGAGTACCCAAGTCCATCTGTTCAATTCACCATGAAGCTTCTCGTCGCTATCATCTTTCTGACCTCCATTGGTAAATGTCTTCATTTCAATTTGTATAGTCTGATAGCAAGAGAGTATGAACACTTGTAAAGTTGACACTAATTACATGTAATTTTGTGTAGCTAGGTGACACTAAACCCAATCGGATGTTAACGCAATTGTTTTACCAATAATCAGTGATGGACGTGTTTGCTGTACAGTGTACTAGTACGATACTGCGTTTATTTTCTTACGAAGTTGAGGTGATTACATCATAAATAAACTCCTTTCTTTTTCAAAATGCAATCCAAGTTCTTCTTACCCTTTTTTCTTCTTTCTTGATGGTGTCTAGCTGGTATCATGGGTCTCCAATGTTACACATGTGACGGATCTACTCCCGCTGCCTGCAATGATCCGTTCGACGCAACCGCCAACAAAACTGGCGTTACGAAAACTACATGCCCAGCTGGATTGGATGCTTGCTCTGTGAGTACAGCTCGTAAAGTTAAACCGATATTACTGGGTTTATGCATAGTTGGCTTTATGAATATGCAGGTATCTGAAGTTAAAACCCATATTATTATAAGGCGCATTTCTTTTAATAAACATTGCACGAGCTCCGTAGATAAGAAGGTAGGGCAATTCATGTATCGAGTACGGTGACCCGCTCTTTAAAGGTATAGGATACACCATTGGTAATTGCTTTTATAATAAATGGGTGAATTTGGGGATTTGTATTTTATAGACCTGTCCAAACTTTTACAATCATAGATGCTGAGAAAAACAGCGTTCGTTTTCAACTGGTGTCGAGCAGTGGTTCTCATGTTGCTATTGTGGTGTTTTTTGTGATCGCCATCCGGCGATCGTAAATAGTTTTTTAGAAAATTCAATTTTTCGGAACAATTACAGGATGTCTAGCCCAATCATTTAAATTGCTAGATGCCTACAATCATTATTATTACTTTCAAATAAGTAATATATTTCGTAATAATTCGGTAGTAAAATTGTTCGATATCTGCAAATGGTGTATCCCACTTTTAAATTGGACTGACTGCAAAGCTTCGCGATTGAAGCCACCGCGCGGCTAACTTCCCATACACTGGCCGTTTTCCAAGCCCCCGGCCGATGTGATATGAATATCAGACTCCTGGAACAATCGGACTCATTTTCACTATTATTGGTCAAACCCTCTCCCGTGACCGGTCACTCTCCTAATTATCATATTCATCATCTATTATGGATGCGCAATCTACTACAATGCAATGGGTCTGTATTTCATAGTCTGACATTAATGATACCACGGCTTCAGCTACAGCTCCGTCTATTGTCAGCCCACTGCCAAACTGCATGCACAAATGCAGTAGGTAGGGCTGAGGTCGTAATGTCAGATAGTTAAAACTGAAAGTGTCAATAGTGACACCCGAGTCCCTTTCTTGCCGTCGAGCGAGTGGATACTTAACTTGTGCACGAAGCCGCACTCGCGCAGTTGGCTTGCGACAACAAAATCAACAAACGGCCGGTTCATGCAAATGCGAAGTTCGCCCAGAAAAAGTCTTTAAAAAACTGTCCACATGACAGGCTATCAACAAATAGGAATGGGTAAACCATCCAAGATATTTATGAATGTGAAATATTAGTTAAACAAAACATTACTGTTTATATTTTTTAATACAGAAAATAACTGTCAAAATCGGCGATCTGAGTCAGGTAACAAGGGGTTGTGGCTCGAGTCTTGCCTGTCCAGACGGTTGCAACGAGCAAAGTCAGGGTGGGTTTACTGCTAAACTCTGCTGCTGCAAAGCTACTCTGTGCAACGGAGCTGGGTCGGTGACCGTTAACATCATCACTACCATTGCCGTTATCTCCATGGCAATGCTGTTTACCTTGTAAACCATTACCTCCCCCCCTCCTCTGCCCCTTTTCCCAATTAGCGGGTTTTGGGGTTTTAAGAGAAATAAAGTTCAAAGTTTCATTAGGTTATAATTCAATCCCTTTTTTTTTGGTCTAATTTTTATTTTGTTTAAAATTGGTGCACCCCTATTCTGTTTTTTTTTCTGGTCTGGAAATCGTTTTTTACGTTGCCAACATACCACAATTTTCTCGTTTACCACATTATTAGTCACAAAATTTGACCTAAACACAAAGATATGACCTAAAAAGGGTGTTTTGGGATAAGCACGCATTATAATGTATACAAGTTTAATTTAAATAGTATCCTGCCGTTTTAATCCACAACGATTTCTTGCAAAACAAATATTGGATTGCTGGTCGTAAGTGGACGGAATATCACAAAATACCGTAAAACACAGTAAAGCCCAAAACACACTATTAAAAAAGGAAAGTTTCGTAATAATTATTTCCACGATGCGATGATTGTTCATCACGCTTGTGGCCATTTTCATCACTGACGGCCTTATGGTCATTTTGTGCGCACGCGCAGTTGGAATACCAAAATGTCCTTTTCGTTAGGTAATAATATAATCTCGTATTTTTTGACAAAGACCAAACATACTGCGAGATGATACTCAGAAATTGTAATTGTTTGTGTTAATGGTTTTTTTACGAAGTTAATTTGTTGAGTCAAGACTGAGCTAAATACAATGAAGTCTGGGATGCTTGCAAATATATAAAAACGATCTGATATTCATGATGTATTTACGGCAATAACAATTTATTTGCATACAATACACTAGTAAGCAATCGACCACTCTGAATTAGATACATGTAGTTAAAAAAGGGACCACGTGAACAAGGACCAAATGAGATACAACCACGTGCTCAACATGAGATAATGATTGAATCATACATCAAATTGAAAGGAAAAAAACCTAAATTATCAGTGGTGGCTACAGCGCGGCATGTCGGGGAGGGTTTTAAACGAACTTCGGTCTCCGAATTGCAACTTCAAAATATTGTTTTGCCTCTCGTCTTGGGAGATGCTTTTTTTGCTTGAAGAACATCCAATCCAACAACTTGATAACGCATGTTATTGTATTTCATGTGAACTATCCTTAGCAGGACGTCAGTAACATTATGAATGAGCAAATGCTCCCAAGCAGACTGAGATTGTATACACAATTATGAATAAAATGATGATCGACATAAAACGAATCAAAGTTTGTTGTATGTGTGATTTGCACCGTTGATTCTGACTATTTGTGATGAATTGTGGCAGTTTTTCAAACCCAAGCTTCGTTCGAGCTTCGAATGTGTTATTCTAGTCTTCGATTCTGAGAGCGTTACTTTTGTAATAGAAATTCTTGAATAACTTTACTGTAATTGGTTTTTATTCCCTCTTCATAAAACGGTGTCGCTTGGCTTTGTCTGCTAGCGAGCAAAACCAAGGTCGTTTGCAATTTTGCTGTAATGCGCATGCGCATGCCCACACTGCGTGGCGCTGCGGAAGCGCTGACCTGGGGCCAATTTCACGGAGCTGCTAAGCACACAAATGTGCTTAGCACAAAAACGTCTTGCTCATTAAAAACAAGTTATCAGCCAAAATTCTACGTGTTTTTTATGCTAAGCAAAAAACCAGCATTATATCAATCAAAAACAATAAAGATCACGTGAAAATTTGGTCTGTAACCTTGTTTTTACCAAGGAGAAATGTTCATGCTAAGCAAATTTTTGTGCTTAGCAGCTTCGTGAAATTGGCCCCTGATCATATCATGGAGTAGCCTACCTCCATGATCATATGAAGCGCGGTATGTGACAGAGAAACACCCCCCTCCCCCACCCCTTCCCCCTTTTGTGTTGACCATTGTGTTCCCGGGATCTCAGGAATTCTTTTTAGGTTTCAAGGGGGATGTGTTAGGTAACAATAGTGTTGTGTGTATAAGGTATAGGGATAAGAGGGGTGTACCCCTCTGCCGTGCTGGGTATATATCGTGCTGGGTCTAGACATGATGCATGCAGCGCAACAGCACTTCACATCCAGCGCCCAGTATGGATGGTGGGAGCCAAGCGAAACTACAATGAAACGTGAACCATGCGTATTGCCATTATAGAAATGAACAGTTCCTTTCACTACGGTAATACTAGGTTGCACTGCACTAATTCAAGCCCCGTTAAAAACAGTGTAAAGTCAACAAAGTTCAGGGACAAATAACATGCAAGCCGACATCACTGGGGTTTCTCAAACAAAATGTCCCATTATTGTCATCTTTCCATTTCTATTTAATTTTGGTTGGGGTATCCAATGACACTTTTAAATATTCACACCAAAACAAGCTCACCTCCCGAAAAGTGATACTTTCCGAACTTGCTTGCAGCCATTTTACAAAAACTTTACATTTTTCTGTCGACAAGATAGCTTTTTGGCATATTTTGGATCAATTTTCTTTTCAAGTATATCTCGATATTTTCTTTGTTTTTGTTATGTACATTGTACATGTACAGTGTACATAAACCTCATTCCAATCCTCTGCTAAAGTAATCATGACCATAGCCACTGCCCCTAACTCATTATTATTTATTAGGATTTATAATTACTTGTTTATTGCCCCTCGGAATCCCTCAAGTTCGCCAGGAATGAGAGGCACAGACCCACACATCCTGTGGTCAAATAATTCAGTCATGAAGTAGCCACTGCATGACACGAAAGCACATTAAAGTCTTCTGTTGTTGAGAAAGTTTTTCACAGCGCTGGGTGCAAACATGCCGCTGCCATGCAGCCACTGATTATAAGAAATCAAAATATGAGTTCATCTCAAGACTTGAAGAGCCCGTTTCCATCTGTTACATTTACACCATCCCACCTTTTTAAACCCAATGGTCTCCTTTTTCAAAAAAGGTTACGGGTGCACTTTTCATGCTAATGAGCTCGCGCATACGTAGATGTCGCACATTATACTTTGCGAGCACGTGTCGCTATGACGTCACTAAAGCTTTCACATTGTGAAATTAATGTTAACATTATAATCGGTACCGTGCATCAATCAGGTACCAGTTCTCGGCGTCAGTATATGGGCGCGGCAGCAGGACGCGACGGGTACTTCATTTCCACCAACGAAACCCAGAACAGACGTGTGGTGCCTTCGATCGACTGTAGTCAAAATAAAGGTAAGCTCTGGTACAGATTAACATTGCTGATTTTAAACAAGTTTGTTTTACTGAAGGGTGATTGGGTAGAACGGGGTTTGTACTTGCAATGTACGGAATATGCCAGTATACTGTTATATAAGCTCTAGTGTTCTAATAACCTCTATAATCAATGCCTTTATTTCAACGGCGCTAACTTTACAGGCAGAGTCAACCTAGTATTACTTGCACATCAGAACCATGTGATCATGCATGTCCATAGTCACGATAGCAATGCTGCAAATATGAATAACACTTGGAGAAAGGATGCGAGTTTTTATTTCAAATAGACGGGATGACAAACTGTTTTGTATGACGAGTTATAAACCATGTCAGTTGGAACGCTCTGCATCTTTTACCAGCATGCGTGATCTTTATGTTTTTCTACGAGTAGATATGCACTTATAATGCAGGTACATGTACGTATACGATTGTACTCGAACCATTTTCTCGTGAGAAAAAATCCTGACAAAATAATGAAACTCGTATGCCCAATTAACTTATAGATATTGCAATTTACAGCCGAGTTCACTAAAGTGCGTAGCTTGCGCCATTTTCAAAAGTGGCGTAAGGCTTACGCAACATAGGTTGTGTATAGCTTTATAGGTTTGTGCATAAGGTTATGATGTGGATTTCTTCCCCCCACCTCCCCCCCAAAAAAACAAAAACAAAAAATAATTTAGAAGTTGGAAATTCTTGAAAATACTTGTCCGACATATCCCATAGACTTTGCACTGCATTGCATCGTCTCACACGAATGTCTCATATCTTTTCCAAAAAATAGGCCTATTTAACATTGAAACTTGGCGTATACAGGTAATTCTTGGGTGTTATTATGTTTAACTTGATTTTCCTGATCAAACTGGATCGTTTTGGCGACGTTAACTTCGTTTCCTGTGATATTAAATGAGTTTTCTCGGTCGTGCGCTATACAAACGTGTGTACGCCTGCAATGTTTTGAATATCCCAATATGGCCGCTGATGGCTTCACGTGCAGAGCCGCTCGACCTATCCAGTTATAGAGATCAGTGGTGCTATGGAATGTCCCTACACTAGGTGGCGCTGTTTAACACGACTGCGCTCTGGTCGCTCTGTCCACAGGTTTAGGGTCGTTTAGTCGCCAGCGAGCCCGTGTGGCTTTTTGTTTAAATTTGACGATCGTCCCCGGCAAAGACCGTATTATGCTGATTTATAATACAAATTATTCGTCGCAAAAGCAACTTAATAAGCCAAGACTAAGGGCAATAAATACTATGAGGTCTTAAAGGCATGTAATTGGTTATAACAATAGGTCTGAAATCCATTGTGTTATCATTGACAATAGTTCCGAGTTGAGATCATAAAACAAATAGAAAAACGGTGGCCGGTCTTAAAATTATGTGTCAGGAATAAAAACCAAGAATCATACGTATAGTGCACAAAAACAAGTCTTAGTTTTCCGTATAACTCCAGGTCAAGGGATTTCAGTTATTAATTCTTAACAAAAACCCCACATTTTCGTTTAATTGTTAGGTGGTTTATTCGCATTGTAAAAATCTGATTGTATCAGACATTCATTTTAGTTTTATTGCCGTAAAAAAGTAATGTAAATCCGCGTAAACTTCAAAAGTTCTATATGACTGTACTAAAACATGCTTATGTTAAATATGAATGAATATTGCGCATTTTTGTATACAGAAACCGGGGTAACACAAGGATAAATGATGACCAGGAAAATACGACATATGTTGTGTGTGTTTTTTTAATTATTAACGGCCATTTTGTTAAAGGTAGTACATGTATATACCATTTGCAGATATCGAAACGTTGTACTACCAAATTCTTAAGAAACATCTTACTTGTTTGAAAGTAAATAATGATTGTAAGCATCCAGCAAAATCGGCGAACAATTCGGGCGATTCACAATGCAGTGCGCCACCAAGCGTTTGACTCAAAAGAGCCACTTTTAAACTTTACGGTCGACTTCTTCCGTATATCATACTGTAGTGAAATATCGTTGTTCACGCGAGGTACAACACAAACATAAATGTATCCGGAAGCGTCGTTGATTAAAACATTGTTATTTGCAGAAAAAAATTGAACTTTAATCGTGCGCGTCCAAAAAGACGTAAAAACTGATGAGTTCATGCAAAATGAATACCGTTTTTCAAACTGATGCCGACTTTTTCCCATAATGCACTGCGGGTATAGCAGGATTTGCGCCTCCAACGGCAGCTTCTAGGTATTGTGAATCGCTCGAATTGCCCGACGCCGGTTGAAAACGAACGTCGTTTTTCGTGCTTTAACGTATCTTTAACGTTAAGGTAACGTATCCCAAAACACTGTTTGGGCTACACAAACATGCACGCATAAAAAGCAAATGACCCACCTTTGAGGTTTTTTTTGGGGGGGTCTAATGACGGCTTAAAGTAATACGGACTTGTAATAGTAATTATGGAAAAAAACCTACTCCAAAATTTCTACGGAGAAACTGCCTTTTTGCATTTAAAATATTTCACTTGAAGAATTTATTTAAACAAAATTCAAACGCTTCATTAGCAAGATTTAAAATGACGTGGACTTTTGTCAGACAGTTCATTTTATCTGGCAGAATGAATAAGACCCCGTGAAAATGTTTACATCCGAGTTTATTTACTCTCGTCATGTTTACTTCGTGTTTATGAAACATCTATGCACCGTGACCCCATGCTCAGGTCAACATGAAAACACTATAGCCGATTCAACGGGACAACTTGCCGTGTTTATAATGACCATTCATTTCAACTTGAAAGAAAACAGAAATGCACCTTCTTATTCCTCCATGGTTACATGTAATGGTGGCCATAGCCCCGGGCATGGTCGGGGTAAACTAACGGGGATGTTTGTCTTTACACAACGTGTTTACGTGTTTACATTTTATCGGAGCAGACTGGGATACAATACGGGGGTATAGTCGACGGTGGTCCACGGTCCGGTAAACACACCCGAGTGATGTTTACGGCAAACTACCCAGGGTTTGTAGCCCCGACAATCGATGAGAGTTTGGCTTGGCCTCGGCGTTTTGTGTTTGGTTACAGAAACTCTATCTTTGGCAATTTCACTCCCGACAAAAGCGGATCGAAACTTGAACTTCAACTTGACTCTCTCGTGGTATACAAACACGGCTGTATTCCAGCTAAATCTAACACACATACCTTTTTTTTTAATATATAACAAAGAAAAGGTTATGTTGCTTGTGGAAAAAGTTTAACCTTTAAAAAAAAATCCCACTTTGGTTTGAAAATGTCCCACCCACGTGCACTAATCGATCTTTGTACAGGGAAATAATTTCGGTCGCCCGTACAATTAAAGAACACGAGTTAGGGAGTTTGATTTTTGTTTATGCATGCATCAACATGCACTGTCATTATTCTGTCGCATTTTAGGCCTACATAATTCTTCTTTACATATGCAAATGTGTAAATACAAATCGTAAATTTGGTCGGAGGACTCAACTATAATAGGCACGTTGCTGGTATAATTTATATGCAACCTTATTTACTGATTTACTGATCATAAACACTCAACTGAACAACATATATTATAGAGCGTCGCTGTCCATACGACCACCGGGGCTAATTGTGTTTAACAAACATCACTTGGTATAACGGTACACCAAACAAGTACCCTTTGCAATTAACCATGTTATAGGCTGTACAATGCAGTTTTTATTTCGGTCAACTATATCGAGTTTCCCGGTCGTTCAAAACAATTCCTGCCATACACACGGGGATCGGCGTAATTCAGACGAGCAGCGACGCCAGAAAGGCCCGACTACGACAACTAACACCCCGGGTGTGTCACGTCAGATATTCGCCCCATTTTGGGGGTAGATCTATATTACGATCAGCACAGTTTAGGCCTATATGTTAACAACTGCAGTCAGATTTGATTCAAATATTATTAAAATAGACTCACAAATGGGTGTGAAAAATGAAACTTTCTTTTTAAATTAAGATGGCTGGGGTTTTTTTCTGACAAGAAATGCAAAACTGACGAGATAACAAAATAAAAAATAAAAAAAACTATAGTTGAACCCCGCTTCAAAAAAAGGTTAAATTTGTCGGGTTTCCACTACCAATCTTGGAAAACAAGAGAGAACGAAGTCCGAACAAACTGGAGAAATCAAGGTGACTAGAAACTGGTTTTACGGGGGCGCGACGGGGCTATCTCCGTGGAGAAACCTTGGGGTATATAGCCTCCCGGTCAGCTGAAATATACAACTTGGAATGGGAGAAACTCTATACTCCAGTCGTCAGTATTGGCATGTCTATTGTACACGCATGTGAGTAACTACCAATGAAACAAAAACAAGAGAAAAAGAGAAAACTAGGCCAGCAAAAAAGAGAGGACAGGATGATATTTTCGAGACTTTTGTACACAGAAAGTAGCGATGACCGCAAAAAAGACCACATACAACC
Organism: Crossaster papposus; assembly: GCA_037893245.1. Lineage (NCBI taxonomy): Eukaryota > Metazoa > Echinodermata > Asteroidea > Velatida > Solasteridae > Crossaster > Crossaster papposus. The sequence goes on from JBAIAA010000182.1 coordinate 17,407, forward strand.
CCCATAAAAGCATACACCAAAAATAGACGACTCATGACGTAAAATGGGTTTTATATGTAAAACAGCGTAGCTGTCATTGTTCCGTGGATATGACCATAAACACAGTAGATTCGCAATCTTGTAAATTCATTAGTTGCATCTATAGAAACGGAACTATTGTCACAATATACACACTTATTGTGCTTAAAACAGTGCCCATGGGAAGCTACAGTTAATGTATCACACACACAGAACGAGGAATGCAGACGAGCAATGACGTGTGAAGTAATGAATACATTTGATTGGACAGTGAAGTGCGCGCGGGATAACTTCGCCAGAAGGGTGGTCTGTGATTGGCTGATCAGCTAACTGCGGCGTGAGCGCCCGCGTGGAAGTTGCAGTGTCGCACTGAACACAGGTTTAATTTTAAAGTAGTAAACAGCCTGAAGACATTTTAAAAAGACTCGGTTGAGCACTACAGCAACACCGAAAGACTTTTTAATAATGTATTAATTCAACAGCCCCCTGCATTACACACTTGATATTAGGGAAGTGTTGAGGGACTTTACTAGTCACCATGCATCCTGCCTTTCACAACATGTACCCTTCTGTGGGCATTCAGCAACAAGCTATGGCGACGGGTTACCTGACAGGGTCTGCATTTGATTACAACATGACGTCGTCTTACCCGCGTCGTCAACCCTTGTGGCTCGGGGGCACGTCCACCGCCTTCACGGCCAGCCCGTCGGGCTACAGCTTGGGGTCGCCGCCTGCTGCTCCGTCCCCGTACATGACGACACCACCAGCATGCGGTGCTAGTTACCAGCTCCCGATGTCGCCCCACCACGGCCCGCCAGGCAGCATGGCTCATCAGTACTACCAATCGCCGGGGTTTCCCCCAACGGACTTCGGCTGGTTATCCATGTCCACGCAGCACGAGCTCTACAAGATGGTCAGACCCCCCTATTCCTACTCGGCACTGATCGCCATGTCTATCCAGTCCGCTCTCGATCGGAAGACCACGCTCAGCGGCATCTACAAATACGTGGCGGAAAACTTTCCCTTCTACAAAAAGTCCAAGGCAGGCTGGCAAAACTCGATTCGTCACAACTTGTCGCTCAACGATTGCTTCCTCAAGGTTGCTCGGGCAGACAACGATCCGGGTAAGGGGCACTACTGGACCCTTGATCCCAACTGTGAAAAGATGTTCGACAACGGTAACTTTCGAAGGAAGCGTAAGCGCCGAGAAAACAACGGTAAGGCCGACAGTCGGGAACTTCAAAAGAACTCCAGATTGTCTACACTCGCCGACGATGTTCAGCCCGGTCCTGCCGGTTTGACGAAGCTGTCTGCCGCCGCCTCGCCTGCCTTGATTCCCCCGGTGTATCCCTTCTCGACCCCGATGAGCATGGGGCAAGGGGAAATCGCCGAGCCACTACTGGACAAGCCTTGCCTCTACCAGTCCTCGCAGAACGACAACCTCCTGGCTTCCTTTGCGGCATTTGCGAACAAGCAGTTTGCCGAGTTCGAACAGCAGGCAGGGGACCGGGACGACAGCAAGTCAGGAATTACCGAGACGCCCGTGACGACGGTACCGGGCGGAGATCGATTTAAACCGGCGTGCGGTAGGGTCGTCCTGTCCAGTGACACCGCCGGAGGGCAGGGAGACGGTGCACAAAGTGCTTCACGGTACGGGTTCAGTGTCAGAAGTCTTCTCGCATACCCGCACCACAACCTAGCAGATTAATGAAGGGTTCACCTTGTATTATTGACATAACATTGTTAAGCATGGAACTGGAAGGGTGTAAACTTTGCCGTGTTAGAATGCGAACATACCTGTTAATGTCAATAGCAAAATGTGCACATTATTTTACACATTATGGCCGTCATCCGTCTCAAGCAAGCCACTTCGGATTTGCGGTTCTGGTTTTTCCATTACAAATAAATGAGCGTATTTATGGTTTGGATTTGCGGTATAATTGTCTATTATTATAATTTATTTAGAACTGAAAAAAACACCAACAAATCGTCAAGTACATGCAAGTCTGCTTTTTTTTTTAGGCTATACCGATAGTTATAAAATAATTATTCCATAACAAATGTAGAAATACCGTTAGTGTTGCTGTGACTTTTTTTTTAAGACATAGGAAGAGTTACAATTTCACTCCCCCCCCCCCCCCCCCCAACCCCTCAAAAGTCAAAGCATTAACACAGAAACTTAAAAATGATTTTGAATCCATGTTTTAATTCAATGCAAGGCTACAAGGTTATACATGTTTGTACTGTGATCTCACCAATTATTTTTTTGACTTAGGAAGAGCAACTATTCCACTTCCACTCCCCCCCCCCCCCCCTCAAAGATCAAACTAAGCATCAACACAGAAACTTAAAAATGATTTTGAATCCATGTTTTAATTCAGTGCAAGGCTACAAGGTTATACATGTACACGTACTGTGATCTCACCCACACAACCAAAGTCTTCATATACATGTACATAACACAGTCAATTGGGGGAAATGACGGCAAGTACGACATCTTCATTATACATGTACAATTAATATTAAGTACATTTACAACAATTAGAACTGCAAATACTACACATCTGAATGTTGTAAATTCACTAGACCTACATAAAACTTAAACTAATATGGTTGATAGCTATGCACCTTCAAACTTATGGTCATATTGGGATAAAACAAAATTGTCACTTTTTTGTGCAATTCTGGTTAATCACAAAATTCCAAAACTCTCGCTTAAAGTTAAATTAAACATTGATTAAAAAATTGAGTCAACAATCTTTTCTACTTTGACTACTATGAGCAATTAATACCTAATTCAGTGCTAATTGATGCGAATCATAATTAAAAGACTTAATACACTAATAGAATCGACCTTCGGATACACTTTTACAGTAAGCCATTTCTTCAGGTAAAACACTTTTCAAGTACTTTCATCGGTGTTGATGGGTGCGAGTACGTTCCTAGTCCGCCGAGAAACGGACCTGAAAAAAGATTAAAAGAGAAATAAACTGTAAAAGTATCCGACCTTAAGTGTATCAGTTTAACATGAATACGATTAAAACTGCTGAAAACTGCTTACTGGCTGTAAATGACCTGAAATATACAAATCAAATAAAGTTTTTAAATAAACCTTATTTGATTTGTATCAGTTTAAGAAATGTTTAACCAAAACGTTGGCGATTTCTGTTTTCACCACAACTTTTCCTTTATAAAAGTCAAATGGGCATAATTTGGCCGAAGACTACAAGACCTTTCCAAATGTACATTTACTTGTATAATGAAAATGAACAACTACTAACTTTGTCTTCTCTGTCTCGGACTCGCTGTCACTCAGGAGCGCAGCCATCTTGACCTTTGTCCGTTTTCCTGACCGCTTCGGGCGACGAGGCTGCACAATGGGGCTCTCAAACACACTATTCTCGGTGTCACTTCAAAATAATGTAAGAAATAAAGTGATTCACAATAAAATGATTTAGAAAACTTTGGACACCACATGATAGTTTTCTGTTAAATTAAAAGTTGAAAGTTAGTTAAAAGTAGATAATAAGAACACAAGATAAAGTTTGAGATATTTCACTGCAACCAGTTGTAACAAAAACTAAAATTGAGTTTAAAACATTTTTTAAAGGCTAACTTGTTATCGAGCACAAACTTTTTGAATGAAACAACATTAGATTGCAGACTATTCCACATCTTACCTCCTGTGAAATGAAAGTTTTCCAGATTCCATTGATTCAAAGACAGGGCTAACCCAGTTCCAACAAGATAAACAAAAAATCTTTTGGAAAACACACGCAGACAAAAGAGGACCACAAAAATAAAACATCGTCACCAAAGTGGGAATTAACATTGGCAAGTCATCATTGCCTGTTCTACTCACTCTTCCTGTGTGGGCGCAGGCGGTTTTCTGCATGACCTTTGACTTCGGCCCCCTGTTCTCGAAGGCTCTGTAGCTTCTACGCAAAACAATTTAGACAAACAATTATTTTTGTAAACCCCTTTCAATAATTTAAGTCCATGATGAATACAACTCTAAGCTCTTTTATTCACGGTCAAACATTGGTATCTACTTTACCTTCATCTGCTTCATCATTGACGGTACGATTTACGTCAAGGACAGTCGGTGAGCCGTTCACGGGAGGAACTAGATTCACGCCAGGGGAGGTAGCGTCTTTATCCTGATGATTAACGGTCTGGAAGGGTTCAAACAATGTTAATTATACCGAGACAAAACCAGAGTGAATCAAGCTCTTCCGAGATGAATTTTAGATAACGGCCAGCAAATTTAAAACCAGGTAAAGACCGGTAACGTGACAGTAACTCCCATTAACTGTTTCATACCTCGTTTACATTAGCTTCCTCGGTAGTCCGAGTCTCTGTCCCTTCCTCAGCCCCGGATGCCTGCCCCTCTTGATTGTCCCCTTCATGCAACTGGGGCTCAGTGGCAGCATTGTCCTGCTTGGCGGAGCATTCCTGGAGGCTCAGGCGGAACTTCTCCAGGTGCTTCCTGGCCATCTTCTCCTCAGCTCTCTGGGTTGGACGGCAGAACAAATAATGATGCAAAATTGAACATTTCATTATTAGAGCAACCAGGATTTATTTTTATTATACTTTTTTTATTATACTTTTTTTTATATAGAGGATAAATTTAAAGATCGATTCGTGATGAAAGATATGTTCAGAATTTATGGTGTCTGCTGCCAAAGTGGCTTATCTTCGATTGGTGAGCGCGCCTTCCACCAGCTTGGGCGAGGGATGGAGACTGGCTGCATTAGTTGAATAATGACCCCAATCCAGTCACAAATCAACCAGGATCTGCATCGTCACTGCCTGAAGCTGAATACCGTGATCGCCTCACCTCCACCATCTGTTCAGCCAAGACCCCGAGATCCGTCAAGATGTTCGAGTTGGAGGTGGACAGATGCAGCATGTTGAGGACCTTACACATGATGCGCACCCCCGGGGCTTCCATGTCGCCGAGGAGCTTGTTGCATAGCTTCAGACTTAGGCTGTCATGAACAGAGCTTTCCTGCAAGGTTTAACAAAAACCAAAGCACGTAATTTATTCATACTATTATTTTTGATAACAAATACTCCTTCAGAAAGACGTATATTTTTTAAGAGCTACCTGCAGTGCCGTCTCCTGCCTCAAGTTGCGCTGATCCGTCAGGTGGACCAACAACTCTGCCACGTTGTTCTCATTCACCTGGGCCAAAGGGGAGGTGGTCGGAGCATTGAACAGCGTGTCTAGGGTTGGCAGGAAGGCCTCTTCCACACAGTCCTGGTTGGCTCTGGTGAAAGAACAAATCAAGTGCCTAAATAGACGGCAATTTCTAAAATATCTACACTGTTACTATTTTTCGCTGTCAAGGGGTCACTTGCGTCAGAGTCCCCTATTATTTCTTTGTCAGATATTTATGGGAAGCCATTGAAATACTTTACCTAGAAGCAAATGCAAAGACTGGGAAGAAGGTCCCCAAACAGTGTCTGAGATGAAGGTCTTCCTCCGTCGTTGGGTTGTACCATAGCAACAGGAGACGTGACAGCAGCTTGGGGCTCGTCACGCGGCCAGACAACAGCAACTTGGCCATCCCCTCAGCGACAACGGTACGCACATCAACGCTCTGCAACAAAGAGAATAACACACTTGACCCTGAAAAACTAAGGTAGCAATACATGAATGCCCGCATGCACTAAAAACGTAGACAAATCTTATTCTGCTGCACCCCTGTGGTACTCCCATAACTCCCGTAGTCTAAACACCTACCTCGCTGTCCAGTAACCCAGTCAAGATAGCCAGCACGCTGCTAGCTGCGCTCTTGTCTTGCTGCACCCCTGTAGTACCCCCATCGACCACCTGCTCCTGCTCCTCCCCCTCTTCACTCCCTTGATCCTCAACAGAGGCCTGGATGCCACAATCGCCCACTGAGGGGGCAGGAGCGGGAATCTTGAAAGCATCCAGACCGAAGGTGTGGAGCAGATCAAAAATGGACTGCAGAGCTGTCACCTGGATTGTTTCCTGGTCGACTTGGGAGATCTGCCAACGGAAAACATGTACGTGTGTTTGTTACAGGACTTGGACTTGGAGAGAAAGACACAATTAAAGTGTTAACTGCACCAACCTTGTATCTTAAGAATTCTAACTCACTTGCATAAGCAGCAACAAGTGGCGGTGGGCAAAGTCACGGCTGAGTTGGGAGGCTAGCCCGACGCACTTGACGGCCATGTGGCGCACGGATGGATCCGTGTTCTGGATTCCGGGCAACACCTGAAGTTTTCAAACAACATCAATAAGAAGTACCAGTACAATATTTAAAACACTATAACTCCCTAGTGTAATTTACTAGAAACCATACCCATCCTTGCAAATCCCAACACAATGGTAAACTCTACACACAAACTGTTGTTGTTCTTATTCTGGAGGTATGCCTAACTCAGTGTAAAAGACAGTCAGTTTAGGGATCCATGTACCCATCCTAACAGTTTCCAATGAATACTGGTGTTGGAGTTTGGCTTGATGGGGATTGTTGGGGTTAATACAATTAAGGGGCTCAGTACCGGAGGGGCAACCATTTCTTCCCTGAAAAGTACCGTACCAATCCCAACAGATTCTAACAAAACATGTTGTTGAGTTCAGTTAGGTTAATTCAAGTGAGCTTTTCATTGTAATTCCCCAAGTTATTTTTCGGGATAATGCAACTGATTCTATGTGCCTGTCAACTTTAAAACTAAAGTGAAAGACGGGCCAACTTTATGGAGACTCACTAGAGTATCTATCAGAGTCTGCAGCGTTGGGTTGAGTCCCTTGGAGGTCAGACATTGGAGTACCTCGCTGGCAATGGTCAGACATTTCACCAAAGTCCCTGGATCGCTCTGTAGGTCCGAACATAGAGGTTTGCATTTTTGTGAATTTTAATCCTAACAAATCCTCTTGTACCCTTCCAATATTAACCACGTCGTGGAGAAGTTTGCAGGATTGTTAATAAAAAAAAATATCTAAATGAAAACTTATCAAAAATGCCACCTTTTTTAGGCTCCGGTTTTGATAAAACGACACATCTGCGGAATACACTAATCTATACAGCTTTTCACATAGAATTCATTTTTGTACAAAAACACAATAGTTGCCTTTTTGGAAGTCTACCTTTTCCAAGCGAACCTCCCTGATACTAATGCTGGATTCCTCTAGGAGAGATTGCTTGCTAGCCTCCAGTTCAGTCACTAAATCCTTTAGCTCGGCAGCGCGGCTGAAGTCTTCCTTACTGACGCAATCTTCCAGCGCGTCACGAGCCTGGTTCAGCTCAACACGCACACTGGCAATCTAGTGATAAACAAACATTTTAATACTTAGTTTTATTTGTCAGACATTCATTTTGGAAGTCAATGGTGGACATAATTATACTAAGGGAATAAATGTGTGTTCGAGAGGTTTTAATCACTCTGTTTAATACCGCTTGGAGTCTGGGTGCTGATAATTACCCGAGCCGAAGGCGAAGGTAATTATCAGCACCCAGACTGATTAATAGAGTGATTAATACCGACCGAACACACATTTATTCCCATTCATAAATACCATTTTTGTAAAATTCAGCCCCAAAAGCCCCGAAAATTCCGGAAAATTGTCGCAATTAAATTTCGGTGTTTCGCCATTCTGTGTGTGTCAAATGACATGTTTCCGCCTCTGTCGCTCTACACAATACACGCAATAAAGCGTATTTACTGTGAACCAGACTATTACTGCCATTGCATGGCAACCTCGTTCCCAAGGTGTCGAGCTGTACGCGCCCAACACTACCCGCTCTTACTATTGGAGACGAGGTACGGTTCAGGGTTAGAAATAAAGTGAGCCCTGGGGACGGAATGTTGTTGCCAGTTGGTTTTAAACACTTCCAGCCATGTCTTTATCGTCCGTTTAATACCGGTCACGTGACGGGCTCTCGACCAATAGGAATGCCTAAACTGTCCCAGGTATTTATGAATAATAAATCATACAGTGGATTTTATTTCTGGCAAACTGCATCAGTTTTAATAAAATGATTTAAAAAAATTATTCAAATATTGGCTCGAAACACCAGTGTGTTTAGATGAACGAAGACAAAGTTATTTTATTTCTGTATTTTCAAGTTGGAATCTAACCTTGATATCTTTCTTGCGTTTCTCGTCTTCGGTCAGACTGGTCTCCAAAAACGAGATGGGCTCTCGGACGTCAGCAATGATCTCCGCCGTCAGATTGACTTGTTCCTCGTCCCCGGGGTGCAGCGTGGTAAAGTGGGTTACCAGACGGGGGACCAGGGAAGCAGGAATGTGGGGGGCGATTAGCATGTCGCGAATCATTACATCGAGATATTTCCTATTTGTAAAAAAATTATCGGAACGGACACAAGTTTTTGATCTGTATATTTTCAAAAACTGGGGAAGACAATTGCATTGGTTTGGTAAAAGACAAATAGGTTGGATTGGTGTTTCGTTCGGACCTCGGGTAGTTTCTGACCATTTACGTATTTGTCTAAAAATTAACAAGAATTTCTCAATCATGTACTGAAGAAGATTTTAAGTTAAAAGCAACTACATCTAGTTCCTCTGCAAGCGACAGCTAAAAAATTGGTTGTATTCATTCAGTTATTTAAATCAGTATTTCGTGTCCGATGTCGCACTGTTTAGTTTTTCACTTTTTTTGTTCAGTTAAGTTAATTGATGCAGCTTAAGTCTCTCCCCCAATTAATGGAAGATTTTAATTAGTCAAAGCTTCGAGCATGGGGTTTGTGCTCTCCTACGATCGGTTGTCCACACACAAAGTCTGTAATTACATAAAAGATCCAACGAACCTGCCGACTTCGTCAGAGAGATCCAGGATCCCGCACAGCTGCAGCAGCTGTTGAGCCACAAATTCCTGCTTGAGGGTTTCCTCAACTTGGGTCTCGTTCAGAGCGGTCGACTTCAGCTTCTTCAAGAAGCTGCAACCGAAATGACAATTCAGAAAACGTCCCAAGGTTGTCCGAAGCAACGATACAAGTGGACATGATCATGAACACTCGAGAAAATAGAGAAAATATATTCGGTTAATATTGTTTGGGACTTGCCATCTGATGTAGTTGGAGAATATCGTCACGTTGGGCAGCATTCTGTCAAGCAGCATCTCTCCCTCTGCACCTTGGGCCTTTAAGAAGCTGCACAGACACTGCCAGTAGAGGGCGCTCTCACAAGTCAGCTTATCCTCTGGGACGACGTACCTTTAGTCACGAACAAGAGAAAATGCAAAATTTATCAAGACGGTTAACACAAATTTCACACAACTGAAAACTAATGTCCATAAAACCCATTTTGTCGGATCCGATAAATTAATTTGTTTACGTTTCATCCAGTAGATCAAAGTTGTCTACCAGTTCCTGGGGCTGGGCCTTGCGCAGCACGACTTTGAGGGCCAGCTCGGCCGTCTTGCAGGAGTTCTCCACATCGAGGCAGGCCAGGAGATCCAAGACGTTACCGTCAAAGAGCCGCAGCCAGGCCTGCAAGAGCTTGCCAGAACAGGCATCCTTCACCGTGTCTGCAAAGGACAAGTCATTTAATGAACGGAATAACTAATTAACTGGTGCCAATCAGTAGCCTAAACTGCTTGGACTATTAACAGGGTCACCATTCATGAAATGTGTCGTGCAAAGCGGGCGACAAAATTAGAAAAATGAACATGTACAGGCTTAACATTATTTGATTTTAGACCATTTGGATGAATCATTTTAAACTGGTTTAGTTTTAGAATACTGCAGAGGTAAATAAGAAGTTGAAAAGCACTAAGCTACAAACGATGATCGAACTTTTAACGGTGATCAATCTTTTCCTGTTGATCGACGATTTCAAAGTTAACTAAATATTGTGAAACAGCAGGCATTCTTTTCAGTGTTCCTGAAGCCAGTACTAAAAAGAAAAGAGAGTAACAAACCTGATCGATCAGTGAGTCCATCCTGCAGTAACTGGACACGTTGGGCAATCGTCAAGGCCCTTATGTGCACCTTCTCTGCAAGTACCTGTGTCAAGATCAACATCTACTTCATTTAAAGTTTGTGCCAAATGTGGCAATAAAACAAGTTTAAGGTCAAATATTTGGCTTAAACAAAATCCAGATAGATTGGTTTCTCATAGATTGGGTTCAAATTTTTTGGTCCTTACATGGAAAGCAGTTTTTCTAACTGAGTCCTTGACATCGCGCGTGCGGTCTAGAATTTTGGAAAGTGTTCTGGTTGACATGGAGAGGTTTGACAGCACGGCACGGCGAACTTCATAGTTGACGTCGTGCTCAATCAGATGCAAATAGGCTGTCGGACAAATAATTGTAGAGAAATGAAGATCAAAGGTTAATTTGTTAACGCAATTATCCTACAGCAAACCTCTTTGACAAGTGTACATATTAGGTGATGACATTTACCAAATTGCCACATGTTAGCATTTACATGGAGATGCTAAGCACAGAAAATATCTGCTAAGCAAATATGGGTTACCGGCCAAAGTGTCGTGCAAAGTATATTGCTTGTAACTGGTTCTTTGTCGAGTTTTGCTTTAACACACTGACTTGCTAAGCATACCAGCTGTAACTGGGCAGTCAGTATCGGTTGGGTCCTGCAGCCGCGCCACGGCCATCACGGCCTGGGTGCGCACAGCCGGGAACTTGTCGTGCAAGCGAATCAGCATGCAGTCGTAGATCTGCTCGTAGAGGTCCTCATCGATCTGCGCCTCGTCGCCCAGGCTGACCAATAGCTTGTTGATCATCTGGCAGACACGGAAACGCACAGCACGATCCCGGGCATTGTGATGCTGCCAATAAGAATAGCATGGTGATTACTCAAACCTCAAAATATTTACTAAACGTTCCCAAATGAAATGTGAAGTATCCAGAGTGAACATATGATAGTTTTGCTACTTGCAAATAGTCCAAACCTGTAATAGAAATGCAAACAGGAAGGGCATGAAGTCGTTGGCTGGTGACTCGGTCGTTTCTTCCTCTGCTTCGTCCGCTAAGTTTTCCGCTACGGCGAACGACGCGGCAAACTTGGCCACAAAGTCTAGGGTGCGCTCCACAGCTGGTTCTCGCTTGAAGATGATCAGGGCGTGCTTGAAGAAGCCTAGGAACTCTTGGTGAAATGCCGTCTTGTCTTCAAGCTGTTTGATGATAAAGATGACTACTATCTCAACTAATAATATCCATGGAAAAGGTATTTATAAAGTATACAATACAATAGTCAATACAATAAAGAAATAAGCCTTTATACACAATAATTTGCCAATAGAGTAAACATTTAACCAGTTCGCGCCGGAGCACATATATACACGCAATGTTTTCCCAAGATTTAAAACAGATGACGCATAAACACGTCACGAGCAAGGCCGTAAATGTTTGTCAGCAGTAAGGCTGAAAATGCGTGGGTGTGCTTCCCGGTACCATCGGCCTGAACCTGCCTCGGATCGAGTTTCGTTAACAAATAATCCCGCGCCTCGGCACGGTGATGTTAAAATAATCCCGGCGCGAACCGGTTAAGAACAAAGTTTTATTTTTATTTAGTTTAATGATGCAAGCATTTTGTTATGGCTTGTGCCCGTTGTGGACATGTCTAGGTCAATGTGAAAATGGAAAAGGGTGAATGACTATTAATATTCATGGATTTTGCCAAGATTTTTCTAAATTCATTTCCTTAGCCTCCCTATGTACGTAAGCATTTTGTGTTTTGTCTTGAGAGACCATGGGTTAGTACCTCATCATAGGTTATTCTAAGAGCAGCTGTCAGCTTGGTATGGTTGTGGATTCCCTTCTGGCAATCCTCAAACACCTCCGAGAGTGTCTTTCCTTTTTTGCTGGGCATGGCTACAACTGCAAATGCAAGAAAAAAGAAAAATCAAGAATGTCAGTCAGTCTTCCTATCTTCAAGTTTAAGTTCATCCTGCCTTTATTCTTAACTATTCTCAGCTTAATAAAACATGTTAAAGTTTAAACGCTCAACCATGTCGACAATGTGTCTGACTGAGTCACTTTGATGGCTTTTGTTTTAGCTCGAGTTTTACCCGTGAACTTGCGTCACTTGGCGGTGGCTCAAGCTAAATCATGGAGGAATAAGTGAGCTGGCTTGTTTAGTTGTTGTGCACCGCACCACCTCCCCCGGCCCCCGATAACGTACTATTTTCCATTCTGTTTAGCATCCCTTTCACAAAACTAATATTAAACAGTACATGTACCCTATGATTAAATAAATTAATTTCTAAACAATTAAGTTCTACTACGCCTATGGCCTGTAATAATATTTACTTTTCGTTGGAATCAAGTTCCAAATAAAAACACACACAATACGGTTGCAACTGCAAGGTGAATGTTCAAAATGGCCGGTCCGTGCCGCGCTAAAAAAGAAATGGGATCTGCAATAAGTTACAGGGGGGAGGAGGGAGAAGGGACATTCGATCACACATTGTATTTATTTCGTAATATAAAACAGTTGAATGCAAATATCGACAAATGTTAACCACATCACTCATTAAAATTGGCCAAATAAATATACTTACAATTAATTATTTTTTTGGTCATAATAAACAGAGAGATGGATTATCAATTCCATTTTTACCTATATAATTGGAATAGTCCAAAATCAGATATAGATATAGTCTGGTTTCTCTGAAGTGAATTTGTTATACATAATACGGACAACTGTCGGGTCTCTGCCTCTCGCGAAGCGCGTAACAACAATCGCGCTAGAGGGCGCTAGCTCGCTCTCTCGCGATATTGCAATCAAAATTTGCCGGTATAATTTGGGAACTAGCCTAATTTTGTACCAAGGAAAACCATGGCAGACACGACAAATGGTGAAAAAAGGCCCAGGCTGGGGGATTCCAGGTTTGCTGGTGTTTTGCAGGCTGCGCCTATCCCCGTATTTGCATTGACAGCAGCTTACAAGGAAGATAAAAGTCCAACAAAGTACAACTTGGGAGTTGGAGGTAATGCACCTATCAATTGTATGACGCACCCTCAGACCCCCGGGGGATGTGCGTCAATGTTAACAGTGAGGCCAGATTTTGGAGTCGCATGACGCACCCGTACGTCATATCCTTGACGCACCATTCTTGGAAAACAATGACGCACACAAATCGCGACGGACAAAAGTCGCGACATGAAGCGGGGCATCGCGCTGTGTGTATGCACGCATGTCGGGCGTGTGGCCGCGCCGCGCCAGTGGTGAATGAAAGAACGGCTTTTACTTTGGTTTTCTGCTATGGCATGCTACGGTAAATAACCACAGCCGTACCGTATAAACTCAAATTTTCCAGGAACGCTTTACTTTTGGATCGTTACCAGCACAATCACAAACGTTCACGTACCGCGATGCGCGCCATCAAAGGGGTTTTCCAATGCACATGAGTCACCCCTAGTACTAGTCTGCATGCAGGCGCTTTGTCTCGCAAGCACCCTGAAGTACCGCCAGGCATTATACACCCATTCATAAACCGACTGGAGTGTAAGCCTACGGAACGTAGTGAGAATTTAAACTGTATACCTGACTAGTGTAGCGATAAGCATACATGGAAAGTAATGTGTGCGACAAATTCTCCCTTGTCGTTTTGCTGAGGGGAAGTTGGCCGCGATCGAACTTGGGAAATCACATGCGGCTAAGTAAGCAAAGCAGCTGCATTGACGCTGTGTTATTTTCAATGTTATTCTTCCATTACATAGCCGAGAATTCGGATGCAACTGGTACCTTTTCTGTGAGATATTTTACGTGCTTGTCCCAACTAGGAAGGGCTCACGCACGCAATATCTCGTGTTCTTGTGAAAAGGACGACGCGATGTAGGCCACCTAGACTTCCACATTTCGCGATGGGAAAACTATCGCTGTTACTTGTTAGTGTAAAATGTTGATAAAGTTGTTTGCAGTCGGCGATTCTGACTAACAATGATCAGAAGTCGATATGGTACAATTTTTTTTACTCAACAAGCACAGTTATTCGCCGCATTGACGCATGGCAATGGTTCGAAACAGACGCACCTCGACACACCACGACGTGTTCGTGACGCACCTAAATTGCACTTTACGCACCCCCATCGTCCAGTTTTGACTGAACATTATGGAGACATGACGCACCTCCCCCGGGGGTCCGAGGGTGCGTTATACAATTGATAGGTGCATAAGCGTTTACCGAAGTTGTCAAATTTGTCGGCGCCGTCGAGGGACCGGACAAACCGCAAACATGGCAAACTGGCAATGTTGGGCATCGGGGACTGGGGTGACCATTTTTGATCATGTGATTGTGATATGGGGTGACAAATTGCTTTGCTAGATTTAGCAATTAGCTATAGCTTTTTTTCTTGCATAGGCTAAGTAATATAAAATGTGCTTAACAAAAGGTATTATTAAAAGTTGTAATTTAATTAAAATTTCTGAAACTTGCACTTGCAGATATGCCTACGGCTACGGGCCGGCTACGATGATACTGAGATATAGATTAGATAGGGCTTATAAAACTAAAACTTAGTGACATCTTTCTGATATTAAATTGGTTAACTCATGCTTAGCTCTACAATTTAATAGGGCTGTAATTAGCTTTCATTTGTCTATTGTTTTATCTTTATTCTTAATAATCTTGTTGCCAATACATCATGATATAAATTATGACAAAAGAGAGCCAATTTAACAGCCCTATTTACCCACCTAGCAGCAAGCATGCCACTAACGTAATGCTCAAGTTTAATTTCCACTCCAAACCAAACCGTTATTTTTGAGAATTTATCCCCCCCCCTCCCTCTAAATTGTTATCATTTATTGTTAAATTTAAATCGAATATTACATTAATAATGTAGATTATTATTATTTCACGAATGGGGCTAAAATAAAACAAACAGAGTTGTGTGTTTCCTATTTCCCCAAGTTCCCCAAAGGCCCTATATCTGTTTCCAAGCTATATATAGTGTATGGGAAATGCTATCATACCGATTACATGAACCATATTGTGTAGTCATTTCAGCTTTTCTCGCAGGATGAAATTAATTCAGCTATTTTTCATTTAGGATATAGCTTCTACTGTATCATACTGCCTGGTACCAGCAACAAAGTGGATTAAATGAGGATTTAATGTTGAAAATGCATCAGCATCCGATGGTGCATCTATTTCAAAATCTTCCAACTACCACCATGCGAAAACTGTACACAGCCTTAGTCCTCTGAAATCATCCATTAATACTTCCACCTTTGACCTTTCCACCTTTAACCTTTGACCCTGCAGCCTACCGAACTGATGATGGGGAACCCTGGGTCTTGCCTGTGGTCAGGCACATTGAGAAGCTCTTGGCCGCAGATGAGAGTTTGAACCACGAGTACCTGCCAGTCACTGGCCTGCCAGAGTTCACTAGCGCGGCCACCAAGATGCTGCTAGGAGAAAACAGTCCCGCTATCCTGGAAAATAGGGTAAGTCCCCTAGACATGTTAACCAGTTCGCGCCGGAGGACGTATATATATATAAACGCAAAGTTTTCCCCAGATGTAAACTGGATGACGCATAAACACGTCACGAGCAAGGACGGAAATATGTCAGCAGTGATCAAGGCCGGAAAATCTATTGAGAATGAGCGATACAATTTCCTTCTATCCTGTTTTAAATAGTCAAGTTAAGCAACTATCATTTTAGTATGGTTAATTGATCTTTGACCATATTGAAATATCAGATTAAACAATGTTTTGGGGGTCCAAATATTGCTGAAAAATTTCAGCGAATCGACTAATATAGCACTAGTCATGGATACATATAATGGCTGTTGTATATCGTAAACATGGTCTCAGTGACATGGATTTATGTTTTGCTAAAACGGTAACTCGGCAGAATTTTCAACGCCTTGTTTTAAGAACAGCCCTTTGATTAGTTTCCATAATTTGAGTCCTGAACTGAATTATGGTGCATTCGATCTACTTGTTCAAACTACCAAACTAGATGTGGCTCCAAATGTTTTTGTTATTCGGCAGGCTTTTGGCATTCAGTCTCTGAGTGGCACCGGTGCCATCCGAATAGGCTGCGAGTTTTTGATAAACCACCTCAAGTACAACGTGGCATATGTCTCGGACCCCACATGGTGTGAGTATAAAGCTGTGTCCGAATCTCTTGTCTTTGGCTATTGCCTAGGTCTTCGTGCATTACAACTATGTGTGAGCAGGCTGACAATAGACGGAGCCGTAGCCCTGGAAGCTTGTTTCTTAACAGTCCTATGTTTCTCAGTCCTAGATTCATGTCTTTTCAACATTTTTGCACTGATCGACCTTCCTTGATCGACCTTCCTTGATCGACCTTCTTTGGAAAGCAGTTTAACTGAAAAGGACTACCCTCTTTAACCCTAACCCCCTAGGCTCTCGCACTAGGAAGCATACCAAACCTAACAAACTTCAACAGTTCACACATGTTCAGTAATTTTTTGTACACTGTACTGAACCTAACAGTACTAAACCTGCCAAACTCCAACAGTTGAAGTTGTATTGACTTGGAACAGTGATAACTGGCCAGTGGTATTATGTGTTTTAGTGGGGACACACATACAAGGTGTAAGTGTACATACACTTACAGTTGACCAGGAACTGTGCCGTGACAATGTGGGTCACTCACGTATAAATGCCTGTGCATTCTCAACATTTTGACAAGTCTCATGCCTTTCTGTCCTGAACCTCACAGAATTCAACAGGGTCTCCCCTGGCCTTTGGTACTGAGTCAAACAAAGTCTAACAACAAGTTGTTCCGTTTTTGTTACCAAACCTGCCAAAACCTAGCGAAAGCTGCAGTTGGAGTTTGGTGGGTTTGGGGTAGTTAGGGTTAAAGATTACAATAAATAAATAAATAAATAAATATATGAAGAAAACAAAAAGTGGCATCAGGTTACAACACTTTTTCCTTTTCCCACCAAAGCCAATCACATCAACATCTTCAACAACCTCAAGTTCTCAAGTGTTCGCAAGTATCGCTACTGGAATTCCCAGACCAGATCCTTGGACCTTGACGGGATGCTGGAGGACCTTGAAGTAAGTGGGCAACCACATGTTTTTATGTAATGCAGAGGTTAATATTTTATTTGACAAACAAACATACAAGTTTTGCTATATGTACTGTATCGATGCCGGAAGGGCCTCATAATAACGTGTACACACCTGTTTTTGTTTTCCATTCCTAAAGAATGCTCCTGAGGATTCTGTGATTATGCTGCACTCCTGTGCCCACAACCCAACCGGAGTGGACCCTACCCAGGAGCAATGGAAGAAGATTGCTGAAGTGGTCAAGGTAAGAATGCCTCCAACACTCCAAAGGCCGGTTCACACTCGACGCGAAAGCAAACACAAACGCTAGTTGGTGACGTCAGAGCTAGTTTTCTTCAGAGCAAGTTTGACACATTTCCACTCGGGAATTTCCTAGTAAATGCTAGATTGTTGTGCTCTTGCAGTTGCTGAAAATTAATCTCATTTTTTGTTAAGTAAATGTGAGCAAATATATTGTCGGTTATTCAGTTAACCGACCTCCCTCATGCCAGTTGAAACTTTGGCCAGATTTTCTCTCGAAGTTTACTTTCTGTCTTCTTTTTCTCAGAGGAAGAAGCTGTTTCCATTCTTGGACAGTGCTTACATCGGCTTTGCCACAGGGGACATCGAGCGGGATAGTTGGGCAATCAATTACTTCATCAGTCAGGGCATGGAGCTCATGGCTTCCATGTCATTCGCCAAGAACTTTGGTCTTTACAGTCAGTATCCTCTAGGAAGACACTTTTAATACTAACCCGTGTAGCGGTTTCCAATAAATTTTTAGCAGCTGGGTTGTGCGTAAATGTATATTCATGAGAAAGAACAATGGCAACTCAACTACAAGAACTCTAAAAAACAGCTGTCCTCGACCAACTGGCCAATAGCCTAGTTAGCTTTCGTTAATGTTGATATTTTTCTTTTGAGCCAAATTTTTGCGTGGATTATTTTAACTATGAGTAAGGCTAAAGGAAGAACCAGGTTAGGTTAGCTAAGTGCTTTGAAAAATACAACGAGAACCGCTACACAAGATAGTTTATATTGACTTCATATCGTCTAGGGTCTTTCTAGACGATATCGTCACTTTTTAGGGTCAAATACGCCAAGTACACGTTACTCATTTTATTTTAAATGTGCACAAAAGCCATAGCAGCTCAGTATCACTCTTATTACATTTCGAATTTTAAAGAGCATCTCGTAAGCTGTGTTACCTTTTCCCAATTTTTACTTTCTACATGAAGATGAGCGAATTGGAAACCTGGTTTGTGTTGTGAACAACACCGACACCAAGGCACCGATGATATCGCAGCTGACCAGGATGATAAGGGTGATGTATTCCAATCCACCAAGTCACGGTGCACGGATCGTCAGCATGGCCCTCACGAATCCGTCCTTGTTTGCACAGTGGTGAGTTTGGGTACCAAACCACTGCCCACTGACAGAGGCCCCCGGTAATGGCGGAAACACTGTGGCAGCATTCTGCACAATGGCTGGCACAGTTCTGCCATTATTGAGGTTCTGTCCTTTCCATTGATTATATTATTAGGATACGTTACTTGCACCCCTGCAATCTTACATTTCGTTGCATCGGTTTGAAAACAAGGTAAAATCTATCGCGTTCTGTTTCTGATTGTCAATCTTTGTTTAAATAAACACTGTTTCTCTTCAATAGGAAGGATCACATCAAGACAATGAGTGGGCGCATCTTTGAGATGAGACAGTTGCTGTACCAACGTCTTCAGGCACTGGGCACGCCCGGGAAATGGAACCACATCATCGACCAGATTGGCATGTTCAGTTACACGGGCCTCGGACGTAAGTAGGAATAGTTTTTTTTATGGACTTGAATCTGGACACATCACTGTACGCAAAGGAGGCCCCATTCTGTTGGTTTGGAGAAGAAACATGGTTGGGAATCTTAGGTTTGGCATCAGCTTGGGGGACCTTTGGCTTGAGAGCCAAATTTCTGGGTACAGCTTTGGCTCTGTCAATAGCACGTTAAACTTAGGGGTCAACTAAGTTATTCTTCAGTACCTGTGAACGACGGGAGAAATCAGAGTCGTTGGATCAAATCCATTTGAGTCTGAGATCCTGACTGAATGCTATACCCGTCTTACAATGCCGAGGGTGACAAGCTGGAGGAGTGGAAGTACTGACGTGTGTCTGTAAGTTTAGAATACAGATCAGTGGTTATTAAGTTATTCTCCTTACGGATGGTGACGTTCAGGAAGTGGGCCGGATGATGTTGACAAAAATAAAGAAATGCAATACTTCTTTTCCCTTGCAGCCAACCAAGTGGATTTCCTGCTGAAGAAGTTCCACATCTATGCCATGAAATCTGGTCGCATCAACATGTGTGCTGTCAACACAAAGAATGTGGACTACATTGCCAAGGCCATCCACGACACAGTCACTACTGTAATAGAAGATCCCAAGCTGTAGAGGGAACAAAACAAAGTCTAGTCTTGGGCTGCATCCCAATCTTCCCATCTACAGCCGTTGTCAAAGTCATTTCTCAAAGTCATTTGTTGTCAGTCTCCTTTTTGTAGTAACTGGCAACTTTCTTGTTGTGATTCCGCATGGCTTAATAGAAACATCCTATAAACACGGCTTGATTAAAACAAACAAATCATTACAAATTCAATTGGGCCCAATTTCCTGGCTCTGCTTGCCATTAATAAAAAATCCCTGCTTACTGTAACAGAAAAATCATGCTTACTGTAAGCATATTTTACAGGTTGGCGAGAAAGACATTTTTACTAGAGAAGATCAACTAAAATTTTATTCAACGTGTGATGACGATTATATTCAATGTATTTTGCCATTGCCAAATTTAGTATATATTTTGATTAAGTTTTAAATTATTTTTATTCAACAGCAATAATAATAGGATACCGTGAATGTATAATTTGAAAACATTTCAGCACGAAGATAAAAAACGAAATGTTCCATGGGCGAGGCTCGAACCCAGTCGCATCTTGCTTAATACCAAAAGCAGCTTATTAACTGGTATGTTATGAGGGGTATGAGAGGGGTATGAGAGGGGCTAGGGTTAAGGCTTAGGCTGTGACGGGCTAAGCTGTGAAGGGCTAAGCTGCGAAGGGCTAAGCTGCGAATTGCGTCAAATCAATTTGCCAAAAAAAAAGAACATGTGTCGTGTATCAACTTGTTAAGTTTTTACTTTTAGTTTTGGTTTAGTCATAGAGAAAGGACCATTCTCTATGGTTTATTAACAGATTTCTGGGTTTTGACGCCCTATACGTTGTGCTGTCTAGCAGCAAGTACTTACATACGTTAGTGTTACTCCTGCCTTTCACCAAAACTCCGCCCCATATTACCAGAATGTCATACTATGAAAGTGCAGTGAATAAATGTTGAATGCTGTGGAATATTGTAGAGATATTATAATAATGAATATACTGAATAAAGAAAACGAATGTTTTTATTGCAAAAAGGTGATGCAAAACTTCAAACTGACAGTTTCTCTATGAATTTGTGCATTTGGCGTCCAAACTAGTGTCTTCAAAGTTAATATGGATAACCATGGTTGTAGTATTTAGCTATCGCGCCAGAGAACGTTTATACACGCATAAAAAGGTCACGAGCAAGGTCGGAAATGTCTGTCGGCAGCGAGCCAGGCCGGAAATGCATTGGTGTGCTTCCCGGTACCATCGGCCTGAACTCGGCTCGGTGATCCCAGCGCAAACTGGTCAATAAGACTTGCTTTTTCTGACGATCTACAGAGCAGAGTGCTCACATTTTGTAAGTTCAATTGAAAGGGGTACACAAATTGTTGAATGTTTTTATTATTATTTGTTTGCATATAATTATAGTTGTGTACTAAATCGGTCTTCGTGGTTATCGCCTCTAAACGAACGGGGAATGTCTGTATTTTTATTCTGATAAGCCACACGTTATTTTCAGATTCTAGGAAAAAAAATTATTCCCCTCTCACGATCTATTTTTAGGTGCTGTCACTTATTTTCGTCTCTGTCAGTCAATCCGCGATCATTGTTTTTGTGAGTCTCGGCGGGTCGCTAACACTTTCCAGGGAAACCTGTTCATGAACAGCAGGCTTTCAGAGAAGGTAGCCCTAGCCCCGGGAGACTGGGAACGGGGAGTCCCTGATTGATGAAGACACCGCCTGCCGTGACGCTAGCTGTATCTAAATTGCCATCTGAAGGCCATGCTGACACGTTGAAGTTATCAAATAAAAGAAAACAGTCAATAATACAAAATAAAAAAACGATTGACAGAACCCAAAAGAGGGACTTTTTTTAATCATGGTGTTCAAAATTGCGGAAAACTTGTTAACTCTGATTGGCAATATGATTATGGCCTTTGCTTTTTTTTTCGGCTAAAACTATTTGTAAACTCGAAAATGTGCTTCACGTCATCACTAAATCGTATGCAATAGGTTTCTTAAATAAAGGAACCAAAATGGCCCTAAAATGTCCCTCAATTCGTTTGGCAAGGCTTATGGCGTAGCCTTCCTTGCGTGCGAGTGTCCAATTTCGCCCATGTTTACCTTTGATTAATCGGGGGGAAAAGAGAGTGAATGGAACAATGTGTGTTTTCAACTCAATAGTCCGCAGTGGTCCGTCAATGGATTGGAGGCGAGTAAAACGATTCACTGCCGAGGTAACGGGCCGGCCTCTCATTGGGTTGTAAGTTTCCCGCGAGCTATATTCATATTCAAATGCAGCTCAATAGTTTGGGGTGGATTTTCAATACTGTAAGTCGCCCCGGCAAACCTCTTTTGAAAGGCGCCAACAATAATGTTACAATTCAGGACAATATATACCTGCTTTAGGGGTCTCACAAACGGTCGTTTCCCCTTCTGTTATTCGCGGTTTTGTTATTTATCATGTTTGGAAGAATTATTAGCTATTATAACAGCGGATACTGTTGGCGTAGTATTGGGCGCCGCGCGCCGCCATGGGAAAAAGAAAATGCGTATCATATCAGAGACGGTGTATGGATTCCGCCGAACTATGTTTGCATGCGTGCACCGTGTTTGCACATGGGTGCGTGGGTCCGGGTATGGACGCATAGACTTCATTTTGTTGTAAACTTAGGGGGCAGCTGTGTTAACAGAGTCAACCATGGATGAAGGAATGTGGCGGTTTACTTACGTAACCTGTGTTTCCTCTCCCTTAATTTGCCGTGGATCGTGTGTTCGTGATTTGTTCTTGAGTCCGTGGAAGAGTCCGTAATTGGTATACTGAAGTTTGTTTTTCCTAATTTATACGGAAGGCGTTTGGCCGCAAAATCGAAAGCTAATGAGGCAGTACTAACTCAACCTCTCTTGTATTGGTATGAATGAACCAAACAGGAATGAGAATCTATTCCTCCATTGTATGACGGAACATAATGACCATGGAGGTAGTGACCGAACTATATGCAACGGATATATCGCAACTCGTCAATGTAGTCACATGGTCACATTGAACTAAACCGTGTCGTATTGCACATACGAACAAAAACGTGAATGCATGTTTGATGTTGAGATACAGTGGACGACTCCTTGCCTGCGTGGTATAACAGGTAAGATATAGAACAGCAATACGTGAATTTGGTTAGTGACAGTTTAGTTTAGGTATGACCGAACACCATGATTGATGCAAACCTTGCCACCGTCTTGCCCTCATGTTTACGTATTTATGTTGTGTTTATAAATAAGGCACGGTAAATTCCTTCTTATAATTTTCTCTGTGCGTTAATAGCTGACACCATGACGATGAACAATGTGCATGTGCACGGTTCGTAGGCAAGTACTCACTGCAATTGCCTTTCTTCCCCAGGTGTATGAAAGAATCCCATTGAAGGTTCTCGCTACTAATTAAAATATATGTTAGAAAGATAATTTAATATTATTTAATGCAAACAACATTGACATTTTGAATTTATGTGAACATCCCGCGAAGTTATACATCGAACATGTTGTCTATAATTTAGTATAAGACCACATGTACAACAAATGTATTTAAAAGTTGATGTTACTTAGTAAACTCAAGCACTGAGTCAAAGTGTTTCAATTGAGCTTTTGTCAGACGGCTAAAAAAAAGCTCGAGCAAAGAAATGCGACTTTTGCAGCCGCATATCCTTTCACGGCGTCACGTGAACTGCCCAGCTTGCTTGCGAACGGTTTGCACATGGAGGAATAAGCAATGGTTTACAGTATATGCAGACTAGCTCCTTGGGGCTGTTTTGGATTTATACAACGTCTACGGTCTGGTCGCACTAAAAGATAAATAGAAAGCCAGTCAAGGGATTATGATAATGAGGAGATAAACAAGTTGAAAGCAGCTTTCGATTTCAAATTGAAATATACATGTATCATCGAGGAATACAACCTAGGCTATAAGTCACTTATGTAGTACTGGGTTGGCGTTCTCCGGACGCGACCCGGCCATTCGCATCGTATCAAGATGGTTCCTGGTAATGAAACGGTCGTCGTATGCGCTGAACACCTGGTTCGGACTAATTCCAACATTCCTGCTGATTGTGTGTCTTGAGCGTGTCTTTCGGAGTTTCGGAGGGGGGGGGGGGGGGGGGGGGGGGGGGGGGTGAGCCAGGGGCGACATCTTTGCACCGAAGTAACGCTGCTCTATATACACGAAGTGCGTGCGCATTACAACACTGAACTGAAACTCGGCACCAAAACAAACCAATGGGTTGATGAGTGGCTCTGACCCTTCTGAGCAGCTCTGTTGTTTTGACGCTACAAACATAATTCAGCGCCATAGAACTCGTACTTGACGCATTCCTTTAGATGGCGGGGTCAAACAGCTAGTCACCTCTCCGTGAACCTGTCTTGTCTATGACGCGCAACTGCAGAGATAAACTAGACAGAAAAGAGAAGTCTTTGTGAGATACCAAGTTGAATTTCAAGAATCTATCGCAGCTTATAGGCGCACACTGGTTTAGGAGCTTCTTTGAGAGACTGACGGTAAGCAACTTTGTACAGTGTTTCCACGATATGAATCGATACCAAAACCTGCCATTCGTCGCCATTACGCTGTACATTATTTATACATGCGTGCGCGTTGTACAATGTATTGTCTTTGGCAAGAATGTGAAGCGCTTTGAGACCGTTGGTGATGATGATGAAGCGCTATGTAGCATCGCACATTAATGTTATTTCTCGATCGGGTTATGGGTTATTCATAGTCTATTATGTGCAACCTTGTATTTGAACTTGTAAGAAGATATCTCTATATCAAGATAGCTTAGGATTTGAAAGCATTTTATACTGAGTTTGGGATCGAAATATGCGTTTCACATAATTACTTTTAGATTTGGTATATTCACCTGACCATGTATATGAGCGTGAATAGTAAAGGGTGTGTATTACCCATAGCTAGAGCTATACTAATTTAATATAGCTCTATAGTATTACCGGTACCGCGTATTATGGTTTGTGTACTGGGCACGACTCGGTGATATCGCCTTGTTTATGTTCAATGCTACGACGAGGTCTAAGCAGCCCATTATCGAGTATTAAAGTGCGTTACGACTAAGTTCAATCCAGGGACTTTAGGTTGAAAGGTCAGGCACTCTAAGGGATCAGTCTGCCGGGTTATCGCGCATTCCGTTGCGATATCTAGTTCGGGAAAGAAAGGAAAGATTACGGGACGTGGGAGTATCATTGTGGTGTGTACCTTGTGTACGTGTTTTTCAGTTGTACATGACTGAGTACAGCTGCCGTCGTTAGGTTTTCTGGTAAACGGAGGGCGAGTTGGAGTTCGAGTTCGGAGTATGCCTGCGTCATTTTGGCAAAACATTCTCTTCAGAGTTGACAACAAAAATTGAAAAATGTGCGCGTAATTATATATGTTGGAATTAGCAAGTGTGGGCGTTGGTCTTAAAGCAATGAGTTTATTTGGCTGAAAAAATATTATTTTCAGTCTCTGCCTGTTTCCCCAGGATATTCTTCTATAGGGTTTTCCTCCTCGTTTTCCCTCCCACCTTTAAAACTGTACCTGGCTTCTTCTCACTGTCTTAATCTTTTTCAGGCTTGCGAGCTTTAGTTTAGGGATCCGTAATTGGTTTTATGACCAGAAAGAATTAGTAATAAATGCCCATCCAAGCGATGGCTGTAAGATAAGACTATTAGATGACCAGTCCCCCTTAAAATGTGACGGTAGTCTTTTGATCTTCCGTCGATTAATCGTTGTCTTTTATATCTGTCGAATCACTTCGTGTTGTTGACACTGACTTCATCTTTTTTTTAAGGTTCCCTGTTTTATCTTTCACCCCAACTCACAGACCCCGGCGAAAGGAAATTGAGGTTGACAAGGTAGCCCGGTGGAACAGGGCGAGAATACTGCATTGTTACCGCCTCGGAACGCCAGCTTGAGATTGCCCCGTGTGCCCGGTGGCACGGTATACCGTCACTGCGATTCCCCGGTATGGCCTACCGGGAGAAGCCTCTCGTGAACGGCATCCTGTCGCCGACAACCTTGCCCGCTGCTCCCGGCAGCTCCGGGCTAAAAAGCAGCCAGATAATGGCCTGGTACAAACGACTGCCCGGTCGCAGTAGACACCAGCGGTTAGGACCCCTCTGTGAAGAAAACAAAACAGTGCCGGTAAATGAGGAAGCTGCCCCCAGGCCAAGCGGAAGCTGTAAGCCGACCTCGTCAGGTGCACAATCCCTGACCAAAGGCACCTCAAAAACACGGTCAAAGGCTTTGCCAAAATACAAGACCGAAGAGGGGGTCAGTTCGAAGAAAGAGAACGGTGAGACTTCATGGCGCAGACCGCAAGATTCACGAACAAGCTTCGACAAACTCTCCAGTAAACAGCGCATGAGTTACCCTCCTCGCACGGGGCCAAGTCGCTTTAATGACCTGCCCGATGCCTCGGTAGTCAAACAAGTGCACTCGTGTCCCGTTTTGTGCGATCTTGAAAATCTAACCATCGCGCCAAAGAAAACTGCATCACCGGGCAGAAGTGGTCACAAATGTGGACCTCCCCCTGACAAGGCAATGACTGGAAAACTGGGGACCAACAGCCATCACAAAATCAAACTAGAAGTCACGAAGCGGGAACACGACCGCCTCAAAGTCCCGAATGCCGACACAAGCGGGCGACAAAAACATGTTCACCGGAGACCGACAAACGGCCGAGAGGCGGGAAGTCATCGTCCGAAGCCGCCATCTTGGCAAGACCTGCCACCAGAGCAGAATGACAGCGGTACAAACGCGCCTGGGGAGGCGATCCTGACGCACACTTACGCTGTACCGGAATCAATCCACAGCAACATTCCTGCAGCGGGGCACCAGTGCGATAGCGCCACCACTCGGTCGACCGTGGAATCGGAGCGGCGAGGTGTGCGCGCCAACATCAGACGGACGCGAAGCCGCGTCATCGACAGCAGGGAAATCCCCAAACAGGAAGCCGTGCTGCCGCTATCGCAGATCAAACCCAGCGAGTTCAACCTCCGTAAGACATACCACGACGACTCCGTGTACCTGTTAGAGAACGCACAGAGGTGTCGCAAGTGGCTGGCGGCTCTTGTAGAGTCTGACGTCACGCCGCTCGTGGACGAATCGGAGAACAGTCACGGATTGGATGACGAAACGGTCACGTGCGATGTGGAAATCTCCAACGAGAAATGGAGCTTCTTAGGTTCGCCCTACCCATCTTCCAGCGAATGCAGTTCTGAGGATTAGTCATAACTACACGCGTCATACAGTGATTTAACCCCCAACGTTTGGTCCACGTGTGGGCCAACATAATGAGTGTATAACGTTACCGGAAACATACCAGATTTACTATTATGCCGGGGTGGATCGGGGGTTAAGGGGCTCTGACTCCGCATACACTGGGGTCCAATGTCCACGGTATCAGGGTGAAACCAGTACAGATCGATCCCTCCTTAACAAAAAAACACTTGATCCCTTCCTAATATAGTAAATACAATGGTTTTTGGTTGAGCCCATCCTGTACAATCAGCTTGCAAATGCAAAGAAAGTGAACATTCTTGACAATGAACTTTGAATCTACTACTTTCAAGTTTCATCCAAAATGTATTATTTTTTTTAAATTGCTACTTCTAGCAATTCAAAAGTTATTCACGTTTAAATGAAAGGGCTCATGATTAGTTCTTGAATCGTTGCTGTCCGACAAAAGAAATCCCGTTCTCGTGGTAAGTTGTTTTTCGCCCCACAGTATCTATAAATAAAAGGAAAGAGGAGGGTTTTTGGTTGAAATAAAATAATGAAGTTAAGCATTTATTCGTACATGTCCCCCCCCCCCCCCCCCCCAAAAAAAGAAAGAAAATAAATTAAAAAAAAGAAAATAAAAAAAGAATATATATTTGAATTTGTTTGAGCGCACGACGAAGACAAATTTAGCCCCCCCCCCCCCTGTCAAATAAAAAAAATGCAATAAAAATAAATTCGGGACAACACGTATACTGGATCTGCAAAAGTTAGAAGTTGACGTCACGTGTAAATTGCGAAGCCGAGCCGAAACGAAGCAAAGGTTTCGAAAAGTTCTACAAATCCTACGTTAAAAAAAACAAACTCATGGACTTGCTTCGTCAAGAGAGGTCGTCCTGACACATTCACGGTCTCTCGGCCTGCGCTGCCTCGACAAATTATTCGACCGGCTGGCATGGTGTGGTGTGATCGATTCTTCTGCGGTGATATCGTGCGCCGCCAAAGGCTGGTGACTTTAAACTGCGATGTTTCCCTCTTGTGCGAGGCTGATACATTCAAGTCGTTGGAAGTCCGTCTGCAGCATGAAGCGGTCAGACGTCACTGATGTCGAGGCGCTTTCTGTGGGCCTGGGTAATACTAATAGCAACGACGCGTAAACCTGTACAATTAGAGAAAGTATCTAAATTCACTGAGCAACTCTTCACTGTACTCTTCGGCTGTTCGGGTACCAAACTGGAACTATACCAGAGATCGATTATAACTTCTTGTTATCATTACCCAAACGTTTTGCGGTTGTTTAGATAATCATACTTCAATATTAGTGGCAATTGTTAACTCTCCGGGCAGGTTTTGCTCAACACTGCGTTTTGACCTTCAGATTCTGACCATTCAGGGGGCGCCTTCTATCGTGCCTTGGGCGACTCGATGTTGCACGACAAACAAAAATAGCAGCTATACTAACCAATCAATTTCAGCTCTATTTATGACATCAACTTAACAAATCAGCTCCGAATTAACCTTGAAGCCAATTTTTTTCGACAACAACTGCACCTCATTATGACAGTGCTGGGTCAAAGAAACCCTGAATTTAGTTGTTATTATTGTGGGGGCGGCCATTGAGACACCAACAATACCATGCAGATGACCCGCTCCGGGAGGCATGCGGGTACCGGTTTTTTCTCGTTCCAGTTGGAGTGAATTCTATGGTTCCACCAAATTGTACGTAGAGACAATATACGCTACAGCTTTGCTTAATAAAATTGCAAGAAAAATGTATTTTGTAATTGTGAGGTTGAATAGGCCTACACATGTTGGTATATTATTATACTGTTCGACACGCAGTCAAGCGATATATTAAAATTACTGCTGCTTCGTACACTGTTAAAAATAAAGTTTGTCAAAATGCGTTTATGATTTTGCCAGATTTACGGGGCTTCCCAATCTTGGGAAGTTAACCAAGAATGTGTTAAATTATTACAAATGTTGGGTATATAACAGTTGACCTAGGATAGATTGACCCACAAAAGCAGTGGAGAGGCGCGGAAGAGTGCAGTGGTCTATACTTCAAACTTGACACTGCACAAATTCTCGGGTCATAAGCAAATCCTGCCGAGTTTCAACTTCATACAATGCCCGGTTCTGAAGATAATCGAGTTACTGACACACAGACAGCCCGACAGACAGACAGACAACCTGACAGAATTATAGATAGATAGCTACACCAATAACCATTCGTTTGAGTTATACCCCCGCGTCGTGCGCTGGCGCTAATCTGACGTGCCATGCTCTTATACTTTAGTGTCACCTCAGTTTCAACGTTTCAGTAATATTTCTGTTTCAGCAGTGCTTTTATGTGTTCATGTTTTACTATCCACCTCAACCTTCAAGCGATTCAATAAACAAGAAACAGAGGCCTGCTTTCCATGTAAAGACGTGTTTAGGCGGGGAACCATGACGGGACGCAATGGCGGTATTTTGCGGGAAACAGCATTGTTTATCCTCTTTAATACCGTCCATATAATCAAATGGCTCTTATGCTGGGTACATCCGTCTCTATACAAACAAATTGAAAGTCAATTCATACCTTAACTTTTTTTTTCCAAGAAGGAACTTGGAATATTAGAAGTCATTGTAAGTGTTAAGTGTGATAAGGAGAAGACGTGTTGTATATTGGCTTCCACTTCAACAGTTTTCATGGGGAAACCCCCAAAATGCCCTCCTACCTCGACAGATAATATCATTTTCAAAATCCTACCACTTGTTCAAACACAAAGTAAAATACTTAAGTTGTGTGTTTATTGCTTGCTCGACCCACATCGGGACCATATTTTTGTTTTATGTCTACCGCCGTAATCGATATATGGTCTTTGGAATGAACACTTTTGGGTGCCAACAATGCCAAGGGGAGGTCCCTAAATTTCCTCTACAGATAAAAGTGTATTTCCATAACACAATAGCGCCGGAGCGGGTTGCTCTATGAACGCATAAATCACTTCCTGGCTGGGCTCCGATCATAATATCTTTTTTGCTAAGTTGTTTCTGATAAGGTTACACATTAACTAGACCAGTCAATAGATCTATTGTGCTTGTATCACTATTCAGAATAACACGTATTCCCATTTTTTCATCAAAAATAGAATGAAGTTTAATTCCTTTATACGTATCCCATTGTTAATAATTTTATTTGTAACCATTCGCATAAATATCAGTATATTTACAAGATAACGTAGGTATCACGGGTGTCTAAAGA
This sequence comes from Crossaster papposus, assembly GCA_037893245.1. NCBI lineage: Eukaryota > Metazoa > Echinodermata > Asteroidea > Velatida > Solasteridae > Crossaster > Crossaster papposus. Next base: position 47,337 of record JBAIAA010000182.1, read on the forward strand.
CTGCATTTAATTTACCAGCAACTTCTGAGGGATGTTATGTGCAGCTTCGACTTATTATGTCAATAGTTTGATAGAAATTGTAGAGTATTAAAGCACATAATAATACCAAAACACAAATGGAAATATCACATGAAGGCTATAACTATTGACGACCATAATAGCGTTTTCATTAAGGCAACATAAGAGGACTGCCTTGACATTTTTGCAGAATACTGATCATATTACTCGATTATTTCAAAACTGTCCTGTAGGTTAACTTCCCTCAACCATTTGATGACTTGGTAAGTCTTCCTAGAGCTGCAGTAATTAAGGTGCTTGATGGCAAACTCCGCTCGTTTCCTGGTGTTTGTCTTCCCCTCTTCCTTATTTTCCGTCTTGGCCGTATCCCTGTCCAGTACCCGGGGGACAGCTTCTACCTTGCTGGACGCTTCACTAGTTCGGTTCAAACCCTGCATCCTCTCCTTCCAGATGCACAACGAGCCGTCCTCAGTCTCCTTTGCCGAGTCCCCAAACTCGGCGTCTTTGCGGGAACGACCACTTGTTGAGATAGTCCTCTGATCCTTTGTTTTGTTGAGAAGCTTCGTAGGGGATTCGCACCGTCCCACCGGGGCCCCTTTCCCCGTTTCCTGCCTCCGGGTCCTTAGTGAACCCGTGGAGCTTAAGTATCTCATCTGTCTCCTGATGCCTGTTTTCGTGGCACTTTCTACAATCGGCGTTGAGGGACGCCTGCGGTCTATGGATGTCGACACTAGACCAATGAAGGGTCTAGCTGGTGTGTTCAGACTGTCCTCTAACGGCTCCACTCTCGTCGTGTGGAGGAAGCTATCCGAAAAGCAACTTCTGATGACGCCGTTGCTTCTCTTGCCGCCTGTCCTTGAAGGCAGCGCCGAGTTGATGTGCGGCTGTTTCTGATGGTCCTCTCTGACTCGGAAGGTCTCCCGTGGACTCTCGATGGCGGGAAGCCCCGTGTCCCCCTGCCTGGCGTCCCGGGTGGGTGGAAGCCAGACGCTATTCATGACTTCCAGGGAACATTTGAAGAAAATCTACATTTAAACATGTGAAATTATGCAGTCACTGGAAATAACAGAACAATTGGATGTAGCAACTTACTAACTGACTGCGAAAGCCACAGCGCTTTGGTATCTAGACTAATCGATATTTTGATAACTGAACTGTCGTATTTGAATTGTATCTTTCTAAACAAAACAAACACAATGTGGACTCATTTCAAGTCGTTAAGACTTATCCCTCGCACCAACCAGTTTTTCGCTAAATAAGAAGCTTATTTGGTTCATTTTAACAGTTTATGTTGACAATGCACCAACCACAGTGTTTGTGTTTGATTCACAGATTCCTAACGTGACCAAAACAGCCGAACGGAACAGTAATGCACAACAATGCTATATCTTACCTTAGTTACTGCAAATACCATGTCACTCAGACATTATGCACACGACCACTATAGTTTGCACGGTGTGAGGAACACGATCAGCTTATTAATTGCTTCGTTTTTGTTCTCTTCAAAATCCTATTTGGAAGGAATCATTCGTATTTCTTAAATTGTGCGTGAGACATGAACCATTGCCCAAATGCAAAGGAATACAATGGGGCCCGTTCGCGGTGGGGTACTATACCAAAAAATCGAACTCTGCTCGGCTTCTCTCCATTATTATTTGGTTCCCTCCTTTTGACAGAGAGGGGCTCCTCGATCGTACCCTAGCGACGGGTCGTTCTAATCAATGGCTGTACCTATAAGTTCCACTTATCTACCGTACCGTACGTCGCGCTATACCGCGTGGATTATAATGTACAATCGTTATCATCAAGACAGGTATAGGTCCGATGGCAGTACATGTACTTTGAAGGGTCGCCGAGATTTGGAACACAAGTACGGAGTCGAATTGGTGCAAATGGACATTTGGGGGAGTTGGGGTTGGAAGGCTATTTTGCCAGCCCCGCAGTTTTGACAAAATTTGACAGAAGCACTCCTTGTTATTGTTTACACCTTACTTCCTAATTGGAAATTAAGAAGAGATCTGCATGTGGGTTGTATTTCTGGACGTGAGAAGACAGCTTCGGAACATTTAAGGAAGTCGTTTGTTCTATAGGTGCTTTCCCATAGTTATATGGGGGTCCGTCCAACTCCTATACGCCACACAGAAGAAAGGTGAACTACATAAAATGTATATTGCCAAGTCACTCGGTCTAACCGTTAAACATTATCCAACCATCTTTATAAGTCCGACAACTTGAAACTCGCAACATAATTTGTGCAGATGTTTCCTCGAAACCAAAAGATCTATCGTGGAAACTAAACAAATTATTTGTTTCTCTTAATTCCTGACCGTTGTCTTCACCCGGGCCCTGACAATCATACACTGCAAAAACTGTGGTGTTAAATTGTACACCAATGGTGTAAAATTTGATTATTTCCTGGTGTTTATATTGGGCAGGGATTTGGGTGTTGAATAATACCAGTTTGGGAATCAAATTTTGTTAACACCAATTTTGGTGTACACTCTGATAGCAAAATTTAACGTGGATATCACGTCATTTGCTCGTCATTCTAGCGAAAAGATGTACTGTTTTAACACTATAATTTTGTACATATTAACTGCATGGACAAATTACATTATGAAATATTACCAAGAACTGACTTATTACACATCCATATACAATAATAACCTATTCCTACTGAATACATACTACACACATAGCCATTGCCGTTGTTAGTTTTATACTACGCTTTTTTGTCCACGACGATGTCACAACTAGTTTTTATGAATGTCAAAATTTGAAAACAAATAAAATGTAACACGAATTTTTAACTATGTTTGCACAAACAATCAAAATTCAATCATGGAATCGTTTAAATAATTACATATTATGGTTAAAAAATGAATTTTTGGACAAATACAACAATTTAACATCGACTATTGTTAACATATCCCATAATTCCTTATCGACCAATCAGAGGGCTTTATTTCACACACGCATGCGCACTAGGTCAAATTTAACACCAAAAGTACGTAACACCAGTACTTGATTTGAAACTGATACTTCAAGAATCATTTTACTTCATTTTAACACCAATTTTCATTCCAAAAGATTAAAAAAACATTGGTGTTAAAATTTTAACACCACAGTTTTTGCAGTGTAGTTGTGATTGACAAACGAATTCGATTGTAGGTTGTGGCTTATTAAATAGCGTTTCCGAAAGTGAATTGAAGATTGTCGTGTTTTGTTAGTGCGGAAGTTCTTTCACAAACTTGCGTTGGCTTGACCTTTTTTTATTCGTTTGTGTGTTTGTTGACTTTAATAGTGCCTCGCTTAAAAGCTTACTTGATGTGAAAGATAATGACCGTGTAAACTCCCTGTCGAAAGTTATTCCTTCTGGCATGCTGCCATTCAGTAAAGAAAATAATCTTATAAAGTCATAAAATGCATCTCAGAGACGCATTCTTTGGTTCAAAGTCGATATTATTTTTCGGAATATACAGCATTCACAGAACCAAACATGTAGCCATATAGGTTAGTTGTCAACCACCATTTCTTCAGATTTTGAGAACTGTTGCTGCTTGATAAGTTGATACGACACAACTGACAATGGTAGGCCTATACTATTTAACCACCAAAGCATTAGTCGGGTTTTCTGAGAAGCTGATTTCAGACTGGTTTTCCTTCTCCATTGTATCGTGTGACTTACTGGTTAAAGAAAACACTTGATTGTATGATTTATGCGATCATGTTAAAATGTTAAAACTAACCCTTTACATGGAACCCAAGTCCCAAGCATGGAAAGTAACAGTACAAGTCACGGCCACAAGTTTTTGCGGTTGACAGGCCCCATCACTTCATCACGTTGACCATATATTATTCTTGTATGCCAAATCTGCGCTGAAAGAAAACAAAACTCCCACGAATTTGTGTCTGAATACTTGGAACAAAACATACAATTAAAATTAATTGTACTTGTTCCGGGAAGAAATTCCCAAAAAAAAATTCTGAAAAGGGTATAAAATCAAATCAAATCACACAAAAGTTGAGAAAGCAAAACAAGTTGTTGTTCTTTACAAACAGCCTTTTGCGAACAAAGTACCCGGCCTGTACCTCCCGGGGATATTGGGCCTTGCACGTCAACAGCGTCGGGCTTTTGTTAAGAGGCAGTCCCAAGGTAGTTCCTCTTGTTAAAAATCATCGACTCAGAAAGAGAAAAAAAGAGTGACGTTTTCCTGATTGTTGATTGTATATGAGAACGGCTGTAACTTTAAACTATGTCAATGTCGTACAAAGTTTACGACCTCAGGTGGTTTTCTCTATGGTTGTTGCTACGGTACGGACCAATCAGCAACGACTGGGGTGCCGGGACATGCTGATGGAAGGGGCTCGGAGATGATTGTACCGGTTGTATTTTCTTTTGGAAATACCATGAAGTACCAACGTGCCGGGCGCGGGGCAAGTTGTGCGGACTTCTCTCTCCATCAGGGGAATTTCTCGGCATGATTAGCCGGATGTTTCGGTAGGCCTTTTGAGGGATGATTCAACAGCGAACAGCTACAGATTATTATCGAAGGGAATTTACTCCCCAAACAATGAAGTAGCAAATGATTCCATTCTGCGGCAAAAAAGATTCGGGGTGAGTAGAAAATAGACTTCAGCTTTTGGTTTGAGACTTTTATTTTAGTGCGAGATGATTTTGTTTTATTTTAGTACACCAGCATTTTTTACCATTATTCATTGCCGATCGTACGTCACATTATGCATGTATACATAATTACAAATTCTGACTCTGTCTCTCCATGCAGTAAACACAACTTCGCAAATGTAGGCAAATCACCAAAAGTATAATTTTCGGGTCGTGTAGAACCCATTGGGGTATCAACGAAATCACAAGTACACATTTCGACTCTGACATTTTAGTGAAAATGTTGCTTCTGTTAAAATACTTATTGAGGCTTGTGCATGTCACCGATTGCCTAATTGATGAAAAGCACAAATCGCATAACAATTGCTGAGTGACCCTCTATACAAAATGCACTCCAGTCAAAAAGGAACGAAATGGAATTAAATAAATGATACATGTATATGGAATGGAATGGAATGGAATGGAATGTTGAAAAGCGTGGATGAAATAAACTTCAAACACCTGTAGCAAACAGTGTAACTCTCGGCGCGGAAGCTTTCACCAAATCATTTGTTAATACACATCCACCGATACAACAGCTTAGAGCCCTCTATATATCGTCACTCGTATCTGGTTCATGACCCAATTCGTCTAGACGTACGAACCTTCTGGTGTGAGATGTTGAAAACAATTTTGTGTTCAATGATCGCAGTTATTTATCTTTCATTTAGGCTAACTGTTGTATGTTCTAAGAGTAAAGCGTTTCACTCAACAGTCGTTCAGTCAAAATTCTGAAGATAAGCTTTAAAAAAGAAAAAAGGGACGGGAAAAAAATAGTGAAAACTCTTGTGATGAAGTTCAAGTGATTATCGAGGCGCCTTATATTGAACTCTATGGTGGCATCCCAGCTCACCTAACAATTTAAAGGGGCACTATGTTCTAAAATACCCCAAAATATCATGTTTTGGATTGTTTACATATCCTTCTTTCAAACATATTGTTGACAGGAAAATACGATAACAAACCCGTATGTTTACATCGGACACAACGATGTACGCATACGTTTTTCCTGTCATTTTCATTCAATGTTCGATACACGTTGTGCGTGCCGGTATACATTGCACACGACACCAATGCACAAAATAATGTGGTTGCGTCCGAAAAAGCCGCGAACACTTTACGGCTGGAGTCACGACTACACCTAAACAGCTCAAGTTTCTGGGGTCACTTTTGTGACCCCAGAAACTCGTTGTACACACAAATAACACCAAAACGCCAAGTTTCTAAAGGATGGGTGAATTTTTATATCTTACCTCTAAATGCTCTTTCCGATGAACATAATTTCGTTCAAAACGTGTTTTGTAGCCCAATTTGGTGATTCAAGAACATACTATACTAGTGCCACCCCTTTAAGCCTTTTTATTTTGCCAATGACCGGTTTTCTTAGATTGTTGCACTTTGCGCGAGTTCAGGCCAGGAATCCGAAGAATTGAAAGTGTCGTCACATATTTTGTTGGGGGAGGGGGAGGGGGGGTTGGGGGGGGGGGGGGGGGGGGGGGGGGGGGGTTAAAGCTTGACGCTGGTCCCCATCCGACCATATCCTGACTCAGTAGAAAGAAGGCAATGAAAAACCTTCATATGTCGTCAAACTGACAATAGAGGCCATTGCACGGCATGAAATACGGCCACAGCAGTCCGTTGCCATATCAACAACTTTGCCCTTTTGACATCATCCATATTATGTTTATTGTGAAGTACTATAATTGTCCTTTTGAAAAATGCGATATGTTTTACTTCGGGTTTCTCCCTTTTCCAAATTCGAGAATTTTCTTTTAAACCCAAGGGCCTTTTTAATTTTTATGTATATATGATTGATTTGGCATTCTTACATAGAAATACCAATGACTGAGTGGAATAAATACAAAATTTGCAACATTGAGTCAAAACGTTATATTTTGAGAACTTATACGGAAAATTGTATGTGAATTTTATCCAATCTTCCATGCAGTGAAAATGCGCTTTTACTTCGAATACCGTATTGCGCGGGTTCATGTTTTTACCTGTGAGATATTTAAAATCTTAACCCCCATGATATCTGGGTGGTCGCACGATAGATTCACAGATCCTGTTTAACTTTAATAGTGACGGCATTTATAGATTTCTTTTATGAAATTGCCGATAATGATCAGACGGATTTAGGTTCAGCTTATCGCCACATCTGATTTTTTTTTATAGGCTCTTTTCGAACTCTCAACGACTTCAATTCGGGTCGCCGCCCCGGACTTCGGTTCTATTTGCCCAATAGAAACGCGCGTCTGATTGAATCATAATGACGCCTGTTTCGTGTGAGATTGCTTAAATTGACAAGTTCATTTTGAAATAAAATAAATAATGGAATTCAAGGAACAGTCGTTCATGTATATTATGAACCTCAATCGGCAGGGTAAAGGTGGCAAATACATACACATACAAGGGCGATGTGTAGTGTATACCCTATTAGTGAGTCATTTAGCGGTAATCAGTGCACTGGTTGTTAACATTGAGATTCCTCAAAAAGAGGACATCTTTGTTACATGTTATAGCTTTATTACGATTGCCTTTTGTTTTTGTGTACCATGGCCAGACACAAACCCAGCGGTCCTCGAAGCAGGATGTGCAAGGAAAGCCACCAACGCTCTACGGCTAACTTTCCACCGATCGCCGAGTACAACCGGCCGACGTCGCCGGCGGCTCAGCGCCAGGGCCTTCACCAGGACAGGACAAGATGCGAGCCGCCTCCAGCGCGGCCTTTCGCCGGGGCGCGTCCCCGCAGTGACAGCATCAACTCCCTGGGAGATATATGGAGCAGTGGCCGGCGGTCTATCTGCAGCAGCAACGGCCGCTCCTCGCTGTCGCTCTCGTCCGGGGATGCATCCACCGTGGCATCAACTGAGAAGCTCTGGCGGAGGCGAAAACTGTCCCCACGGAGGGTGATCAGTAGGCCTGTCACGCCGTTCCCAGAGGAGGATATATCAAACATCTTAGCCGCTGAGGCTGACCACGAACCTCGCATTCTTGCCCCCGAACCTCCCCTGCTTGCCTCCGAACCTCGCATCTTTGCGCCGTCCCCACCTCACAAGACCAAGTCAACGAAACCACATGCTACCGACCAACCGCGGGGCAGGGCGAGGTTTAGCTTGTCGCAGAAGCACCAGCCGATAGCCGAGGAACAGAGCACCGCGGTGAAGATCACCTCGTTAAACCGGGTGATGAGAAAAGCTGATGACTGCTGCCTGGAACGTAAACCCCATCCTCCCTCTCAGCAACACAAGGAGGCAGAGACCGCCAAGACCATTGAGCGGAGACGCAGGAAGAGCATGCCCGAGATATACGGGAGACCCAAAGGCGAGGTGCGCAAGACAGACACGGTGAGCAGCAAGAAGACGGAGGAAAGGGTTCTTGGGGAGATTATGGACTGCGTAATGAGAGAAAGGATTGTCAACTGGTTGAGCGAGGTAGAGTACGCCAAGAATGGCACCCAGGACGCCTCATCACAAGAGGAACTCAGCTGTATTGATGAGGAATGACAATATCCTATTCCTTGGCATTACAACATTATTTAATTTATTCATCTGCAGCGACTTCGTTTGGACTGACAGTATTTATGTTCACGATCATGTCAAACACAACAACATTCGGTAATAAAAATGTTAAAGATTGTCGATCGCCGAAGCAAACATTCGGGTTTTCCCACACATAAGAATGCAATATATTAAACCGTTCCGCATTCTAGACTACGCTCCGACTTTTGGGCTGCAAAGAGCCAATTTCAACAACTTTTTATTTTACTGGGAATGGTTTTGATTGAGATTTATTTTTCTAAATTTATGTAGTGTTTTGCAGAGGGATTGCATGCTTTGTTTGAGAACAAAACATATAATGTCATTGGTGACGGTTGCAGTTAGGTCCGCCTATACTGGCAGCTAAACGCTCCCTGTTTTTAAATTATCGACGCAAGTTTGGTTAAGTTTAGAATTCTTTTTGGTCGCTGTATAATGCATAATTTATTTGTTGAAGTGAAATTCAAGTCCCATCTTTCCTTTTTTTTAGCATGATCACCTAGACATAATTATTCCGTCCTAACTGTAAATATATAGACCTACTGTGTGCATTTTCTAACAACTCGGAGCTTCAAGGATTATTCAAGCTATAAACGACTACATTATTGTTATCTGTAGGCAGGGATGTAGTCGAGTCCATCACAAGTCCCTGCAAGTCCCTGTAAGTCCCTGCAAGTCCATCACAAGTCATTCAGTTCCAATTTAAATCACAAGCTATTCAAATCAGCTTTGAAAAAAGCATTCCTTTGTCATTGTTCATCCAGTTACTTGTGACTGCCTTTATGAAGGGACTTGTGAGTGGCTTCACGAAAGGACTTGTGAACGGACTTGCAGAGACTCGACTACAACCCTGTCTGTAGGCCTATAGTCTTGAATTAAGGACTCAATTAATGTTTACCCGTCGCGGTTATATTGTTTGAGACATGTCAGTAAACCTTTGAGATCAGAGTAGAGGTTATGTGTATTGTTGGGCCGTGTTCGGTTCAGCAAGCTTCGCGTGTCAGCCGGTACGTTGATGCATTCCGTTATGATTCATTGATTGCGTGTCAACATTTCACAAAATCGTCTCCCGATTTCCCCTCTTAGTTTGAACGCTTATGCCCCCATAGTGCAAGTGTGTGTATGTTGGGGTTTGTACCGCTAGTGCAATCTGCATGGAGCTATTATTTATGTGAAGTGGGAAACCGTTTGGCGGGTAAAATAAATCTGACTTAAGTAACGGCCATTCAAATCAAAACTCATGTTTGTCGTTGGATGTGTTAATAAATATCATAAGAGGTACATGTATAGTTTATCTTTTTTTCATTTGGGTACAGGCTCCTATAACTATAGACAAGTTGTACATAATTTTTGATTGATAAAAACAATTTCTGAATCTATATCTGATTTTTTATTTTTGAACAAGGAAATACTACTCAACAAAACACTTAACCTTTTAGGCCTTTTCGCTAGGAACCATTCTCAATCCTGCAAGATCCTATACACCGTGTAAAAATTGGATTATGCCTAAATCCTCTAAACTAAACTCATCCAACACTGTGTGTGAGGCAGTGTCGAGGCAGTGACGGCGATCGCGGAAAAAACCCAAGAACATCATAAGAACCACTGCCTGACGCCGGTTGAAAACGAATGTCGTTTCTCTTGCTTTTCACAGCATCCATCATTTTAAAACTTCGGACAGGTCAGTTAAACGATATTTATTATAAAATACAACTCCCCAAATCCACCTATTTATGATAATTCAAGCAATGTGGTGTAACCAGTGGTGTATCCTACCTTTAGGTTGGTAAACAGGAGTTGATGATGTCTGTTATTTTATTGTCTAATAAATTTTACAATTATGTGGTGGAATTTGTCGGCCCGTTATGAAGCAAGAACGACAGAGAGCAATTTGTTTGGCTAACTAACTAAACTGGTTCATGAGAAACTTGTTCTAACTTCCATAGCCCGGTTGTTATTTTAAAATATTTTAAACTCGCGTTTTGTCAGTTTTACAGTTTACTTCATGTTCCGCAGGAAAGGTGATGGCATGTTATCGGCCTTTGATTGCCCCCAGGGTTGTGAAGTGATGTTCGCGGTATTGTGACTTTACTGCCACATACAGGTCGACATTTACGTGAGAGTGGGAGCGTTGTACTTCATTGTAAACAGGAATTAATGTGCGAGTTGAACTTGTTTTCTTCTTGTTATGGTGAGAAGCAAAGGGGCGGACGTGCCGATAGTCACGGGGCTAAACGACGCTGAAAGATCGGTACTTGGAAAAGAAAGGGGAAAGCGCGGTCGTCCGTGAAAATAAACAAAGCTTATACGTGCAGTTTGGAGTGACAAGTTTGTGAGACTTGTTGTTGGTTTTTATCGAGGTACGAACTCTTGGCCCGTACCGGTTGCTACGACATCTTGTGTATATTAGAAAAGCATCACTTCTTGATCATACTCTCCAAAATCTTGGTCGGAAAGCCGTGGATTCCACTGTGCTCAACCCTCTTCCGGGTCAACAATGACAATGTCCCAGGACAGAACACTTTTTGTCAATGTTTCGGGGGTCAAAACCCGATAAAAGTATCCCGATAAAAGTATCATTCTGACTCGGCAAAGTATTTTTGTGGACTCGAAAAAAATGGTCAACGGCCATTAAGAACCCAATGTATTTTATTATCGAATGAGGGCGATGTAACGCTTTTTCCGCGGTACAAACTGACGAGAATCTCAGGTTATTGGCCTAAGTTTCCATGTCGCTATAATTTTGGGGGAAAAATACATGTGTTTAAAATAATTTTAATAATTGCCAACGTAAGAAAAACCCATCGAGAAACAAAGAGAAACATATTAATGTGAAAGGAAACGCTCCTCTGTGAAAGAAAAATGAGTACCTGGCCCTAACGGGCTTCCGTAGATTACAGCGGGTTAAACATGCGTGACCCAGCACGAGTAAATGAGACACTTTGAGGCAAAAATGAAAATTTTGATTTTGATTTCATCATTTAAAGCTAAACAAGCTTTAAATAATGAAATCGAAATCTCAATTTTTATTTTTGCCTCAAAGTGTCTCATTTACTCGTGCTGGGTCACAGTACGTTTGAGTTAACGACCGATGATAAACGGCCATCCGGAACCAAGCGAATTGACTGGTTGTCAAACATCACAAAGAGTTTGAATATTACATGTATACCGTCTAGACATGACATTATATTGCCCCTGGGACGAGTTCAATACAAGCCGATAAATAACTAAATAAAAGGATATTGTATTTCGAAAATATAACAAAAAACGTACACCCGTTCTCCTGGTATTGTTCCTTTTTTCAGTTCCATTACTGCTACACTGTTGAACTTACTCAAAGTATGAATTCAATAACAACAGCTTGTAAATAGACCTTTTGGAATGGGAGGGGGGGTGTATTATTTTGAGTGGGTAAATTTGGATAAAGTACGGGTGTAGAACACACTCTTAAGAACAATAGTATCCAAGGTGTTTAAGAAACAAATCAATCGAAAGCTTGTTTCATCACATTTCCTTTTTTTTCTCTCAACTTTTTTGGGGGGTTAATGTGACTTTTGGGGAAAATTTACTGCAACAATATTCACCTCACCCTATATAAAAAGTAGTCATGAACGGTCCGTCAGAAAACCATCAGAGAAATTTGTGGGCATAATTTCATTCAAATGCCACAGAAATACACGCTCAACGCCTCCACGCTTCAGCTTTACAAACTGGATAAGCCTCGGCCCTATAATTTGAGAGCATTTTGAAACTTTAATCCACCTTTGCTTTTTCACAGACGTTATTAAAGGTGTCTAAAACTTCAAAGGCCTTTGATCAACATGTTTCAATAAAAATGAATACGGCTTCCTTAAGTTAAACAGGCTCACATTATTTCAGGGCTTTTAAATGAAATGCTGAAGATGGTGTGGCTAAAAACTGCGAGAAATCGTGTTGTCATGTAGTAGAAATTAACGTGTGCCAGCTAAGGCCTCTCGAGAAATATTGAGGGCGCTCAATCGAACTCCAAGCAACAGTGGAAAAAAAGCCTCTCATCAATTTTACCCTAAAACGTAACGTCAGTAAGTTTCTTTACGGAAATAAGTTCTGATTTGTTTTATATATAAATGTATAGTTTCTTAAAGTCTTTTGGTAGCAACATCTTGTGACGTCACAGTCGTTAGTTCCAACCCCTCAACTTCATACGTTCTAGGTTTCTTGCAGTATTTGCTACAGCAGCTCATGAGCTTCACTTCCCCGTTCATTCTACACATGGGCAGCCTGGTGCGGAGCGCCCTCTTGAGTTCCTCGTAGTGGAAGGCGTAGACGATCGGGTTCAGACACATGTTGCACAAGACGAAGATGACGGAGAGGCTGTGGTACAAACCATCCAACTCCACTGGGACGCCGAAATTAAAGAGCAGATAGATGACCTCGTTGGGACCCCAGCAGACGATGTAAGAAACCGAGACGATTAGAAGAGTCCGCAGGACACTCTTGGAAGCAAGGAGGCTGAATTGTCTCCGCCGTGGAGTCAGAGTATTGCGCGCACGTGCGCGGACTGTGGCGATTCCCTGATGATCTTTGTTCGATTCAGAACTTATTGGGCCGTTTGAACCGGCGGCGTTGTCGGCTGCATGAGCATCACATGACGATGACGTAGCAGACGAGCGCCAATCGCGTCGAAGCTTCAGTATTATCTTGGTGTACACGTAGACCATTATCGTGACAGGAAGCATGTATTGTCCCGTAAAGAAGACTACCCCAAGGATGTACTGGGTGGTAGCTGACGGCCAATCGGGGACGCAATTGCCCATCGAGTCTATCGTCTGTACCAAGGCCCAACCTAGCTCGTGGACAGGACCAACCAACCAGGGGATGACGGCCAGGAATTTGGCGCGTCGCACGGAGAACCTGTTCCTATACTTGACGGGGTGGATGATGGCAAAGTACCGCTCCAGGGTCAGAAGAACAAGGTTGACCGTAGAGCTGACCGAGAATCCCCAGAGAGGCCAACCGGACAACCACAGCTTGCACAGCACGCTGGCCGCCACAGAGGACTCCGGCAGGCCAGGCTGGGGAACAAGGTAAAAATACATAAAGAAGACGCTGCTAGTTAAGTCTATCAGAGATTGGTTGCAGATCAAGACATTGGTAACGGATCTGAGAGCCGGAACCCTGATCACCAGGTAAATAACGAGTGAGTTTCCCGCTATCCCAAGCAGACCTATGATGCTGTAGACAATCTTAAGCATTATCGAATCGAATGCGATCGGGTCATTAATAATTGTCTCGGTAGAAGCGCCCTCTGTCGTCAGGGGATTCATGATGTATTTTGTTGGCAAGTAGAATAAATAAAGATGTCCTATTTAGAACAAGTTCTACGTCTTTCCTCGCAAAAGCCCCTTTTCAATCTGAAAAAAAATAAAAATTATAATTATATTGCCATTAAAACCCTTGTAAAACAAAAAACACACGTCGAGTGAGCCGGACATTCTGGTACAAAGATGAAACTAGGGCCGTTTTCCAAACCCATCAGTTTCGTCTATGTCTTGAGCTTCAATCATGCAGTTTGGTAACGGGGGCCGGGACGAAGCCTAAGCTTGGGTTTGGAAAACGGCCTAAAAATAACGATGCAATACATTCAGTTGTGTGTGTGTGTGTTTGGGGGAAACATATTTTTTCAAGTTCCTGCCAAATTAAATATATACATAGAAAACAAAAGTAATTGGCCTGAATTTCACACGTAGGTCTATCGATCTGCCGGCATGTCCTATAATATGAAGAGAGAGAATTCTTAAATCCATAGTGTAAAATGAGATGTGATAGATCGTATAACAGCTTGCAGATCTGAATGTCATCGGATACTGCCTTATGGTGTATGAATACTCCCTTGTAGTTGATTCAGTGTGGTTTTGTGCGTTGTAAGTCGCAATTGGCGATCTTAAAAGCCTTGGTATACATACATCATAGCAAGCTCAATACGTTGGATAAACAGCTGGTGCAATTACATTGCCCTGCCTGTCGGTTTCCTGGCGTGTTTCCCAGTGTTTTTTTCTTCCAGAACCACTTAAATCTATAGAGATTGTATAGAGGACCAGTCGTGTGTCCTCTCAGGTACCTGACTGATGACTGAGCCTGTGGCTGGTAAAGATAACCGCGCAGTTGTATCGTATAGGATTACCACCGTGATAATGGCTAAATCCGCCCCGTTAGGTATACACTCAATTCAAGAGAAGACAACATTTTAAGAGAGGACAATTGTGACCCAGCACGAGTAAATGAGACACTTTGCGGCAAAAATAAAAATTTTGATTTTGATTTTATCATTTAAAGCTAACAAGCTTTAAATGATGAAATCAAAATCTCTTTTTATTTTTATGAAATCAAAATTTTTATTTTTGCCGCAAGGTGTCTCATTTACTCGTGCTGGGTCACAATTTTAAATCTCCTGAACAGATTTGTGTGTTCTCTACGCCCAGCTTCACTAGATTTGGCTCGTCTTTTTTTTAAAAAGGTTTTGTCTGTTTTCAATTGTGAAAAAAGTTTTTCTGGTTGCAAAATCGAGCCTAACTGCTCTGAAGAACCAAAACCCATGATCATGACAAAATATCTACTTGGTGTGCGCGCTCGTTCATCACCATGAACGATTGCTGCGTTTCCGTGCTACATCATAATCATTCAGTCTGGAAACTAAACGAAATTGGGGAGGGCAGCATTCAGGCGCGTCATAGATCGACCACATCTTGCGTTCAATCACCCCCCTTTTTAAAACCTGTAACCGATAATACATGTGGCGTGCCAATAGGAAGGATTACCCAAATGGCGAGGTTGTCCTGGAAATTGTGGAATTAAGTTGAAACAAAAACTCCTATTTTTGTTTATAAAAGGTTGAAGTTTCACCGTGGTATATTTAAAGCGTTCGTCGTTGTAGAAACAGGCAATGTTAGTTTCTCCGAGGTTTTTCTCTTAGTAATGCTTGGTGCAGCCAACACATTAAAAAAAAACAATAAAACGGACCTAGCCACAAAATGGCAGACTTCGTTTATCATAACATTTTCGACAAACTTACCGATTTGACCAGACTACGATGTAAAAACTAAAGACCAATGCCAAAAGTTGCAAGTTCTCAGACCCTGTGCGTAAAGCAGTGTTTTACGGCACACCTAACATAAAGTACGTTTTATCCCTGGTATAGTTCATTTAAAAAATAGTTCTGATCATGCATGCTTTCTGTGGATACTCTGAGATCACCAGCCGATCCTGATGACCCAATGTCAAAGCGGTGCGGTAATATGGTATACGCCTGATATAATGGACAAGCTAACAAAAAAAGCAAGACCGGTAAATATCCTAGTGACCTATTTTGCCTTTAATGAAACAACTGTAACGCTACAAATTGGGGCGGAATATTCATCTTTCTAAATTGACCCTTTGACAGAACTCGGAACACGTACCTTATGAAAACTAATCCTTGTCGTTAGCCATTATTCCACGCAAGGTACTTCGAACTGGATCAATTTGTCTTCCTTTTGTCCCATCCTTTTCTTTACGACACGATTTAGGGCAAACTGCATGTCGGTTTCAGTCGATCTCGGGCGATCCGCTCCGTCCAGTCCCCTTATAGTTTGTTTTTTCCCGAGGCTGCACGGAAACGCCGGAACGCCAGCCTTGGCTATAGCCACAGTCGTTTACAGTCTTCAACTTTTTGATGACGAGAAATAACGACCACCGTTAATTGTTTGCCCCTATCAGAGATAATGAGCTGTTAATTATAATATGAGCGCAGGGTACCAGCCTTCTTGGCGATAGTGTAGGATTTTTCGGCATAACTATAGCAGTCTTTTATTTGAGTGAGGCCATAGTATTTCCCACTGCCCGAAATACGACACTGTTTGTAAATACATGGAGTGACGTTTTGCCAAAACACCCTACTGCATTACTGGTACAATTAACTAATCACATGCATTCCCTGAAACACCCCTACAGAATATTTAATCCACGCCCATGACTATCCAACCCACCACCTACATAATTTCGACACGTCGTTTTCCAGTAACCAATCACCTGTTAAACTAAGCAAAGCGCCTTTTGCGCCGGCGTCAGTGCCACTTTCCATTTGCTGATGGCATTACACACTGCAACGGAAATATGTGGCTTTCGAATTACAGACGGTTGTATAACTTGTTACTTTGCCTGATTTATCTACACAGATAAATTTATCTTGCCTTGTATTTAGGTGACCTCAATAGTTACGAGAGAGTGATTTGAAAAGACCCTTTTTAATCATACGATATAATTATCTAGTCCAAACATCCCCGCTCGGGGAATTAAAGCCTTATCACGGTATGGAGAAGGCGCACTTGTTAGTATTATTGTTAATGATTACCAAACTGGTGCAAGTGCGCTCTATACGATTACAGCTCGGTGCGGGAACATTATGTTATTTGCTGTGAGAGTTATGTCGCAAACAAATTGCCTAGCGCGTACAGACTAGACATGCCTCCTTCTCACTCGGACACATCGTTGAAATACCCCAACATGATTTTGGTTGTGTTGTATGTTCACTTGGCTGTTGCTGCTTCGGCATCCAATCCCGAATATGTTCCATCTCAAGAAATCAACGAATATTACTTCCAACCGGGGGATTTTATACTGGGCGGACTGTTTTCGTTCCACCATGGTGCGACGTGCACGAGCTCACAGAACGACGTCCCTAAAGATTTTGAAGAGTTTTTGGTGTGGCTGGAGACCCTGATGTTCGCGATTCAGCAGGTGAACAGACGAACGGACATATTGCATGACTTTAAACTGGGCTTCTACATCCGTGACGACTGCGGAGAAGAAGAAATGGTGTTGTGGAGCGCGCTGAAGATTGCACAAGGGATTCCCATGTCGGGGAACCTTAGCGTGCACCACGGGCAGGTGGTTGGGATTGTTGGACCAGCAAATAGCAGGCTAAGCATCTACGCAGCCAAGGTGGGGTTCCTCTACCACCTACCTGTCATGTCTATCTACGGAACTAGCTCAGAGCTCGGAGATCACAAACGGTTCCCGTACTTCCTAAGAGCCGTGCCGCCGGATCATGACCAAGTCGAGGTCATCATGGACGTGCTACTTGCCTTCGATTGGGTTTACACGGCTCTAATCTCCTCCATGGACACATACGGCATCAACGGAGCCACTGAGCTAATGGCCCGCGCTGAATCGAGGGGTGTGTGTTTCGCCTTCTCTTGTCACTTACCGGTTCGGCCTTCAGCCGCCCAACTTGACGAGCTTCTAAGTCAAATCCGAGAATTGAAAGAACTCTCCGTTATTGTCATGTTTGCTGATTTTAACGTGGTATGGCAAGTACTTCAAGCCGTTGCGGAATCCGGGATAGACAGGCGAATCATTTGGATCGGTACCGATGCTTGGCCGCGGAGATATCTGACCAGCAACCCGGTATTTGCTCCAGTAGCTGCTGACAGCATATTGATCCGTCTTTACAAGACAGACGTTCCTGATCTCCACGATTACATGTACTCTAAGGATTCGCGGTTCGAGTTGGTCAGCCCGTGGATGCAGGAATGGTTAGACTCTCACCCAGGCTGTACGAACTTGAGCCAGTGTCCAGTCAAAGCTGAGGGGCACGACGTTGCCATCGTCCACTGTGTCTACGCGTTTGCCTACGCCCTGGACGCCTACGTGGCTACCAAGTGTCAAGGGTCGAGCGACTGCCTGATCGACAGAAGCATTCTGATGGATTTTCTGCACAATGTCAGCTTTGATGTAGGAATGGGACATTTTAGATTCGACATGGATGGAGAGCCGACGGGCCGATACCTCCTCAAGCAGATTCAGTATCGCGACAAGGGGTACAAGCAGGTTGACATTGGAGAATATGATACCAGTATCCGCGAGAGAGACAAGCGTCTAACTCTTGACCATTCTAAACTGAAGTGGGGAGACGGTTGGGGCGGGCCTCCTAGCTCGGTCTGTGTTGAGCAATGTGGTCCGGGGTACATCCCCGTGCCTCTGCCATTCAAGTGCTGCACGGGATGCAACCCGTGCCTCCGGGAACAGATCGGCAACGGCACCGAATGCCTGACCTGTCCTAAACACCAGACTCCCAATCAGAACCGAACTGTCTGCGTGGATATCATCCCTCGTGGGTTAAGCTGGGAACACCCGATAGTTCTCACCATGGTCGTTCTCGCCGTGCTTGGTTTGGTTCTGGTTGTAGTAACCACGACGGGTTTGTTGTTTTACCGGGACCACGTACTCATCAAGGCCAGCAGCCGTGAGCTGTCGGCGGTGAACCTCCTGGGCGTCTCGCTAACTTTCTCCACCACCTTCCCGCTGTTCGCTACTCCTACCATAGCCTCTTGCTCGGTCTCCCAAGCCATGGCCTCCTGCTCCATCGCCATTCTGTTTGCCACGTCGTTCTTGAAGGCCAACCGCATCTATCGCGTCTTCAAGGCCGGTCGGAAGACCCTCAAGAAGCCCCGATTGATCTCACCTGTTCACCAGCTAGCTCTGGCCTTGATCTTAATAGCAATTCAGGTAAATTTGAGGGCTGGGTTGATGAGCACAAGGTGGAGAATGTATAACCAGGCGAGCGCGTGTCCAGGCAGACGCGCATATCATTATAAGCCTTTGCCTTCAGAATTGTAAAAATGAAAATCTTCGTGTTGATTCTTGAAGTCTCAATTTGTATTACCATGGAATTACAAATCATTGTCTGTTTTAATATATAGTCCGAGGGTTTTGTTATGGGGGAGGGGTAATATGGCTCCATAGTGTAACTGGCGCAGAAAAATAAAATCATGAGACATCGGAATAAATAAAAATATCATAGAATGTTCCGAAATTACACAATCTACATTATGCACAGCGGCCATCTTAGAGGGCATAGTTTAATATCATGCAAAGGCATTGCCCTCTAAGATGGCTGCTACGCATTATGGTCCATAGGTTGCCCTCTAAGATGGCTGCTACGCATTATGGTCCATAGAAGAGACCAAATTAATAATGCCGTCGATTGTTTTACGACTACCGCCAATTAATGAACTCAAGAAATCAATGCCGATCTCGTGTAGCCGTTCTATTGTCGTAGGTAACCGTTACGTTGTGTGAGCCATTTGTACCACCTTGTCCAACTTTGATTTCAAAACGTGACCGAGCATAATAGTGGCATTCTTCACCGTGACATAGGCTTACATGTCGTGCTAGTAATCAATGCCCCGGCCGCCGTCACACGCGGTGCGACGATGTTCGTCCCGAAGTTATTCGGCAATCATTATACGCGTTTGTTAATTGTTAACGAGTCACGGCATATGGCAAGATTAAACAATGTTTCTGATACAAGAGGAAATGCTTTACAATCGTGCTTCTACTCTGTTTGGCAATTTTTCAAGAGCAAATCCATGCTACGTGTCCCCTCCCTCTGCTGAATCAGGA
Source organism: Crossaster papposus (assembly GCA_037893245.1). NCBI lineage: Eukaryota > Metazoa > Echinodermata > Asteroidea > Velatida > Solasteridae > Crossaster > Crossaster papposus. The sequence continues at coordinate 66,981 of JBAIAA010000182.1, forward strand.
TCTTTGCGGGGATCGAAAAGCGGGGGGTGGGGGGGGGGGGGGGGGGGGGGGTGTACAAACTTATTGTAATCAACAGAACTGCCTTCTCCAGCTTTCATAACACATTGCTCTCCCCTTTAGGCGCACGTTAATACAAGCGCAATTCTGCGTGAGATATGTTTAGAAAGAAAACAAATCAGATAATTTTGAATTATGTTTAATTAAGCATTTTTTAAATTGTTTTTTGCGTGTGTAATTTTCTCCAGGTTACTATTGCTACCGTGGCCGGTGTGGTAGACCCATCAAAGCCCATGGTTTCTCCCGGGTCTCCATGGGAACTGTACTGCCCAATCAGTTACAACATCGTGTTTAGTGGGATATACAACCTGGTCCTTGTCGTGCTGTGCTGCTACTTTTCCTTCAAGGCGCGCAAGGTACCAGACAATTACAACGAGTCTCAGTTCATCGCGATCAGCGTGTACTCCATGGTGCTGGTGTGCCTGGTCGCGGTACCCGTCTATGTCACGGCTGAGAAAACTCTGCTTAAAGTCACCACCTGGTCATTAGCCTTTATCTTCAATGGCTTCTTAACTTTGGTCTTCGTTTACCTGCCCAAATTGTACAGCTGCCGGTTCAGGGGTACAGGGGGACAGGGAGCATCTCCGGGAGGCGAGACGGCCAGGGAACCGAGTCGGATACTCGGCCGCGGAGTAGAGAAACTTTTCTTTCGCAGAACTAAAGTTTGTCAAAGTGTCCAAACTTAACTACATATAGAGAGACCTTGCTCTATGACTACACGTACCTCCTTCAATCGCAACACAAACTTCAGTATTCCCAAAGCTATTTTGTTTGCGTGTTGTACCAAGTATTTGCTCAGCTGCCCTATGAAAGTGGGTAGTCCGGAGACAAAGGCTATATTCTTGAAAGTCAGAACTTTCAAGGAAATTTACTCAAACTCTGTGTGAATTTCAAAAAGCCATTTTTAATATACAAATTGCTTTTCTCTTAGCTGTGATAGTAGCTTTCACTTAAAGATTAGTGCAAATTATGTAAACCCATGAAAACAAAATGTGTAAATTAACGGAGTGACCGTTACGGAATGACTGTTGAACAACTCAATTAAATGAGAATAAAAAATAAATTCGATAAATTGCAACACTTTTCCTTATAATGAAGCTTTCCTTCTGCCTTTAACACGAAAACTCACAAAAAGCTACAGAATCTATCCACCGAACTTCTTTCTTTTGTCTGCATAAATTAAAGTGACCATGAAGTGAATCTATTGTAAAAGACATCACTGTGTATGTGGATATAAAAACTAATACCACAATGGCTGCTTGTGATTGATATTTTGTTAAAAGTTGAAGAAAAAATTAAAGTTTAGACCCCGCTTCGCCTCTCCTTGACTGTATTATTGCCATGAACCGGCCTGACAGTTATACAAAAGAGAAATTTAGTGTGTGGGAAAATTAACCTTGACCGTAAATTGTAAATAGCGCCCTCTCTTAAACCACCCGGGGTACATTAAAGGTAGTATACACCATTTGCAGATATCGAAAAAATTTACTACCGAATTATTAAGAAATATCTTACTTATTTAAAAGTAAATAATGATTGTAGGCATCCAGCAAAATAAGGGCCCTAGATATCCTGTAATTGTTCCAAAAAATTGAATTGTATAAACCAAAATTCATTCTCGCCGTCCGGCGAGCGCGAAAAAACAAAGATAACATAAGAATAACTGCTCGACTCCGGTGGAAAACAAACGCTGTTTTTCATGCTTTTCTCGGCATCCATGAATGTAAAAATTCGGACAGGTCAGTTAAACGATATTTACTATAAAATACAACCCCCCAAATCCACCCATTCCTGATAATTCAACAAATTACCAATGGTGTATACTACCTAATTATTGTTGACGCCATTAGTGCTCAATATTAATAACAATACAATTTTTTTTAAATAAAATGTATCTAGTATAACAATAGGCCCAATGCTAAACTTGTGTCTCGTACGTCGCTGACCTAATTTAAGGATCGTGGAAGCCGATTTGGCAACAAAACAATATCGGTTTTTTAATTTTTTTTATTGAGGTACGTTGGCTCTTGAGGGCGCCATATGTAACGATAGTCTGTTTTTTTGGACCTAACAACAACTTTTTATTGCCCAGACTTATCAGAAATAGTAAGAAAATTTGGGTCTGGGAACCATACAAAAAATGTTGATAGCAACAACAAAAATTACGAAAACGTTTATTTCATCGATGACTTTTTTATTTATAACGTTATATTCGTGTCTCTGACTGAGTCCTGCCCCCGGTTTGGACACGATAACTTAACAAGTTCAAGGCCTGCCCCGATAATATCTGGAAATTTGATATTTCATATTTCCAACTTGGGCGGTGTAATTGGCGGGTATGATTAATTATCAATCAACAATTCATCAATTGTTCAATTTTTAAATATACTAACGGGTAGCTGGGTAGTAACTCTAGCAAAGAAAACGTTAAGTTATGGATTCTGATGGAGGAAAAATGACTGTTTTGGATGGCTATTCACCTGGTAGGTTGCATTTGTTTGATTTGTGTAACATTATTTAACGTTAGGCCAAACCGCTAATTTTAAACTAAGTTAAAGGCCAAATAAAAATAGGAAGTTTCTTCGTCGTCTGGCACTTTTTTGGTTGGCTTGTACTTTAAATAGTAGTAATCTATAGACTTTATCACAGAATTATAGGATTAGGACTAGGTAGGAGGACGCAACTTTGTGTGACCTCGGGTCATGCGAGGTGAACAAAAAACGACGACAGAGTCTACTCTAGTGCAAGGCCATAGACTAGGGCTAAGGATGATATTATGTTTAGCTCGCGATGTTTTCACCTAGTAACAGTATCAGTAACAGGAAGTGGTACGAAAGTTGCGCCCTTCCATATATTTTACATAAGGTCGCATTAAATCATAATTATACTTCACTCCTCATATTCCTCAAAAGATAAACAAATTGGGAGAAAATAACTTGGATTTTCATTATTTAAAAAATACAGCCTCTGCCAATTTGTTCTGGCAGGCCCTAGTTTTCTTTAATTTTAAGTTTTTAAAGCTCATGTCTTTTTCAGCCAATATTTTTGAGAGGCGTCTCTTAGAGGTGAAGCAACGGGAGGAGAAAGCGGTGTCAGACGAAAGAGCACAGGTCCTCTTTGAGGTCTTTGATGAAGTCTTGCCTCAGCTGGGAATCTTCAAGAATGTTCTCAAGATGGTGCGAGATGAAATATTTGGTAAGAATTTTGTAAGAAATTGTACAATTGAACAGCTGCCGTTCAGGGCAAAAATCTAAAAACCACAAATATTTAAATTTTCCATTTTGGGGGATGAAGACCTGATCAGCAATGTTTGAGGTTTCATTTGATCATGAGAAGCCTGGTCCTAAATATGGGCTTGCATGTATTCCAGAGAAATTAATAAAGCCTGACTGAAAGACCTCAACGTCACCAGATCAAAGCTCAAAAACAAATGTTGGGTCTGTATTTCCATTTACCCAAAACCTTGCAGCCAATATTTGTTTCTGTGATGGCTTAACAAAGACGGAATCCAGAGCAATCAATATTGTTAATTTAGTTAAAAATGTGCACTTATATGGGTGCATTGTTGTGGAGGACTTCATCCAGATAGACAGATAGATAGATTAGCAGAGTACTGTAAATTGTGGAAGAAAAGGACAGGTAACAAAAATAGTCACTCGCACAGGTTAATATATTTATATTCACCTTATTTCAGTCTCAAAACTTTTACTTTTAATTCTTCCTTCCTTACAGAGGTAGTCTACAGTGACCAGTACACAAGCTCAAAGGACACACACACATCGTACAACACAGCGACCAACGTCGTCACTGACCGAAGGGAAGAAGTCCAGACATTTATTCAGCGGATTCCTTACTTCACTTTGGTCCAGAGAGTTTATGCAGAGAGGTATGGCACTCTGAATAGAGGGAATTGCGGTAAAGTGCCTTGCTTAAGAACACAATCACTGTGTTTCTAAACCCACGTACCACCCTAACCATTGGACCACAGTGCCACATTTTCTTGGTCAAACCCTATTCCTATAGAATTTCTCAGGATGTGCTTCACATGCAGTTCGACTAATTTATGGTTTTTGCATTGCAACAAAAAACCTTCTACTGGAACAATATCTTGCGATTAAAATATTTTGCGATTAAAAAAAAAATGTGCTGATCTTAAAAAAACACTTTAAGAATATCTTGCACCAAAACTAGACGAGGGACAATTCTGGGTCAACGACAAATGTCAAATTAATTGAGATGTGACTGATTCTCTCTCTCTCTTTCTCCTTGTGTGAATCTTAGACACGAGGAGGCAGCTAGCCTACAGGACGAGATTAAAGTATTTGAGAAACGCCTTGCAGACAAGACACAGCGGCACGCGGACACTGCTGCCGTCGTGGAATCACAGACTGCGCAGATCGCGGAGCTCAAAGACCAGATCGCAAAGGCCCTGCAGAGTATCGAAGACAGGGATGTGAAGATTGAGAAGTAAGAAGATGTTATCATACATATTTTAATTTTAGACTTGTGTCAGGTTCTATTTGGCAAGTAAGTCTGTGTTTTGATAGGCTTGATCACTGTTGTTAAAATTTGGTCGTAGTTGTGAATACAAACTAATTATAATTTGAGAATCTCTGTTCAAACAAACTTAAATTTACGGTAAAGTTAACAACAGTTTTGTTAAACTTTATAATTGTTTACATTTTTTATATTTTTTTATTATTACACTTAAGGGCCACCCAAGTCTAAGCAAAAAAAAGTACTTAAAGTACAAGAATAAGTATTGACGTTATGCTTAAACTGGTGACAATTTTTTTTTTTTTTAATAGCACAAATATTTGTTTTTATTAATTGTTTTAAGACTCAACAATGACTTGGAAGAGCTGACAGAGGACACAGATAGAGAGAAAAGGAATTTAGAGTTTCAAAAGCGCAAACTTCAAGAGAGAGGGATGGCTCTTGAGAAGGAGATGGAATTCTTGAGCCAGTACAAGAGGGGATACGACGCCCTTCAAGAAGGTACTTCAAATCCTTCAAGAAGTTTTCAGATTTCAGTTTTCAGTATCTAAAGGAGCGGTCATTACAGGTTAATACAGTGATTCCTTCCTTGCCATCAACTGCTGTGACCCAGGTTCGAATCCCGCCTGGGCCAACATTGGTTGCATGTCTCTCCACCATTCCATGTGTGTTTATTTTCTTCGAGAATGACTTATTGGGGTTTCCTTCCACTCGTAAATGTCCCAGTTCTTTCTTCCCCTCTACAAAAAGACCCCACCGGAATTAACTCGACAGAGGTTTTTGGCCTAGTCAAATACCAAATAATAACGACAAATACACTACTATTTGTTTGGAAACCTTACAACAGTGTTCCCAACAGAAGTAGCTCTTTTTTTCCGAAGTATCCGCGGATACATTTTCAATACATTTTTGGAGATTCCCCGTAGGAACGGGAATGTTAATCAGCTTGTTGACCATTGTAGTTAATTTTGTTTCACAGCATTCAATGTCAAGATTGAAGAAGACAAGTACACGTCCAGGAAAACCAGAAGATCGGTCTTATCTAACAAAAAGGTCAGAGAGCAAAGGTTGGGAAGGGTCAGATTCGGTAGAGGTGGGAATTTCTGACTAAAAAGAGAATGAGAAGTTTCAAACTCATTCCGAAGGCATCTTGATGTCAGGATTTACTTTGATGGCATTAACGTTTAATCATCTTTAGCCGGCTACATCCTGCCAAGCTCAATGCATGATCAATTTAAAATAGCACTTGTGTCCATGAGCAAGGTTCTTTATTACAATTGCCACTGTATTTCCAAATTAGTAGTGGCATCATTAAAAAAGAAAAACTTTTCTAGTCATAAATGATGTCCGACTTGCATAGACAAAAATTCTTGAAGATTGGTCTGTTGATTCATACATCACTCACTATTTGTAACTTTACAATCGACAGAACCACTTGCTAACCAACTTTGATGCTGCCAAGAAGCTTGAGAAGCAACTCCTTGAGGTGCAGAACCAGACCATCGAGGAGTTTGAGTCCTTCTTGGAAGCCCACAAGTCTGAGCTTCAGCACAAGGTTCTGCGGGATACTCCTGAGGGAGGCTTGCTGGATAGAGAGTATGATGATGAGGAGATGGAGCTTGAGCGGTTGGATACAGAGGTATATACAAATATTGACCACCTGGGAGGGCAGTAGTGCAGAAATATTGAGCTTGAGAGGTTGGATACAGAGGTATATGAAAATATTGACCACCTGGGAGGGCAATAGTGCAGAAATATTGTACGAGGATGAGGGAGATAGTACAGAACATCTGAGATTGAACAACTGTATGAAGTATTCAACTATTTACTACTTAGGAGGGCAGTAATAACCTAATAGTGACCGGATATTATTATTTTTGTTTGCATGATTAGTTGAGCACCGCGCAAGACCACTTTCAGCAGACCATCACTGCCCTGAACACTGAGCTGGACATGATCCGGCAGCATAAAGACTCCATCCAGCAGCAGATGCAGCAACAAGCTGAGAAGCCAAGCCCTCCGAAGGCCCAGACGCCGAGCCAGTCGCGTAGCGTGGGCTTCAAGGAACCCAGCCCCCCTGAGGGAACCTCTGTGGAGGGAGGGGCAGAGGAGAAGGCCCCCAGCATGAAGGAAAAAGGTAGGAACGCTGGACGATTACCAGCGGCTGAAATTTTTGGAACACAACAAATCTCCAGCCAAGCATGAAAATTATTTGCTTAGTGAAAACAGGTTACCAACTAAAACATCATCCAATTCAAATTGTTTGTAACTGGTTCCCAGCTAATTTCTGGTCAAGCACATAAATTTGCTAAGCAATACTTTCTGCTTATCAGCTCTTTAAAAGTTTTTGTTATCGATAAGGAAATTAGGACTGAGCATAAAACAATGGGAATGATTGTATCAGAATAGCTCAAGAATTGCTTTGCGGATAATACCTTGGTGCATGGGTTAATCTGTTCTTGTTTTCGATTCGGTGATCAGAGTCCGCCCTGTCAGCCGCTGACAAGTTTGAGAACGTAAACCTCCTGAGCAGCGAGATGGATCCCTTCGTCCCCCAGGAGTGCATCTTGAGCAAGTACAGCGTCATGATCTACACTTCCACCAACCAGAAGAAGACCTGGCATGAGCTGAAGGACGCCAAGTTCTGCACTAGCTGCGGGGAAAAAGTACACGTAGCTGCAGGGGCCACTTGCAGCGGCAGGTGCCACTGGCAGCTGCAGTTTATCTCTGTTTGTTAATGATGTTGTTAAAGGCCTAGGACAATTTGTAATTACCTAGAAAATGCACCTACCAATTTTAAGGAGAACATCTTCCGTTTTTTTTCAAAGTGCAGACAGGACCGGTAAACCAAATATCGTGTGAAATTATATGACATCATGCAGAAGAATACAGTTAGCTAAGGTGATTTCAGAAAATGAGCTGGCGACACATTTGTTTCGTACCAACGTTTAGCATTGGAATCCAGTCATGAGATTCAAAAAATGGTGCTTATAGTTTTTCGGGTTAATAAGTTTTGGGTTCTGTGGGGGGGGGGGGGGGGGGGGATATGTGAATATAAAACCAGCTACATTCAATGTATTTTTTTTCCCTCCATTTTTCATCAATTTCTTTGTCATAAAGTACAACACTATTAATAAACACATAATTTATGAACACATTATTAGTGTAATGCAACCACAGCCTTTGAATCTGTGAAATCTCCAACATTGTCAGTTTATTAACTTGTTTATTCATTAGACCGTTCTATGTCCACATAAAGTCAGTGGTGAGAAGGTCATTATGCTTCCGCATAACTGCAGCCACGTCAAGCTGTCTCGACCGGGGGTACGCATACCCATGGAGAGGGCAAACAAAAGGCAAGTATCCCCTCAAGAAATTGGGCTGAAGAAAAGGCCAACCGTTTTATTTCGGGAATACATGTGTAAATTTAACAGGTCTGTTCAAATTTCTCTGTAAAATCTTTGAAGATTTCTATTTACCTAAAAGTTACTTCTTACACTTCAAGAAAAAGAAACTAACTTAAATTTCCCCTTGTTCACCAGATCAATCCAACCGCATCCACCACCAACTTTAAAGTTGTCCTCCTCCCTGCCAGAACCTGGCAACTTACCAGCGAGCGATCCAGCCGGTAAACGGATTCGTAGCCGATACTCCATATTTGAGAAGGACAACGAGCAGCATATATTCCATGGAGATTCCGTCACCCCGGGTGTCGCTGATAGCGCGCCGATCTCCGCGATGCGGGTGGAGAGAGTACAACACCCTCAAGACCAACAGGTTTGACAAAAACTTTAGCATTCTTGTCTCTTACACCCCCATCCCCTGCGACACATTTTTTTGTATGAATCTCAAAACTACTACACTGGAACGTCGCTATAACAATCATCACGGGATTCACAGATTTTGTTCGGTAAATCGATCGTTCAGTATAGCGATTTTGAGCCACCGGGCCATCACATGCCCATTTTTCAAGATGGCGTCCATCTTGTGGCGTACTTAACCAGTTCGCGCCGGATGACGTATATAAACGCACAAAATTCCCCAAATTCAAAACGGATGACGCATAAACACGCCAAGTTCAAGTTCGAAAATGTATGTCAGCAGCGAGCAAGGCCGGAAGTGCGTGGGTGTGCTTCCCGGTACTATCGGCCTGAACCCGCTTCGGATCGAGTTTCGTCAAAAATAATCCCGCCTCTCGGCTCAGCGATGTTAAATTAATCCCGGCGCGAACTGGTTAAGTGCACCGTCTTTTATTCATCACACTAAATTCTTATTCATCACAACGAATTCTGAAGCAACTTTTGGCTTTTTCTCTTCTATTCAGTGGGGAAATAATAGCCACTCATCGCTCTTTAACACAAAGCACCGACTGTTTGACATTGGGAATTGGGAATTAAACACGGCCTAAATAGCATTTTATATGTACCAAGTGGATTTCTAAAAATCTGTGGACATATTTTTTGTGGTATGTAAGTTTGAACACAAAATTCGTTATAGCCGAATGTTTGGTAGGTGTTAAGCGTTGTTTGGTATAGCGGCGCACTGTACTAACTATTTTTATAACTGAAAATAAATGAGCCCTAATTTCATTAAAAAAGATCCCCTTCTCACCCAAACCTAGATAAGCAATTTCACGTAACCTTAAACTCTTAACCAGTTCGCAATAGGATTATTTTGACATTAACCGGACCCAGGCACAGGATTGTTTTTTCACAAACATCAATCCGAGACGGGTTCAGGCCGGCATCTGTGGATATCACACCCTGATATTTCCGGCCTCACTCGCTGCTAACCGGTCTCTGACAGATATTTTTATCCTTGCTCGTGACGTGTTTATCCTTCTTCTGTTTTGAATTCCGGAAATCCGACACGAACTGGTTAAAGGATTTTGTTTTGATTTTTATGACGTTTAATTAATTTACTCCACCTTTCTCCGAATAGACGAGTATTTTTATGCCACTGTGGAATGACTACAGAGAGAGAACCAGTCTAACGAGGTCTATCCCAAAACCACTGGATATGGTAAGGACACCTGTGTGTTATTGAATGTTGACTGGTACGACATACAATAGTATTAATATTATGTAAAGATATTATACAAATATTGAATGTATTTTTTATGTTCTTGTTTTTTTCGCGATCGCCGTTCGGCGGTCGTAAAATTCTTTTTATATAATTCAATTTTTTGGGAACAATTGTAGGATATCTAGCACAATAATTTTGCTGGATGCCTACAATCATTATTTACTTTGAAATAAGTAAGATATTTCTTAATAATGCAGTAGTAACAAATTTTGATATCTGCAAAATGCAAATGGTGTATCCTATCTTTAAATAGTTGTTTTAAATTAAATTACTGTATTTAACAAAAATTGCTTTGGACTTTTTCTTCACTGAACAGAAAAGGACTCTTTCTATTATTGGGCAGTTCTATTCCTACGCCTTGTGGCAGGACGAATACGCTCTGGAAGATGAGCCAATAGTTGGTGTCCTGGTGAGTTGCCATGGTTACCAGAATAGAGCATCTTTCAATAACCCTAAATGTATTATTAAAATAAACTCGTGAAAAATTCTTACGCGAAAAAAATTGACATTTATGAAACCTTTTCAATATTCACCAACAGAAATTCGGACTCGTTTGTGTCAGTCTGGGAAAAATTCGTTTGTGTCAGAATTCGTTTGTGTCAGAATTCATTTGTGTTTGACTCGTCTCAGGGAAATTCCTACTCGAAAAAAATTGAACATTTATGAAACCTTTTTAATATTCACCAACAGAAATTCAGACTCGTTTGTGTCAGTCTGCCATGAGTATTTCTGTTTCATATTTTAAATGCTATTATTTGTCCTAATTTGTTTATTCTCAGACTAGTTTCTACCATTACATGGCTGATCGTTACATTCTACCAGATGTCATGTTTCTCTGTGCCCACGATTTCATCACTTCACTCACTGAGTACTCCAGTGTCAACAAAGTAAAGCTTTTTATCTTTACATCCATTTTTTTTTTTTTTTACGATCCAATTGGTAAATAAATGCAATAAATTTTGTAGAAAGAAAATACATTTATTCCTATTTTTGTATTGGTTTTTGTTTGAATTCGTACTTGTACTTATTCTCTGTTGGTAGACCATTCAGATCTTTGCTCAGATTCTCATCGGTACCTTGGATGGCGCAGTCTTTCGATATCTGCTGGTCGTTAGTGACTTGATTGACCGAGTGGACTGGCAGTACATAGAAGACTTCAAGTCATTCGCCACGGCCATCTATCCATTCTTAAATGTAAGACGACCAGGGGCCAATTTCATAGAGCTGCTAAGCACAACAAATTGCTTAGCATGACAATTTGTCCTTGGCAAAAACAAGGTTACAGACCAAATGTTTACCTGATCTTTATTGTTCTGGATTGACAATCAGCTGTTTTCTTGCTTAGCATGAAAAACATGTATAATTTTGGCTAGTAACCTGTTTTTAATGAGCAAGACTTTTTGTGCTAAGCAAATTGTTTTGCTTAGCAGCTCTATGAAATTGGGCCCTGGTCTTATCCTAAAAGGCATTGCATACAATTCCTCATAAAAACAATTGATAGGACTGGCAAATTTAAAAGTGCACAGTTAATGTAAACTTATGTCATAAAAATTGACGCATATATTTAAATGGACAAATTGCCCTTCGGTTCTCCAATCTCAACCCTTTCTTCTGTGTTTTTGTGATAACCAGGAGGATGAAATAGACCAGCTGCATCTTGGCTACACGTCCTTCAGCGAGAACAAAGTCTCAAAGGCCTTAGTGTGCGAATACCTGATGTACATCATTCTCAAGTACCGAGAACCAAGATTTCAAGAGGTATGTTTTAAAATGTTGTTGCCAGAGTAAATAGATTGTTGAATTGATCTGTGACCTCCTTGTGATTTGAATTTTGACCTCCTTGTGATTTGAATTTTGACCTTGTGATTTGATCTGTGACCTTGTGATTTGATCTGTGACCTATTATGATTTGATCTGTGACCTTGTGATTTGATCTGTGACCTTGTGATTTGATATGCGACCTTCTGGTGATTTTTATTTTTGATCTTGTGATTTGATATGTGACTCTCGAGATTTGATCTGTGACTTTGTGATTTGATCTGTGACTTTGTGATTTGATCTGTGACCTTGTGATTTGATCTGTGACTTTATGATTTGATCTGTGTCCTTGTGATTTGACTTATGACCTTGTGATTTGACTTATGACCTTGTGATTTGACTTATGACCTTGTGATTTGACTTATGACCTTGTGATTTGACTTGTGATCGACTTGACTGCAGCCTGTTACATCACGCTTGAGGCCGTCGGTGAAGCCTTTCTGAATTTACAAAACCTTAAACAAAATTGCAACTACGACAATTAAGTTCCCTCTTTTGTTTTAGATTGAGAGCAAGTTGTTACAGCGACCTGGCAAGGAGCTCGGTCTGATGAATGAGAAGGAATTCAATGAGTCCGTGGATTCAATGTCGCCCCTCGCCAACGAGATACTACGGCATCGACTGTTTGCCCAGGCTCAAGCCCACTGGAGCGAGGGGCCAAAAGTAGCTGTCATGCGTCTATCTCGTATCCTTTGGCTATCAGTGTTAAGATAAATTAACCAGTTCGCGCAGGGATTATTTTAATATCATCGAGCCGAGGTGCGGGATTATTTTTAACGAAACTCGATCTGAGGTGGGTTAATTCAGGCCGATAGTACCAGGAAGCACACCCACGCGTTTCCGGCCTTGCTCGCTGCTGACAGACATTTCCGGCCTTGTTCGAGACGTATTTATGCATCATCCGTTTTTAAGTGTCATCCGTTTTAAAGTCTGGGAAAAACTTTGCTTGTATGTACGTCCTCCGGCGCGAACTGGTAAAGTGGCTGTGAATCGCTGATCTCCAATACAGCACATCAGGATAATTGGTTTATGATATACAATTTCGCACTATTACCGGGACACTGGCAGAACAATTCTGCACTTAAAAGCATAGAAACTGTTGTTACATTAAATACGCCCACCGCTTAGCGCGCGTGGTATTTTCTGCTAAAGTGGGACTTGTTATGCTAATGGTAAGCAGATAGAACCATTGTTTGTCCTCGAATAACAATGCAATTTTTTTTTTAATTACAACCAGAAACTGACCCCCTTAAACACCAATCCTCTCCACTCCTTTTATTTTAATTTATCATAGAGTACACATGCAAAAGATAATGTCACACAACAACAGTCACACATATGTGACCTGTCATCACAAAATGAGCGTAAAGTCGCACGGAGTGATTTCCCAGTACGGCCAGTCAAAGTCAAAATTTGAAGGGGTGGTCGATTTTGAGATTATATGTTTTGTTTAAAGACTAAATCCCCAACAATCAATTCCCAATTTTTCAGGACGATCAGATAAAAACAAAATTAGTTGTTGAGACAATTTTGACTATGCCTTTCTATGCTTTTCACACAATTTCTCGCAAGAAATGCCCGTTTTCTTATAATATCTGTATTAAGACTCCAGACTAAAAAATATAAATTAAAAAAATATTGAGTATCAAACCTCCAAGTGTTATATGTGACCCGCTCTACATAAATGAGTCGGATGTCGCAATTACCGTTGACACGTACAGGGCGATTGAATTTTTTTTTTTTTTTTTTTTTTTTTTTGGCTGTGTATTCTGCTTCGTTTGTATCCATATTTTCAGAAAAAAACGAAATAAAACTTAATTTTGAATCTTAAAGTGTTTTAATACAGGATTTTGTTGACTGTTTTGTTTCAAGTTCAGTTATTTTGATCGTTGGGATACGTTAATTTTCTCTTAAAAGTGGCTGTTTCACACTTGAAAAATATATTATTTCAAAAAATCTTAAAAAATTAATGCAGTACTCTATAGCGCTCCGACATACATCAAATTGAAGCTTATCAGATGCTCTTTCAAGCCCTATAAGTAACTCCGAAATTTTTTTTGCTACATCAGACTCATTTATGTAGAGCGGGTCACATATACCATTGGAAAGCTCTGTTTCCACAGAATTGAGAAATACCCATATCTCAATTTTAGATTTTGCTGACTTTACGCTCATTTTGTGATGACAGGTCACATATTTGAACAAATCTCCATTTGTTTACAAGTATTTAGGCAATCTTCATGTAATAAAACATAAATCAGTGATTTTGTTATTCAGAAACATCAAATTGCAAAGTTGACAATTTTTCATAAATCTTTCATTTTACCTTCACTGTTAACACCACAAATCTACAAGCATTTATACAATATTTACTCTAACTACATGCAATATTACTTATCTAAGAAACTAAAATAAATGTAGCTCTTTAAGTTTTTATATTAATTTTAATCGATTAAAGAGATCACCAAACGTATTTACACAAACTTTATGCTATTGCAATCAATCAAACGGTTAAACAATTTTCTTTACAAAGGTTTTAAATACAAGATGGTAACCCTTAAAGGTAGAATACACCATTGGTAGTTGCTGGAATTATCATGAATGGGTAGATTTTGGGGGTTGTATTTTATAGTAAATATCGTTTAACTGACCTGTCCGAAGTTTTACAATTGTGGATGCCGAGAAAAGCACGAAAAACAGCGTTTGTTTTCAACCGGCGTCGAGCAGTTATTTTTATTTTTCAGAATACTTACAGGATATCTAGCCCAATCATTTTGCTGGATGCCTAGATTCATTTTTTACTTTCAAATGAGTAAGATATTTCTTAATAATTGGTAGTAAATATTTTCGATGTCTGCAAATGGTTTATTCTACCTTTAAAACATATCTAATTAGGACACACGTACAGATCTTCCATATTTGTTAGTACAATTACAAAAAACAATATAAGCATATAAGAAGTATATAAACACCTGGAGCTGCTAGGCACAAAAATTTGCTTAGCACAAAAAGTCTTGCTCATTAAAAACAGGTTACCAGCCAATATACGTGTTTTTCATGTTAAGCAAAAAAATAGCTGATTATCAATCAAAAACAATAAAGATCAGGTAAAAATTTGGTCTGTAACCTTGTCTTTGCCAAAGACGAATTGTCATCGTAGCAAATTGTTGTGCCGGCTTAGCAGCTCTATGAAATTGGCCCTAGGTAACTGGCGGTGTTTTACTGAGAGAACTTCTTTGCAAAGAAGGATAGATTTTTATTTTAACATTAGTGGTGATCGCTGGTAGAATCCAGTAATGTAATTTTATATTTTTTTTTTTTTTTTTAATTTCCATTTCAAATTTACTCAATTTTGTAATTCAAGGAATGTCACTTTTAAATTCAGGCCGAGAATGATTGGGTTTTTTTTCCTTAATAATTACGTTGCCCAGATATTGTGAGTTATCTTCTCCTGCAGCAGGTAGCTCCACTCCTGAGACAGAAAATAGCCGAGAAAGTGGAGAACAGCAGAATATTGACCAGCACCAACCAAGGCCAGAGTAAGTTGAGCTGCAATCTCCTGGCTGAGAACGCACCCTGAAAGCCGATTGTGGTCTCAATTCAAAATCGGTACTCAGCAAATTTTGAATGAAAATCAAAATCTTAGAATATTGTTTTCTCGGAATATTCAGCGTTCACAGAGCTTAAAACTTCATCAGGTTGTTTGCCAAGCACCTTTCTTTATTTTGATCACTTCTGCTGCTTTAAACGATAAAAATGCACAATCGACAAATGTGACCGGCTCTACAAAAAGGTGTATTATGTTGCAAAATAAGAAATTGAGTTATATACATGGTTAAAACGCCCACAACATAAGCTTTCATTTGGTATAAAATATAGCTTCATAGCCCCTTTCGTTTTGGAGATATGACGTGTTTACATATTGATTACTTCCTTGGAGTTCAAATTATACAACTGAGAAAACAGGCTTTGAAATAGCCGGCTCTGTTGTACTACAACAGAACGATGCACACAAAATGGTATTTTTTTCCAGTTTATTCAGCAAAACGAACATTTCTTTGAATGAAACCTGTAACTATAGGTATTAAAGATGTCATTTATGACAAAAAATAAAAATCACCTTTTGATGAAATGTTTACCCTCTCAACGTTGAGCGGGCCATTACATGATAGTGCACAGCGCGACTTAATACAACTTTTCGTAGAGCCGGTCACAAATGGTCTATTGTCCGTTTAAAGTGAGCTTGCTACGGATGGCTTTCCACGTGTCAAAGAGCACCTGTCTGTGTTCGCTCTGCATGTACACTAAAAACAGTGCCCCCAGCGCCATCTGCAGTACTGCGATGCCGTTGAGAACAAAAAAGATGTTGAACAAGCTCGGTGTCAGTGCCAGAGTTCCAAAAATGACAGAGTTCATAAGGATAATATTTGGAACCCAGGCTGTAATGATGGTGGCCAAGTACCAGCTTGAGTAGCATGCCAGTTTGGATGAATGCCTTCTTTGGGGGCGTGCCCCTTGATTTTGGATATCATTTTGGCAGTCACCAGTGGCTATGTTTCCAAGATTAACTCGCTCAGCTTCTATCTTGCGCTGTTGATTTCTGGCAATACGGACCAGAGCAACAACAGACACTGTGATTGTAGGTAAGCAAGAAAAGGCAAAAATATTCAAGAAGACCAAATTAAAAGACAAGTAATATTCATTTAAATACAGATCAGATATCGACATGAAATCTAAATCAAAATGGTCCATGTAAGTAACAAATAAGCCAATGAAGCTAACTACAAAAAGACTCCAAATAAACAGGATAATACAGGCGCACACTTTGTTAGCCATGAGGCTCGCGTACTTCATGGGTTTGGCAATTTTGAAATACCTGTCAAGAGCAACAAGAGAGGAATTCAACAAATAGTTGGTGGAGGAAACTTGAATTAAACTGGCTACAAGTAACACATGTACCTTTGGGAAAAGAGTATTATTTGTGCTCTGAAGGATGTTAATCAGAAGCAACAGGTTACAAACCAAATCAGAAACAAATAGGCTCACCAGGAAATAATTGGAATGATTTCTGAGTTTGCGACTCAAAACGATAGAGAAGATAAGCCACAAGTAGATCAGACAGAAGATCGTAAGTATAACAGTCAAAATCCCTGTGAGTACAGGTGGCAGTGATATAACTAAAGGAGTTGGAGTTATTAAAGAATCGTTTTTCTCCATTTTGATATAGCTCAACCGAAATGTCTACAACATTATGTTTGTTATTCATTGATTTTCAATTCATTGATGTACGTTGTTTTTTGTCCTATATAATCACAGAAGAGTTGTAGAGAAACTGTTGATAGTTAATCTTACAAGTCAGCCAAATAAATCAAGTCATTAAAACCTTGCCCTTGTGTGAAACCTTTCCATTCCAGTGAGTAATGTGACAAAACATGGAATTTCTTTTGCAGAAGAAGGAATCAAAGGGAAAAGGTTCAAGATGTTCCTTTCAGATTTGCATTCCCTTTTCATTCATAGTCCGTGTTAAATGCACACATTTTAAACTTGAAATGATTTTATACCGGTGTGTGCGTAGTTGTCTGTCCTTGTCATACATCAAATCAGACCTCCACTTGGTACATTCCTGATATTTTGTTCAAAACGAGCCCCACTTCATAACAACATCTCTGTCCTCCCACTTGTTTGTGTCTTCTTCAAGTTGAAAGAACCCAAGAGCTGGCTCGTTCCTATTGCAGGGGCAGTTTTTGTTCAGCTTATTTCTATGCGCATCGTCACAGCAAATATCTGCTTGTGCAAGTTGGTTCGAAACTACGATGACGTCTCCACTCCTCAATGAAATGATAAAGATGTATTGTCAGTCCATCTTATTTATTTGTGGCTCTATTGTCTGCTCTGCAGCCGGCGCTTTATAGCAGGGGATAACCCTAGCTCTACAGTTTGGTTGAGTGGCTTTGTCAAAACATTGACAGAGAATAGTAAAATTCACCAATGTGCGTACTTAAGTACTTGTTCCACGTCACATCGGTTCCACGCACATCGGTTCCACGTCACATCGGTTCCACGTCACATCAGTTCCACATTGGTTCCACGTCACATCGGTTCCACGTCACATCGGTTCCACGTCACATCGGTTCCACGTCACATCAGTTCCACATTGGTTCCACGTCACATCGGTTCCACGTCACATCGGTTCCACGTCACATCGGTTCCACGTCACATCAGTTCCACATTGGTTCCACGTCACATCGGTTCCACGTCACATCGGTTCCACGTCACATCTGTTTCACGTCACATCTGTTTTTACTTACATTTACCAAATGTGTCAATGAGATATGCATGTCTCCCAGTGTGTTAATCCTGCTGCAATAGGGTGACACTTAACTATAGTTTCATCTTGGTTGTCCTCCTCGCTGTCCTGTCACCCAAATGAGTGTTCATCAACAAATATGCTGCAACGAACAAATAATGAGAGTTTATAAATACAATGGTAAGAATAGTTTAATGGAATGTTCTATTCTACAACACCCAAATAAGTCCTCATCAGAGTTGCTGAAAACGAGACCCGATGGAAATTTCATTTATTGTGAAATGATGAAACCTTTATTGTTGCTGTGCAGATGTGTGCTGTGTTCGTTTGGATGATTAACTCAATAACACGTGATCAATGACCACCCAATCAGATGACAGGGATTTGCACACGTACGTTACTTCAGTACTCCTAATACTTACCGCCCTGCATTTAAATAACTATTTATCTTGTATATCACTGCCACCATAGTTAATAAAGTCTTCTAAATTATCTCCATCAACTGAGGCATCAGATAGAATCAATAAACAGGTTATTGCGGTGTTGGAAAACGTAATTAGTTGGAGACTATAATATATGTCGATCAGATGCCAAATACTGACAAAATTTTGTATTTTTTAGAATTCTTGCAATGATGTCCCCTGTTTGCTGCTGACGTGGGCATGAAGCTTAATTATTTCCTTATTAGCCATGTCAATGTCTCGATTCGACTAATGGAGATGGATTTGACAGCTCCACTCTAGCTAGTTGCTGCTTGAATTTAGGTAGAATCATGCCGAGCGCTGTGTGTGCAACAAATGGCTGTGTTTTACACATTCAAAATGAAGGCCAATAATTTATGCTGCAGTGGTACATGGAGCAACATGTAGGACTGAGATCTTGTATGAAAAGAAAGAATTATTTCTGCTACAGAGGGAGCTTTTGATCTGTAGACTGCCAGCAAAATCATAATTTTGACTTGAACGAAGGACCTCCTACTTTCATGTTGAGCCGTCTCAGCTCAACTACAGAGCTTGCAAGATCGGAGTGCCTGACTAAATGTTGTGGTCAAAGCACCGATGAACACTTCATTTCGATTTATTGTGATTCATGCACTAAATGTGTACAACTTCATCAGTCATCTTCTAGTCATTAAGGAGATCAATCATGTACATCTGCTATCTTGTCAACGGAGGAATCAGTTTATGATGGAAACAAATGGCTACTATATTGACTTTTGTGCAGAATGTATTTCTGCTAAAATGGTGACCATTTCCATTTAGCGATTGAATTTATTTCTACTGCAGCTGACCTTTGGCGATTCTCAGTCCTGTGGACAAGCAGACAAGTTAGCACACCAAGTACCTCTATATTGCAAGACAGGTTTACACAGCCTTGCGAGATATTCCTCTGTGATTCACTTTACCCAGTTCATGCTAGGATTATTTTCACATTGACCAGGCCAAGGCATCGGAATATTTTTCACGAACCTCGATCCGAGACGGGTTTAGGCCGGTATCTGTTGGTAGCACAACCTTGATATTTCCAGCCTCGTTTGCAATTCAAAAAAAACTGTACGTGTATACACGTCAACCGACGCAAACTGGTTAAGGAGCCTGCATATGAACGAGGACGAACAAATCTCCAATTGGACTGATGAATCTGAGGTTGTAATGAATGAAGAAAGCTTGATCCACAAACTGGGACCAAGGAAATTTGGGCCACCATAACTTCTGTTTGCTGTATCAGTATCTTCTCTGGCGGTAACAGCAGGACTTCGCAGATGTGTTCTTCACAAAACTATACGAACAGAATATATCAGGCATTTTTTGTGCAATTTTTCACAATCATCTGTTAAACCAACCCCCCCCCCCCCCCCCCCCCGATGCTGAAAGAGTCATAGTGGAAAATCAACCCTTAAACGGACAAATTGTTTGCCTACTTAACTGTGTTATTTTTTTTCTGGTTGATTTAATTGATCTTCTAAAGTATAATTGCATTACTCTACCGCCACAAAGCCTTTTGATACGTTTTAGGTTTGTATGACAATTGCTATATTTGTTAAGAAATAAGGAATCATGGAAACTAATAGAACTCATCCCTTTGACAGATCTAGTACTATTTGTTTAGGTTCATTGTTCCTAGCCATAGCTTTTATTAGTCTGTTGATCCATTTCTATATCATTTTGACAGTTATTTTCAATAGAACTCTGCATA
This sequence comes from Crossaster papposus, assembly GCA_037893245.1. NCBI lineage: Eukaryota > Metazoa > Echinodermata > Asteroidea > Velatida > Solasteridae > Crossaster > Crossaster papposus. Next base: position 86,941 of record JBAIAA010000182.1, read on the forward strand.
GTGCGTCAAATTACTTACTTGCCAATCTTTGTGTCTCTGTTGCAATTGCAAACTCATTTAACGTATTTGCAGTGGGCCTCTTGCTGCTCGCAGATTTAGTGAATTTTTTGAGCTCCATTTTTCTTACTCTTCTTATATTTGTTGTGGTTTCGGTTTTGTCCAGTTGTGCTGTTGTTGCCGGTGACCGCTACTTCAAAGTGGCCCATCCATTGAGATATCTGGGCTTAATGACCAATAAGACTTGTGGTTGTCTCATAGGTTCTTGTTGGGTATTGTCCGTCATTGTTTCTTTATGTTTTACAGCCGTATGGCTCACTAGTGAAGTCGAATCCACAAGCCCTCCTTATAGCATTTTAACCTTACACAGCACCGTCATCTTTGTCCTGGGTTTACTGATTATTAATGTGTTTGTGCTGGGTTTGTTGCGCATTGCCAGAGAACAGCGACGCAAAATACGCAACGAGCTCAACATGCTTCCGCGTGTTGCAGAAAACAGAGTCCGACCTCGCGGACAGGGCTCCAACAAAACCATCAAATACATCGTTTACCTGGAATCATACACCATTACCTGGTTGCCATTGGTCATTGTGCTTAATATTGCCACTTTTTCAACGGGGCAAATAAACTTTGGATCAATCCTAATTAGTGAGATGGTGTTCATGTTTGTGTCACTTTTCCAGTTGATGTTCGGTACACTTTTCCTGACATTCATGCAGGAAGAGCACAGGAAAGTTCTGAAAAGCACCTGGAAAGCTCTTGTTCAGAAACTCAAGCGTTAGGTGCCATGTGGAATTAGACGGCGTTATGTTTAAAGTTGCTCTTCATCAAATTTGTTCCTCTTTCTTCTCATGAATAATCAAATTGTAATATAACAAAAATCTAATTGGGTCATTTGCTTTTTGTGTGGATATATTTGTTGGGTTTAGCTAATACATGTATTGTCCAAATCTTAAAGTAGAATGCACAACAGCCAACCAAGTGGTTTCAGTTTGAGTGTGACTGTACATTTTGTGAAAATGAGAAAAACCTAGCCACATGTTTAAGGTCTTGTAGCTGCTTGTTGCTAGCCCCTAAGTTCCAATCCAGAAGTTTGACATTTTGTACTCGGAATCACTCTTCTCCCGTGTTTAATTTGGACATTCATATTCATATACAATCTAGATGACGTTAATTGTGTAAACTTTGTGGTATATATTTTGTAATGAATAATGTCAGATCAAAGTATGGTACACTTTCAAAGCCCCAGTTTTGTCTTTGAATTCATGTTGCCATTTTGATAAATTTACAAAGTATTTAGTTCAATTTTTGTCTTTCCTTAAGCAAAAGCAAAAACTTCTTGTTCAATTGTATGTAATGTAGGTTTGTTTCAGGATACAAATTAATTGTTCCAAGAAGTAAATAAAAGTTCTATTAAAACAATACGCCAAACCTGAACCCCATGTTCTTGTAACCGAGATATAATAACTATAATTTGGTACTTTAAGCCATTAAGCCAACTCGCCTTCCTGTTTGAAATTACACTTAATCGTGTATACCACTATCACCATATAGTTGTCAGAATTATCTCTGGCAGTTGAGGCACAAGAATTAGTGAACGGAATATTTAATTTGAAATCACAAGAAGATTATCAGGCGGCAAATGGCCGAAATGCACAACTTTGTTTTTCCAGAAAACTTTTGGCCCAGGTTTCTCCAGATGACAGCATTAAAAAAGCTAATTCCCTCATTAGCTCTTCGGGACTAATGGATTTAACAGCCGACTGTAATTCTTCTCCTCTGACTTTGTGAGTTGATGCATCCATTTAGGTAGAAGCATTGTGTAAGCAACAAATGGTAGGGGTGCTACACGTTTAAAATGGAGGCTGTTTATTATTACTGCCTATATATTTATTGTAGTTGTTGCAGGTTCGCGCAGTTTGAGGGACCAAGATTATGTACGAGAGAGCACACACTGCTCATCTCCTTGTTTACCGTACCAAAGGTAATGAAAACAGTAACCAAGACAACACCATACTATTGCCATGGAAATCTTCATTGATGTCACAATCGTGTGATGTTTTAAAGAGCCAGTGGAGTAATTGGAGTGGATGTAATTAGTAGCGTGTGCAGCTTCAGGTAGATATGTGCTGCCAGTATTTCTCCCATCATTGTAAACTTCACTGTATTTGCTGTGGTTTGGACTTCACCCAACAACCTCCTACTTTCAAGTTGAGACGTCTCAGCTTGACTACAGAGCCTGCAAGATCGGAGTGCCTGACTAAATGTTGTGGTCAAAGTACCGATGAACACTTCATCAATCATCTTCTAGTCATTAAGGAGATCATTCATGTACATCTGCTATCCTGTCAACGGAGGAATCAGTTTATGACGGAAAATAACTCTACTGTCGACTTGTTTGCAGAAGGTATTTCTGCTAGAATGGTGACCATTTTCATTTAGCAATTGAATTTCTTTCTACTGCAGTAGAACTCTCGCGATTCTCAGTCCTGTGGACAAGCAGACAAGTTAGCACACCCAGTATACCTCTATATTGTCTGACAGGTTTACACAGTACTTGGTGGCTTTGCGAGATATTCCACTGTGATTCACTTTGCCCAGTCCATGATCCATGCTAGGATTATTTTCACATTGACCAAGCCAAGACGTGGGAATGTCTTTCATGGACCTCGATGCGAGACGGGTTTAGGCCGGTATCTGTGGGTAGCACAACCTTGATATTTCCAGCCTTGCTCGCTGCGAGCCGGGCGCTGGCAGATATTTTCGGCCTTGCTCGTGTAGTCCGTCATTGGTTTTAATTGCAAAAAAAATGTATGTGTATATACGTCAACCGACGCAAACTGGTTAAGGAGCCTGCATATGAACGATGAGGAGGACGAGCCAATCTTCACTTGGACTGATGAATCTGAGGTTGTGATGAATGAAGAAAGCTTGATCCACAAACTCGGACCGAGGAAATTTGGGCCACCATAACTTCTGTTTGCTGTATCAGTGTCTTCTCTCCCTGTAAGAGCAGGACTTCGCAGATGTGTTCTTCACAAAACCATATGGACCAAATATCAACACTTAAACGGACAAATTGTTTGCCTACTTAACTGTGCTTATTCTTTTTTTCTGGTTGATTTAATTAATCTTCTAATGTATAGCATTACTCCACTGCCACAAAGCCTTTGTATGACATTGCTATATATTTCAATCAAATCTACTAGGCCCTAACTGTTAGGAAATAAGGAACCATGGAAACTAATAGAACTGATTTCCTTGACAGATCTAGTATTATTTGTTTAGGTTCATTGTTTCTAGCCATAGCTTTTATTAGTCTGTTGATCCATTTCTATATCATTTTATCAGTTATTTTCAATAGAACTCTGCACAGTGCGTCAAATTACTTACTTGCCAATCTTTGTGTCTCTGTTGCAATTGAAAGCTCATTTAACGTATTTGGAGTGGGCCTCTTTCTGCTCGGAGGTTTTTCGAGCTTCATTTTACTTACTCTTGTCATATTTGACGTGGTTTCGTTTTGGTCCAGTTCTGCTGTTGTTGCCGGTGACCGCTACTTCAAAGTGGCCCATCCATTAAGATATCTGGGCTTCATGACCAATAAGACTTGTGGTTGTCTCATAGGTTCTTGTTGGGTATTGTCCGTCATTGTTTCTTCATGTTTTACTGCTGTATGGCTCACTATTGAAGTCGAACCCACAATCCCTTCTTATAGCATTTTACCCATATACATGACTATCATCATTGTCCTGGGTTTACTGATTATTAATGTGTTTGTGCTGGGTTTGTTGCGCATTGCCAGAGAACAGCGACGCAAAATACGCAACGAGCTCCCCATGCTGCCGCGTGTTGGAGAAAACAGAGTCCGACCTCGCGGACAGGGCTCCAACAAAACCATCAAATACATCGTTTACCTGGGGTCTTACACCATTGCCTGGTTGCCCTTGGTCATTGTGCTCAATATCGCCACCTTTTCAACGGGGCAAATTAACTATAGTTCAATCATAATTAGTGAGATGGTGTTAATGGTTGTGTCACTTTTCCAGTTGATGTTCGGTACACTTTTCCTGACATTCATGCAGGAAGAGCACAGGAAAGTTCTGCAAAGCACATGGCAAGCTCTTGTTCAGAAACTCAAGCGTTAGGTGCCATGTTTAAAATTTCTCTCCCGTGCTCTTTAACAATCGTTTTATTGTTTCCAATGAATTTTTAATTTGTACATTTTGTTCAAAAGGTACCTGTACCTTTTTGTTTGTGTGTTTGTTATTTATATATATATATATAAGGTTTTTTTAAGCATCAAAGTTGCTTAAATCTTAAACATGTGGATGCAAAACTCAAAAATGACAGACAGAAGGAGATAATCTGTTAAATTTCAGTTATTTTTGTACAATAACTGGCTTAATGTTTTGGACATTGAAGGTGCGGCTTCGTGAATGAAGAGTAATATTGCGAATTAGTTCATAACTCTAATTTCACCACAATTCGAAATATAGAATTGTAAAAAAAAGAAGATTATTTAATGTTCTGTATGTTAATTAAATTCGGTATTTATCTGTAAGTGCACGATCAATGCATTTCTGTGCATGATAATTTAGCTCAGAGTTAGATGGCAAGTTAACCACTGTGAATTTGGTAAATAAGTCCTCATCAGAGTTGCTGAAAACGGGACTCGATGGAACTTTTCATTTATTGTGAAATAAAACCTTTAATTTTGCTGTGCAGATGTGTGCTGTGTTCGTTTGGATGATTAACTCAATAACACGTGATCAATGACCACCCAATCAGGTGACAGGGATTTGCACACGTACGTTACTTCAGTACTCATAACTTACCGCCCTGCATTTAAATTACTATTTATCTTGTATATCACTGCCACCATATAGTTAATAAAGTCTTCTAAATTATCTCCATCAACTGAGGCATCAGATAGAATCAATAAACAGGTTATTGCGGTGTTGGAAAACGTAATTAGTTGCGGAGACTATATAATCTGTCGATCAGATGCCAAATACTGACAAAATGTTGTATTATTGAGAATCCTGGCTGTGTTTATATATTGCAACGATGTCCCCTGATTGCTGCTGACGTGGGCATGAAGCTTAATTATTCCCTTAGCCATGTTAATGTCTCGATTGGACTAATGAAGATGGATTTGACAATCCAGTTCCCCCACTCTAGCTACTGAGTTGCTGCATGAATTTAGGTAGGATCATGCCGAGCGTTGTGTGTGCAACAAATGGCTGTGTTTTACACATTCAAAATGAAGGCCGATATTTTATGCTGCAGTGGTACATGGAGCAACATGTAGGACTGAGATCTTGTATGAAAAGAAATAATTATTTCTACTACAGAGGGAGCTTTTGATCTGTAGACCGCCAGCAAAATCATAATTTTGCTCTTATTTCAACCATAGAGCTCTGTTCCTTGCTCTATGTTTCAACTTCTCTTTTAAGTACCTTGTTACGACTTTGCTAAGAACAACGTGGCAGCTTGTGAGAAAATGGCTGGGGTCAGACTTGAACCAATTAAGGACCTCCTACTTTCAAGTTGAGACGTCTCAGCTCTAGAGCTTGCAAGATCGGAGTGCCTGACTAATTGTTGTGGTCAAAGCACCGATGAACACTTCATTTCGATTTATTGTGATTCATGTACTAAAGGTGTTAAAAACAACTTCATCAGTCATCTTCTAGTCATTAAGGAGATCAATCATGTACATCAGCTATCCTGTCAACTGAGGAATCAGTTTATGATGGAAACAAATGGCTGCTGTTGACTTTTGTGCAGAATGTATTTCTGCTAAAATGGTGACCATTTCCATTTAGCGATTAAATTTATTTCTACTGCAGCTGACCTTTGGCGATTCTCAGTCCTGTGGACAAGCAGACAAGTTAGCACACCCAGTACCTCTATATTGCCTGACAGGTTTACACAGTACTTCACGGCCATTGCGAGATATTCCACTGTGATTCACTTTGCCCAGTCTGTGCTGGGATTATATTCACATTGACCAGGCCCAAGACATGGGAATGTTTTTCACGAACCTCGATCCGATACGGGTTTAGGCCGGTATCTGTGGGTAGCACAACCTTGATATTTCCAGCCTTGCTCGCTGCGAGCCGGGCGCTGGCAGATATTTTCGGCCTTGCTCGTGTTGTCTGTCATTCGTTTAGAATTTCGAAAACTACTGTACGTGTATACACGTCAACCGACGCAAACTGGTTAAGGAGCCTGCATATGAACGATGAGGAGGACGAGCAAATCTTCACTTGGACTGATGAATCTGAGGTTGTGATAAATGAAGAAAAACCTTGATCCACAAACTCGGAACAAGGAAATTTGGGCCACCATAACTTCTGTTTGCTGTATCAGTATCTTCTCTTTACACAACTATACGGACAGAATATGTCAGGCAGTTTTTTAGCAGTTTTTCACAATGACAGAGATCCTCCACGCGGAACTCCACAAGATCCTTATAGTGAAGAAAAGTGACTGACTTAATTATCTATTAAAAATACCCCCCCCCCCCCCCCCCCCCCAAATGCTGAAAGTTTTTCGATTTATATTGGAAAATCAACCCTTAAACGGACAAATTATTTGCCTACTTAACTGTGTAAAAAAAAATTCTGGTTGATTTATTTGATCTTCTAATGTATAATTGCATTACTCCACCGCCACAAAGCCTTTTGATACGTTTTAGGTTTGTATGATATTGCTATAATAGGCCCTAACTGTTAGGAAATAAGGAACCATGGAAACTAATAGAACTGATTTCCTTGACAGATCTAGTACTATTTGTTTAAGTTCATTGTTCCTAGCCATAGTTGTTATTAGTCTGTTGATCCATTTCTATATCATTTTGTCAGTTATTTTCAATAGAACTCTGCACAGTGCGTCAAATTACTTACTTGCCAATCTTTGTGTCTCTGTTGCAATTGAAAACTCATATAACGTATTTGCAATGAGCCTCTTTCTGCTCGGAGCTTTCGCTAATTTTTCTAGCATTTTACTTACTCTTCTTATATTTGATGTAGTTTCGTTTTGGTCCAGTTCTGCTCTTGTTGCCGGTGACCGCTACTTCAAAGTGACCCATCCATTGAGATATCTGGGCTTCATGACCAATAAGACTTGTGGTTGTCTCATAGGTTCTTGTTGGGTACTGTCCGTCATTGTTTCTTCATGTTTTACTGCTGTATGGCTCACTAGTGAAGTCGAATCCACAAGCCCTCCTAACTTTTTAACCATATACATGACTGTCATCGTTGTCCTGGGTTTACTGATTATTAATGTGTTTGTGCTGGGTTTGTTGCGCATTGCCAGAGAACAGCGACGCAAAATACGCAACGAGCTCAACATGCTGCCGCGTGTTGGAGAAAACCGAGTCCGACCTCGCGGACAGGGCTCCAACAAAACCATCAAATACATCGTTTACCTGGTGTCTTACACCATTAACTGGTTGCCCTCGGTCATTGTGCTTAATATTGCCACTTTTTCAACGGGGCAAATAAACTTTGGATCAATCCTAATTAGTGAGATGGTGTTAACGTTTGTGGCACTTTTCCAGTTGATGTTCGGTACACTTTTCCTGACATTCATGCAGGAAGAGCACAGGAAAGTTCTGAAAAGCACATGGCAAGCTCTTGTTCAGAAACTCAAGTGGAATTAGACGGCGTGTGTTTAAAGTTGCTCTTCATCAAATTTGTTCTTCTTTCTTCTCATCAATATTCAAATAGAAATTTTGTGAAATTGGAGAAAACCTAGCCACATGTTTAGGGTCTTGTAGCGGCTTGTTGCTATAGCCCCTAAGTTCCAATCCAGAAGTTTGACAATTTGTACTTGGAATCACTCTTCTCCCGTGTTTATTATAGACATTCACATTCATATACAATCTAGATGACGTTAATTGTGTAAACTTTGTGGTATATATTTTGTAATGAATAATGTCAAATCAAAGTATGGTACACTTTCAAAGCCCCAGTTTTGTCTTTTAATTCATGTTGCCATTTTGATAAATTTACAAAGTATTTAGTTCAATTTTTGTCTTTCCTTAAGCAAAAGCAAAAACTTAGTCTTGTTCAATTGTATGTAATGTAGGTTTGTTTCAGGATACAAATTAATTGTTCCAAGAAGTAAATAAAAGTTCTATTAAAACAATACGCCAAACCTGAACCCCATGTTCTTGTAACCGAGATATAATAACTATAATTTGGTACTTTAAGCCATTAAGCCAACTCGCCTTCCTGTTTGAAATTACACTTAATCGTGTATACCACTATCAACCTCGATCTGAGACGGGTTTAGGCCGGTATCTGTGGGTACCACAACCTTGATATTTCCAGCCTTGCTCGCTGCGAGCTGGGCGCTGGCAGATATTTTCGGCCTTGCTCGTGTTGTCTGTCATCCGTTTGGAATTTCAGAAATACTGTACGTGTATACACGTCAACCGACGCAAACTGGTTGAGGAGCCTGCATATTATGAACGATGAGGAGGACGAGCCAATCTTCACTTGGACTGATCAATCTGAGGTTGTGATGATTGAAGAAAGCTTGATCCACAAACTCGGACCGAGGAAATTTGGGCCACCATAACTTCTGTTTGCTGTATCAGTATCTTCTCTGGCGGTAACAGCAGGACTTCGCAGATGTGTTTTTAACAAAACTGTACGGACAGAATATATCTCGCAGTTTTTTAGCAGCTTTTCACAAGGACAGAGATCCTCCACACAGAACTCTACAAGATCCTTATAGTGAAGAAGAGTGACTGACTTAATAATCTATTAAAAATTCCCCCCCCCCCCCTATAATGCTTAAAGGAGAGTCAAAGTGGAAAATCAACCCTTAAACGGACAAATTGTTTGCCTACTTAACTGTGTTAATTCTTTTTTTCTGGTTGATTTATTTGATCTTCTAATGTATAATTGCATTACTCTACCGCCACAAAGCCTTTTGATACGTTTTAGGTTTGTATGACATTGCTATATGCTTCATTCAAAATCTACTAGGAACCATGGAAACTAATGGAACTGATTTCCTTGACAGATCTAGTATTATTTGTTTAAGTTCATTGTTCCTAGCCATAGCTTTTATTAGTCTGTTGATCCATTTCTATATCATTTTGTCAGTTGTTTTCAATAGAACTCTGCACAGTGCGTCAAATTACTTACTTGCCAATCTTTGTGTCTCTGTTGCAATTGAAAACTCATTTAACGTATTTGTGAGCCTCTTTCTCTTCGCAGGTTTTGCGATTTCTTTGAGCTCTATTTTACCTACTCTTTCCATATTTGGTTTGGTTTCGTTTTGGTCCAGTTCTGCTGTTGTTGCCGGTGACCGCTACTTCAAAGTGGCCCATCCATTGAGATATCTGGGCTTCATGACCAATAAGACTTGTGGTTGTCTCATAGGTTCTTGTTGGGTATTGTCCGTCATTGTTTATTCATGTTTTACTGCCCTGCTTTTTACTAGTGAAGTCAATACCGTGGCCTACATTTCCATCATACAAATCACCGTCATCTTTGTCCTGGGTTTACTGATTATTAATGTGTTTGTGCTGGGTTTGTTGCGCATTGCCAGAGAACAGCGACGCAAAATACGCAACGAGCTCAACATGCTGCCGCGTGTTGGAGAAAACCGAGTCCGACCTCGCGGACAGGGCTCCAACAAAACCATCAAATACATCGTTTACCTGGGGTCTTACACCATTGCCTGGTTGCCCTTATTCATTGTGCTCAATAACGCCATCTTTTCAACGGGGCAACTTGACTCAATTAGTGAGATGGTGTTGATGTTTGTGTCACTTTTCCAGTTGATGTTCGGTACACTTTTCCTGACATTCATGCAGGAAGAGCACAGGAAAGTTCTGCAAAGCACATGGCAAGCTCTTGTTCAGAAACTCAAGCGTTAGGTGCCATGTTTAAAATTTCCCTCCTGTGCTCTTCAACAATCGTTTTATTGTTTCCAATTAATTTTTAATTTGTACATTTTGTTCAAAAGGTACCTGTACCTTTTTGTTTGTGTGTTTATTTATATATATATATATATATATATATGTGATTTTTGTTAAGCATCAAAGTTGCTTAAATCTTAAACATGTGGATGCAAAACTCAAAAATGACAGGCAGAAAGAGGTAATCCGTAAAATGTCTGTTGTTTTTGTACAATAACTGGCTTAATGTTTTGGACATTGAAGGTGCGGCTTCGTGAATGAAGAGTAATATTGCGAATTAGTTCATAACTCTAATTTCACCACAATTCGAAATATAGAATTGTGAAAAAAAATGGATTTAATGTTCTGTATGTTAATTAAATTCTGTATTTATCTGTAAGTGCATGATCAATGCATTTATGTGCATGACAATTTAGCGCCGAGTTAGATGACAAGTTAACCACTGTGAATTTGTATAGATGGGGCAACATAAATTACTGCTGCTGTAGGCTTGTTTGTGTGAAAAATATAGATTTTTCGAACAAACTGTAATTAATTCACTTTTGCCTTTGGTATTCTTTCTCCAGTAAATGTGATTGGTTCGTTAAACTTCTACTTGTTGCCTTACCGATTGAGTACAAATCATACATTTTGCAGGAAGAGATTTTGTATGCACTAATTTTTTTTTAATTTTTTTTTAATTTTTTTAATTTTTTTTTTTACTTTACTTTATTTCACCCCATGGTACATATCCATTCAGAAATATTCATGTGTACATACAATTATGGTAAATACTTTTATAAAGAAAAACTGATTAATAGTTAATTTACCAAGAGATGAAGTGTACATGTATAGCTGTCAATCTTTGTAAAGACCATGTACTGCACTGTGGTAGATGAGCAGAACTCTGCCCAGAAACTCTGCCTCTAAGAAATTGTTGTGGCAAATGTTGAATCTTGTGGTAAGTCTAATAGGCCTACATAGTGCTGCTTAAAAACATTGGAATAAATGTTTAGTCATGGCTGTTATAACAGAGAAGAGTGTCAGTGATTTGTAACTAGTTTTTAACTTGTAACTATGATTTTGGCAAGGCACTAACACAGAATGTGATCTTCGACTTAATCCGGGATGTGATTTCTGGATCGGACGTGATTTGTGTAATCCCTGCCAAAATCAAACCCGGAGGCGAGTCACCTTTTTTTTTTCAAAGAATAATTTTTCTGATGTTTGCGTTTCCCCCACCCCCCCCCCCCCCCCACCACCCACCACCCTTTTTCGAAATACATGTAGCGACCACAGCCCTAGAAGGACCCAGTGCCCAGAAAGGGGACGAGACAGACGATATCATGACAGCAGCCAAGCTACGGAATCTGGCCCAGAACATTGCCAGGTAAATATACGTCAGTTTGCCAGCTGTAGTCAGTCTTGGGGCCTTGAGATGGTAGATAATGGGAGAGTAAAAGAAAGTCGGTCCTGCATGAGCCAATATGGCTCATCATGCCGGTGTTTAACTCCGGTTTAGTTAGCATGAATTGACGAGGAATCTATTCGACCTGGATGGGATGCTAGTCCATCGCAGGTTACTCCCCAGCTAATGCCGGTACCTATTTACTCCTGGGTGGAGAGAGGCAAGTTGGGGTAAAGTGACTTGCCCAAGAACACAACATATGGCCAGCAGCTGGATTCGAACTCCTGACCCTCTGTTCACGAGTCACGAAACCAAACCACTATGACACACTCCACTGTACCCTCCAATGGAGGAGTAGTGTGCTGTTATTATAATCTACAGCTTAAGACCTAGCGTCCGTGGGATTAGGGGTCGAGGACTTTATATACTGATTCTTTTTTCTGTTTCTGCAATCTAGGAGAGCCCAGAATCGCAGCACGAGGCGTCTCGAAGGCGTCCTGCGCTATGATATGACGGGCATCTCTGATGAACTGGAGACAGAGTCCAGCTTTATGAGAGTCAACTCAGTCGATGACATGGACGAGGAGATGCTGGGAGAATAGAATAAAGTTAAGACTTGTTTCAATCCCAAACTAACCTCAATGTCTCACGAAGGTTCCCTTCCGTCCATATCTATCTATTAAAAAAAAAATATGTTGCTGACAATAATCATGTCGACATCAAAATACTTACCGATAATTTTATCGAAAATTTCCTGGAACTAGCTTAAGTCTCCCACGTTAGGCAACCCTTCACCTACTTTTTAGCAAAATTTACGAACATTATGTTTCACCCCGTTTTTGTTTGCTGGGCTAAATATCACAATGTTATTATTGTTCACTTGATTTCCCATAAGGTTTTAATAGGATAACTGTGCCATTAATAAACTTGGTGAATTTGAAGCTCATAAATACTGACTACTTGATGATATCTGGAGACAAGGTAAATGCGCACAACTTTATAGGGTCACGTCCTTTAGTAGTCATTTTGGATTATTACTATGTTCTCTTAATTACTCAGTCACAAATGCTTTAGAATGTGTTCATAAAGAAAGTAACAAATAGAAAGTGTATAAAATATAATCACCAACATATACTTTTTCAAGAATATGAAATATTAAAAATATTAGAACAAATATCATGGCAGGTATTAACGATTTATGCAAATTAAGCATATTTCCACAACTTGGATTTTTAAAGACTTTTAGTATGTCATTCTAGGTACTTTATAGAAATGTATTGTGGTGAAAAACAATTATGTTACAATTTGTGTGAGCCCAAACCTTATTTTTTCTGTACTATAGTGTTGGTGAAAAAGGTTTTGCGTGAAATGCTAAAGATATTTCAGTTTTCCTTGCAGTTTTTGGAGGGAGGTCGTGCCGTTAAAAAAACACGTTTCTCGTTACATATAACTTTGTTATTGCGGTATCACACAACACTCCATGATTATTGGGATCTTAATTAGATCGGACGAGCATGATGAACAGTTTTTTATTTTTCATTTCATTTATTATTTCTCAGGTGAACAAGAACATGACAAAATACAATGTATAAGTAACAAAATACAATACATAGAGTACAGGACGAGACTGATAACATCCCTGAAGGATTGCCAAAAAGCGAACCAAGGGCCTTTTCGAAACCGTTGCTTCGTCTTTGGCTTTGGCTTCGCCTCCGAATTCCGAAATACTGAGAAGCAAATAGAAATGGAAGAAAATTGAAATAGTCTAACTTTTGGGTTCACATCACTCGAGTGAATGTTTCTAAAGCACAACAGGCGTAAGAATGTGGCTGGAGATCTTGCAGTTGGGAGTCAAAAATCGCCTTAAGCCAAAGACGAAGACGAAGCCAGGGATTCGAAAAGGCCCATATCTGGTGGCTCTCCCATATAAAAATGCTATAAGTTAACGACATTTACAATTACACTTACAGTGATCATTTGTACAAGTTGTTGGTTATTTTTCTTTATTTTTCCAAGCCAACATTCTCATTTGACCCACCCACTGATTGGCAGCGATCGAGGCCTCTTCAAGGATTCTGGGCTATTATGTTTGGTAATAATAACTGACTGTTGCCTTTCGTGGTCGTCGTCAGTTTTGATTATGAAGAAGACAAACAAAAAACGCTCTTTGTCCGCCGGTGAATGACAGATGCAACGTAATTGCAGCCCGTCTTTCTTGGCTGGCCTTTTATAGCTCCATGGCGCTCCAGTGAAAGCGCTTGTCTATCACCGGTTTGATGACAAAAGGAACAGCATCTTTCCAGGGCTAGAAGTACCCCTCGCAGAGATGCTTTTGTTTTGTTGTTGTTGTTGAAGGGGTGGGGGGGGGGGGGGGTGCATGCAGTGTTTTTGTTTTCTCTGATCGGTATCTTGCTTGTGGCTTATGGTGTTTCTATGGGAACAGGAGGTCGAAATAGCCTGTTTTGATGTGCTGATCGATCATTGGAGGCTATTTACGCAAGCTACAGTTTAATGTAATTCGTTGATGAAAAACGAGCTAAATAAGGCCGAATGGCGTTATAGATGTACTCGATAAAAGGAAAGTATATCAAGGCTAGAAAACAACCGATGGAATCTACTGGCCGAGGTCGAAGAGTTCTCGAATTAAAAAGTGGAATCGAACTCGCGTACGATTTGTTGTTTGCGGGTTTTTATTGAGATGGGATTTGTTGCCCGCGATATACAGGGTGTCTCTAAAAAAAGTATACCCATTTTCAAATTCATATTATTGCAAAATTACTGAACATTTCAGAAAAAGGCAAATGTCTGTTGAAAGGGTAGAATGCCCTCTGTCCAATGGTATAATGTTCATTATGTCATTGTCATGGATGACTGAACAAACAAGACAGTTATGAAAGGTACTGAAATCAGCACTGTGACAAGTTGGGATGATAAGTCAGGCATGAGACTAAGATGCCACTTATGCATTAACAGGAATGGTGACCATCACCTTGCATTTGCCAGGAAAGGGACCCTGTCATAATTTTCCCAATGTGTTCAACCTCAAACAGCAAAAGGATTTGGCCTTAAAAACACCTGCCGTGAGCTTCGTCGCTCAAGTAAAACCAACTTGTCACAGTGCTGATTTCAGTACCTTTCATAACTGTCTTGTTTGTTCAGTCATCCATGGCAATGACATAATAAACCTTATACCATTGGACAGAGAACATTCTACCCTTTCCACAGACATTTGAATTTTTCTGAAATATTCAGTAGTTTGGCAATAATACCAATTTTAAAATGGGTATACTTTTTTTAGAGACACCCTGTAGTACTCCAAAAATCGTATTATCCCTGTAAATGTCGTTTTATAGAATGGGTGGAGAAATAAGTATTTTACTAGCTTTACTACTAATAGTACCTGTACGATTGTGCTGTTTTGGCTTCAATTGCAATTCTTATAAGCAATCGCTATACTTTTGTTAGATTAAACATGGAGATACGACAACCAGTGTCTTCATTACGGCCTATAGAGCGTTTGCATTAAGTTGCCATCTTGAAGGTGGGCACTGCAAACGATCTCTATCGCATGTAGGCCTACCAAACATTTTACACTATGGCATCCACTCTGTCATGCAGCATAAAGGCAAAGCTGAAAACCCCCCTCTTTTGCCTTGGTTATTGTGTTCCTGGAATCATTGTAATTCTTTTCAGATTATGTTGGGTAAACATCAGGCAGGCTATATCACTTTGTATAGCTTTGCAAAACGTACCAATGTAATTACGTGACTAAAGTCACTGGCTTTGTGCTTCGGTTTCACCATAGAGCAATCAGTCTTGCCTTGTGGTCGGGCTAACCTTCAATAACGTTTCTCAGAACATCCTGTTCAATTGCTCAAGAAAGATCAGTACAAACAGATAATGGTAACGTTAACACTAGGTCGTATGGTGTTGGCATTGTATTAATTGTTAAGTAAACTGGGAGATGCGCGCGTACATCATCTCCTCCACCCTCTCCCCCCAAAAAAATAATTAAAAAAAAAAAAAATTAAATAAAAAATCCCTTTTCTTATTGATAGCATTTTGGGCCTGACTTCTAAAACTGGCAATTCGATCGGCCATTCATGGAGGTATACTATAGCCATTTAAGGCTTTTATCATACAGGAGAATGGCCGGACAAGAGAAATGCACTACATAAGTTTGCTCCGTCCCACAAAACGGTTGTGCCCTTGGTAGGCATTGCGTGTGTGTGGGTCTGGCCTGCTGGGGTCACGTGGGAGGTAAAGCATTGACGCGTCGAACATCGAAGCAGCGTATTGGTGGACCATCGGACGGGTACACCTACAGATAGACGAATTGATCCGTGGCAACAATTGAACCTACAAACATCACTGCGACCAACCTGGTGACAAAAGACGGGACTGCACCAAAAACAGAAGTAGTCTGTGAGAATTTTGGTAAAAAGAAACCATCACCTGGTGTCTTATAGTTGGCTGCTTTCATCAGGGCCTTTTTGTATTTAGCACGATTTATTGAGCTTTTGCCAGAGAAAGAGTTGTTCCCTCTGGTCGGTTTATTTGTACGCGAGACACGAGAGTAAGTGTTGACAATGTTGTCGAGTAGCACTCCAGATCTTAGAGATGGATCATATACGTCCTCCGTGTCGGTCACATCATTGATGGATCGTTTTGGCCTCATCGCTCCGAACACCGTCAAGTCATCGGGGGCCGGGACCGTTAAGGACACGTTGCCCCGGCCAGGCAGCGCCCCGGCAACCAAACATAGCGAGTCCGACTTGGTGTTTGAGGAGAGCATCGACATGGTGGATCCCACCGGTGACTTCGGGGACATATTTAGCGTCCTGTCTATCGATGACGACCCAAAGCAGCCAGACCAAGACGCCGACCCAACGACGACCCATGGCGCAGATGATAAACATCAGATAACAAATGACGAGGACTTGAGAAACCATAACACGAAGATTGACAAAACCCAAATGTTTAACAACAACCTTAGAGTCTTTCGATCCATCACACCGGTGATCATAGAGATGAGCGGGGAGGATTCAGATAGTTATCAGAGTAAACCTAGAGCAAACCCACCTTTTGGAACCAAAGGTTCGGGTCGGTCTAAACCCAAAGCGCAGCAGTCATCTCGTGACAAGACGAGTCTGGATTTCAAGCCACAACAAGTAAACAATCTTCGGGTGCCGACGATTGGTGTGGTTCCGGTTACCAGCGACGACACCTCTTCTGACTCTACCGACGAGGCGGTCCCGTTTATCTTGCCGGCGGCGCGCCGAAACAGCGGCGCCTTCAGACGCCGACACTCCCTGGCCGCCACGACTCCGGACCAGATCACGAGAATGTTGCTGTCACACCGCCGTGGATCCTCCTCGGGTCTGCCTATTCCCTGCGCTGAATGCTTTCAGACGATGAATTTCGATCAAAAACCCGTGGAAAAACAGAAATCTGCAGACGGTGAAAACCACAGTCGTCCACCAAATCGTTCACTATCCATCCAACAGAAAACACAGTCTCCCCGTGGACCCACGGGTAGAAGAGCCTCTTTAAATTACTCCAGGACTAGATCTCCCTCCAGGGTGGTAACACCAACTTCATCGATGTACCTCCGTCCAGTGTCCCCGGAGCCCCTGAGTACAGCGGTCAGTGAGATAATCGCTCCACGCCCAGTGTCTCCTCGTGTCGTGTCCCCCTTGTCACCCGGACATCTGTCGCCGAGATCGCAGTCCCCTAGAGCTCGGTCACCGGGATTGATGCGGCAGAAACCACTATCGCTAAGAGATGAGATACAAATGATCCTGTCCACGTCGCCCGCGACGCCACCGCGATCGCCATCCGTATCCCCAAGGCCCTTCTCGTCAAGACCCAAACAAGACAGGCCAGGCGGTACCGGTAGATCATCAAGGAGATCTTCAAACGGTGATACCGGGGAGCCCGAAAGTTCAAGAACTGATTCTCAAAAGACACCATCGTACCTCGGACCTTTACTTGGTGTTCAAGGAAACAAGCCGTCTCGCAACCGGACTGGCTCAGCGGCGCCACGCTCCTTGAAACCCAAACTGGGTGACTCTCGACCCAACTCCCCGCGAGCTGACCGGGCCCGTTCGCCGAGACCAGCCGGTCAGGACCGCCGATCAACCCGACGCAGATACTCGTTGGCCGACATAGCTGCCAAGACTGCTGACTTCTCGTCTCTGATGAGCGGGGGTAGCTCGTCTCGGCGATCCTCCAATTCGCTTCGTGTTCCGGACGAGTCAGATGACGACGGTAGTGCCGATTCCGAGAGGGTTGTGATGGACCGACGTAGGAGAAGAGGCTCGCGCGGCAAGACTTGCCCCACGGGTGACCACCAGACGCCTGCCCTCCCCATCTGTATCCCGCTTCTCACGCAGCAGGACGAGTCTGCCGGGCCGGGACCAGCAGAGAAGGCGGCGATCCTCGCTAAATTGGGCAAGAAGCGTGGTCGGCGATCCACATGGGCGCCAACAGGTGAACCACTCATCTCGATGACTCAACTCACTGCATTGACGCTGTTGAGGGGAGGTAGCAGTAATGGTAAGTCATTATATTCACCCATTATATTTTAACCGTAATAATGTAATGAATTGGTTGTACATGGGTTAATAATATCTTCTCTTTCGCTGACCATACATAAATCAACAAATGAAAAATGTAGATTAGTATCCCTAGCTATGTACATAAATAATTTAATATCAATTATTTCGACTGAATGAAAAATATCAAAGCTGATAGTCTGTTTTCTATTATTAAAAAAGGAGGCATTTTCACTGGTTTTCAAATCACGTAGAAAGTATTCGCTAAAAACCAAAGGTGTGAATTAATGAGTAAATGCTTCAGATTTGCAGTATTTAATCGTCATTTTGTAACGTTGTGTCGGGTTACCAACCTCGAAAAAAGAGAAGCCAATACTAGTATGCAAAATAGGAGCGTTTATTATGTGTTTAGACAGGAAAAAGGTATGAACATGGAAGATTTAGTGTCCAGGATAAAAATACAAGCAGATGTTCCGGGTTTTGGGAAAGAAATGAGACATAGATGGCCGATCAATTCTTGCAACATTCTGGGAATAGAAAGGGACAGCCTGACTGCGAAGCATCAACTTGATGTTCCGATTTTATTCAAACACCCCCGTCGGGGCGTGTCTGACTGTAGGAACACACAATACAGACTCTATTGTTATAAGTCATTCGAGACACCTTTACTTGCACTTTCCACGCTCATTTTAAGACTCTAAATAAAACATGCAAATTTGAACATATATTGCAAGTGTTCGTTAATAATAATCTTCTTTCTTTTATTTTCGAAACAGCCCAAGAGGAGACGGTGCAGACCAAGGACCCGTACGCCCTAACCCTTCACTTCATCACCGATCCGGGCCAGTCCCACCCACTCCGCAAGATACTCCGCCCACTCATCAAGTCCATCGTGTCCAAGATCAAACTCTTCAACTTCGTGGAGCGCAGTGAGTCGGTCGCCAATGAGCAACGGGAGTCCTCCGGCGGCGCGGACCACCGGGACAAACCCACTGCCAGCGTGCCGACCCTGGGCGTGGTGCTACTCCTGCAGGAGGACTTCGGCATGGAGAGGATCCTGGAGGCCCAGAAGTACCTGGGAACAGAGCCCTGGGAGCTGCACCACCGAGGGAAGGTGGGCAGCAACAATGTGCCCTACCCCACCAACAATCAAGACTTCTACGCTCATCCAGACCAGCCGGACGCGGCGCTGTGGGCCGTGCGTCAAGTCCACCTCGGCAAGGACCGACTCCGGTTTCAGCTCTTCGTCTCAGATGAGATGTGGACGGACAGCATAAATTTTTACAGCCTGTTACTGTCCCGCTCCACACACGTGGAGAAGGCAGACTTCTGCTACTTCCTTGTCTTCTGCAGTCACACTTTGAACCTGGAGGTGCAGCTGGCCCTCAAGAAACTCCCTCCGGGCTTCAAGCCACAATTTCTGGAGTCTACTATCTTGCAGTTCAAAGTTGAGGACATGGATAAGCTGGCACCTCTCCTACCGCGAATGTACGTACCCATCAGCAGTAAACGCTGGCAAACGGCTGATCCAGACGGCAACAAAGTCCTGCTCTTCAGAGAGGGTGATTCTAGTGACGCGGCCGTCACACCGACCCCACCCGACTCGCCGCCAGATACGCCCGACAACGGCAAGCCTGCTACGGTAATGGCGCCCTCTTGCGATACAGAGAGACAAAACCAAACCACGGGAAACCACGGGGGACATTTAGAAGAGTCAAATTTGGTTTCAGCCGTATGACGTAATATAATTATGTCCAATTGATCAGTATACATGTACATTTTCTACGTGATTTCCGATCAATCAATCGATACTACGGTTACCACCACCACCGTTTAATCGGATTAAATGTAGACAATTTCTTTTTATTATTATCAATTAATTATATATACAAACAGGAAATGAGCGGGCACTGTAAATTTATGTACAACATTATTGTCGTTAAGTCTAAAACTTAACTTCATAACTTTATGGACGCTGATTAGTCGACCAGGTAACAAAAAAATACAAAGCAAAGCGAGCAAACATGCATTTCAATATAGGCCTATAAAATTGTAATAAAAAAATGAGAGCGGATTCCTATAATAGCCTGTCAAAAAGTTGAGTTACCGAAAATTTCACGATATTGATTGAATACCGTGTACATGTAAATGTAACAGTTTGTCAGAGGTATTCGCCTCTGTTTTTTTGTAAATATTTTATTTAAAAGTTTTTCCTCAAAACGCGATATTTTGCTTATTACTTAATTTGATTACTATCTTATCCCACCCTCTTCTGGCTAACCAAGGTCACCAGGTTTTACATTGTTAATTCGCAGTATTTAAGAATACGATACAGCGAAAAATGAAGTTGATAATTACACATGCACAAAAAAACAAAACTGTCTAGCACATACCATGTTCCCTAATCGTGGACATATTCACTATCGCGAACTTTGGAAATAAGCTGGCTTTGATTGTATCTGATTGCACATGTTATTTTGTAATATTTACCAAATGAACTTTTGTCATTTGTTTAAGTTCGATTTTAATTACTAATTGTTAACAATGATTAAACCATGTACAAAGAACTCTGCGGACCCTGCCTTATTGGTCCCAAAATTGCATGTTCTAATGTTTCTCCCCGAGTTAGTTCACTCTGAAAATGTTTAGGAAGTTTCTATTCTGGGAATGATTCACTGGCCGATTCCCCCTGGTCAAGAAGTGGGATATAGTTATATCACGGGACACCCACCACTACCACTACCACTCCCCCTCCCCCACCCCTCTCCTCCCCCAATTTACGTCCATCAATTTTGATGCCTTTTTCGGCCGATGCTCGGGCCGTTTTCTAAACCTCAGCTTCGTCTTTTTCGGGCTTTGTTTGTGCAATTCAGCAATGGTTTATGGAACCACAATTGAGCCTAAGCTGGAGTTTGGAAAACGGCCTTGAAGTGCGCCGTAAAAATGCTACAGCGCCCTCATGCCCTCATGTGTAAATTAATTCACCCAAACGTCTATAAATGTTTGCCCAAGGCTTTATGTTTCAGGGCACCAGTCTTATTTCTAAAAACTGCCATGGTTTAGACAAATCAAGTCCTTAATTTTCTTCACATTCTTGTTAAAATCTTGTTGTAAATCGATTAATTGCACGGCAATGTCTCGCAAGCTAGATCCCCTGGAACTGTTCGACGCAAACGACGGCCAAAATACGCAGCTGGTGGTCGATAAATGTCTGGTAAAGGCTTGCAGCGAGGGCGACATTGACACTGTCATTGACTTGCTGCAGAAGGTAACTAAAACTAAGTAAACAGCACAGCACACCCAGATTGCAACGAAATTATGTGTCAGTGTCACAGTGCCACTGTGTCAGTGTCATGACTGTTGAAAATTATGACTGTTTATGCTCAGCCTAGTTTATTGGGGGGGTCGGGGGGGGGGGGGGGGGGGGGGGTCATTAACAAATCACCCTTACTAGCATAGCTATCATAACTGTCAAAACCAGGTGCATTGCTAGACCCAATAATTGGGGCGTTTTCACTCCTTTTTCGAATTTTGGATTTTGTCTGTCGTTCTACGCCCCAACCGTTGTAAAGCATGGTGCCAATTAAAAACGAAGTTGTGACCACAAAAGTTGACAAAAACATGCCAAATACTTGACAATGTATATTGGAAAGCGCACACTGGCTTCTATAAATGTTAAAGAAGAACTATTATGGCTTTATTGGTACTCACGGTTATTTGGGGTTGCAAATCCGAGCAATTTTGACCAGCTTTTCAAAACAATGATGCCTATAACGTCGAGGTCTATATAAACTATATAAACTACATTATGTAGTACATAGACGTCCCGACAGCACCCGACTCACGTAAAGAGCACACTATGCGAAGACGGGGGACACGACAATGGCTTTTCTAGCGACCACCAACGACTGTTTTATGGTGCAAGAGCGCAGGCTTGCATCGCTGCACTGTATAGCGCGCATGCGTGTGCGCGCGTAGCGGAACTTGTACAAAATATATAGACAAAATAATGCAAAATCGTATTGAACCGGGCTAATTGCTGGCACACACGATCAGGGGCCACTTTCACGGAGCTGCTAAGCACAAAAACATCTTGCTCATTAAAAACAATTTATCAGCCAAAATTGTACGTGTTTTTTATGCTAAGCAAAAAATCAGCCGATTATCAATCAAAAACAATAAAGATCACATGAAAATTTGGTCTGTAACCTTGTTTTGACCAAGGACACATTTTCATGCTAAGTTCATTTTTGTGCTTAGCAGCTCCGTGAAATTGGCCCCTGATCGTGTGTGCCAGCAATTAGCCCGGTTCAATACGAATTTGCATTATTTTGTCTATATATTTTGTACAAGTTCCGCTACGCGCCAGTGCAGCGATGCAAGCCTGCGCTCTTGCACCATAAAACAGTCGTTGGTGGTCGCTAGAAAAGCCATTGTCGTGTCCCCCGTCTTCGCATAGTGTGCTCTTTACGTGAGTCGGGTGCTGTCGGGACGTCTATGTAGTTTATATAGTTTATATAGACCTCGACGTTATAGGCATCATTGTTTTGAAAAGCTGGTCAAAATTGCTCGGATTTGCAACCCCAAATAACCGTGAGTACCAATAAAGCCATAATAGTTCTTCTTTAACATGTATAGAAGCCAGTGTGCGCTTTCCAATATACATTGTCAAGTATTTGGCATGTTTTTGTCAACTTTTGTGGTCACAACTTCGTTTTTAATTGGCACCATGCTTTACAACGGTTGGGGCGTAGAACGACAGACAAAATCCAAAATTCGAAAAAGGAGTGAAAACGCCCCAATTATTGGGTCTAGTGCATTGCAATTGTGAATCTTTTGGCCTATTTTTTTACAAATTGTATATTTGCAAGTGCAAGTAGTTTGAATTTGAATTATATAGTCGGCAAAGTATCCTCCTGGAAACATCACACCAACTGATTTATCTCATTTGTTTTTTCAATTTTCAAAATAACACTATACTGCATATCAAATTAAAAGGACAATTACTGTAAAAACACAACGGTAATGCGCCAATTGTTTTGGATAACTACGACTGTTTTGTGATGCAGTAATTGGATTTCTTTCTTTAACAGGGAGCATCAGTAGAGGCTGAAGCATATACTGAGAATGAGGCTATGTCTGGTGAGAACTACACCACGCCCCTCATGGGTGCAGCCCAAGCCGGCAGGCACCAGCATAAAATAGCTAGCATACTGCTGGAGAATGGAGGTGAGATTAAAGTCCATTTCGAACAGATTTTTAAGAGGTTATGTTAATTAATTGGGTTTTACCTTTCAACACACCCCTCGTGGAGATATCGCGTATTTAATACCTATTACTCTATGTTAGGTTACTACCCGAAGCAAAATTTCACATTACGAGATTGCAGCACTGTGTGAGCCCGATTAACGTCCAGCTGACCCAGGGCAAGCTCTGTGGTCAAGTTAAAGTCCTCTGCACAAGCAAGCAGGAGGTACTGGGTTCAGCTCCTACCTGAGCAAGGCAAGCACTCTGTGAGTGTACAGTGCTTGTAACTGCTTGTAACTTTCATTGTCCGGATACTTGCATCTTCACAAAGATGTTCATGTTTATTTTCTGATCATACAGCTGACGTGAATCTTGGCGATCGCTACAAAGTGACTCCGCTCCACATTGCTTGCGTGAATGGCCACAGGGATTGTGTCAGGCTGTTTATTGACTCTGGAGCTAACGTCAACGCTGGCACGTTGGACTACAACAGACCAGGGGTCTATCGAAGTAAGGATACATTTATACCACACCCAGACTAAATAAAGGTTTGTGTGACAAAGAAAGAAAAAAGGGAACAGTTATTATCAGATAGACAGTGATAAAGTCCGTAAGCCAAGTTTTTTTCAAATTTGTAACAATTTAATCACCAGTCAATCACAGGCCACTACTTGTATTCAATCAGCTGTCATTCCTTTGTCATTGTTTGTGTCCTGTTCACTCATGGCCCGAGTAGTGACTTGCCTTGTGACACCCACTAATGATTCACTCATGGTTGACCTTATAACAACTCTGTGGATTATCCCAATCCCAGAGCCTTATCGAGGGCAGAGCACACCCCTCCACCTGGCAGCGAGAGACAGTCAAGTGGCAAGCATCGAGGAGCTTCTAACCCACGGACGGGCTGACTACAACAGACGGGACGCGCTCGGCTGCACTTGCCTGAACTGGGCCGCCCAGGGCGCTAGTGAGGAATGTGTACTGACAATTCTTCGATTGACTGAAGGATCTCCGATCTTCTCAAGCTCAGTACCTGGCACGGGTACGTTGACACTAAATCTCTCAAATCCAATGAATTGCATGAGCTTCAGAAATTGTGCAGGATTGAGAAACGTACAGCCCGACCACTGTTACTTCACATGTCTCGATCAAAAATAACTCAACTTATTAGGAATGTACAATGAACCACTGGTATTGTACTGTACAGGCATGCTCCTTTTCCTCAAGAAAATGTAGAAAAATTAAAAACCCTGTCGAGTTTTTAACAAAAAAATTGAAACAAATGGTGTCTTTCAGGTGACTATCCACTTCATGACTGTGTGCGCCGGGGCCTCGTCAATTGCGTACGAGAGCTGCTTCTACGCGGTGCGAATGCCAACCAGCAGAATGCCATCGGACTTGGCGCTTTGCACTTCGCGGCGGTTCCTTCCCAGCATTTCTCCCCGGAGATGATGGAGACCTTGGTGACATACGCCCACGAGTTGGACATAGATTACCCTGTCCGCGGTAGTAGCTCTGAGCGATTACGGCATGGAATGTCGGGTGAGGGCAGCAGAGTTTTTACTCGATGCTAATTGACTCATCCACATTACATTTTCCTGATTGTATACATGTAATTGTGTTCATCTTTTGTTTCAGGCATCAATCCCCTGCAACTCGTAGCCTTCGATCCAGACGTCAATGTCCACTTGCACGCATTCCACACCGCTGAGTTCCGCCTCAGCCGCACCTTCAAACTCATGACCTCTGACCCCAGGCGACCCGTGCGCCGACCCAAATGCGCGACACACCTGATCCGGCACGGGGCCGATTTTAATATCGCGTACCAGGGCCGGACGTTACTCCAACAGGAAGTGTATGGTCAGGACAGCGCCGACGATTTGTTACTGACGGCTATTGTACGGGCGGCTTGCATCCTCCCGGTTCCGGACAGACCTTCCGGCATGCTCTCCGAAGACGTCAGCGAGAGAGCTAAGGAGAAACTCAAGTGGCTCAAGGAAGTGTTTGGTTCGCCAAGGAGTTTACAGCAATACTCTCGGTTGGCTGTCCGGAGGTTACTCGGCGTCAGGAGACTCAACAGGGTGGCAGAGTTGCCGTTACCCTCGTCACTCCAGGATTACTTGTTACTTAAAACCTGAATCCTAATTCTTGACTGCGCCAAAAAACTGGCGACACATTCATTGTACAATTTACCTGTGTTCAGTTTTGCCAATAATAATAATAATAACTGCAAAACCAACTTTGTCTGTTGCACTACAAGACACATCTAACTTTTAAATAAATATAAATAAAATTATGAACGCTCATTGAAAGTGGACAGAGAAAGGTGACCCCTGCTCTAAATGGAAACAGGTTACAATTACAAGTGCACAAATGAAACTCCAAGTGCACCGACTTAAAAAAACAACTTGTTTTATTTTTATTATTAAGAAAGTAGTTGTGTTTCTGGTAGTTGAGGTGCACAAGTTTGTTGTGAAGATACCCAAGTAAATTATCAGTACTAGAAATATCGTTTGGCATGTACATGTATTGGTACAAATGTGGCAATTGTTCAGAGTTGAAATTAATGCCTTGGATCAGAACACTATAATAAAACAGTGCTATGGAACTATGTTAAAAAAAAAATTTACTGGTTGATATTGAAGTTTGTTGTTCTGGTTGTGAATGAAATGACATGACATTGTGCACAACTCTATGGTCTGGGTTCGATTCCCTCCCAGGTCCTCGCCCGATTCTAGGGTTTTTCTCCCTCCTCTGAAAAGTGATATAGGTGATCGGTTTTTAAAAGTCTGGTTGCAGTTTCTCTGCTGTACACTATCTAGTCTTGAATCCTGTTTCGAATGTAACCCATGTGTGATGTGCATTGAATGTTTATTCCCTACTAGATTCCACATGGTTTCCCCAAAAAACAGTTTCGAAATGTTGTCCTTAAATTGAGCATTTCTTCAGACCAGACTTCTAAAGGACTCTTCTTGATGCGCAGTCATAAGGTAGGAACAATGTGAACGTTGGGTACCAAGTAACAATGGATTTTCATTGTAATTAGACCTTTAATTAGATGTTCATAGTGGGATATTTCATGCAGCGGACATCAACTTTTGGCAAGGATCTCGGGGTGATTGGTCCAGAACTCTTCTGCAATGAGGTCTGTGTGAAGGTGCTCCACATTCCTTCGTTTTCTGGAAACCTTCCGTTCAATCTCCTCGTCAGAGTTTTTTGTCTTGCATCGATTCACGGTCACCTCCTCAATCTAAATTTAAAAATTAAATTAAATAAATAAAAAACAAAACACAACCAATAAATATTTAATTTGTTTGATACTTGACAATCCATCCTTGTCGATAACCAAATAAATTGACTGCTTTTAACACTTGATCTACTAAAAACTGTTTAATATCTGTGCACTAGTTCTGCACGATGACGTCTTCAATACACTAAACTGCCAATAAATTATTTACATGAATTAAAAGGGGGAAAAACCCAACAACACTCACAGTTTTCCAAATGAGCACACTTCCTTTACGGAACCATTCAGGTTCATTGTTGTAGTTTATTCCAAACTCGGAAAACAAAAGTTCATTCTTGTCAGATGATAAAGTCCCCTGTAATAATAATAAAAAAGTGAATATAAAACAAAGATGATTGTAAATACACTACTGCAATGAATGCAGTACTCCATTTGTACAAAAAGATCATCTGAATTTACATTAATTGTGTGATGGCCATTGATGGTTCATTTGTGATGTTACAGTGAGGCACATTTCAAAATAGTCAATTACTAAAATGGTACGACATCCGATTTAAAAGAAAAAACCAAATTGTGATTTAGACTTACTCTCAGTCTCTCCGCAGCTTCGTTATTGCTCGATCCGCCCTCCTGAACAAGTTTCCAGAAACAGGTGTTGTACAGATTGTTGATGTGACCTGGGTGGAACAATATGGGCGAGTTTGAGACTAGCAGCAAGTCTATATTTTGACTGGTGACCTGTGACCTCATGTATACCCTTTGCTGTTCCTCCTCCCTTCATGTTGAATGGCTGACCTCAATTTAACATCCACATTACTCTACTTAATTGTACACGTAAAAATTGTATGGACTTCACTCACAATCTGCCTGTCGCCAACTCAGATAGTCTCGGAGGTTCTGGTTGCTAGGATACAGCACAATGCGGCCATCAAAGGCTGGTGGATACAGCAGTTGTTGGTCTGAGAAATATTTACTCCAGTGGAACACAAAACAGGAAGAGAAGAGCGAGACCATGTTGGTCATCAACTTGCTATTTGGAAATAAAACAAAAAAAGCAAAATTTATTTCATGAAAAACTTTCTGACATTTGTGTTTTCCTTTATTTAATTTGTTGAGAGGTTGGGTGAACTAAGTGTATTTCTTTGTCTCGACAATGGGGAGTGGCTATGACCATGGCCGCTAATCCCTCCAGAAAGCTATTGTCAGCTGTGCTACATCGTAGAACATGGCCTGTGTAACAGCTGCACGCTCAGGTCCATTGTGCAATACAACTACTTGACAATAGTGTGTTCATCTTTCCTAATCACTGCACAAGCACTGTATGGGATTATGGAGCTCATATTCATAAAGACAAAATACTGCAAGACAATGTTACACACAAGTATACTACCCATTTGAATGGCACATAAATGAAAAACACCAGGACAGTGAAATGATGCTGGGATGAAATCGACCTTGCTCTTCTGCTGAACTGCGTTGTTTCTCTGCGGAACACAAAACTGTACTCGTCACTCTGTCCATAGGCAATGATGACATCCTTGAATTCCTCCATGACACAGGCAGCGCAGAAGTTCATCAGCCCCAGACCCCTGGTGTCGTTTGGCTTGGTGAATTGATGGGTGTCGGCAAATCTAGGAGGAAAAAACCAGGTTGTAAGAGAATGTCATGTCACGAATAGGGGATTTACATTAAAGTTGTTAAACTCTTCTGAATTTATTTTTAGTTGGTTTACTAAAATACAATTCAAGACCGGTTCACTGCTAAATATCCACTGCCCGATTTACTTGTGAAATCCTCTGCCATCGAGACGCATCACGATCCAACAATTTGGTAGCAACTTGTCTACCTCTTCGAACTGACGGACGTATTCGAACTTGCTTTTGGCCATTTTTGACCGCACTAGCGACCAAAATGTCCTCCAGTCCTACACGCTCGTTGGACAATGTTTACAACGAGAGTTCGTTCACCTTTCACCTTTCACCTACTAATTACATCGCGCTTGCGCGCGCATATAATAAATCGACCTTTGACTCGGGCAAGAAGGGCGAGTTGTCACCGTCACGTCAGGCTGCTGCATGCTCCTCCAAACTCTCCCAAAATACTCCGTTTTTACAACAAACTGTCACTATTTTAGCACCAAAATGGCTAAAGGTAGGAGCAGAGGCCCCTTACTATCCTGAAATCTACTTGGAATTGGCAAACGACTCGTGGAAAGCAAGAAGTTATAACTATCATTTCGACAAGTGATAATTTCGTAATTTCAGTCGTCACGTACCTGGTGATATATGTTTGTGTGTGTGTGCGCCTTCCCTCCTCCATGCAGCTCTACGTTACGTGGACTAGTTCAGTGCATTGGATTTGGATTTTAAAATAACAATATTACTGTTGTGTTGATGACTCACAAATTCAAAGAACACTTGTTGCGCCTGTGAATTTGTTTATTCCGTAGCCATAGGCCTCGTTGTTTTCAGTTAAACTCAAAGTACACAATTAAGCCTCAAACTCAAAGTCAACAAAGTGCCATCAAATTAAATCTTCAGTGTTTATGTTTGACACTCCTCATCATCATGCTCATGTCTCGACTAAAGCTAAAGCTAGATTATCATCATGATAACCAAATGCTGAGTGCTTTATGAACATTTTCGCAAATTGCTGTAAAGTAGAAAAGCATGTCTGAACTATTGTCATCATAACCTTGACAACTGTTGTATGTTGACGGGAAAAAGTCTCAAGTCATTTGGCAGAAGACATTCAACTAAGTTGAGTTGAACTCCAAAAAGCATTTCAACAAGTGTGCATTTTCAGAACTATAAACCAGACATCTTAAGACGTCGCAGTTTTATTTTGATTTGGAGCAAGCAAGAAACGGCAAGAATGAGTGGAAGTCGGGTGGATTTGAAGGTTGTGTTACTCGGCAAAGAGTATGGAGGGAAAACGAGTCTTGTGGAGAGATATCTCCATGACAGATTCCACGGAGATGTACCATATCAAAATGTAAGTAAAATGTTCCTAAATAGCCATCAACATAGCATTTAACTCGAATTTCACTGGATGATTGCCACGAATATGATGTTTTTCTATTAAAAAATAAATCAGATCTTCACTGAACTCTGAAGTACAAAAGATTATAGATACATGTATGATGTATTGTATTGGCATAGTTTGTTTTGTTTAATTCTGAATTTGTGTGTGGAATTAGCCTAATTAATTTTCCTACATGTATAATTGTTTGTGAAAAAAAATAAAAATGAAACTACATATATAAGCCCTGAAAACACCATGCATGAAAGACACAGCATGACAAAACTTAAAACAGGAAATTATGACAACTTGTTTCACAAAAATGAAACTTTGTGTAATTCAGAACCATAACATTAACATGTTTTGCTCGCAGCACCAAGACTAAGAGTGAATCTCTCTTAGGCTGCCTTGTCACTCATTTCATTTATTATCTTTTGATTTGTAGACAACTTCCCATGGAAGCCCCTTTTATTCACCAGTAAGTGTACCAATTAACATGAAAAGGAGATAATTGTTTTTCTTCAGTTTCTAGAGTTATGTGTTAAACCTAACCCCCTAATGGTTCCCCAACACTACCCTGTTAAATCTAACACAGTCCAACACACCGAGTTGTTGCGTACTTGAACATATAAAATGACTTGCCTCCTAAATCCAACAGAATCCATCTATGTTTTACTTGTTGGTTTGCTGCTGGATAAAACGGATTCCAACTTAGCGTTATTTACCAGTAACCCAACAGAATGTGCTCAACGAAAATGTAAAATAGTTGGATCCAGTTGAATTTAGCAGTGTTTAATTTTGAAGGAATTTGGGAAAAGTTTGACTGGCAGAAATAATCTACCAATTAATCCTAATGTCAAAATGTACAAATGTTGATTTTCTTAACAAGTTTTGTTGTTTACCTACATGTACACATGTATCTGTTGTTATTGGTCCTGTTTTTGTGTTTCGTTGTTTGTTTTAACACATTTATTGCAATTGGTTGAGTTTGTAGAGGTGGTTGCAGCACATAAAGTACTGGTACATGTACTGTACCTCTTTCTCAATACAACTTAATTACAAGCAAACTTCAAATGCCAAACTGACTTCAAATACTGGTTAGTTGTTCCTGAGTCCGATCAAATGTCAAAATAATACCGGTGCGGACTGGTTAAACTTATTAAACTGTTCATGGTTCGTGCAATTTCTATATTTATAAACAAGTATTTTGTTTTTGGTCACAGACAATTGGTGCAGCATTTGGTGCTAAGAAAATTGAGGTGGACAACAGAACGGTTACTATGGGAGTTTGGGTAAGTTCTGGTCCCATAAAGGAGGGTGGAGATCAAGCGATATTAAAAAGGGAGGAGTTTAGATAAGGAGGAAGAACTTCTTGTGTTCCTCCCAATTGACACTCATTGGCTGATAGATACATTTCTAGCATACGCGTGCCATTGTTGAAATCTTATTCTGGGAATTCTTTTGATTCGTCAATTTGTTATGTTAAGCAAGCCAGATATTTAACAAGCTATAATTTTGTTTCGGAAAGAATGTAGTATTCTGACCCTCCTTCAGCGGTTGTGTTACAAAGTCTACAGAGGGTCGATATTTTTTTTCTTCACAAAATTGGAAATGTGTCTCAATCCCAGATGAATGTCTTTTCAACTTTTTTGCAATGATTGATCTTTAACCAGTTCGCGCCGGATGACGTATATAAACGCAAAAATTTCCCCAAATTCAAAACGGATGACGAATAAACACGCCAAGTTCAAGTTCGGAAATGTATGTCAGCAGCGCGCAAGGCCGGAAATGCGTGGGTGTGCTACCCAGCACTATCGGCCTGAACACGCTTCGGATCGAGTTTCGTTAAAAATAATCCCGCCCGTCGGCTCGGCGATGTTAAAATAATCCCGGCGCGAACTGGTTAAAACCCTAACCCTGCCAGATCCAGCACAGTGCATCTCTGGTGACTGCTTGACCTTGCTGGACTCTGCACACAAGTCAATGTGACAACGTATGCAATCTGATGCGTCTGGCAGGGTTTCTAGCCAAAATACCCTGGAGGGTTAGGGATAATTATGAGATGATACTTGTATATAAAGAAAAAAGCAGCATTGTGTTGCAAACTTTTTTTCCTTTATTTCTAGTAATTTCATAATACCTTTGTACAGTTTGCAGTAATGTAATGAAGTAGAATATTTGGTAATCCTGTTTCTTTTATTTGCATCATATTTCCTGTTGCTTTGGTCCAAGGTTGATTTGTCTAATTAGATTAACCCTAACAGTCCTCAATCCTCTGAAATCAATATGATTTTGCACATACCCTAGGGAGATAGGGTTAAGTATGCTGCGAACATCCTGACTTATACATGCATTTCCCTATCAGAAAGGAAGTTGATCTCTTTAAATTCATGTTATAGATCACAAATGGATTGTGAATTATTGATTTCACATACTGTCAGACCCAAACATTTAAATGGAACATACAGCACTTAAAACGAAGAGAATATAAAAGGTCAAATCAAAACAACAAAATCTTTTGACAGAGTTCACGCAATAAAGAATGAATCCTCTGGTTTGGCTCCAAGACCGTTTAACCATTTTCCAGAGGGTTTGTACAATGTTAGACCTGTCTATGATATTAGGTACATGTACTTGTTTGCACATTTGTAACCATGTTGCCCTTTAGATGAATTTTCTTTCCTGTTCAATTATTATTTCAGTAAATTATTTTGTATATAATCAGGACACAGCCGGATCAGAACGCTACGAAGCCATGAGTAGAATTTACTACCGAGGAGCAAAGGCAGCCATAGTATGTTATGGTAAGTGATTCCCTACCCCTACCCCTACCCCTACCCCTACCCCTACCCCTACCCCTACCCCTACCCCTACCCCTACCCCTATTTCTGATTCCAAATTATTTGACTGTTTGACCTCAAGAAAACTTGCATAGGTACTTTTCCTGCCAAATTACCCGTACGTTATCTTGTCCTATGTTGGTAGTCTTCTACTCATCCTTCATCCTTCCTTCATTTGATGTCAGGCAAATGTGCATCTTTGTTTTTTATTTTCCAGATCTTACAGATGGCACAAGTTTTGACAGGGCAAAGTTCTGGGTGGAAGAGCTGAGAAGGAACGAAGAGGTAATGATTTGAAAGTTTGTAAATTTGACAGTGGTTTGTGAAGTTTGTGCGCGACAGCCAATCAGAGCGGTTCCTGAGAAACAACAAGGCTGCTGATTAGTCGATAGCTGTCAGGTGCCAAGGTCACTGACGGTAGATGCCCACTGATTGGTCAAAATCTGAGGGTAAAGAAAATTGCAAATTAGTGTTAACCACTGAATTATTTTTCTTTAGAATTCTTTTCTCCATAAATGTTGATGTGGACAATGCTCATTACCACAATTGCAAAGCTAACAGTAATTTTGGCTAGATTTGTACTGTTTAATGTTTTTATTCATTCTTTTTTGTTTCCAGTTTTGCAAGCTTTATTTATCTGGTAACAAGTTTGACCTTGTTGAGAATGACAAAAGCAGGAGACAGGTGGATTATCACAGTGTGACAGATTATGCAGAAGGTATTTTAATACTTGGTTACCAGTGGTTACCAGTTACCATTACCAGTGATTACCAGTTACCATTACCAGTGGTTGGCCTTTTACCCTCATTTACCAGAGCTATAGTTAAATATTTTAGATTAGGACATGTTCATACAGGCTATGACCAGGTACCACAAAATGAGTACCGTAATTTCCTGCGGACAAGGCGCTCGGCGGTTAAGGCGCAGGTCCCTAAAATCACCCCAAACAAATTCAAACGTCAACAGATAAAGCGCACTGCCGAAAAAGGCGCATGCTTGAACGCACCCAGAAGAACACCAGGCGCCACCCGGTGTAGGTACATCGCCACAAAGTGGTTATTTTGTTGCCTTAGAACGATCCCACTATTCCAAGCAAGAATTTGCTGAGTACTTGAGTTTATCTGGCACGCAAACAATGTATGAAAACTTCAAACCAGTAGTCACAATATTGCACAAGGTTTACGAGGCGCGGCGATGTTTTTGTGGTCTAGAAAGTCAGATAAGCCGCGTCTTTACCGCAGGAAATTACGGTACTAGGAACACTTTTTAATATTAGTATTGCCAACAAATTGTCCTTTAGAGGTTTAGGAACCAATTTTAAAATTGTTTCTTTTTTTTTGCACAGAACTCAAGGCAGAAGTTTTTGAAACTTCAAGTAAAACTGGTCACCAAATTAGTAAGTATTGTCTTACAGTAATTTGTTATTAACCTCCTCCATCCTCTAAAATCAACCAGGCACTTTGGAAGAATTGAGGTCATATGCCAAAATGATGTCAGTTGATTTTAAAGGATGCATAGTGTACATGTACATAGTTTGCTGTCAAAAAGAAAATTAATTTTTTGCAAATACCTTTATGTAACAAAACTTGTATAATTTTGTTTGCACTACTGTTTTTGCTAAAAAGTGTAATTTTTGTTCTAATTGCAGAAGAATTGTTCTTTAAGATAGCTCAAGATTACGTCAGAGAACCTAGGAATAATAATACAGGTAAGTACTTTAAAAATATTTTTCATCCGTTTATTTATGAAAATATGAGTACAATTCACATTTTCAGTACAATTCAAACATAACAAACTTCTGTAAGAATTTTACAGAAATCTGAGACATGTTTTGCATTTAAGTTGTTGCATAAACAAACATAAGCGTCGTGTGTCTTTTTGACCTAAACAAGTTGACCTAAATCTGTAACATCTTAATTATTGCAAAGTTTATTTAGTTTGGGATCTCAGCCTTACCCCAACACCTCATTGTACCCGTACTTGCAGGAAAATCTTTTTTTTGTAATTGAGAAACTATTTTTTTACTTTTCTTGTAGCTTCTGAAAACTTGGACGACAAAGTTACATTGAACGACAAGCAGAAACGCTCAGATTGTGCCTGCTAGCCGGTCACCTAAGGTCACGTGACCATTGAGTAAGCATCAGTTTATACCAACGTCTTATGAAATTGTACCACGAAGGCGAATTCAAGTGATCAAACAAATTGTGGGAATGGAGGACTTGATTAATTAGTGCATTTCCTGGTATATTTTTTTTCAGGATTTTATAATAATAATAGTTATGTTTCCTTTATTGTTTGGAATTCTTGGCATGAGAAAAGTGCACAATTGCAATTTTCAAACTGGCATACACAAAAACAGTTTTGTAACTTTGAAGATGTCAAAGTGGAGTGCCAATTTTAAATTGCGACCGAATCCCTCGAAATGAGTCTTAGGGATGAGTTTCCAGGTATTAGGTTTTCGCATTCAGTAGAAAGCACATAATTTGCTCTTCGCGTTGGTTTCTCTTTCAGACTGAAATCTAAACATCTGCAGATATTATTCGGGTGAAAACATTAATTGATTGCATTGATTTCTAGTGCATAGGACGCTGTTAAAAGCATATTACTCAAAAAGTATCTCTGGTGACTTGCCACTCATTTTGTTGGGTTAGGTCACAATGTGACCCAAGTACTTCCATTTTTTTTTTTAAGTATAGAACAAAAATAAATTCTCAAATTTTTACAATTTCATATTTTTTTTACAAACCTACTATATTATCCCTAACCCCCTAATGGTTCCTCGGGCCTTGCCTGCTATAATCCAACAGAGTCCATAAATGGCATTTCAGTACACCTTGCATTTTATTCTCGAACAGGTTTCGTTGAAAATAATCCCGCGCCTCAGCTCGGTGGTGTTAATATAATCCCGGCGTGAACTGGTTAAACAGAATTTGCCAAAGTACAATGTACATGTATATATCCAATTCATAAGATTACTATACTATTCTGTGATAAATATTATGATCAAATTGTTTTGTTCCTAAACATAATATGTGACCTGTTCCAACGAAACCCGGACAAAGTCGCACAATGTGTTTTGTCACAATGTACTCCTGAAGTCATTTCGGGATGGATTTTACCATTTTTAGGTTTTAGGTTTTCCTAAGTCACTCACTATTAATCTACAATCTCCTCAAATTTAAACAAAATCCGTCTACCAGAAGTGTGTTTTTATGTCAATTTTGTGAAACATTTGTGTATAGAAATTATACGCTTTTCTGAACTTCAAAGCTGTTTATCTCATAATTAGGTTGTCAGGGTTTTATCACTAAATCCAGACCCCAGGGAAGATAGGGTGGGCGTACATATGTAAATGATACATCATTTTAAAGCTGAGAACCTAGAGAATTTGAAAAAAGCAAAATCTGAAAAACTAAAAAGTCGACTTTGTCCGGGTTTCATTGGAACAGGTCACATATGCAATCAGTGCAAATGTTTGACAATGATAATTCTACTCAGGCTTGTAGTATTCTTAATTCTACAGGAACAAAACAAAACTAAGTACTGCCAATAATCAGTTGTCTAAAATGATTACAAATATTTGATTATTTTTGTTGACGCGCCCCAAGTAAATCAACATTTCCCAATTTTAGCCAAAAATAATATTGTAATGTAAAAAAATATTGAAATCATGTAGATAGCTCTGTTTTTGTTCACTTGGTTTTCTTTGGTTTTCTTTTTCTTTGACAGAGAAAGAAAAAGAGGGATTTAAATACAATTTTGTTTTTGTCAAGTGTATTTAAGTCAGAATTGTTACCTGTTACACAAATATATTTCAGAGCAGATTATTTCTTTTATGATCTTAAACTTGTGGGATTTGCATAATGGAAATTTGCATAATTAAACAATTTTGCTTTAAAGTTTTCATAATTTTGTTTAAAATCTAAAAATATTACCCTGTCAAGTGTCAAATGCAATTATAAAAGGCCGTTTCTTAATGATTTGTATTTGTGATAAATCATACGAAAATGTTTAATTAATTAGTTTTTGTTGATTTTGATTTATCACCTTTTTTTCTATTTAGTTTTTTATTATATTTACATGTATGCATGATAATATACAAATAATGAAAGTTTATGAAACATTTCATGAGTGACAAATTGGAAGTTCTTTTTCACAAAGTCAAGCAAGTAGAATGGAACATTCCATTTGTCAAATACAATTATTCTTCCCTGTATAACAAATATCATTCTTTATGTCCACTACTATTAGATTTGTTAACAAATTTAATTATGAAAAATATAAATTTGTTTTTAACCTCCAAATTCTGTAACTGTTTCTCAATCTTGGGACTATAAACAAATTAGAAAAATGTCAATCGTTTTGACAAGAATGCAACTGGAAAATCACCACATTACAATACTCGAGGGAAAATCTTAATTACCAGCCCAAATCGGTCTATTGATTTAATATTCTATCTTCCTTTTTTCAGTATTTGCTATAACTTTGATTATTTCGTTGCTTTCTCAGACGAGTAACATCTTGTAAATATACTAAAACTGTACATTGAATGATGTCACTAATAAATGAATCCAATCGGAATGGTGCCTTTTGTGTCTTTGTTATGACCAAATTTAGATTTATTTTTCACCGCTTGATACAAAAAGAAGTACATGTACCTTCATTTCTGTCCTATGGATTATTTATGCTTTCAGGTTTCTGGGAATGTGTCCTTTGTAATTTTAATTTAGTGATGCACAAAATGTTTCCAAACAAATGCCAAACAAGCGCCAAACAAGCGGTACAAATATTTGGTACTCGAACTAAGCCGATAAACCTAATTTCATGCCCCCCCCCCCCCCCCCCCAATGAAATGTGGCCTGTGGACCACGCCCACGTAATGGAACGCATGGTGGCGCTATTCATGCAACATGGCGACTTCCAGAGAGGGTATGTTTTTTTCTGTAGTTAAACAAATCTTGATTATACCATGGAGGAATAAGAAGATTATACAGGGCCTTATTTGTCGGATTTTTAAGGGGATTTTTGCTGTTTTAAATTAGATTTGAATACATGCGCAAGGCATGCCTAATTTGTTGTGTTTTATTATGGTGTTTTTTTTTGGGTTTTTTTTTTGGGGGGAGGGGGGGGACAACTTGTTTTCAGCTAGTGCCTGTTTTAGTGTTTATTATAGCTTGAAAATTCCATTTCTACTTTGTTTTCTTCTTTTCGTTCAGATATGGATAGCGAGCAGCGACGAAGACGCAAGCATGGCATGCTGAAGATGTATTATGGCCTGGATGATGAGGCTGGAAAGGAGGCCACCACTGACCCCATCGACATCGACGGGGCGCACTTTGACCCCGACGTCTACCTTGCCAGACTCATGAGGGAGAAGAGATTGACCGAGTTGGTGGACAGGGAGGTGGACATGGTCAAACGTACGTTCCTAAATATAAAGAACTAGTGGCCTAACTATATAATGCACTCACAACTCTTGACTTTATTTACCCTATGACACATAATGTAGTGGCCCTGTATTCTATGGGTATTAGGGTATAGAGGGTTAGGGTTTAGGGTCAGTCCATTCTATGTCCTAGGGTAAATAAAGTCGAGAATTGTGAGTGGGCCCTGCATTCTATAATTGCTCTGAAGTAGTAAACTATCCGTAAAGAATGTTGCAATCTGACGCTGTTTTTTTTTCTACATATATCATCTCAATGAAGGTTAATCAGTGCAAAAATGTTGAAAAAACATGAATCTTGGACTGAGAAACATTTTTTTATTTATTAGGGGATAAAAATAGTGAACACTTTATTCTCACAGTAAATTTGTGCCTTTTTTATCTTGTAGAGATCCGTTCTCTTGACAGTGATATGCAGACACTTGTCTATGAAAACTACAACAAGTTCATCAGCGCAACAGACACAATAAGGAAGGTATGTGTATCAGTTAAACATCTTGCTGGAGGTTGAAAACAAAAATTGAAAACAAAGGGAGAGTTGGGTGAGATGTTCTAAAACATTGCTGATCCATAAAGCCCGCTGCACACGAGAGTTACGTGCTAAGCAAAAAGTCATTTGAGCCATTTGCTTATAGCAGCACGTAGCTCATCGTGAGCGGTGAACTTTTGTGGTGAGTTTTCTGCCTTGCGATGTCGTGAGGCTAATATCTATCCTGTTTGATTTCGTTCGCTTTGTGAGGCGAAAAACTCATTGTGTGCGGTGAACCTAATAAATATTTGGTAAACCTAATAATATATTATTGTGTGCGGTGAACCTAATAAATATTTGGTAAACCTAATAATATATTATTTTAATATATTAGTGGTGTATATTTTCCTTGTACACCTCGAAGCATCTGAGAGAAACTCTCAGATCCAAATATGCAAATTGCGTATCTACAATATTTGTTTTTTATTTAATTTGTTTCAGATGAAAACTGACTTTAAGAAGATGGAAGAGGAGATGGATCGCCTAGCAACCAACATGGACGCCATCACCGACTTCAGCGCTAAGATCAGCGGTACCCTCCAGGACCGACGAGAGCAGATAACCAAACTAAGCAGCGTTCATATGCTACTCAAGAAGGTGTGTTACTAGACCCAGTTTCTGCTTAGCAGAAAATATTGGTTAATAAGGTTATTAGCCGAGAACCGAGCGTAAACATCACATAATACTTTGGCTTGTAATTTGAATGGCTAAGTAATTTAAAGTCGTTTTAAAATTTCCCGAAGGAACTATGGTCCAAGGGTTCAGGTGCACCGTGCTTCGCACTAAACGTTCTGAGAAAAACTCTGGTGGGGAAAAAGCTGTCTGGTCAACAAGTAGTGGTGTCTCTTCGTCGGTATTTGTTTTTTTGAGCCTGTTGTATTTTTATTTGAATTGTTTTTGTTTTACAGCTTCAGTTCTTGTTTGAGCTTCCAGCCAGATTGAAGAAATGTATCGAGATGAAAGCTTACAGCCAGGCAGTCAGGTAGCTAGTTATTGTCATTGTCTGTAAATGCCTCGGCTTAACTATAGAATGCAGGGCCCAGCAGGGCCCACTTACAACTCTCAACTTTATTTACCCTATGACATAGAATGGATTGGCCCTGTATTACATGGGTATTGGGTATACAGGGTTAGGGTTAGGGTCGGTCCATTCTATCTCCTAGGGCCCTCCATTCTATAATTGCTCCCATGCCTTTATTCCACACAGTGTTTCTGTATTTTCTATTGGATATAAACTCTAGATAGACATTTTGATATAATAATTTACACATGTACTGATTGTTCTGGTAGGTACTATGTGAAAGCCCGGGCCGTGCTGCTCCAATATCAACACATGACATCATTCCACGGTATCCAACAAGATTGCAACGAGATTGTCAACGAGCTGCGCATGATACTAAGGGAACAGTTCGGCAACAGGGAGGTACAAAACAAGGAAATGATTGAGATTGAAACGCCGAGGTTGGGCTAATCAAATTTGGGCTAATTAGATTTAAGAAAATTAAACATTACTTCAATTTTAGCAGAAAAAGTAGAAACTTGTAAATGCTCCAATGTAAGGCTTCAATAGCTCAGTAGCGTTTTGTTTCGTCAGTTTTGTTTCAGTAAGTTTAAATTTGCAAAGTCAGTCAATGTATCTCAATACAAACGTTACAGCAATGCAGACTTTCAAGAATTTCTGCTTTTCCTACTTTTTTTAGTTTGTTTTCCTTAGTTTTTTCCCCGCTCCCAGTTTGCCTACTCCTTTTTCCTGAAATTCCTACTATTTCTTACTGTTTTTGTCCCACAAAAGTTTTACCTCATTGAATATTACGCACTACCGTATAACCACACAAATGAATAGCTTGGGCGCAGGAGTACTGCAACTGTACTTCCAAGAGCTTAGTTGAGGATGTGAGAACAGAATATGCCAAATGAGACTTATGATGCTGTGGACATGGGTGAGTATCAATTAAAACTATTTCCCCAAGGCCTACAAAGTCAAATGTTTTTCCTGTTTTAGTTCTTAAAAGTGCTATTTTTTATTTATTTGTATTTTTGTATTTTTTTCCTTAAATTTGATTTTAATATATATATTTTTTTTTACCTGAATCTGCTGGGAAGCAATTTGTCCAGATTACCATTTTGGTGTGGTATGATTTCCTCAGTTTTTTATACTGGTGTATTGGTCTCTGATGTATCTATTTGTTATGCAGTCGAGTGCCAAGCAGCTGGCGGAGAGCGTAGATCTGCTGCTTCAGTTGAAGGAACCCCCAGATGAACTCTGCGATGAATTCCTATCACAGTAAGCCACACAGTTGTCCAATATGTTATCAGAGAACATTTTATCATGTTTCTTGAGCTGAATTGTAAAGTTTTACTGCAACAATTGCATTTTTTTGTTGAACCTGTGAAGCGCTAAAGAGAAGCTGGATGGAGACCTGGCAGAAATAGCCTCTCAAGTGGACCCCGCCCTGGTTGGTATCCAGCAGCCTGATAGCACTGCAGACGGAGAGGGAACCGGTGACACCAGACCGGCTGAGAAGCTTATGCGCAGTATACCGATGGTAGGTTTTTATTTTTAAACAGAAGTAATTTTGCACGTGGACGTAAGTTGAGATCGCAAAGTTTGATTTTTTTTGTTTTCCTGTGGTTTCTCTGCAGGATATCTTAGAGTTCATTGACAGCAGTTGTAACAGTTTCTTGAGTAACATCAGCCTTCTCATAGCGTCTTACATGGAGCTGTTTGTTGACAGGCAGGCCACAGAGTAAGCATGCAACAGATTCCTCAACGGTATTTTAACAAACCAATCAAGTACGTCTAATACAGTGTTCACAATGTTTTGCCCTAAGCTTGGAGACAGTATCATTTGAGCTGCTAAGCACAAAAACATTGCTTCGCATGAAAATTCTTCCTTGGGAAAAAAAACAAAAGAAAAACAGGGTTGCAGACCAAATTTTAAGATGATGTATATTGTTGAATAAATGAACTTTTGTTTGCACTTGTGCTTAGCAGCTCCATAAAATTGGCCCTTGGCCACTTTTTAGATTTGCAGCCCATAAACAAACCTTAATAATAAGTTGAATGTTTTGATGTTGATCACAGCTCCCAGGAACAGGAGAAGTTGGTGGAGGTCGCCCACGCTAAGCTGGCGGAGTTTGTCAACTCGCGCATGCAGCAATACTTTGCACATGTGGATGAGAGGATAAAAACAGAGGTAACATTAACAAGGGCCAATTTCATGAGCTGCTAAGCACAAACAAATTGCTTATCACAAAAAAGTCCTGCTCTGTAAAAAAAACCAGGTTACCAGCCAAAACTCCATGTGGTTTTCATTCTTAGCGAAACCCAGCAAAACTAAATGCCAGTTACAAACAATATACGTACATCACCTGAAAATTTTGTTTATAACCCTGTTTTTGTCAAAGAAGAATTTTCATGCTAAGCATTTTTTGCAGGTGGTTTTCTGATTCCCTATTCCAGCTTGCTTTAAGTGCCTCTTACTTTTAAAGGAAACATGTAGTCTAACATCTTCATTACGCATTTGTTGTTTTAAATCAATAGATTTATGTGTATAAAATGTGAATAAAAAGCAAAATTGGTTCTAGTGTACGTTTAGTGTGGTAATTTGCCGTCCAGAAATTGACCCCCCCTTTTTAAATTTCGCGGCCACTCAAAATGAGTGACGTAAATCGAGTCAGAACCCGGACAAATTATCGATAGTCGGTACGCGACGTCTAGGTACGAGACGGGTTCGCGTGGCCACGTACGCACACATTGTTGTGAGTACAAGAGTGTACGAATCCCGTACGCCTTGTGCACACGTACGTACACCCCCATGTAAACGCGATCACCCACACGCACGCTGTCCAAAGCAAAGGATACCGTACAAAGTACATGTACATGTACATGTACAGTAATTGGCGCGGACTAAACATGGACGATCGTGAAAGTTCTTCGTCGGTTTTTAGTGAATCTGACGAAAACAGTACAGATTCGTCTGATTGTAATATCATTGGGACAGCATCTGACTTCAGCATGTTTTTTAAGGGCATGCCAAAGTTGCTGTACAGACCAGTGTCGAAGCACGACCGCTCAAAATGGTCGCTGCAGATCGGGCCGGAAAATCACTAGGCCCGGCGGGACCACTTCGCTCTGGTAAGCTTTACTTTGGCTG
Organism: Crossaster papposus; assembly: GCA_037893245.1. NCBI lineage: Eukaryota > Metazoa > Echinodermata > Asteroidea > Velatida > Solasteridae > Crossaster > Crossaster papposus. The sequence goes on from JBAIAA010000182.1 coordinate 129,309, forward strand.
TCCAAATCCTCCGATATTTATGATCAGCCGGAAACAAATGAAGGCTTACTCTATCCTTGGTAGTTTTGCTACACCCAGCAGCTACACATCTAGTCGGCATGACTGAAAACAGTTGTATTTTTACCCTGATTTAGAATAAAAAACCGGCATGGTAAACTCGTAGACAAAGACTTGTTGCATGCAATGCGCGCATAATGCAAGCCAGGCCCGGGTAGCGCACCCCCGCAGCGAGGCAATTCTCTGCCTCGATTTTTGTCATACCCCACGCGAAGTTTTATGTTAATGAGGCTTCCCTTTGAGGGGCGGAGTGGTATGACTAAACATTTTCAAAAATTATTTTCTCCCATTTATCACAGAAAATAAACACAACCTCACACATAATGTTGTTGTCAATATGATACTTTATTGATTTAAGCAAAAAAAACCTTATTACATGTTTCCTTTAAGGAGGTCAAATCTTCATGCTCTCAGTAAACTGTTAAAAAATTGCATCATAGTATTGTCGAAAACATTGCTAAGACAAGTTCAGGCTGTCATCTGTGGGTAGCACACCCTGATATTTCCGGCCTCACTCTCTGCCAGTGGGTTGCTGACAGATATTACTGGCGTCGCTCATTGTGTGTTTCTCCGTCATCCGTTCCGAATACTGTAAAACCTTTGCGTGTATACACGTCAACAGTCATCCGTCACTCTTGTTCTTGCAGAAGAGCACCGTCGACAACTCGCTCTTGGTCCGTGCCCTTGATCGCTTCTATCGACGGCTCCTCGCTACCGACCGCCTTGTCCCACAACTCAAGATCATCGAGCGCGCCTCAGCTATCATTGCACAGAGTGGCCACGAGAGGGCGCTGTTCTACTTTGATGGGCTCAAGCGCCACTTTTCAGGTACATTTTAGTTGGACCATAGCCGCGTCTAAATGACTTTGCTGTGGCTGGAAATCACACACGCGCCTATAGTAGTGGCTGAAGCCATTTCCCATAGACCCATGTGCTATTTACATCCATAGCCAAGTCATTTGGACGCGGCTATTTCTTAGCTTTTCAGCCGATAACCAGTAAGATACAGTGTAAATGGCATGACAATTTGGTTGGTAACCAGGTTTGGTAAGCAAATATTTTCTGTGCTTAGTAAGCAAGTATTTGTATAATTTCTTGCAGATTTGGGTGGATTGGTTAGTGCTAGGTCATTCGTATTATTCTATGCTGACCTACAGAAAATAACATATTGTGAAATAACATTCTTTTATGAATAAATTTTTTGTTTACTTCCAGAATGTATGACAGATATACGGCAGATTTTATGTGCACCAAAAATAGCAGGGAAGAAGGATAAACTAGACATGCTGGACTTACTCAACAGAACGAGCACGTCGGTCGTAGAACAACTCAAAGGCATCCTCACCAACCTCAAGGTACAACGCAACCCTTAAGATTTGCGTCCGTCATATCCTCCTCATGGCTTCCTCCCAACAAGGTATCTTCTTCACATAAAATACCGGCGGGGCTCGGGCCCTTAAACTGCAAGGAAAACGGCCGGCCTTGCGGGACCCATTTAGACAGGGTGCCGTGTGTCTGGGGGATCCTCCGTGGCCCGCCTCCCACAGGATTCTCCTTGAAAACTGCCTAGAATCAGTCTATCGTTACACTTCTATGCAATGGTTCTTTCATTCTTTTTAAAACGTCTCATTCTTTTCCTGTGTTATAATTGTTCCTTCTGACTCCAAGTTGTTTATATTCTCCACAGTTCACTTGATTGTTTTTTATTACTACCTATTGTCTTATATTTGTACACATTCCAGCCGTGAATATGGCCACTGATGCCGGTACGGCGTTAAACCCAAAACTCACCTACTCACTCACTTATCTTCACATCGTTTTTTCCTCGTCGTTTTGTTGTCTCATTAGGCCTTCATCGCCGGCGACATCACTTTCTCCCAGACGCCGTATTTCCGAGGACCTTTCTGCCAAGATGACGTCAGGGAGGGTCTTCTGGTTGCGTTCTTCAGGCACATGTTTATCGCTTCACGTGTGAGTGATATTGACGTGATTTACGATGACGTATCTAGATTTGCGACCTTAGTTTTTGTTTGTGAAACTTGCTGTAACAGGGAGGGAGAACAGCTATCCAGGAATAACATTTAATTCACAGTAAAAAGGTGGTTTGTTGTTGGCATTATGCTTTTTCTGTTTATCTTTGATAATGTACCAGTTGTATTTGAAGAGTTATAAAAAACATGATTTTTATACACTAGAAAAAGTGAAAAATGTCCATGCTTGTAAATCTTTAGAAAAAAACTAACAAAATAGAACAGTTGTTAAAAAAAAAAATATCAAATTGAATTCTTAAATTGAGTAAACATTATAAAAAACAGCTGCCGAAACTGACTTTTCACTGCCTGGAAGGAGTGGGATTCTGATAGGTAAGAAAGTTGCATTTATCACTTATTTGAAATTAACTTCCTGTTTGTTTGTACATTTCAGGATCTGTGTGAAGGTGTAGGGGAGAAGGGATCCTCTACGGCGCCGGCTCTCGTGCTCATCCTGTCCAGACTGCTCCTGGACTTTGAATCGACCACGATCAGCCAACTGGTGAGTTGAGCAACCGCGTCTAAAACTCCATCTCGAACTGGTGAAGGTTACATTCCTTCAGGCTTAGGGCAAGGGATGTAGTCGAGGCTGTCACAAGTCCCCGCAAGTTCATCACAAGTCCTCCAGTCTCAATTAACCAGTTCGCGCCGGAGGACGTATGTACACGCAAAGTTTTCCCCTGATGACGGATGACGCATAAACACGCAGCGAGCAAGGCTGGAAATGTAATGGGTGTGCTTCCCGGTACCATCGGCCTGAACACGCCTCGGATTGAGTTTTGTTAAAAATAATCTCGCGCCTCGGCTCGGTAATGTTAAAATAATCCCGGCGCGAACTGGTTAACATAATATATTCTGATGATAAAAGGCACGGTCATAATGGAATTGTAATTCAACAAGATAAAATGAAGTCACAGAAATACACACGTTTTTTTGTCCTAATATTAACCTCGTTCATTCCTTTTGCAGTTAGTGCTATCAGACGAGTTGTTCCCTATTGACAATCGTCGTAGCTTGACTCAGACACCGGTGCTGTGCGCTGAAGCACAGAGCGCTGCGCAGACCCTGCTGAATCATTACGTCAGAGTCCAAGGGCTCCAGATATCTCAGGTTGGTCCTCAATTCAAATGTCTTGACTGACGAAGAGCGAGTTGAGGAGAAACGCAGGAAAACCGTGTAGAATTTTTTCTTCCTTACAAAAAAAAAGTCATTCTATAAAGTTGGGGTCCACTTTTTCTCTGTCCCTGGTACGTCTGACATCTAAGATTTGTTTAATTCTGATGAACTCCTTAATGCAGTCTTCCTTGATTATAAATAGCAAACTATTTGCCCATCAAGTCCAAAATAGTTTGGATTTATTTTAATCACATTGGAATGGAAAATTAGGACAGTACCCCCTATTCAATTCAAAGTCAAAATTTGGGTTTTCTCATTTTGGGGCACTTAAATTATACAATAAAATGTCTCTGCTCAATAAATTTGTTTTGAACTGCTAGTCAAATACAGTTTTACTCTCTCGTAAAAACCTGAGCCGTTTTGGAATTGTATACAGATGCTCAGGAAGAGCGTTGAAACCCGCGACTGGCTGAACACCATAGAGCCCCGCACGGTGCGCGCCGTCATGAAGCGCGTCGTGGAAGACATCACCACCATCGACAGCCAAGTGGGGGCGCTCTACGAGGAAGGGATACGCAAGACCAATAGCAGCGATTCCAGCCGGAGAGCGCTAAGCTACAGCGTTTCAAGACAGCAACAGCAACAACGCATGCAGAGAAGCTACGCGTCAAGGTAACGTGGTCAATCCAGCAATATCTATCAACCTATTGACTTGAAGGCCGTGTCCAAAATGAGCCTCCAGACCTATGGCTACGTCTATTGTCAACATGCTCACACATAGTTGTAATGGGCAAACAATAGCCATAGACAAGAAATTCGGACACAGCCTAAGTGTTTGCTTAGGTTCGGTCTTTCCTTGGGTTCCTTACAAATCCACAAGTCCGGCCACAAAATAAGTTCTTTCAAAAGTCTTGTAGCAAGTAAGTGTGGACAAACAATTACGCAGGTATACTTTTGCCAGAGTTTGTTTGAAATATTGTCAGAGGTCAGTCATAGTACACAATTGTTTTATTTATTTTATTTTTATTAATTTTATTTTTATTATACCAAATTGAACAAAATAATTACCAGAGCAGGGTTTGAACCTACGACCTCCAAAATACTAAACCGGTTCTCTACCAACGGAGCCATTCAGCCATATGTTCATAGTTCTCTGTTTATCGCTGTTGTAAAGAGGCATAAAACCTGCATATTCCATCTAGCCAGAGATCGTGCCCAAATTCACGATACTAGCGACATTAGCAATTGCAGCTGCAAACTTAAAAAATTGAAAAAGGCTATTTTTTTTGTTTTTTTGATTGTATTTTTGCAGTAGCAACTTTGACACCAGCTTGATGAGCAATATTCAGAAGCTGTTCTCGGAGAGGATTGAGATCTTCAGCATTGTGGAGTTCTCTAAGGTATCCATCCTCACCGGCATCGTCAAGATTAGTCTCAAGGTATGCAGAAGACTCGCAGAAGTCTGCTAAGCACCAAACTACCAAACTTGTTGGATAGACCGTAGTAGTTACTACGTAAATTGTTTGATGCTAATTTTATTTTTTTTACCAATTTTTTCTATATTTTTAGTGGTCTTTATTCCTGGACCTTTTTAATGTTTATACATACATTTTTTAACATCATTTGTAAATTTTGATGTAATTCAGCCCCTGGGCTGCCATGTCAATTTTGTTATCAATAAACCATTTATAATAATAATAATAAGCACAACAGAAAAAATATAAAATTTCATGTGCTTTTCATGCTAAGCAAAAACCAGTCGCAAACGATAAATACATCACCTGAAAATTAGTTTATAACCCTGTTTTTACCAAGAAAGAATGTTCATGTTGAGCAAATTGTTGTGCAGTAACAAGGAATTGCCTTTGTCAATAGTCCTTTTAAAAAAAAACTTACTTCAAACACTGTTACATTTTGTTTTTCATTGCATAGCAATCTGTTCCGCTCATACTTTTCCACATTTTGTTTCCAGACATTTCTGGAGTGTGTTAGACTGCGGACGTTTGGCCGTTACGGCCTGCAACAGATCCAGGTGGACACACACTATCTCAACTTGTATCTCTGGCGCTTCGTGTCTGATGAAAAGTGAGTCTAGTTCGCAATAGATATACTTTCATAAAAATAAAAAAATTGTGAAAAAAACAAAGTAAAAGTGAATTTGTTTACCTTGATAAGTGGCATTTGAAATACTATAATTTGTTTCTGCTTTACAAACGTACTTGATATAAGCATCAAGATACGGCTCTAATTCTTCCCAAAACCAAAGTTTTGTTGAGAGTCTGAGCTTTCTGAGCTGTACTCCTTGCAGAGGTTACTTGCTAAACCCTAATCATGTGTACCTTTTGTTTTCGATCAGATTGGTTCATTTCTTACTGGATGAGGTTGTGGGGAGTGCTCTACATCGGTGTCTAAATGCTGTCTTGATGGAAACTAGCGTAAGTACAACTAGGTTTACCTTACATACGTACTGTGGACATTCCTTTGTATTCGTGTAGTTAACAAACTTTGACTAAATACTCATTTTTCTCGCTTCCCCAAAACAAATTTACCCACAAATTTGGATTATGGGCCTCTCAGCTGTCCCTTCTATCTTTTCTATATAACCCTAACCCGTTTTTCCTCTAGCGCTCTTTTTCGGAAACTGAAAAACGGATTGTGGACCTGGGCAAGTCCACAAACCGTAACCTCTTCCCGCATCGTGTGGACCTATATTGTTCGGAGGTCCACAGTGCGTATGCAAGACAAACTCAAGAAAACGCAACCCCCCCCCCCCCCCCGATTGTGTGCATGCGCATTTTAAATAGTAAACAGGCTTATTGTTCTATGTACATATATTTAATTATGGCCATATGTTACATGAAACAATGGGACACCAATGATTACAATTCCCAGCTGTGTAGACAAACAATTTAAACTGTTTAATTAACTTGTTGTAGACAGGGTTACAAGTCTTGGCTTTCTATTAAGACAAAGCAATGTACAAAACACCACTTGCATCAGGTGTTCGTGATCCACCACCCATATGCTAATTTCGTTTTCCCAACTTATATATTAATATCGTGACTGGCATTTTTTTCCCATCTGTGAATATGCAAATATTGTCAGCCATCCGGCTCAGTGAATACATTGATTGGCAGGTGAAGATATGCTGGTGGGGTGTGCGGTGCAGGTTTTTCTTTTTTGGACGGTGTCTCTTCCAACCCACAAAATTATTATTTTCTTGTTTTCATCTTTTGTGCTCATTGTGTCAATTAATAGACATAGACAATACTGGTTGTAAGTAGGCAGGTGTTACACTGTTAACCAGTGCGTAACTAAAAAGCCGAGGCTAGGCCTGTTTGTTTTTTTATGCAAAGTTTAAAAGACCCAATTTACCCTTTTCTTCGATGCTTGGGCAACTACAACTGGTAAACTACCTATACCTACAAATAAATAAAGTCATCCTTAACCAGTTCGCGCCGGGATTATTTTAACATCTCTGAGCCGAGGCGCGGGATTATTTTTAACGAAACTCGATCCGAGGTGGGTTCAGGCCGATGGTACCGGGAAGCACACCCATGCATTTCGGGCCTTGCTCGCTGCTGACAGACATTACCGGCCTTGCTTGTGACGTGTTTATGCATTTTTAATCTGGGGAAAACTTTGCGTGTATATACGTCCTCCGGCGCGAACTGGTTAATGACACCTGATAGAAATAAAAACACACCCAAAACTAAATCTACATTTAAAAGGAGAGTATACCATTTGTAGCTACAAATTATTGTTGATGCTAATAGCACTAATAACACCAAACTCCCTTGAAAATATTTCTTCTGGTAAAGTATGCTGTAATTTTGAAGAAAATAATAAAGAAACGTCATTTTTAAAAGTGTCTCAGAGACGCATTTTTTAAATTTCCGTTAGTAGTAGTTGGTGGGCATAGGCACTGCCAATTGTTTAATTTAAATCGAGATATTAGAGTATTGGTTTTTATTCTTCAGAATATTTAATGTTCACGGAGATAAAACTTTATATGTTGTTAAGCACACGTCTTTCGGATTTGAGAACTTTTTCTGCATTTGAAATGAGAACAAAAATGCACAAATTAGGGCAGTCCACTCTACTTTGAATCACAAAACCTAGATTGGTAATAGCTGAATTTATAGAGTTTTTTTTTAATTTAAATCGAGATATTAGAGTATTGGTTTTTATTCTTCAGAATATTTAATATTTACGGACATAAAACTTTATATGTTGTTAAGCACACGTCTTTCGGATTTGAGAACTTTTTCTGCATTTGAAATGAGAACAAAAATGCACAAATTAGGGCAGTCCACTCTACTTTGAATCACAAAACCTAGATTGGTAATAGCTGAATTTATAGAGTTGGTGTAATGATTCAAACCAAAATGGTTCAAGCCAAAATGTGTGTGCTCATTAATATGCAAAACCCCAGTGCAGACTTATATTAGCCATAATTATTTGCATATTAAGTGACTTTGGGGAAAATATCCTGGTACTTGGATCGTGGTATCGACAGGCATTAAATGCAGATGCATATGTTTTTTAAGCGATACGGAGACTGTAGCATGCATACGTAATAAATATGCTGCATTATGTTGTTTCCATCTAGACACAAAGGGTAATTTTATAATTAATGCTGGGGAGTTTTGTGCAGCATTTTCAACCATAAATATTAATCAAAATCAAACTTCACTTCTTGTTTTTGTGTGAACCACAAAGTCAAATTTGATATTTTGTATAACAAGGGCGTGACCTATCAGAAATAATGTCAACAATACCAGGGGCCAATTTCATATAGCTTCTAAGCACAAAAATTTGCTTAGCATGAACATTTGTCCTTGGCAAAAACAACATTACATACCAAATTTTCAGGTGATCTTTATTGTTTTCGATTGATAATCGGCTGGTTTTTGGCTTAGCATTAAAAAATCCGTAGGATTTCGGCTGGTAACCTGTTTTTAATGAGCAAGACTTTTTGTGCTAAGCCAATTTGTGTGCTTAGCAGCTCCATGAAATTGGCCCCAGATGTCATGCAAACATGTCGGCTAAACTGTGGAGGCAAAAGTATGATTTGAGGCAAATCATTAATCCAAGGATGCGATAGATAGAGGGATTCTGTTAGCCTAGTGAAGAATGACTTTTGTTCAGAGTTTCTTAAACTAGTCAGCTGGCTGACTCGCTCTTTTAGACCAGCGAAGAACGATTGTTCGCGCCGGAGGCCGTATATACACGCAAAGTTTTCCCCAGATTCAAAACAGATCACGCATAAACACGCCACGAGCAAGGCCAGAAATGTCTGTCAGCAGCGAGCAAGGCCGGAAATGCGTGGGTGTGCTTCCCGGTACTGGCGGCCTGAACCTGCCTCAGATCGAGTTTCGTTACAAATAATCCTGCGCCATGGCTCGGTGAACAGATCTTTATGCTGTTGAATGGTGAGAACCAGGTATAGGAGCACAAATAAACGCTGTAGCTCGAACGTTATAGTATACCATTTGTCCGTTGTTAATTTGTATCTGTTAATTTGTTAATTTGTATCATTTTGTATCATTTGAAGCAATAAATGTTCTCAAAATCTACAGAATGGAGCTTGACAACTAACCTGACAATGTTTTAGCTCTGTGAATGTATTCCGAACAAATAGTATTCAAACATTTCGATTTCAATTCAAAATTTGCTTAGTCACAATTTGAATTGCGACTTCAAATTGCCATTCAGTTAGCTTTCTCATTCAGCCAAACATTTCAAACACTCAGTTGGAAAATTTGATCGAAAAAAGGCGTCTCGATTATTAAAGTAATAGACACCAGTGCCCTGTTAGTATTTAAAGTCTGCATGCAATAAACACACACCATAATTTTTTTGTCTGGAAATATGTTAATACATTTTTAGGTCTTCTCAGTTTCACAATCATAAACGAGATACAATAACAAAAATTTGCTACAGTACCGTTCAACCCCTACCCTCATTATATCTAATTTCACTGTCTCATTTTACATAGCCAAAGCTAACCCATGCATATCTATAAGAAGTCGATTGGTATTCTACAAGTGGTTAATGCATGGACGGCCGGCCGAGGCCGGCCGACGCTAGACTTCACAGACATATACTGGTACAAATGCTGCTCAGTTTTTCTCATTAAAAAAAATCCCACTGTGATCCGGGTAGCAAAATTAAATTAATATCTTTGCTAAGACTCACTGCGATCTATTTGCAAGTGGACGTTTCACGGAAGACAAAGTCGGCCCAAAGAATCGCATTGATGCGCATTCCATGTGAACGTGTTATTGATGATATATGCATTATTCATGAGCCATGTTGGATAGGAATAGGGTGGGAGGAGAATACTATATTGCTCGTAAATATGGTTGATATTATCTGAGCATTTGTTGTTACGAGTTTTTTATCTTGTGTTTGTGTTTGTAATTGAGAATTTATGCTGCTGAATTTTTCCCTTGAACTTGCAGCCAACATAGATTAGGGTGGATCCAGAACACATGGGGGTTGGGAGGGGAGGTTTGAGAATGTTGGAGGCGGTTGGAGGCGGTTGGGGGAGGGGGTAAGGGGGGGGGGGAATAGTACTAATATATCTGAGCATCTGGTGTCCTATAAATGCAGTGAGGGTTTAGCTATCAGAACACTGTGTTTACACGAACCATGTTTCACAATTGCAACTTGCAATTGCAGTTACTCCTTTGCGTGTGTTTGTGTTTTTTTGTTTTTATACTACCGGTAGATTAAATATCCTACGGTTTTTTTTTCTTCCTCAGATCGTTGAGGTCATCTGTGATAGAGGCTGACCTGTAATATCCAGTAGTCACTCTGTCGATCATGGAGAACCTCTCAATAGGAATAGGTCCAATACTCAAAGGTAATATACAACATTTGCCAACGTTGAAAAACAAAACCACCAAATTAGTATGAATTATAAGTATGAATTGTGCTGTCATTTCTAAGAAATTTGGATCAATTTCCAATGATGGTCAGATGATAATCATTGGAAGAATCTGACTTTTTATTAAATACTAACCCTACTTTACCACGTTTGGTTTTAATACTAGTCCACATTTTGTTTGTTACACATCAATTGATGGATGCAAGTCAGCTGCTCTTGTTCCCTGACTTGACAATTTCCCATTCGTGACAATTCCATGACTTCAGAGAACCAGACTAAAAGAACAGCGTTTTGTTCTTGCTTAATCTAGCTTCTACGAACATTAAACTTTAGGCAAATCATTGGAAGATGTCCATCCATTTCTGAAATATTACAACAAAAGCAAATGTTGTATGTTATCTTGGACGCGAGAGCTGTAACCATGCCATTGACGTTTTCCCATCTGCAAAATCGTTACCCTGGTTACTTTCAACATGCTTCCATCAGCCACCTGAGTTGAATTAAACATACATGTGTGATCCACTCTGCACAAATGAGTCTGATGTGTTAAACAAAAATCATCAATTTTACAGTTGGTCAGAAAAAGCAGGAAATAAGCTTTCATTTGATATATGGCAAAACTCTCTAGTGTAATGCATCGGTCTTTTACAAGAATATAACTTTTTCTCAGTTATATTCAAAATGTCTTTGAAAAGAAATGAAGATTTACAATTGTAGTGCTTCATCAGATGCTATGGTAATAGAATGACAAAACCTGTATTAAATTTAATTTAGGGATCAAAACAATCTTCTCAATCGATCAGATCTAAAAATATAGGTATCGGAGAAACCAAAATGTCTTAAAACAAAAATATTATTTGTTGAAAGAAAAATCACCTCCGAGACAATAAACGGCCCTTTACGTAAAAATGTATTTTCCGACATCAGACTCATTTTTGCAGAGCGGGTCACATGTATGTTGTATAGTCATGACATTTACCAAACTCAAATTGATCTACCAAATGGATTGGACTTTGTTGTAATCTGACTTAGTGGTCGTTTCGTTTTAATCAGTTCGCGCCGGAGGACGTATATACATGCAAAGTTTTCCCCAAATTCAAAACGGATGATGCATAAACACGCCACGAGCAAGGCTGGAAATGTATGTCAGCAGCGAGCAAGGCCGGAAATGTGTGGGTGTGCTTCCCGGTACTGGCGGCCAGAACCTGCCTCAGATCGAGTTTCGTTACAAATAATCCTGCGCCATGGCTCGGTGATGTTCAAATAATCCCGGCTCGAACTGATTAAGTCAATAGCAATTTGAGGCCCTATGATAAGGGAATTCATTTTTTATGTACCTGGTTAATGACTGCTGGCTGCTTAAATTTAATTCATTATACGACAGAAAGGACTTTAAAATTTTGTTTTGAAATCCTCAAAATTGAAAAAAAACCAATAAAACTGCATTTGTACATTATTTTTTTAGTATTTATTATTTTTTACGACTAAATATCTGAGCGGTTGCATAAATTAAAGTTTACATTTTTAACAGCAGTTCGGAATTACAATTGAACATAATTTTGGACAGTATGAGATGGGAGAAGGAGCAGTTAATGGCACAGCCAAACCTTATGCTAATCAAGCTGTTCTGGCATTGCACCAGTGTCCCACTGATTTGTGGATTTAATAATAGGTTGTGCCCCAATAAAAAAAAAAGTTTTTTTGCTTCAGTTTGTTTGTACTTTTCAAGATGTTTGTTTAAGTATATGTTGGTATGCTTGATTGGTACATGACCAGTCTATGGATTAAAGGTCATTTGCCCTGTTGAAATTTTTTTTAAGTCTTGACATTTTCTTTGATGCCTTCCATCTCCAGGAGTCATTACAGAACGCAAAGTACCTGCACAAAAATTAAAATAATAATAATTATTGTCATTTTCAATGAAAATTATACAATGGAAATTACACAGGTTATCAGGTCATCAAATCTCACACATTTGGACCCCTTTTTGTACGGAATGGCCCATTTACCAGTGATGGAGACCAACTCCTCTAAGTTCGAGAAAGGTTCGAGTCCGAGCCGAGTCCGAGCCGAGTCCGAGTCTATTTTAGTCCAAGTCTATTTAGCCCAAGTCTATTTTAGCTCCGGCTCTATCCGAGTCCAAATTGTTAAGTTCGGGCTAAGTTCTATACCCAGCACAATTTAAGGCAGAGTCCCCCCCCCCCCCCCCCCCATCCCGCCTTCCCGCCTTCCCCCATCCCGCCTTCCCCCTTATTTTGTCTTTAAACTCTACACACAATCCAGACTATTACCTAACACATCCCTCTACATATCTGAAATAAATTCTGAGATCCCGGGAACATAATTTGTATGGCCAACACAAAAGAAGGGGGAGTTCTCTGTCTTATAGCTTGCTTTTCATGTTTCCACTAGCTAGCCGAGTCCATAAGGCCACATTCAGAGTCCAAAAGTCTCCCCAAACCCAAATTGAAGATCACTAAAACATCTGCGGTTTTAATTTGTCTTGTTGGTTTTGTTGTTTATTGTGGAGTGCAGCTCGGCTGTATATGGTTCCGCCAACAACAATGAATATATTTTAAAGACCTGGCCCTCATAATTCTTGGTTGTTTAAAACTAATTACTATACTAAGTAGTTTAATTTTGAAAATGTGGGGGAAACATTGGGTGTATTTTGTTGAAAAGCGATTGTTTACAGTGATAGTGCTGGGAGAGGTTGTGGTGCATGGGGCGTGGTACGGAAGAATATATGGCGCTCGGAGTCACTGTGACGGCTGTGTGATTGTTAGCAAGACCCCGTGTTAAGTACTGGAGTAGCAGTTGATGTCTTGGAGAAACAACTGCGGCACTAGTACTTAGAACAGAGCAAGCCAAAACACCGTCGATGTCTCGTATAGATGGTTTGTTATAACCTCACAGGCCGTCTGTTCCTTTCTCTATTGTCCCAGCTCCAGTTGGTTTTTTTGTCCAGCAATAAATTCTCGTCAATCGGTACGGTGTGGTTTTTTTTGCGGTCATAATTTCGACTTGTCATACATTTTAATTAACTGCACACAAACTTCTTATTTAACATCTGTATCAATTACAGTATATTGGCTGGATACAGAATTGTACCCCGCTACTAATTAAAATTAGATCATCTTTATTACACTCGCACCTCGTCCGAACTTAATACTTCTTGGTGATATACGAGTACCCTGGAAACGAGCCTCAAATGAATTACTTTAACTATTCGGTAATAAAAATAGCGGTGATGCGCGCAACCAAAAAAAACCCCATAAAACCATCTGTTGAGCAAGACCCAGGTTTTGTGTGTGTACTCCAAACATTAAAGCAGACAATTCCCCTGATGGCTGGGGATTATTGAAAATGATAACTTTATGGACGTTTGTCTCGTACACTGCAGTTTCTGTATATAACTGTCGACTCCATTACCATGTACGTAATTTTGAAAAGGGCGGCAACGATTATCAAACTCTTCTGACAATTACAAACCAACGTGTAGTTCGTGGTAGCCACCACATTAAGGAGCAATGCGCAGGTAAAGTTCCTCACAAAATACCTGCGGCACTACTACTTAGGGTGGTGGGACCAAACACAAAGCGGTAAAGTTTCCACGATGGTTCTCACATAATTAAAATCGCTACAATTTTGTCAGTAAATTTGTTACTGTTGTCTTCTATCTATGGATATTTCTGAATGTTTTGTTGTGTTTTTTTTTTTTACAAATTGGCATTTTGTAGTATTAAAACAAAGTGGTCAATAATGTACGCAGTGCTTTTGATGGCTTCCTTTCCAAATTGCTAATTGCGTGAAAAAATGAAATGTTCTTGAGCTATAGTTTTCTTTTGTTTTTCGATCCTCGATCGCAAAAGGAAACAAGCACATAGTTACAATCTAGAGTCGGTTGGGATGTAGCAACATGCGATATGGACAAAGTAGTAGGCCCTAGTTCATCAACAAATAAATAAAAAATAATTCACCTAATTTAGGAATAATTAATTGGCATACCATCGTTCCACTTGAATTGAAAATAATTATCATAATTTACTCGTGGATTATTCCTATGTACCCGCATAATATATCGGTACAAACATTGAAACGCATATGGTAAATGCAAAGTACTAAAGCTTGCAAGTTCAGACTACGGCCGTTTTCCAAACCCCTCCGACTCCATCAGCATTGCCAAACTGCACGAACGAAGACAAAGCTGGGGTTTAGAAAACGGCCCTGCGTTGACCTCTGAGAACGAGGAAGAAAGGTGATTGATTGCGCATTGTATTGTCTCGGTGTGAGTTATTGGACAAAAGGATACCGCTCTTCGCTCTTGGGCAAAAATATATGAATATAGGCCATTATGAAGTTATACATAGACAACTCTGGAATAATTCCAAACCGTTACTATTTGGGCAAGTTTCGAAAGGACGGGAAATGATTGGTACTACGAAGGGAAAGACAAACGAATGCTGTTTAGTGGATTTTGAAAACCATACAACAATATTTTTGAAATCAATGCCTTAGCACTGCGCCAAATAAACAACAGTTCAGTCCGATACTGAAAATGTGAATCATATATTAAGTACAAATCTGTTGTCATAGTTTTATTTTGTTTTACTTGATATCATTTCCTTGATTGATCCTTATGCATTATGTATACAATGGTTGATTCGCACTGGCTGCTGAAGATTCTTCCGTGTAGGTTTAGGCTATTGCGTTCGGGTACAATTTATAGTCGAACTAAACTATTTATCTTTTTGCGGATAGACTTGAATTCTGTCTCTAAGGTGCCATGGTGCAAAAAAATAGTGTGATTTAGTGTGCTACTTGAACCCATTATCTTAACATTATTTTTGGAGCACCCCCAATTCCTCACGGTGCCATGCTAAACCCCAAAATCGTTTACGTCGCACGCGAAGAAAAAGCTGTCTTTTCTTTGCTTACAATTAGCCAGACTAAATATAAAACGGTTGCAATAATTATTGTATCTACAATAAAGGTCCAACGATTCATTTTTTAAAAGCAAAATGATTTTCTTACCTTTTGTCGTTCTCGGTGTCGCCAGTTCGGACCAAGTTCGGACATAATCAGGACAATTATCTAGGAAACAACGTTGGTTTCCCCCTAAAAAATAGCACTTGCCTATTAAACACGACAACTGTAATTGTTAGTGCTCTTGCAATATCGAACACAGAAATAACCTATGTCGAATCGTAGCTTGTAGTGGTTTTTTTTTGTGCCTCCAACTACGCAATGCTGGTAGCTGTTTTGCTGTTATGTTTGATGTCCGCCCCATCACCGATGTGGTATTGTGGTCGTTGTTACTTGATCTTCAGTTTCTTTTCGGTTCGTTTGGCTGCCAACAATAGATTACCAGCATGTTTTATACCGCACCGCCGAACCATAAGGTCACGTTATTTCATCTTTTTTTCATAATTTAATTTGCATAATTTTACATATATTTAATGACTAAATTGTACACGGTGGTGGATCGTTTAACTGTACACAATACAGCCACAGCGAAAAAAAGGTTCATTAAAAAGTAAAAGAAATAAACCACGGGCAAAAAAAAATCCTTTAATTTATTAATTAAAAAAAACACATCTTTGTTTGGATGTACAAAAATGTATGTGTGTTTTATAATATTGAATTTTTGTTTCTTTTTTTTGTTGTTTCATTTTGTAAACACTGTTGAATGTAAATATTTATAGTACTTAGGCCTATATCAAAAACGGGCAAGAAATCGGCCTAAAACTCGTAAATATGTGACAGCGACAATGCTTACAGCTAAGGGAAGATGTAAATTGGGCCGAACACGCAGGGTTATATTTTTCTAGGTTTTTGGTAACCGATTACTTTGTACTTACCGTCTTTTTTGCTGGTACTGTTTAAAATGAAGATCCTTTGTGCGTTTTTATTTTAAAAGACGCGGGTAGTTGACGATATTTGCTGATACCACCAGCGTACATTTTGCCCTAAGTACATGTGGCTTCATAGCGTTATCGTAGGGATAGTTCACATAATGTTGGGTTGGAGTTTGGGTTTGTTCTGTTTTTGGTGTTTTTTTTGTAAAAACGAACAGATGAGATGTTATTTTGAGAACATTGTATTGTTGATAAACTGACAGACCATATTTTGCATCCTTATTCTACGTTAACGACTAGCGTTTGTTAGCCTAAGAGAAATTACAAATTGTTACGCATTTTACAGAGTTTAGGGTCGGGAAATGTTCACGTTTAAATTACAACAAGTTACGAGGCAGCGCTAAACTAGAGTTAATTTTTACCGAAACTGTAAACTATAACAAATAAATTATTTAATCGTCACATAGGCCTATCGAAAACAATACTGCACAAAATACATTCTTAATCAGTTGTAACGGTCAGAAATTTAAGTTATACTGCTATACTTACCTTGTATGGGATATTATGCTGTTTTTGTTGACGCTCCATGAACGGTAAAACCGTAAACTGGTTACATCAAACTGACTACCCAAAGATCACGCCCGTACCGTGTCTGCAAAACCGCGTTTGTTAAAACAAGAACACTTTGTCGTTTGCGCTTAATTTTTCTACGCGGAGACAAAATGGGCGTTGTCGTTTCAATCCTGCCCGTACATTTTTTTTCTTCGAGATGAATAATTCATAATTAAACTTTAATGCCCCGCCTCTTTCTTGCAACTCGGAGAGCAAAGCATTTGGTTGTTGATGGGAACGAGCCAGAGATCGGACCAGCGACATGGCGCCCTCTGGGGTTACTGGCAGGAAGAACTAAACAAGTGGCGCGATCAGGTTTTTGTGTTGTTCTATCACGCCCGTTGTTGCGAACGATACAGCGGGCATTTGTAAAAATAACATGCCCATTGTAACGGTCACATAAACGGAACTGACTTTTTTAGTGACGCCAAATAAGATGGAGACCGAGGCATAAGGCGTGCATACCGACACTGGCGCATCAACAGTTTCATGTAAAGCGAGGTTTTATACACGTAGCTGTCTGCCTATAAAGGTAAATACGTCAACAGAGATGTCTAAACACTGTCTTAATTTTAAGTAGATCAATTTTATCACTAGAACTTATGACTAATAATTATAAGGGTGATAGATTGATTCTTATTTAGATACTCGATCCATTTCAGAAAGGATTCCATATCTGGTTATCAGATGTTGTGACGTCGATCGTTCCCGGACATTTAACACAACGGACACTTACATTTCGGGTTACACTATCTAGGAATGGGAAAAACTTGGTTTTACCTTGACAATACTTTTCATGTCATGATGATGTCTGGATATGGAATCCTGTCCCTATTAATTACCTTAACACATCCCCATATAGCTATCGGAAAAGATTAAGAATTCCTGAGATTTCGGGAACACAATGACCAATATAAAAGCCTTAAATATGCTTCATGTGAAAACATGGACGTTCCAACTGTTGATACGAATCAAAGAATGTCTACCTTTATGAGTCGTTTCTCCGACTTAAACTATCTCCCTTTCACGCCCATTGTCCAGAGGTATTGAATGAATTAATTAAGTCCATTGTTCAGTGGTGAGCTAAAAAGGTCCTGCGTAAAAGCTTTGCCCCGTCTGGACTCGTAACGAAACAACGGAATAACAGGTCCAGTTCTTGAATGTATACGTTCTTCAACAAGAATCGACACTTTTCTGAAATAGAGTGACACTGCAAGAGTAGTTTAATATTGGAAATAAGAGTGCCTGAAAAATGTCTAATCTATTTGAATTTTTAAACTAATGTTTACTACACTTTACAGCTCTCAATATTTAGTATGTTCTTTAAAATGATGAACCGACGACACGTGAAATAAGCTTGTCTAAAACAAAATACAAATAATATAGGCACATAGCATCATTCACAGACGTATCTTTCCCGAGAAAAGAAGATCTTTCCTGGGGAAAAGAAGACATTCCTGTCAATCGTCAATGCTTGTCAAACTTGCCAGTTTTGATCATTTTTACTGTAAAGTTCTTCCATTCGAACCACATACCTTGATGATTATGCATGCCAACGGCGACGATAGTTAGCATTGTATCAAACTGGATTCCCAAACTTGAACGATGACCACTCGACCTCACTCCATCATCCACCGCCTCCAATGGTTTCTCTGAATTTCAGCAGTCCGTGGCCTTCTATTTAACCTCTTTTCTTAGTACCAGCATCTTACATAAAACCACACTACAAAATGTTTGATCTTTTGAATTTTTTTTAAGCGGGTCACCTTTTGCTTTACACGTAACAAATATTGTTTTATTTTCTATTGTGCTTTGCAGGACTGTGAAAATATTCAGCGTAAAATATAAAAGATGCTGGTACGAATAAAAACAATGAAATTCAAAACCTGCCGTGATTTTGTTTCGCAGTAATAGTGACCGCCGTCTTCGATATGTAAACAAGATATTGAGCATCAATCTGGAAGGCAGCACGCATAACCCAATACTCTCTAATTCAGAATGTGTAATCCCTTTGAATCTTTAAATTAATTTCCACTACTCTTTACATCTCTTAATATTTAGAACATTGATCATCGTTTTAAACTGTATCATGAAGTCGAACACAGGCTTTATGAGTAGTTGGCAGGCACTCTCGTACGGTCATGCCTCATGTGTCCCCATTACAATGCCGAGTTTTTCCCTCGTTTGAAAATCGTTGATTATACCTCGCCATCATTCCGAAAACAACGCCTCTGATACCCAGTCCGCAAACAGCCCCATGCAGTTACAAGTTTCATAAATAGACATTTGTTTTTAAATAGCCAAACCCTATTGTTGTTGTTTTTTCTTCACTAGTTTGTTCAACTTTTACAGAGTGAATAATATAATAAGAACTTGCCCAAAGTTTCGTTTTTAAGTGTGTTTTTGTTTTCATGACAAATTAGGCCTAATTAAAACACAACCGGGAAAACGTGAGATGTTTCGTACAGTTTAAAATCAAATTTTACTTCATTTGCTTGACAAGTTGAATCACTCTGACTGGGTATAGGATTGTGTATGTAAACAAACTGTAGGCCTACTCGTTTTGGTGTTTGGAAAGCGTAAAAAGGTTGTATTTCTATGTGAATGCTGGTACCCACATTTTTCCGTGGTGTGGTCAAACAACAGATTAAGGAAGCAAATTAGAAGGCTGAAATCTGGGATGAGTCAGCCAAAGACGGAGCCAAATGGCGATCTTGCCAAAAAAACCACGGTAGAGACAGTCGAAGCCAGACGATCGGCCGAACACCACAGGCGGAAGGAGTGGCGTCTCAACCCTCCCCGCCTGCCTGTTACTGTCCGGTCTGCGGGAAAGGCTTCGCGGCTGCAACCCATCTGGCGAGCCACCACCTCCCGTCATCGTCTGGCAAGACGGACAGCCAACGACGACGACAACGACGACATTATTACAGAAAAGAGATACGCACGCTTTGCGGTCGATGTTTTTAGAATAAATCAAACAAAGAAAACGTATCCCTTTATTAATTGCAGTGTATGGAATTTTAGGCTTAATTTATGCACAATATCCAGAAGTTTGATAGCTATTCGTGTCCTGTTGTTTTGCTAAAACCATCCCGATTTATTATTTGTGTATAGGTTTATGTATAATGTCACAATTGGTCGAAGTTTCACTGTTTTACTCTTTTTGGGGGGCCGAGCTAAAATTTAAACCAACCATAGTACGGCTGGATTATGTAATATCAGGTTTTAAAAAAGCATAAGAAAATCACATTGAAAATGTGATTAAGAGTTTTTCATGTTTTTTGTTTGTTATAGAAATATTTGATTGTTGCATGGCTAAAGTTATAACTAATTTGACAATAACAGTAACTCTTCAACAAATAAGCTACAAGCAAGGGCCGAATTCCACTCACACGAACAGTGCAAATACGTTCGGGTGCGTTCGCAATTGTGTGCACGTCCAATGAAAAATTATTCGCGTAGTTTTAAAACGTTTACTTGGCAAAGTTCGCGCGAGCAGAACGCGCCCGTGGTTTGTACAAGTAGGCCTAGCCTTATTGAGTTATGATTATGCACGCGTTTCCAGAGTTGTATTTGAGTCGCTGCAAGTCCATCACAAGTCCTTCAATCTTAAGTCAAGTCACTATCTATTCAATGAACTGTTAACAAAAACATGTCTTTGTCATTGTTCAACCAGTTATACTTGTGACTGGCTTTATGAAAGTGACTTGACTGGACTTGTAGAAGGACTTGCAGGGACTCTAATACAACTCTGCGCGTTTCTCATTGTTGCGTCATGAAACGCGCACTACGCATTGCCCGTGTTGTGTTGCGATACCAACGGCGCGCATACGAACCTGAGCTCTCGGTGTTAACGAGACAAACATCGCTTGCACACGGTAGGGCTGATCAAGCTGTGCGTGGACGCCAGACCCTACTGCTGACTGTGAGTGGGAGTAGAAGACGACAGAAAGGACCAGTAACCACGTCTAGTCGAGCGAAATCTGAGCAAAACGATCATGTCTTTGAAAGAAAGTAAGAAGCTTTAACCCAAAAAAACCCGTTCAAACAAAAAAATCGTTTTAGCCTATCCATGACTGTATCTCGAGTCTTGACACAATTTTTTCTTTAAATGTTGGCTAAATTAACTGTTAACATTCACTACCCAGATATTGCAAATGCCGTCCGGCATTCCAGCTTGGCCAAATCCAGCCGGATGGGGGAACTCTTGAACAGATTTGAGAGCGGCAAGCCGTGCGGGTCTGTAGACGACATCGACTTCCTCCTCGATGAGATCGTCAGTCGAATCGAAGAGTAATCATTGTTCCAATTGTATTTTTATTTATATCCTCAGCATCTCAGCTTTTCTGGAACGTTTGAATGTTTAAAATGTTTACTTTTTTGTTTACCATGCTAAGACAATGGCACGCGAAGAAACATTTATCGACTTTTTGTTAACTTTTGACGCGAGTATTGTGGCATTGTGTTGCATTACATTCAATCATCAAATAAGTATATTATAGAAGACACACGAATACAGCAATGTATATTCAAAAATAAATAAATAAAAGGAAACAAAGGAATGTTGTGTTGATCTTTTGCGTCACTCACTTTTGAAATGATTCTTTCTTTTGTTTATACACTCAGGAAGTTGTTTTGCAGGCTAGCCCAGCTTCCTGAACTGGCACTTGACCAAGACAGCCAGGGAGACGAACAGGATACTGGAGCCGCTAAACTCCCAACGCGACCGCGTCAGATTATGACTGAGGCTAGCTTGCGACATGAAGCCCGCCTGTTGGTCGATCAGGTCCTGAAGATTGTCATTCGACACCTCAAGCTTGTCAGGCAGAAGAAAACGAAGGCAGATAAACAGAAGTCCAAACAGCCTGGATGGACAGGGGCGACTACTGAGCACCGAGCATCGACAAGTAGGGATGGAGATACGAAGATTAGCCCGAAGTTTGTCAAGCAAGCTGAACCTAGACGCCCCAAGGAGATACAGCCGACAGCAGCAAGAGTCCAAAATATCAAAGAGGCTCAAGTTTACCAACGATTTTCTTCCAGAGACGGCGATTCGGGGCGCACAGCTACGACATATGTTATGAGAAAAGCTGCCAAGAACTCCCTTCGACGATACAGTGTGACCGGGAACGTCAGCGCCCTTATGTATGCTGGGGAATGGGCAAAGGCGGATGATAGTATTCGAGTCATCACTGAATCACAACCACTGAGTAAGACACTCACTACTCCACTACTCCTTGCATCAAGTGGTGATTCTTCTGATGGTCGCGATTACCGTAAGATTCCCTGTAATGATACCCCAGTGGAATACAGATGCACACCTTTGACTACACGGAAAGAACCGCCGAAGACTCGGGGGACAAACCAGTTCTTAAACTCCAGCTACACCTACGCCAGGCGGGCTGATATCAAGAAAGCCCTGCCTAAGTTTCTTGTTTCCAAGTCTCGCGAAGCCATGATGACCATGTTCGACGCGATCCGAATGGCAATGGCCGAGGAAGAGGTTGAAGACTTGGATTATGGCCGCCTGGCTACTCTGATGGACCGGTCACTAGGCGAGAAAGACTTCCCTAAGCAAACCACAGCCCCTAAGCAAACCACAGCCCCTAAGCAAACCACAGCCCCTAAGCAAACCACAGCCCCAAAGCCAAAGACAATTTACCATGAACAACCAGGTAAAGTTAGTTCATTGGAAAAGAAGGTAGAGGCCAAACCACGCTATGATCGCCTCTCCGATTCCAGTGACAAACAGGCACCCATTATAGCCAATGACATACCCCGGGATCGCTTAAATACCCGTCAACAAAACTTCGGCACACTTGGAACGTACACGCTCCGTAAAGCAACCAGGTCCTGCCTCCGTCACGTGCTGCAGAAAGGAAGCTCCTACAATGCCCTTCTTATGATGTCCTGCAACATCAGAAATGGACAGAATGATGAGAAGTTCTGGGATGAAGCCCTAGACATGGACTTAGACGAGACAACAAGAAAGGAGGTTATTTCTGACCTCGCAGAGCTGAGTCGACAAGCTCGTGCCGGCACACCTCAAAAGGGCTTCTCAGACGAACGCAGGCAAACCTTTGCTGGTATTTTAGAAGAGGATAGCGTTGACAAGAAGACAGCTGCATTTGAAGAACCATCTCGTGGCGTGGAATCTGCGGGTCAACGTCTAAGTATAGATGACAGTATGTACAGCAGAAGTGGTGTCGGCCGTCAATCCAGTACTAACTACACGTACGGTATGCATCGCGGCCTGAGACGCATGCTACCAAAGTTTACCGGTGGACGACCCCATACTGCCTTGATGCACTACGCAGACACCATGATAGCTGATGAGTGTCAGGACATGATTCAGACTGGACATTTGATGCCTCAGACCGTTTGCGCCAATGCAACCGAGCCAAGAAAGGTCAAGGAAAAAGTAACCAGCGTGGAAGCAAGCTTCACCGAGCCGGTACCTACTGTTGGTGATCGCCGATCGTCCAATCGCCGGTCGGTGTCCGATCGCCGGTCGGTGTCCGATCGCCGGTCGGTGTCCGACAGCCGGTCGGTGTCCGACAGCCGGTCGGTGTCCGACAGCCAGTCGGTGTCCGATAGCCAGTCGGTGTCCACCCAGATCAGCAAGACCGTTACAAAAACCAGCAGCGAAGAGCTATTCCATGATGCCTACTCCTGGATCCCCCAGGAAAGCAGCGGCGAATACGACACACTGGGCGAGAAGCAGCATCGGTATCAGGTCCAAGCCCTCCCGGCCGAGTCTGATGAAGACATCTTCCGGCCCGTGGAAGACATTGACGGGGCTGAGGAGGAATGTACTATTGCTGCCTCCCAGCAAGAAACCACTGTGCCTAAAAGGGATGAGGAGCCACTGGACGATGAAGATGATACAGATTTCTGGCAGTGTGTTCAAGAGGAGGCCGAGGATGCTGAAGCTACCAAGCGCAGCGTTAGGTTTTCCGATGGAATCAACCCAGGGGAGACAGACAACGATGACCAGGATCAACCCTCGACATTCTTCCGGAAACTCGGCTACTACGAACGGGTGGGAAGCGGCGAACTGCTGCACAAGAAACAGAAGGCACCAATGCAGAAAGCTCCAAGTAATGACGAGGAGCCGTCTAAAATGTCCCAAGGTGGATTGGAACAAGAAGGCCACGTTGACGAGATTCAACAACCGGAATTGCCCCAAGACGCCGAATTGCCCCAAGACGCCGAATTGCCCCAAGACGCCGAATGGCCCCAAGACGCCGAATTGCCCCAAGACGCCGAATGGCCCCAAGACGCCGAATTGCCCCAAGACGCCGAATGGCCCCAAGACGCCGAATTGCCCCAAGACGCCGAATTGCCCCAAGACGCCGAATTGCCCCAAGACGCCGAATTGCCTCAAGACGCCGATCATGAAACGATCCAGCCCACGTATTCACTATGCAATTGCCTTTAATTATTTACAACTCGGAACAAAACCCGCAAACTAAGCCGCAACAAAATTAACCGAAAATACCAAAACCTGCATTTCAAATAAATTAAGAGGGCCTGATCATTTTCAAAACCTGCATTTGTTAAAATACATTTTTCCAAACTTAGCGGCATCTTGAAAAAAAAATAAAAATACACTTATGTGTTTTGATCATTTTGAAAAACCAATGTGGTGACAAAAATTCAGAATAGCAAATAACTTGTTACCAAATATTGAACTCCACAAAGGACCACCTTTAGACTGTTACAGCGACTTCCCATTACTATGTTAACCTTTTGCTGGTTGTCGTTTGATATTTTTTAATAATTCGGCTTTCAGGTTTGTTTGTTTGTTTTTACTCTACCATGTCTTTGAAAAATCTAGTTTAGCCTGCCCTTTGAACATTTCCTCAAAAGTTTTTGAAATGTATTTACCACCAAAACAAACTCGGTTTTATTTGTTATTACATAAAATACAATGATAATAATATTTGATATTAGTGTTCACGTTGGTCGTTACGGTTATATAATTGATCATGGATTCATTCAAAGAAAGACGGTTAAATACATTGACACATTCGAATTTTCACCTGTATGAAAAAATGTAGAACCATTAATAACATTATGATACGTGTCAAGAACTTTGGACTATTTGTAAGTGTACATTCTAGAGTTTCAGTACAATTTTTATGAGGAAATTAAAGTTAAACCAATATAAAAACCCACAAAGAATTTATCAATTCGTGAAAATTGTTTTTTATGTTTACAAGATCGAAGAAATTTAATCACAGAAAAATTCGTTGATGAGTGGAAAACAATTAGGAAAGGAAAAAAATGTGCGCCCAATGTGGGGCTCGAACCCACGACCCTGGGATTAAGAGTCCCATGCTCTACCGACTGAGCTAACCGGGCATTCGCTGAAAAGCATATTTCTATAGGCTATATATAAGTTCTATAAGCTGTTCGTAACCTTGTACGTTGGAGTTAGAGAGCGAGGTTGAAAGCGAAATCCATTAATCGCGCAACATACCAATAATGCTTGGCTAGCAAACTTCTTCCAGTTCCAACGTAAATCAGTAAGTTGCCAATTTCTTTTGGTGAAGCTGTAAAAACTGCAACTATATTGTATCTTACCCTGTGTCAGCTTTTTGAGATATATATTATTGTTCTATCACAAAAACGAAGTTACTTTGTGCCCAGATTCCGGACAAACATCTGGGATTGGCGTGTCTCCGGGCCGGGCCCGGCCAATTATGTTGCCTACGCTTAATTTGATCTAATTAGAGTCGAAGATGTTTTTGTATCATTCTAAAATGACTTTATCAACCTAAAGTATAATTATCTCGTTTGCCGGTTGCGTTGGGGTTGTCGTCATCTTTATGTCTGCACTGCGTTTTTTATCTTCGTTGTCACAAGGTCAATGTCATGATGATTTACCCCTAGAACTCTGGGTCTCCCGACGCGCGCCCGTAGGGTGGAGCCCCATAGATAGAGAGGGTTTTTACAGGTTAACCGCCGTTAAACAATAGAAACCGTGCACAAATTCCGGGCAATAACTCCATACTGCCGCACGGTCTACCCCAACTAAAAATTTGTATAAGTACTTTATCAACTCACCCAGCTGTGGCCAACCAAAAACCGGTCGAATCTCGGCCAATTTCTGTAAAAAAGGTGAAAACTATGCCCGTTCCGCAAACGCGACTGTTACAAGATGGCGGATAACATCGTTCAATGTGTGCTGTTTTCCAAACCCTGGTTTTGGTATATTGTGGCTGTGCCTCTGGCGCATTGCTAAACTGTATGATAAGGCCGCGCAAGATGAAGCTTGTGTTTAAAAAACGGCTAATGCGCATGCGGCTTGAAATTACGCACAAGTTATCCGCCATCTTGTAACAGTCGCGTTTGCGGAACGGGCATAGTTTTCACTTTTTTTACAGAAATTGGCCGAGATTCGACCGGTTTTTGGTTGGCCACAGCTGGGTGAGTTGATAAAGTACTTATACAAATTTTTAGTTGGGGTAGACCGTGCGGCAGTATGGAGTTATTGCCCGGAATTTGTGCACGGTTTCTATTGTTTAACGGCGGTTAACCTGTAAAAACCCTCTCTATCTATGGGGCTCCTCCCTACGGGCGTCGGGAGACCCAGAGTTCTAGGGGTAATGATGATTGTCGTCGTATTCCAAAACTTTCCACAACAAATTATACATTCCCCACTATATGTACACTGAAGGACTAATGTACAACATAGGCCTATCTCAGTATCTGAGTGTTGGTTTTTAATGTCGCAAGCTAGTTTGGTATTAGTCCAATAACTTTAAATTATTATATTGAAAACAAATATATGATAACAAAAATAGACAAATTTCACAAAACATTTAAATATTTTGCTTGTGATTTTCTTTCAGAATGGCTTGTTGATAAGGAATAAAAGTAAAAGATGGCGGCAACCTCTAACGTTAGCGGAGTTGATTCAGAAATGCTGAACAAGATGGGCAACCATCTCAAGTCACAGGGCATCTTTGATCAGTTTCGACGAGACTGCTTGGAAGATGTGGATACAAAGGTCAGTGCAACTCAGGATTATTTAAGGGGCGATCGGTGGATCGGCACTATCACTCACTTGTTCAGAAATCACTTAATCCTCTTAATCCTTATAAAAGGTGATTGACTGATGGCAGAGTGGTTGACAGCCCGATCGACTGGGTTTTTGGTGTTTGTTATTTACAGCCTGCCTACCAGAATCTCAGGCAGAAAGTGGAGAGTTACGTCTCCGCATTTCTGGCCAAAGTCAATTGGGAGCCAAAAATGAACAAGAACCAGTTACGCGACAGTCTGCGCAGGCAGATAAACCAGTAAGTTGGGCAAGATGTTTGGTAATATCACTCTTGTGATTTTTCAAAATTTTACGACAATGGTAATGATTTTGAAAGATTTAATTAACCCTGACCCTGCCAGATCCAGCACAGTGCATCTGTGGTGACTGCTTGACCTTGCTGCACTCTGCACACAAGTCAATGTGACAAAGTATGCAATCTGTTGCGTCTGGCAGGGTTTCTAGCCAAAATACCCTGGAGGGTTAGGGTTAACCAGTTCGCGCCGGGATTATTTTAACATTACCGAGCCGAGGGGCGGGATTATTTTTAACGAAACTCGATCCGAAGCGCGTTCAGGCCGATAGTGCCGGGAAGCACACCCACGCATTTCCGGCCTTGCTCGCTGCTGACAGAGATTTCTGAACTTGAACTTGGCGTGTTTATGCGTCATCCGTTTTGAATTTTGGGAAAACTTTGCGTTTATATATGTCATCCGGCGCGAACTGGTTAAAGGGCTTCCACATAACATTTTGGGTTGCCAGCTAACCCAATGCATTCCACACAATAAGTTTTTACCAGTAATCCCATTGTGTTTTAGCTTGATTTAGTAATTTTTTCTGTTGCAAATGTTCATTGGGCCTGATTTAAACTTGAATGTTTTTGAATGCGTACAGATCTGAAATGTTGTCGGCAGGCGTGGAGCGAATCATTGAGCAAGTGATAGAGCCCAAGATGCATCACGTCTTCAGACCACAAATTGAGAAGGTAATAATGCCATTGTTTAGTTTTAGCACTGATCAGGCTTTGTTCCGTCTTGTGTGAGTTGTCACCACTTAATTGGCCGCGTTTGTGAAAGATTTCTGGAATTGGTGCACAAGTAGTGATGACGGAGAGAGGGTGGCATACTTGGACCCATTGCCGCCAAGCACTAATTGCATGGATACGCTAGAGGTTTTTGCTCATTTCAATGATGTTAGTCATTAGTCATATGTACTTCCCACCATATACACGACAACCAGTCTCCTATGAATGACTACACAGTTCTGGTGGTGTTTCTGCACGACCATAGCTTCCTTTAATATACATTGTGTACACCACAGGCATGCATTCTTAGAATAAACACCCTGAATGGATATTTTGCCTTTGGCAGGTTGTAGATGAATTTCTCGACCCTAAGGGAAACAAGGATGCAGAAAACGTCAAGAAAGATTTGGCCACAACTTCCGGATGGCAAGGTAAATGTTATGTCTCATAACTAATGTGTCTGGCATTTCAATAGTTTATTCCAAAACCCAAACTCATTGATGTTACTCCGGGAATGTTGGTTTATAAACCATCTGTTTTTAACTCTTTGAATTAATTGTTTTGATCCAGTAAATTGGATTGTCTTTTCATTGAGTTAAGATTGACTTTCCGTGCATTGAAGGAAAATTTAAAAAAACAACCTAATTATGACCTCTAGGTGTGTCTCAGCAGATCACGCCCCCTGCACCTCCTGACCTTCCACCAGAGGTTCCGATTCCTGCACCACCGCTCCCCCCTTCAGAACCCCCAGCTGAACTCCCTGATGAACCACCCGATGAACCCCCAGACTCCCCTCCCGGCGAGCCAGTGACATCAAGCCCGATAAATCTTGAGTCAATAAAGGGCCCGCAACCAGGAAACTCGCCGGCTGTTTCGTCTGGAAGTACTACTCCTTCCTCCACAACCAGCAAGGGCCACGAAACCCCTAGCCTGGTTAAAAAGCAGTCGGGAGGGATCGGACAAGTGACAAGTGAGGTCAAAGGGGACAAGAAACCACTCGGTGAGCCATCAACCGATTTCAAACCAGCTGTTCCTGCCAACATTTTGAACGTCAAAACCGAACCAATTAAAAGTCAACCAGTAAAATCTCAGCCAGTCAAAGACCAAGAGGTGAAGAAAATGGCAAAAGTAATCAAGAAAGTTTCCCCTGGATCTAAACTTGTTGACACTATCAAAATCCCTGACAAAGTGAAAATGATTGTTATCGGTAAGCCCTCTGCTTCAAAACCAAAAACTCCAGAAGATTCGAAGACCATTGACAACAGGTCCAGCATCCAAACCATATTCAAGAAGGCAACGCAAGATTCGGAAGCAAAGCCTTCTTCACTAACGTCATATGTGGAAAAGACGTTCATCGCCTCCCGCCTTGAAATGGTCACTGCAGAACCCACTGTGAGGAAGTCTTACCTAGATTCAGAGTATGCTATGGACATTGGATCCTCAGAGTCACAGTCCAAGGCAGGCGTCAGTCAATTTATCAGAGAGAAGCATCGCAGCTCGAGTCCCCTGAGCAAACCTGATGTGCTGGATTCCTCAAACATAGACATGGATCAGGCGGATCCAAGCATTTACCCGGAGACCGCCGACGGAGAACAAATCAAGAAAGGAGAGGAGTCGGACGGAGAGAGTGGCTTGTCTGACATATCGGTCAGCTCTGTCCACACCAGTGATCTGTCATCATTTGATGAGGACATCAGCACCTCTAGTTCCAGTTCCAGCTCTGATTCAAGTAGTGAGGAGGAAAAGGAAACTAAACCAAAACGATTTTCACCCAAAATAAGTAAGTTATTGAGTTTTAACAGGATTAGGTTTAGGTTTTTTTAACAATTGAAGGTTGTATAGTGAGGAGAGCAGAGCTATGAGAGTAACTTTACAGTTAGCCCCTGAGATGGCATCAGGTGACATCCTCGCATCACCTCAAACAACTCCTGGAATAACAAGTTCCACAGTAAATACTTGATATCACTTGAGTGAAGAATGAGCCAGGCATTCAACTTCAAGATAAATAATTGCAGCACCTCGGTCACAAAAGGGAGAAACACTAACGGTGCTTAATCCATCAATTTCAATACAAATTTTCACACGCCATAAAGGTTAAAATGAATGTGTAACCTAAAGCAGAAAGGTGCCGTCACAGCATTGCTCATGGAGTTTTAAGGATTCTGAACTTCAAGAATGGGTAGTAATTTATTAGTACTTGCTAAAATCCCCTTGTATTTGTTTTTTCCTCCAGAAATTACCTTTTCCGCCCTGTACCCTTCTGACAGTGACTCAGAGGCTCCCTCTGAAGCGACTGCCAGTACTGACACTAGCAGGCCTGCCTCTGTGGCCTCGGACAAAGCCTCAGCAAAGAGGTCCCCAAGGGCACAGGCTGCAACCTCCAGGGCGCTAGCAATAAGTCGTTACCATGGAGACAGTGAGGACGAGGACTCGCGACAAGAGAGAAGAAAGAAAGCGGTGAGTGGAAGTTGACACAAAAAAAACCAATAGTGCTGGGGCAGTTTGGGGCGGTAAAGGGAGTAACAGACAGGATGGTTTCGGGCAGGGCATTGCAGGTACTAATGGTGTACATGCTCAGTTTTAAATAAACATGTCAACATTAGTTATTACGGTGGACTTGTTTCTCCTCATCAGGCCTTGGCTAAGGAAGAGAGAGCCCGCCGGCGACAGTTGGCAAAAGAAGACAGAGAGAAAGCTTTTACTGAAAAACGTGAGAAGAGGATTTTGGATTCTGAAACAACAGATGGTATGTCACTACTCTAAAACCCCTGTGCTTTTTTCTCAGAGCAGTATAAAGTTGACTGTTGCCTCAGTCAGTTTTGCTCTAATGGCAGTTCGTCAATAGTGTATTTTGAAGGTTAAGAAGATCCCAACAAATATGCTTAGGGGGTCAGGGTTGAGATTATTGAGGCTTCCAGTGAACTGGATGTATTTAACCATCACTTCAACCTGTTCTATTTACTGACCAAAAAGAAAATCAATTGCTCTTGCCAAAAAAAAAAAAACCAAGTTTAAGTATGCTTCCCAAACTTATGGAGTAGCTATAGAGTATCTAGACTTGCCCCTATATTGCCTCAGCATGTTTTAAACAATTGATAAGGGAATTAAAAAACCTTTCTTCAATTCCCCCGGATTACAAAGGTGTGTGTATTAATTTGTTGGGTTTTTGTTTTTATAAACAGACTCAAGTGAACCTAAGAACCCCGTTCGTAGGGTGGAAGCTGCAACAGCCTCCCCACTTAAGGCCACTAAAGAGCAGCTTAAGGAGCAGAAGATGCTGGAGAAGAAACGAGAGGTCCGACGAAGACGCTCGCTAAACAAACGCTACTTCTCAGACGAGTTCTCCTCATCCATGCAAGGGATGAAAGTAAGTCCTCGCCGGTGGGTCTGAGATGGTAATTAGGATGGGTTTGCTTTGTCAGTAGCATATATGATAATGGTTTAAAAGTGGTGTTTCTCTGTTGAACCCCTTTGTGTTTGAAAACCCTGCCCATAACTCCTCTTACTGCCCTGCATGTTACTCCTTGTGGGCTTCCTGCCCTAACAAGAGAGGGTTGCTTCTTTGCGCGAGTGTCTTTGCGTGAGTGTCTTTGCGTGAGTGTCTTTAAGTAAGCGCCTTTGCACGGGCGTCTTTGCGCGAGCGTCTTGCCTTACAAAATCAGATTGTGTATTTGTCAAATAAGGGAATTTCTGTGACCCATTCTGGAAGAAGGTGACACAAGTCATTCACAATTGAATTTATTTTCTCAATATTTGTTGTTTAACCAGTTCGCGCCAGAGGACGTGCATACACACAAACTTTAAAAAAAAATCTAAACGGATGACTGATAAACGTCACGAGCAACTCGGAGCGAAACCGGAAATATCGGTCAGCGACCGGCTCGCAGCTGGCATGGGTGGGTGTGCTGCCCACGTACTGCCGGCCTACGACCGCTGGGGTCGATGATCGTGGAGAATAATCCCGCACCTGGGTCCGGTACATACAATTGATAAAACGGTGCGAACTGGTTAACATTCTTTATCAATGATTTGCTTGTGTTTTTCTCGAGTGTGCAAATTCTGAGATTCCTAATGTGTACTTGTTAAAGAAAACATAACAGTTTGCGTTTTAGTTTTGTTTGTATTGAATTATTTCCTACATGATTCAGTTTTCATAAACGAATGAATATCCTGATGGATTCATATTGAAATACATTTACATGTAAAATTGTTGTAAAACTTATTGTTTGTGTGACTGATGTCACTGTTTTCCAGAGCAGGTCACATTTGGTTTCATCAACAACTTAACACCCAGTGTGCAATTAGGTAAAACTTATTAAAAACCTCTCTAATCAGTTTAAAAACTACATTGGTATGAAGGGTTTTTCTATACATTTGGTGGTAATTTGTGCTCTTTTCTATACAATCTTGGCATGTTTTTCTTCAGATGTTTTGGGTGGTGGACCATATTTGTTTAGACTGAAGATATATATATATTTGTTTTCTACAAAGGGTTTTGATGATTTTGATGATTTGCAAGTCTGTACCTTGTATACTTGCATTATGTACAAGGAATAGTTATAACTCAAACAATTATTTCCATTGCTTGTCAGAATGGAACCATTTTCATAATTCTTGTACCCCTACCGTTTTCATACCTACACCCTCTTTAGCTTTTGTCATTGGACTTCCTCTATTCTCATTTTCTCAAATCTTATTTTTGTTCTGAAAAACAATTGCAAGTTTCCACACTTAATCAGCAAAATCCCACGCATCTGTTGGCAGTTGATTTGTTTCTCCTAAAAGTCACTTTTGTCATTTAACAGGTCTGTGGCAAATTGTTTTAATTAATTCTGCAAAGTTTGAAAAATTGTATTCAATCATTTTTTGCTCATGCTTTGTTGAATGGTACTTGTAAAAAAATGTACTGCAGTGATTCTAATAATAAGATTTTTACCCAAGTCCTGACAAAACTTAAATTCAACATACTTGTCCCACAGGAATTAAAAATATCAAACCCTTGTGAGAAGCAAGAAATAGTTCACTGAAAGTGATCTATGTCATTAATTTCATTATTTTTCTCTTTTTACTTTTCAAAGGAGACGGTGTCTCAGCAAGAAGATGATGATAAGATGCAGCAAGAGGAGGAAAAGCAGGCAAAGCAAGCAGAGATGGTCCCCCTGACAGCGCTCATCCGCAAGGAAAAGCTTCAGTGCTTCCACCTGATCTACCGCGAGCGTCGGGAGCCTCAGGTCAAATGCCACCATCTGCTCACCCAAGGACTGAGCGGGGAACAGCAGAAAAAGCTGAGCACTCGCAAGCGAAAGGAGAGGAGAGACTCCAAAGTTTCAAAGTTCTCCTTTCCACCAGCCAAGGCGGTGACTGGTGCATCCGGTGAGAGAAGCAGTAAGGCAACTTTACAGTCGCAGCCAGCCAAAGTTCAGAAGGTTCCAGAGCAGGAGCAGCAAGAACAACAGCCACAAGAGGAGTCTGTTCAAGAACCAGAGTCTGTTCAAGAACCAGAGTCTGTTCAAGAACCAGAGTCTGTTCGAGAACCAGAGTCTGTTCGAGAACCAGAGTCTGTTCGAGAACCAGAGTCTGTTCGAGAACCAGAGTCTGTTCGAGAACCAGAGTCTGTTCGAGAACCAGAGTCTGTTCGAGAACCAGAGTCTGTTCGAGAACCAGAGTCTGTTCGAGAACCAGAGTCTGTTCGAGAACCAGAGTCTGTTCGAGAACCAGAGTCTGTTCGAGAACCAGAGTCTGTTCGAGAACCAGAGCCGGTCAAAGAACCAGAACCGGTCAAAGAACCAGAACCAGAGCCAATCCAAGAACCAGAGCCAATCCAAGAACCAGAGCCGGTCCAAGAACCAGAGCCGGTCCAAAAACCAGAGCCGGTCCAAGAACCAGAGCCGGTTCAAAATCCAGAGCCAGTCCATGAAGCAGAATCGGTCCATGAAGCAGGGTCGGTCCATGAAGCAGGGTCGGTCCTTGAACCAGAGTCGGTCCTTGAACCAGGGTCGGTCCTTGAACCAGGGTCGGTCCTTGAACCAGGGTCGGTCCTTGAACCAGGGTCGGTCCTTGAACCAGGGTCGGTCCAAGAACCAGGCTCGGTCCTTGAACCAGGGTCGGTCCAAGAACCAGAGCCGGTCCAAGAACCAGAGCCGGTCCAAGAACCAGAGCCGGTCCAAGAACCAGAGCGGGTCCAAGAACCAGAGCCGGTTCAAAATCCAGAGCCAGTCCATGAAGCAGGGTCGGTCCATGAAGCAGGGTCGGTCCATGAAGCAGGGTCGGTCCATGAAGCAGGGTCGGTCCATGAACCAGGGTTGGTCCATGAACCAGGGTTGGTCCAAGAACCAATGGAGCATCAGCAAGTAGAAGTTGTTCCGTCGTCTGTTGTTGATGAAGAGCCTTGCTCTTTGGAAGAGATTGGGAAGTTGGTTGAGAAAGAAGCAGTTTTGCTAGTGGAAAAACATGACAGAGTACAGCAGGAAGACCTAAAGCAGGATGTAGATGAACATGTACATGATTCGGGACAAAGAGAAGAAATTCAACAAGAAGGAGAAGAAAGGTATGAAAGAGTCAATGATCAGGAAGAGAAACAGCAGCAGGTTGAGCCTGAAGAAGAGGAGCTTCCAAGGAATGAACAGGGTTTAGGGCTAGATGCTGAGAAGCTGATAGAAGAGTCCAAAATGCAGGAGGTCCAGGAGGTAACCCATGAAGAGCAGAAAATCCAAGAGGAGTTGGATCATCCTGAGGAACAGACTTGTGGTGAAACAGTTGAGCCCTCACTGAGAGATGCTACTGCTGTTGAGCAAGAAGCAAAAACTCAGCAAATTGTGACAGCAGACGAAGCAGGGCCAGCAGTTACCATGGAGCCAGCAGCTACCGTGGAAATGCCAAGTGAGGAAATCGACAACCCACCGACTCCCACTCAGGATGAGCCATCAATTTACTCGGATGTAGAGTCAGAGTCTGAAGAGCACAGCGACAAAGGATCAGCCATTCCTATTTACACAGTGCACAGCCCCAAGCACCTACCTCTTGGGTCGGTTTTCAAGCTCAGTCAGACATCCCTTCAGGACATCAAACCTGTTGGGGTACAACCAGGGATGAAAACCTCTGTACCCGATGACACTGAAAAACATGGAGAATCTAGTTACAAGCGTGAGGATAGCCTTGATAGTACCACGGACAGCGACAAACAAGGAACTAGTTCCAAAGCTGTGTGCTCAAGCACCCAAGATAAACCAACTAGCAGTGAGACTTCAGAGTCATCCCAGCTTGAGAGCCGCTATGGAACCCGCCCCAAGCGTCACGCCACCTCTCCCCGCGACTCGCTAGATGATGACTACTATTACTATGGCCAGCCCAAACGTGGCCGCTACTCACAGTCCCCCATTTCCCATCAGGAGGAAGGCGATAAAGCTGGACGTTCCAGGTCAAGGAGGGTATCGACAGACAGCGGTAAGTCAGATGCCACTAGCCGTGAGGCTGCTGACAGACCCACAAGGTCATCCCGTCAGAGGCACGTCTCTCCACCCCGGCGGTACTCCCCCAGTGATAACAGGTCGTCTTACAGGAGATCATCTACATCATCGCCCCACCCTCCTCCTGCCCCAACTCCACCCACAAAGCAAACAAGGCGTGGCTCTTCACCATCTTCCCACGAGCACTTCACAAGACGCTCCTCGGGTCGAGATGAGTCTAAACGGGGCAACCGCTACTCAGACATGTATTATTACAACGACCGTGGATCGCGTAACCAAACACCAAACAGGGGAGGGGACAGAGGAAGAGCTCCTGAGCCAGCTAGTAGTCGGCGTGGGTCTAGACGCTCTTCAGATGACAGATCAGGCAACCAACCTCCTACAAAACGACGAAAGTAGATATCCTCCCAGGTAAACCAAGTTATTAATTTCTTAAATTTCGCCTTTAGCTGGCTTGTGTTTATTGTGCTTAAAGGTCGTATACCATTTGCAGATAACGAATTATTACCGAATTATTAAGAAATATACAAATCAAATAAGTTAAGAGGGCCTAATATTAAGAAATGTTTTACTTATTTGAAAGTAAATAATTGATTAGGCATCCAGCAAAATGATAACTAAGTAACCTGTCATTGTTCCAGACGGCAACCGCAAAAAATAAAATTAATTTAAAGAACAACTGCCCGACGGTTGACAATTAACGTCGTTTTTCCTTGCTTTTTTCTCGCCATCCATGATTGTAATATTTTGGACAGGTCAGTTAAAACAATATTTTCTATTAAATACAACCCCCAATTCACCTATTCCTGATAATTCAAGCACTTTACCAATGGTGTATACGACCTTTTTATTGCAGTAGACCTAACGCCTTAGACCTCTCGCTTTGTTTACATATCCCCCTATCTATGAGAGCCAGCATCTCTACTTCGTCCCTACTTCGCTATTTAGAAAAGTGCATATGAAAAAAAAGCCATTAAGTTATTGGGTCTCGAGTCTTTTCAATAGTACAAATTAAAAATCTGGAAAAGTTAAAGCATTTTCTGTGGTGAAATTGTTCGCAGTTTATATCTGATGCCAATCACAACAGGTTCTGTGTTGTTCTCTAAGG
The DNA here is from genome assembly GCA_037893245.1 of Crossaster papposus. Taxonomy (NCBI): domain Eukaryota; kingdom Metazoa; phylum Echinodermata; class Asteroidea; order Velatida; family Solasteridae; genus Crossaster; species Crossaster papposus. The sequence goes on from JBAIAA010000182.1 coordinate 165,523, forward strand.
CCGAGAGATTGGAAAATTGTGCTTGCAGACACTATGTATTCGTTCATTTGCTGGGCATCTACCTCTTTTTGGTTTCCATTATCAAGGTATGTTCAAGCTCTGTAAATATTAATATTTAGATACCCTGACATTTTTATCCCAAAATTATGTTTCCCCGAAGCAGGTAATTTTTTATTTCGCTTCCAAGCTCTTGGCCTTTTACGGCTTTATATTTTAAGGTCAATCCATTCATTAACATTATAATCAGTTTGAAGCATCTTTTTTTTATTTCTTGCATTGCTCTGTAAATATTGCTCACAATTTTAAGGTCAAGAATGCTGTTGTTCTGATATTAAGCAAGATGTTGCATGATGATACATGTGCTAGAATGTGTCATGTATGCAGTTTGTGATTGTATGTGGGCAAAATGTTTAAAACATAACTTTGTACATGTAGGATTGTGTGGATTCATCTATTGAAATTATTCAAATTATTCAAATTGTGATAAATTATAACAAAATTTGATAACAAAAATGATTTCAACCAATGTAGTACAATTTCTGTGTAATTTCCAAATCATTGAATTCATTTTTACAAATGATTGGAGTTTACATCCTGAAAAGCATGATTTTGTTTGTTTACTTATATTTAATTTTATAACAAAAGATGTGTTTGTTTTGTGGTAAACTTAAGCACAAGAAACTTATGTTGCTAGAATAACATAACCGGTATTGTAAAGTGGAGATGTAACTTCAGATTGGTCAAACTTTGACTTTGGCGAAATAAAAGACTTTTGGGACAAATTAACAATTGTACACACAAGATTAGCCTTCCTTTTTTTTGAAAATTGGGTAAAACGTTTTATATTTTGGAAACATTTAAAATTGTAAGGGGTTAGCCTTGCATTTTTATCAAAATTGGCAAAAAGTCAAATTTTTGGAAACATTTAAAATTATAAGGGTTTAGCCTTGAATTGTTATCAAAATTTGCCAAAATTGGCATTTTGGGAATATTTAAAATTGTAAGGGGTTAGCCTTGCATTTTTATCAAAATTGGCAAAAATTTGACTTTTTGGAAACATTTAAAACTGTAAGGGGTTAGCCTTGCATTTTTATCAAAATTGGCCCAAATTGGCATTTATGGAATATTTAAAATTGTAAGGGGTTAGCCTTGCATTTTTATCAAAATTTGGCAACAATTTGACTTTTTGGAAACATTTACAATTGTAAGGGGTCAGCCTTGCATTTTTATCAAAATTGGCAAAAAGTCAAATTTTTGGAAACATTTAAAATTATAAGGGTTTAGCCTTGAATTGTTATCAAAATTTGCCAAAATTGGCATTTTTGGAATATTTAAAATTGTAAGGGGTTAGCCTTGCATTTTTATCAAAATTGGCAAAAATTTGACTTTTTGGAAACATTTAAAACTGTAAGGGGTTAGCCTTGCATTTTTATCAAAATTAGCCCAAATTGGCATTTATGGAATATTTAAAATTGTAAGGGGTTAGCCTTGCATTTTTATCAAAATTTGGCAAAAATTTGACTTTTTGGAAACATTTACAATTGTAAGGGGTTAGCCTTGCATTTTTATCAAAATTGGCCAACATTTGACTTTTTGGAAACATTTACAATTGTAAGGGGTTAGCCTTGCATTTTTATCAAAATTGGCAAAAATTAGACTTTTTGGAAACATTTACAATTGTAAGGGGTTAGCCTTGCATTTTTATCAAAATTGGCAAACATTTGACTTTTTGGAAACATTTACAATTGTAAGGGGTTAGCCTTGCATTTTTATCAAAATTGTCTAAAATTTGACTTTTTGAAAACATTTACAATTGTAAGGGGTTAGCCTTGCATTTTTATCACAATTGGCAACAATTTGACTTTTTGGAAACATTTAAAATTGTAAGGGGTTAGCCTTGCATTTTATCAAAATTGGCAACAATTTGACTTTTTGGAAACATTTACAATTGTAAGGGGTTAGCCTTGCATTTTTATCAAAATTGGCCAACATTTGACTTTTTGGAAACATTTACAATTGTAAGGGGTTAGCCTTGCTTTTTTTATCAAAATTTGCAAAAATGTGACTGTTTGGAAACATTTAAAATTGTAAGGGGTCAGCCTTGCATTTTTATCAAAATTAGCCAAAATTGGCATTTTGGGAATATTAAAAATTGTAAGGGGTTAGCCTTGCATTTTTATTAAAATTGGCAAAATTTTGACTTTTTGGAAACATTTACAATTGTAAGGGGTTAGCCTTGCTTTTTTATCAAAAGTGGCAAAAATTTGACTTTTTGTAAACATTTACAATTGTAAGGGGTTAGCCTTGCATTTCTATATAAAAATTGTCTAAAATGTGTTTTTGGAAACATTTAAAATTGTAAGGGGTTAGCCTTGCATTTTTATCAAAATTAGCCTTTTTGGAAACATTTAAAATTGTAAGGGGTAAGCCTTGCATTTTTATCAAAATTGGCAAAAATTTGACTTTTTGGAAACATTTACAATTGTAAGGGGTTAGCCTTGCATTTTTATCAAAATTGGCAAAAATTTGACTTTTTGTAAACATTTACAATTGTAAGGGGTTAGCCTTGCATTTCTATATAAAAATTGTCTAAAATGTGTTTTTGGAAACATTTAAAATTGTAAGGGGTTAGCCTTGCATTTTTATCAAAATTAGCCTTTTTGGAAACATTTAAAATTGTAAGGGGTAAGCCTTTTATTTTTATCAAAATTGGCAAAAATTTGACTTTTTGGAAACATTTAAAATTGTAAGGGGTTAGCCTTGCATTTTTATCAAAATTGGCCAAAATTTGACTTTTTTAAAACATTTAAAATTGTAAGGGGTTAGCCTTGCATTTTTATCAAAATTGGCCAAAATTTGACTTTTTGGAAACATTTACAATTGTAAGGGGTTAGCCTGGAATTTTTCAAAAATTGGCCAAAATGTGACTTTGGGGGGGACAAATATATAATTGTAAGGGATTAGCATTTTGAATTTTGACGGGGGGGGGGGGGGTGGGGGGGGGGGGTGGGGGGGGGGGGGGGGGGGAGGGCGCAAAACTGAATTTGTTGTTCAATTTTAGGACTGGGTATCTGTTTTCTTGTTTATATAATTTTCTGTATAATATAACATTTACTTGCATCCTATATTTCTGTGTAAAAAAACCATTTTACTCATTTAAATGAATAACTAAATCAACAAAAATTGCATTTTATAGTGACATAATTTTAAAATAAAAAAACGGTGCATAACGTGCTAATAAATATTTTTTTTAAAACAATTATAACGTAATGTATTTTGTTCATAAACCATATGATAAATGTATTACTATTACTACACACAAAACTTAGGAAGGTGTATGATGAATATCTATAAAAAGACTTGTGTATTTTTTGTTTACATTATGTCAACCTAAGGTTTATATATAACGTTTGATAATTTTTTCTTCAATTAGCCAGTAGCTCAGCCAGAAATATAGACTATCTCCAAACTTTTAATTTTTTGAAAATTTGGGCATAGGTTCCCATCCCGTGATAGGGATCTGAACCAGGGACCGCAGGTTAGTCCTATACACAATTTAAAAAACAATTTGAAGATAGTCTATATTTCAACCAGGGAAACTGAGCTTTGGACTTAGTTAATTTTTCAAGACACAAAATGTTTCCAATGATAACTGGACTTACAATGAAAACATAAGAGCACCATTACAACATTTGAGCAAAATGGCCACAAAAAAAGCCAAAAAACAATTATACAACATTGTTCTATTTGACAGCTTTAAAATAAACTTTATTCATGATTTATTAATATATGGTAATTGTAGGAAAATTTTAAAAATGAATAACAATATTTTGTTTCAAGGTGATGGTAACAAAAGGACGGACCAAAATGGCCTTTGCGCAGGCAATAACATAATAACAAAAAATTAACTATTTCAATCATCAATTAGTTTGATAGTTGCTAGATGTACATCAATTAAACAATCTTGTACATGTAACCTGTCACCAGGACATGAGATTAAAGTCAAAAATTGCCTTTTTTAAAGGGTGGTAAATTTTTTGTTTTTCCGTGAATCTTAATCTGCAAGTCTTGTTTTACCTTTCTCAAATTTTGTTCTTTTAAACATCTTATTTTATCCCATATTTTATTATGTGGTCATATATTCACTGTAACACAACTGTAGGATTGTAAATGCCATTTTCTCAAGAATCAGTTTTACCACTTAAAGTAAGTTGCTGGTCTTTATTTTCAAAACTGAACTTGGGCACCCCCTAATGTTGTATACCGTTGGAAAGCTCTTGTTCTGCAGAATCCAGATAGAGCAAGATCTCAATTTTTTTGATTTTTGGCTTTAAAGCTCATTTTGTGGCGACAGGTCACATATGTAAATGAACATATTTATGAAACATTTCACAAGCAGTAAATGTATTCTCAATGTTGGTATTCATGTCTACATACTTGTAAAACTAAATTCTCTCATTTTTGTCTGTCATGCTTTTGACTATAAATACGATTTCTTAAAATTGTGGATGCCTGATGATCTGAATTATATTCAGGTACATCAAATGCACAAATATATTAAATAATGCCGAGCTTGTAAAAATGTCATAGTTTGAGATGTACAAGTCTTTCCACGCCAATGAAGACGACTCGGGAGAAAGTTTCATTGAGTAAAAGATTCACTTTCAAGAGCACCTTTCAATTCCATGTGTCCTGATAATTCAATTTTGAATCTAGTTAAATTGACAAAAACAAATTATGCTTATCTTCAAATAGCTCGGGTTGAAGCACCATTCTGTGGTTGTTTTCCCGAGGTTCCACGTTGTTTGAGGGCTGTGGATCGGCTATTGAGGCACACTTCATGGTTCAGTCGTTGGGCATGATGGTTAGCAACAAGCCCTTCTCTGGCCACAGGTTCTACGTTGTTTGAGGGCGGTGGGATCGGCTATTGAGGCACACTTCATGGTTCAGTCGTTGGGCATGATAGTTAGCAACAAGCCCTTCTCTGGCCACAGGTTCTACTTTGTTTGAGGGCGGTGGGATCGGCTATTGAGGCACACTTCATGGTTCAGTCGTTGGGCATGATGGTTAGCAACAAGCCCTTCTCTGGCCACAGGTTTTACATTGTTCGAGGGCGGTGGGATCGGCTATTGAGGCACACTTCATGGTTCAGTCGTTGGGCATGATAGTTAGCAACAAGCCCTTCTCTGGCCACAGGTTCTACGTTGTTTGAGGGCGGTGGGATCAGCTATTGAGGCACACTTCATGGTTCAGTCGTTGGGCATGATGGTTAGCAACAAGCCCTTCTCTGGCCACAGGTTTTACATTGTTCGAGGGCGATGGGATCGGCTATTGAGGCACACTTCATGGTTCAGTCGTTGGGCATGATGGTTAGCAACAAGCCCTTCTCTGGCCACAGGTTTTACATTGTTTGAGGGCGATGGGATCGGCTATTGAGACACACTTCATGGTTCAGTCGTTGGGCATGATGGTTAGCAACAAGCCCTTCTCTGGCCACAGGTTTTACATTGTTCGAGGGCGGTGGGATCGGCTATCGAGGCACTCTTCATGGTTCAGTCGTTGGGCATGATGGTTAGAAACAAGCCCTTCTCTGGCCACAGGTACATTTTAGGAAGATCCATCTGTCGCAAAGAAAATTGACGAGTACATTTTTGGCACTCGAGGTATCGTCTAGAAGGATTCTTTTGAAAACGAGGATGGTTCTCGATCCACGGTCTCGCTTGCTTTTGCAATTATTCTCAAGTTTACGAATGAAACAAATTTTACAATTGCAGCCATTTTACAACTTGACCTTTAACACGAACATCGTATACAATTTAAAATACTGCATATAAAACCCCAGTTTGATTGCAATTGGACCAAGTTTTTGAATGAGACGCATTTATATAATTCAAGCCCGTTTTCAAACTTGACCTCAAATAACCTTTGACCTCAGTACTTGACCTTTGACACGACCACTATTTTGATTGGAATTGGACTTCAATTATGTATACAAGACCAATTTTTGCCCAAGTTCCATACCCAAAATAAATGGACAAAATGGTGAAGAAGAGTTTACTTGTGTCGGTGAGTACGTTTATTGAAGTATGTTCGTGTACTTCACGATACTTACTTGTTCTGATGAGGCCAAGTCATCTAGCTCCTCGTCCAGTAAGTTGATAAAGTCATCAGTGAACAGCACCTAGTCAATCGGCACAAACATGAAGAAAACAAGAGGGAGTAAGGAGGACGTAGCACCAACAAAGCAATATGTACTAGGGCCGCGTTACTTAAAGGAAACATGTAGTCTAACATCTTCATTACGCATTTTTTGTTTTAAATCAATAGATTTATGTGTATCAAATGTGAATAAAAAGCAAAATTGGTTCTAGTGTACGTTTAGTGTGGTAATTTGCCGTCCAGAAATTGACCCCCCCTTTTTAAATTTCGCGGCCACTCAAAATGAGTGACGTAAATCGAGTCAGAACCCGGACAAATTATCGATAGTCGGTACGCGACGTCTAGGTACGAGACGGGTTCGCGTGGCCACGTACGCACACATTGTTGTGTGTACGAGAGTGAACGAATCCCGTATGCCTTGTGCACACGTACGTACATGTACATGTAAACGCGATCACCCACACGCACGCTGTCCAAAGCAAAGGATACCGTACAAAGTACATGTACATGTACAGTAATCGGCGCGGACTAAACATGGACGATCGTGAAAGTTCTTCGTCGGTTTTTAGTGAATCTGACGAAAACAGTACAGATTCGCCCGATTGGAATATCGTTAGGACAGCATCTGACTTCAGCATGTTTTTTAAGGGCATGCCAAAGTTGCTGTACAGACCAGTGTCGAAGCACGACCGCTCAAAATGGTCGCTGCAGATCGGGCCGAAAAATCACTAGGCCCGGCGGGACCACTTCGCTCTGGTAAGATTTACTTTGGCTGTCCAAATCCTCCGATATTTAGGATCAGCCGAAAACAAATGAAGGCTTACTCCATCCTTGGTAGTTTTGCTACACCCAGCAGCTACACATCTAGTCGGCATGACTGAAAACAGTTGTATTTTTACCCTGATTTAGAATAAAAAACCGGCATGGTAAACTCGTAGACAAAGACTTGTTGCATGCAATGCGCGCATAATGCAAGCCAGGCCCGGGTAGCGCCCCCCCGCAGTGAGGCAATTCTCTGCCTCGATTTTTGTCATACCCCACGCGAAGTTTTATGTTAATGAGGCTTCCCTTTGAGGGGCGGAGTGGTATGACTAAACATTTTCAAAAATTATTTTCTCCCATTTATCACAGAAAATAAACACAACCTCACACATAATGTTGTTGTCAATATGATACTTTATTGATTTAAGCAAAAAAAAACCTTATTACATGTTTCCTTTAACGCTAAACTGTATAGAAAGTTTCTATAGAAACTCAGATGAGATGTGAAGGTTTGCATGGCAAAAAGGGAATAAGTATGACCATGTGGTAATTCTTGTTAGTGAGATGTTTGGTTATGAAAAGGACCGGAGAGAAAACAACGTTTCGGACACTATTAAAATGACCAAAGTAATTTTCATCCTATTGCAACAAATTTCTCTTTATACTCGCTGCAGAAGCCCCTGTGCATTTGAAGCCATGGGCCGTAGTTAATACAGGGAACCTCTTTGCAGATCCTAGATTTGGAGGGCATCACAATTTGTATGACGGCCAAAACTCGTTATCGATTAATACCTACCTGTAGCCACTGGCCTCTCGCTGCATACGGATGGGATTCCTCTACAAAAGCACCTTCCACACCATTAGACACCAATGTTATTGCACAATCTCCAGCGACGCTCTTGAACGTGAAGTGCCGGCCGTGTTTTAAGCGACCCCTGACGAGAGAGAAGTTTATCAAGGCCGCTTGTTAAAGCTGACAATGCCACATCCCAACGTGAAACAAGTCAAGGAAGTCAATTTTAATTTTTTTAAACTAACCCCCCAATGGTTCCTCATGACTTCCCTGCTAATTCCAACACAGTCCAACAAACAGTGGCTTGTCTGACATTACTGCTCAATCCAACACAGTCCAACACTTTATGTTGTCTGGTACCTGAACATATAGAACAACTTGCCTGCTAAACCCAACAGGATCCAATTATTATTTGTCAGTTGGTTGCTGGATCCAACTTTATTTACCAGTAACCCAACAGAATGCGATTCTGAATGCGTCCGGAATATATCAAATGATTCGCCTGCCAAAATTTAACAGGGACCATCGGAAATATCAACTTATTGGATCTTGTTGTATTCAGCAGGTTTAGGGTTAAAACGGTTGAGGGATTTTATTTTTAGACTTACTTCATGGACAATGGTAGCAACGCGGCAGCTTCATGATTCAGCCTGATGTGGACCCTGTCTAGACAGCGTGGGTTACCTAGCTCCACCAGGTTACCCTGAGGGTCACTGTCACTATCCAGGGAAGACTGTTGCTGGGAGTCATGGTAGGTCTGGTTAGCTGTGGGCTTGCTGGCCTGGGGGTTAGCGATGGGCGGTAAGGCTGGCCGCTCACTGGCTAAGCCCATCGTCAATGCTGCTTTGATCTGTTCCGATTCTACGATAGGCAAGGCAAGTCCGTGTTTGGTAGCTAATCACTAAGTACATGTACAAGTAATGCATTGATAGCCTAGTATCCGAATGCTATGTCGGAATCCGTAAGGTTTTGAATGCCATTTTGTGAGAGGGTTTTGGCAAAATGGGACAGAACTGGGCAGAGAATTAAAAAAGAGAATAAAAGTATCTTTACAATACCGTTTGTTGTGCTTCAATCGGACATTCGGTTATTAAGTTATGCATGTTTACAACGTGCATTTATCAACTCGTTGCCAAAGTAAAATGTTAGTGGAAAGGAAAAAGACTAATTGTTTTTCCATAAAAGACACTTATTTCACTGCTTTCTTACTTTTTTCTTTAGTTAGTAGACAAGATTACAAATATCAATTAATAAAAAAATCCCATTTGTGAGGAATTTTTCAAAATGTAAACAAAAATGCCCACATGAAAAACCAAAATATATTCAACATTTATGTGCATTTTAACACGAGACAGATCTCAAATTCAAATCGAAATCTTAAATGTTAACGAAAAACCGAAAGCTTTCTACGTACGTTCCGGTGAGATTCTCTGAGACAGTGGTTTCTCGTCCCCGAGTACCTCGGCGTCATCCGGTTCCTGCCAGGAGCAACGAGCACTCACCCCACTCAGGTTGGATCCGTCCATGTCGATGCCTCGATCTACCTCATCCTGGAGGTGGGGGTTCAGCTCAAAGATGGTCTCGCCTCTCCGCATGTCTGTGATCAGCCATTCCCCGCCGGCACTATCGGGACAGGTTTAAAGAGAGAGTTGTGTACTGTGACAAAACGGTCTTGATGATCCAAGTTGTAACCGAGTCCATCGCAAATGTCAATAACATGTCGGAAATAACAGAAAGACATAACGCCTTCATAATTATTAGGTTTAACTATTTATGTTTTGCAATGAAAATGTAATTCAATTTTGCTATGAGAATTAAATAAAAACAATTATCACGTGTTTAGTTTGGTAATATTTACTTTCCCAATTTCAAATTACATGTGGTCTTACAATAACTAGTTACCCCGCCCGATATGGGGCATAAGAGTACCTCATCTTGTCCCTACACCCCATACACAATCCAACAGACTATTGTTACCCAACGCATCCCCCTAGACATCTAAAAGGAATTCCTGAGATTCCAGAAACACAATGACCAACACAGTCTTGCTGCATATGAATAACTAAGTTGCAATAAGTTGGCATAACAGAAGAAGTTATTGTGCTTTTTAATCTAAATCCCCAGATTATGACCAGATATAAAATTGATGTAGACTTGCACAATATTGACGGGCAAGTACATTTTTTAACCTCAACTACTTCCAAACAGAAAAGCACTGGCTTGCATTCCTTAACCAATCCCGCGAAACAGACACGATATACTCACATTGTCGTCGTTTTTAAGAGTTCCAGTACAGACGGACCGTTCCACCGTTGAGCTGCTTGGAGTTCCTCTGTGCACACACCAACTACCTGAAAATGAAAACAATAAACATGTCAATGAGTCCACTGAATGGTCATTTGGAACCACATAATTATTGGGAAAATATATTTAAAAACAAAATGTGTTAGGGTATATTATGTCACTGTCCTAATGTATTTATGAATGAAATAAAATGTTGCTAAACATGAAGCATCATAATTTTTCTTTAACCCTAACTACCCCAAACCCATCAAACTCCAACTGCAGCTTTCGCTAGGTTATGGCAGGTTTGGTACCAAACCGTAACAACTTGTTGTTAGACTTTGTTTGACTCAGTACTAAAGGCCCAGGGAGACCCTGTTGAATTCTGTGAGGTTCAGGACAGAAAGGCATGAGACTTGTCAAAATGTTAGAAATTTTGAGAATGCACAGGCATTTATACGCGAGTGACCCACATTGTCACGGCACAGTTCCTGGTCAACTGTAAGTGTATGTACACTTACACCTTGTATGTGTGTCCCCACTATAACACATAATACCACTGGCCAGTTATCACTGTTCCAAGTCAATTAAACTTCAACTGTTGGAGTTTGGCAGGTTTAGTACTGTTAGGTTCAGTACAATGTACCAAAAATTACTGAACATGTGTGAGCTGTTGAAGTTTGTTAGGTTTGGTATGCTTCCTAGTGCGAGAGCCTAGGGGGTTAGGGTTAAATGAGTCACTGATCGACTGATCGACGGATCGACTTCGATACTAGGCATAAATATTGTCAAAGGCCGAGACTCACAGGTTCAGTTGGACTTGTTAAGTCTAGCCTTGCAAAACCCTGAAGGATAGGTGGTGTGTGTTCTTGTTCCGAGTGCAATGTTCACGGGTCGCGTTCCCGCCGTTCGAGCGCGAGAACAGAGTTCGCGTGTCAAGAACAGACCGCCCGAACTCGGCCTTCAGCAATAAAATAGTAAACATCTGTTAATTTCATTGGACAGGGCCTTTAACCAATGATAAACATGGATCATTTTACCATGGCAACACACTGGTGCTGTTAGAGACAAACGAACGCCAGCTAGTTTGACCGAGTGAATACCTGAACGAAGCTGATGGTTCCTAGGGGAGTTGTGATGGGTTGGAGTTGGGCGTCTTCAGACATCAGCATATGTTGCACCCTGGACTCGCTGTTATCCAGGGGACTGTGCCATGATACATGGTCCCCAGCACACAACGTGTTATCTATAAAACAACCATGGAAAGACCTCAAGTTTTTTTGGGGGCAATGCACAGTTGGCAATTGTGTAGTTACGAGTCCCGTTCCTATATATAGGGAACAACCTATTTTTTAAGTTATTGGACTTGCCAAACTAATTTGGCTTAATAGGTTTGATTTAGGATATTAGGATAGCGGGCGTAGTTTTGATTTTATTTATTAATATTTTTAGGGGGGTGGGGGGGGGGGGTCAAATTGTGGGGTATAAACCGTATAAATAAAAAATGGCGATCACCACGACGCACAGTGAACATGCAAAACCGCATCGATTTGCAAAACACCAACTGCAAAACTGCAAAGCTGTTCGAATTATTAAAACAAAATTGAGTCATTAGAATTGAAAAAAAAATACTTTAGGTTGATAATGCCATTTAGGAATGATAAATAACATTCTTGACCTAAATTTAATTTTAAAAGGCCTGTAACTACACAATTACCATACAGTGGACCCTTGCTAATACAAATCTCTTTAAAATCTGGTTTAACAAAGAATGGTCAGCGGGCCAGTAGACTCTGGACTCTCGTTTCTTACCCGATTGGAAGACATATTTAGCGAGGCCCTGCATAAGTTGGGCAGGCCAGGTTGGGGGCGCCGTTTCCGTCGGTTCTCGTTTGAGTCGGAAGGCGAGTTCAAAGCCAAAGCCACTGGGAGCTTCGGGACTAGTGAATCTGTAAGTTGAAAAAAAAATTGCTCAATTCTTTTTTTCGTCGCAAGAATTTAATAATGGTTATTTTTGGTTTAAAATAGCAGAGAGCTAGAGACATTGTTTTATAATGAATTCTGTCAGGAAACAATGAAAGTGCAGGACGACTACAGTTAACCAACTGGATTTTTTTAAACTTAAAAATCGCAACTTGAGTTGGTATATTTGGGGCATAACTGTAACAGCAGCCCTAGGCCGAGTCCGCAGTATTTGGCTGCGGCTAGGGTCACTTCCCATAGACCTATGTGATATTTGTAGCCGTAGCCAAATGAATTTAAAACACTGTCTTACTCATGAACCCGTCCATCACCGTAGAGATCGGAGAGACCAAAGCTGATGTAATGCCAGTGAGGTGGGATCCCCCTCTCTGGCAGGCCTGGATTGCTGTACATGCTGATATAGTCCAACGGATCAGGACCACCTAACCTGTGAGACACACAAGCAAAGAGTTGAGGGTAATTAAACATCCGCACCCTCCTTTTTTAAAAACTATTAAGAGACAGTAGAATAATCTGCCCGAACAATTGTGAACATTAGACTCATTAGGCACATTTAAATGTCATCCGTTAGATATTGTCATCCAATTGCGCTGAACTACGGAGTTATAACTTGGTTTCCACTATAATGTAGAGCCGGATGGGACTTTCCCCTTCTCTTTTCCCCCCCCCCCAAAGTTTTTTTTGCAAGTTTTCGCTAAGCCCATCTTGTAAATCAGAATTAGTATAAATGTTTTGGATTCCTGTAAATATCCTTGTACGTCCGTAAATATTATGTTTGTAACGTTCTGTAAAAGTTGTATTTATATGTACTGACTTATTTTATTTATTTTAATGATGTATGCAGGGCCCCAATGAAAACCAGTTTTAAACTGTTTGGGCACACCCTGGGTAAAGAAATGGAATAAATAAATAAAATCTAGCCGGGACCAGACTTTTTGCTCGTTCCATTTAGCGCATAATACGTTGTAACAGCATTTCATTAACCTGCAAAAACAACACCATTAAATCTTGTGCGGAATGGAGCGCACCCCCGCACCAAAGTCTGGTCTCGGCTGGTATGTCTTAGCTCTCCAGCCATACTACTGTACCATACTACAGTGGACTCCACATTTTGTTCATCCTATTTCTTGGGAACGGGAGGTGGTTTTTTTGGGGGAAAAAATGAAGAGTAAAAATGTATTAAGAAAATGATAAGATTAAGAAATGTTTGCGGCATGCAAAGAACATGGCATTTTTTATATGAAAATTAATTCCGACTGTTCGAAAACAACGCCACATTCACAGGTCTAATAGAAGCCCATGACATTGAAATGCCTTTTGTAATGTATTGGTTTTTATTTATGGTTCTTAATCTTATTCCTCTCAAATGATGCACCATATAATTATGTGGGAACAGTTGCAGTCTAACTACGGTCAGTGATGATAGTTTTGCAATTTTTGCAAACTTACCAAAACTTGACAACGGCGGTGACTTGTAACGGATTTGGCTGATTAGGGTAGAGATTTCTACACGCGGAATAGACAGCCTCTAACCCAACAGGAACCATTGCCACGTTGTCGGAATTCTCGCCTCCATTTGCAGCCATTTCAGAGTTTGAGGCCAAAAACATCTTCTTCACCGTCTGAAGTTGAGTTAAGTTTTTACCATGGAGGTAGGAACTTACACTGGTGTACACTAGCCCAGCATGCATCTTACGTCCTATCGCCTCACAAGCGCGAGCGTGAACCAGTTAACAAGTATGATGTATGGCAACTGTTGCTTTGTATAGAAATACGGCGGCCGTACAATATGATGATAAAGTTACCAGACGACGTTTATTGACGTCCAATCCCATCTGATCCCATATCCCACCCTTTTGTCCATTTATCCTAGTATTGTACAGTCATCGGCCTGAATAACGTAAATGAATTGCTGAGATTCCGGGAATACAATGACCAATATAAGGGGGGGGGGGGGGGGGGGGGGGGGGGTGTACTCTCTGACTTATATTTTGCTTCATAATAATTAAAATATGGGATACCCAGTACGATGTAAGGCAGAGCGGACCCGTACCCTTGTCCCATACTCCGCAGACTTGTACACCCCCCATATATCTGAAAAGGATTTCTGAGATTAAAATGGCCATGAACAACACAAAAGAGGGGTGTATCAAATTTGTTCTGCATGGGAATACAAAAAATGGGACGAAGAGACCCCCCCCCCCCCCCCTATGGTCGTCATTGCGCTTGCGGAATGTTGTGGTTTCTCAAGAATTCCTTTTAGGTTTGTAGGGGGCAGTCTAGAGCATTTGAAACACGATATGTGGCAGAGCAATCCCCAACCCCCTCTTTTGTGTTGACCATTGTGTTCCCGGAATCTCAGGAATTCTTTTTAGGTTTCAAGGGGAATGGGTTAGGTAACAATAGTGTTGAGTGGTATAGGGATAAGAGGGGGGGGGGGGGGGGGGGGGCTACCCCTCTGCCACATATCGTGCTGGGTATAGACTAGGGGGGTGTCCGTCGGTCCTATATCTAATTGTTTGGTATATCCTCTGCGCTGTCATCTTCGCCTTGCTGTACCTCCAAAACAAAATTGGGGGGGGGGGGGGGGGTTGCAAACATGTACAAATATGTACGCCAATAAACACCAAGTCCCCCACACACACACGCATGTATACTTAGATTAGCTGCGCTAAATTAACCATGGCGGAATCGCTAAACATACATTACATCTACGTAGGCCTAGGTACGGCGCACAAACAATTATTTGCATATGAACGGTTCATCTGTTCCTTTCTCCATGATTGGACCGACTGAGCGGGGGTACGCGGCGTAGGCCGGGCCCCAAGGGTGTACTTTGCAATTCGGCGTGGTATGCATGGTGACCTCGCTGCCCTTTTATGAGGCCCACTGTACACCCATTGTACGCCGCTTATTCCTCCATACAGATTCCATGCACTGCAATCGTAGTGACTGGTATTACTATTATTACAATGCATACACACTGTACATAATATATTACACATCTGAATGGCATGTACATGTACACACACTACGGTGCCATATATTTTTTTCTTTACATCTAAAACACAAAGCACTGGACCAGTCGGAATTTCCCACGTTTCATTGTATTTCCATAAAGGCAATATAAAGACTATATACACGGTGGTCATCACCAGCGACTACTCAGTGTAAAAAAACTGAAAGTGAGTAAAATATACTACACATAGTACGGAGTCGGGAAGACGACAACCGATGATGATTTACCCAGCACTTCTGGTGTTGTTGTTGCTGACTATGGCGGGGAAGTGCCATCCAGAAGTCACAACAGTTGATGTTTCAACAATCGCAGGAGCCGATTTGGACACCGGCGAAAACAAACTTGAATCTGGGTGCAACGCAACATTGTCTGTGTCTGGAAAGAGCGTTGAAGACTTCCGCAATCTTGTTGACGACGGGGCCATTTTCATCTACTTGAAGCTGGTTTTCGAGGATGCCGAGTTTGACGACTCCCCCTCTGCCTACTTGAATGATACGGACAATGTCATTAATCCGCTGCGTTGGGTGTGGGCCAAGGGAGGGAGGGGAAAACTGTTACTATCCTCACCCTTCGACTTCAACCAGTTGTCTCTGACAACTCTGGGCTGGGATGTATATTCGATGGGAGTCGAGATCCAAGGCTGTTTGGGCGCCGATAATGATGATGAAGAAAGCATGAAAACGATTGCAATGTTGTTACGAGACCTTATAAAGGATGATGGTAATAAAACGGAGGATGACGTCATTGACAACGAGATGCTGATATGTCTTGAGAAGCAACTTGGGAAAGGAGACTTCCCCCTGCCAGGGGTTCTGTACTTTCCTGGTTCTTCGTACAGCATGATGCAAGCAAGCTCCGCCTTCGATTGTTGGCCTTATGACTCTGAAACGTTTGAGAGAGTGGCTCCCACACAGTACTGGCTTGGTTGGATCCTAGCCGGTGGCGTCATCCTTGCCTTGTACTCCCCGATGGCCTTGAGCTTCTTCGTCCAGAAGAATCAACCAGAACGCGACGGTAAAGGGATCGAAAGACTCAGCCTGGTCTCCGATCTACCCCTGGGACTGAAATTCGTCCTATGTTTCTGGAGGAATAACAATTTTTGTTTCGCCAGCACAAGGTGGACAATGTTCGTAGCGATCTTCCTGTTGCTGCAGTACATTCCCGTGCTAGTTTCGTTCGTGACAGACATGGACGATTTCGTGAATAGATCCAGTGCCTTTTACCGCGTCGGACCAATCAACGTCATTGTCAGTATCGTCTCCCATGTACTCATCAATTTAGTCTTCCTCATCGCGGCTATCGTTCTCATGGAGAGGTTTTTGCGGCCTTCTGGACAGTCTTTCATGAACCCGCTTCTCCGTGAGCGAGAAAGAAGCTCAAGCGTGAACAGCAACACTCAAAGCGATAGGGATGAAACGACAGCTGCAAACGGCGATGGAAATGGAAATGGGAATGACGGACACGATGACAAAACAAGCGAAGGGAGACAGGGAAGTGACGACTCTGGCCATGGCGCTATGGTGGAGGTGCAAGTAGAAGAGTCCAACATAGCTTACAGACACATCGTTATGGTGGAAGCTCCCATGCACCTCTGGGCGCCAAGCACTCCCCTGGACAGTTACCAAGCATTTTTCTATTACATGGGTTGGAGAGCAAAAATGGGCCTTGACACAAAGACTTGGCGGTTTGTCCTTTTTGACTGGCTGTGGGAGCACGTAGGAGCTCCCTCCGGGAACACTCTACGCACCTTCCTCTGCGCTGTCATCTTCGCCTTGCTGTACCTCCTGTATCTTCCGTTTGCACTCATCTTCTTTGCCTTCAATTCGCTGCCTTTGCTTTACTGCATGACGAGATGTCTTCAAACTGTCCTCGGTAATGACGTCAAACCCACAGAGTTGATGTTTGCGTTTCTAATTTCTATCGCTTCGGTCGCCTGGTTCTTCAAGTTTGTCGCAACTTTCGTCTACATCGCAGAGCTACTAGGATACTCCTTTATGGGTTTTGTCGTCAACGCAGAAGCGGTAGGGTCCATTATTGTTGTCGTCGTCATCTTTATCGGCTACGTGCTCACAGCCATTGCTGGGTTCTACGATGGTTACTGCGTGCTTTTCAGCAAGGTGATGGAGATTGCCGAAGATGCGCAACACGAGAGAAACAAAGCTGAGCCACCTGCAGAAGCCACTACGGCACGGCGAGGCGGGAGTACTGGCGCAGTCCGAAGAACCCCAAGTAGTCGGTCTCCACCTTCAGGCTCCGAGGAAGCTGCAATAGAAATGAAAGTTATGGATGATCATGACAGCGGTCAAACTGCAACTACAAGCAGTGCAGACATCGTGCAGGCGTCACAGGGAGTCGGCACCTCGAGGCCCATGGATACCCCACTCGTCGCAATCAACGCAAGGGGAATCCCCTCCCTGGAGCTGCGTCTGTTCTGGATGATCGTGGAGAAGTACCGACCCATCCGACTGCAAGTCGGCTCCACCTTCTTCCAATTGCTGGTGATCGGAGTTGGTATCGGCTTTGGGATGTCCATCCTGGCCGTCGCCAACTCTTTGAGTGAACTGTCTACTACCGTCGAGCTCTTTTCTTCAGTGATCATCGCTGGTGTCGTACCGACGGTGCTCTTAGCGGTCGGGTCCCCTGCCTCCCAGGATTGCTACAACCAGGCCAAGGCGAGGCAGATGAAAGCAGACATTGTACACTATGCACAGAAAGGTAAACTGAAAGACGAAGCAGCATGATAATCTAACGTGTCTTCTTAATTGGTGCGCTAATAGCACTCCATATTATTTTGCTTCTTGTCAGATTACTTGGTGAAATCACCGTTACCGGGCGGATAAAAGCACCATATTTGGCATGAAGATCCCTTAGGGCATAGTAATTAATATTAGCCTATATAGGAGCCCTGTGAATTTTCTTTTAAAATATTCCTAATTTGCATGGCAGGTATTTACGATTTATGCAGATTAGAAATATTGTTGTTTTTTTTAATCCGGAGGGCTCCTAGGCTAATATTAATTGCTTGGCCATATAGATCTTCATGCCAAATATGGTGCTTGTATCCGCCAAATAACACTAAGCCACCTGACTATTCGTGTAGCTGAAGTACCACGCCACTTTGTAATTAAAATATCTACAGTCGACCCTCGTTATAAATACAAATTCACTCGGACCGTACCTAGCCAAAATGTCAAGTCATAATTTTGTATTTATAGGAGCAACGTACCATTCAATGTGCACACAAATACAACAGTTGGTACCCAGGCTTTGTCTACTGCAACAAGAATGTAATATTAGTTTGTATTAACGGGAGCCGACTAGGGATTTTCGTCACAAAAGGGAAAAGTGGAATAATGTATGTAAAAGTGCAAATTACTGTACCACTATTTTATTAATGCTTTGTTACTTTTATTGGATTTGTTTAAGCTGATGATTCATATATTTAATAGACCATTTATAAATATTACGAATGAATTTGAATTAAATCCGTTTATCTGTTTACATGCCTTTTTCTTAAAACTATCAACCAAATTCACACAAACAAAATTTACAGAAGGGGAAAAAATATTGAGGAAAGTAGGATGGCCCCTCAAAAAAACAAAAAACGTGTAAATCATGCTTGTTGTACAATGGTAAATTACTGGGAAATGAATTACTTTGTACAAATAATAATTTTAAAAGGTGTGGTGCGGTGAACTGGGAATAGTTAGAGACAGGGTGATATGAGAGAGAATTGTCAGAGAAAAAAGTGTACTTGCTAAAAAAAAAAAATTGTTATTAATTCTTAATTAATTCAAGAAGATTTATTCACCGTTTTGTAGGTTTTAATTTTTACGACGACGCGTAGTTTTGTGCAGAAAATGAAGTGTATGTTCTTTATTTTGATTGTGGGAAATAGACGCACTATATTATTCCACTCGCGCTCGCGGGATAACTATAGTATATTAAGTTTATGAAGTTCTGCTTACTATACTGGCCTAGCCTACGCATTAAACTGTATAAGAACTATTTGTTGGCATAAAAGTATTCACCCATGTTTTTTTATGAATCGTGTACACTGTATTTTCCGGGCTAGATTAATTAAGTATAACCGTCGCGTGTTTAGCGTGGCAGAGTTTTAAAACCATTTATAATAACAGGAAACAAGGAAGATTATAATAGTTAGTTTAGAATGGTGAGAATTAAAGTTCATCCAATTTTCGTTCACAACAAAGTGTTTATTGAAAAAGAATGGAAAACATTCTTCGTTTTGGAATTTATTATATACAAGATTTAAAGTGTATTTGTTCTTTATGAACTATCATTTCGATGGTATAGTAACAATTAGGCTGAAACTCCTTAGGCCGTGCGAGACTTTTATATAAAATCCTTTGGTAACTTTACTTTTGTACAGTTTTCTTGTGATGTCCACCATTAAATATTTTGTTTCCATATTTTCGTTTGATATCGCCCCTATTTTGTATCGCTTTGTGCATATAATGTACATGTACATGTACACAAAAATATTACGAAGCTGCGGAATGGATATCGGTATATTTATACATGTACACAAAAACCAATCCCACAATATTCGTGTTATAGAATTTCGACCAAATACTTAAAAAAAAAAAAAAAATGATTATTAAATCCTATTAAAACTAAAACAATAAATACAAAAACGTCTGTTATTGGCAGAGCTGTATAGGTCTACTTAAACAAACGCGTTATCAGAAATCATCGGATCTAAAGTCAAGTTACAAGTCGCTTCATGGAACGGTGACAAATACATTTCGTTACCATTGTTCGTTTCATATAAACATTTTTGTTGCTGTTTATAAAACTTACATGAATACGAAAACGCTATACTAAAACATACGGTGTATTTCACAAATATAAATCGAAAGGGCACCAATATGATACAGTCATACAGAAGCACCATCAATAATTGATTCAATTGCATTACATGTACATGTACGTACATATTGATATCAAACCAATTGCATTATATTTGAGAAATTAAGCGTGTACGATCAAACGTCGATGTACATGGGTTTGCGGCCACCATTATTCTAAAAGATTTTAAAGCCAAAATACTTTAAACTAACCTTCATTTTGAGACAGACATTACGTTTGTATCTCTAGCTATACCTAGTCTTAAAACTCTCTCCAACACCAAAGGATTGCAAGATACCACTAGTTTATCGACGATATTATTGTATAGACTGTTACAGAAGGAAATTAACTCATAATATTAACCAGTTCGCGCCGGATGACGTATATAAACGCAAAAATTCCCCCAAATTCAAAACGGATGACGCATAAACAGGCAAGTTCAAGTTCGGAAATGTATTTCAGCAGCGCGCAAGGCCGGAAATGCGTGGGTGTGCTTCCCGGCACTTTCAGCCTGAACACGCTTCGGATCGAGTTTCGTTAAAAATAATCCCGCCCGTCGGCTCTGCGATGTTAAAATAATCCCGGCGCGAACAGTGGTTTTCATCTAGTGTTCTTTCTCTTCTTTGACGACCATCATAAGCATTTGGAGTCGGCTTGTTACAAAACCTATACGGGAAAGAGTAAAATGACACAGTAAATTCCTTGTTTAGCAAGATCTGTTTCAAACTTGCCTTTCGTATTCGAAACAAATATATATTACTTTTATTAGTAGAGCGACTCTCGAAAAACTAGATTTTGTTTTCTATCGACATTAGACTGTAAAGACGTTCAGCTCAGGAGGACTGCAACAGTCGATTTTCGATACATTCCTAATTGGTTTCAAATAGCGAATGACATGTAAATCTAAATTCAAAATACCTTAGCGCACTGACGCTAGCTTGTCAACTTTAAGCTAGTATTATCTTGGCATTGAAATACATTTTTTTTTTAATGAAGTATTAAACAATAAAATAAAATAGTGACCTTCTAGTCGAGTGAGCCATCTTGGTAAGCGCTTTGGGTGGATCAGCAGGAAATAGACTGGTATCCCTGTCAGTGTGATACCGACTCCAATAGCGGTATCTATCGGGGAATCAATGGTCCCTATGACTACGAGGAAGATGGATGCCAACACGAACAAGATGGCGATTATAATGTTGACCTGTCAAGAGTACCAAATACGAACAAGAAAACGTTGGTTATGAACATAAATTGCAGTCTTATTCTAAAGGTGCAGTCGACCATTAAGTGATTTGCGTGATTTAAAATTGCGTCTAAAATGAGTTTTAGTAATGCAATATCCATGTACAAAGCCGACCCCCCCCCCCCCCCCCCCCCCCAACACACACACAGCTATGTTTTGACCGGCAATCGTGGACGGGGTATTGTCCGACCGTCTTCCCTCTTTTGTTTTTACTCTAACGTTTTCGGATGATCGCCATAGGATTTGTACACGGGAAAAGATCGTGGACGTTGTGTCAATCGTGGACCCATTATTTGCCTCCCAATTCTTTTGTCCGACGACCACGATTGCCGGTCAATACAAACACACAAAAAGAGAAAAGGGAAATTTTTTTTGTTTTTTTTGTTTAACCTTGAAGGGGCGTGGTTTATCAGGTTCCTTGTAACGGACCCAGATCATACCAGCTACAGCGGCCCCGCTTGATGTCCACGTGACGAAATTGAAATAATTGATCAAGGTGTAGATGTCGTTCGAAAAGGTGTAAAAAATCGACAAGATGGCCTAAAATGGAAAAAAATATAACGAAGAAATCAAAATGATGTCATCGGCACGAGAATTACTAAAAACAAAGCATTGTTTGCTAATGGTGTGTTTCTATAACTATGTTTTTCATAAGCAGGGCCGTACGTTTTATTTGAGTTTAACAGTTCGGGTATTTATGCACCCGAAACTGATGTTAATTAGGATAAATACCGTACAATAAAAGTACTTATACTGTCAATATGCCCCACTCCCAGCTCTCTGTCGGCCAGATTAAAAGATCGATATCATTGTATAACGTTCTTATCTTCTCTGAACTCGGAGTGGTTTCTTACCGTTATGATAACAGACGGAATAGGTGTTAAGAGTTTAATATGGATCATCGATAACACCGAGGGAAGGTGACGCTCTCTCGCTCCAACGTAAAAGATCCTCATCACAAAACAAAAACACACCAGAACATAATTAAAATCTTAATCGATATTGGGTAATGACCGAGGTGATATTAAACAAATATGACTTTAAACCCAATTGAATCCAATGTTTAAAGAAAAAACTAAATTGAATTAATATCTTACAAAATTACACAAAACATTATTATTCAAATCATAATGCATCATTTATTACACATTCAGGTTCAAACTAATTACCTAGAGCAAGTAAGCATGTTACCGTTGACAGAGCCGAAGGTGGACAAAGCTACAGCGATCGGCATGATGAGAGCAAACCGACCGAGCACCTTGCTACCAAAAGTCTGGTTGCATCAAATGAAAATACATAAATAAACATTCAAAACGGTGGTACGGTATAAGTGTACCCAAAACAACAACCGGCAACAACTATACACGTGTATTAGATGCACACACCCACACACACTTTTCAGTGGTCAAGGGAGGTAGGCCAACTTGTCAACAAATCCTAGTTTTTGGACCAACTTGGCGTTTGCTGCGCATAAACTTAACCAGTTCGCGCCGGGATTATTTTGATGACCGCGCCCAGGACGAGGTGCAGGATAGTTTTTCACTAACCTCGATCCGAGGCGGGTTTAGGCAGGCATCTGTCGGTAGCGCACCCTGGTATTTCCAGCCTCGCTCGCTGAGAGCCGATCGCTGACAAATATTACTGGCCTAGCTCGTGACGTGTTTATCCGTCATCCGTTGTGAATCCAGAAAAAAACCATTGCGTCTATACACGGCATCCGACGCGAACTGGTTTTAATTAAGGCATAGTAAAGACAAGAACGAAAGGTGATTCCATACATTTTGTTTCTCTATTTTGTGTGGCTCGTTGATGCCCAATTTCCCGACAACGCATTTCACAAAATTTCCCCCCAAACTGCTCGATCAAGACAGTCTTACCACCGCCACCGCGTTTGAATCAAGGAGCTCCTGCGGTGTCATGGCCGTGAAGTAAGCCACGTTAGCTAGCGTGTAGATGCACGTCACGGAAAACACCGTGATGATAATTGCTCGTGGAAGATTCCTAAATACAATTAAAGCAAAATGTGTCATACAGTGCTCGCGTCTAAAGCAAAGAAATATGGAGTAACTTCGCCGTCTGTCAAACAAGAACATAAGAACTACTGCCCGACGCCGGTTAAAAACGAACGCCGTTTTTCTTGCTTTCGTCGGCATCCATGATTGTAAAACTTCGAACAGGTCAGTTAAACGATATTTACTATAAAATACAACCCCCAATTCCACCCAGTCATGACAACTCAAGCAATTACCAATGGTGTATCCTACCTTTATATCCAACTCACCGGAATTCTTAAACTGATTTTGTTTTATCTTGAAATATTTTTTTTAAGAAAATGAACATCAAACCTACTTGTTAGGATCTTTCAACTCTTCCGCCACGATATTCAAACTGTACCTATTATGATGACATTCAAACAAGTAAAAAGCAAAACATAAACAATCGTAAAAGTGTCGTTGATGTGCCCCTAGCAAACACATACATGTACATGTATAACAATGAAAGAACTTTGACAAATCATGTCAGTTGAATATTGGACTGCAGGTTTTGAAACTATTTAATGAGATTCTCTTTCTAATACGACGCATGAATATTTAGGTAAAGACGAGTGCAAGTTAGGCTTACCGCCTTAACATCTCCAAGATAATGCAATTCAGTCGAGTACATAATTATGCATAGCACCCTGTAATGAT
Organism: Crossaster papposus; assembly: GCA_037893245.1. Lineage (NCBI taxonomy): Eukaryota > Metazoa > Echinodermata > Asteroidea > Velatida > Solasteridae > Crossaster > Crossaster papposus. The sequence goes on from JBAIAA010000182.1 coordinate 189,327, forward strand.
AGTGCATATCCGTCAAGATTATTCACACGACGTTCCTTTTTAACACTACACACGACTTACCATCCTGCATATGAGAACAATCCCGAGTACAGAGCATTCCCGAGCCCAGAGAACGTGGACCCTTCGAAAGCATTCTCGAAATTCTGGGTTTGACCTACAACCAAAAAAAAATACCTCAAGTTAAAAGGAAACCCTGCTTTTAAACTTGATAAAACCAACGAACTGTTGAACTTTAGCTATACAAATGGATACCATTAATAACATTTTCAGTTTTTTTGTGAACGTATTGAAAACCCAACCCTTTGGCCTTACCTTGAAATAACTGAACAACACCAGCGACTACAATGATTAGTAGCGCAACTACTTTGCAGACTGCGAAAAAGTTTTGGACGAACGTGGACAGCCGAGTACTCAACACGTTAGTTAGTCCGAGTAATACTATAGAAAAGGAAAAAAAGTACACATGGTATTGAAAGCGCGGTTTAAAGAATCTTTTACAATTATTTGTTATTGGTGGAGACGCAATATCTTTAATTAGATATATAAAGGTCAATTCGATATGTTGGTCGGGTTTATCAGCGTGAAGTGGTCGTGAAGTGGTACGGTAGGCCTACAATTTCTCTGAATGTAAAGTCCTCTGTTATATCTACAACTGGCTAATTAAATGGACCAATCTTGGAAACAAAACTAAATCTCGTTCGAGTTTCCAACCGATAGCCTAGTTAGTTGTTACCGTGGTTGGCTGACTGGGCGCGAAGATAGACCGTCCTATCTCACCCATAAGCCTTGATGTGGCTGAAGCACAGAGGCCGACCAAACAAAAAGTGTTGTTTTTTAACAAGTTACAAATTGCGACTTACACATAATGAGAGTTCCCAAGAGTTGCGGCACGATCTGCGGCGGTGGACATGATGGATCGGGGTAGAGCGGCTGCAGGCAATAGTTGCCAAACGTCAGCGCTATCACGGCGAAAGCTGACGGCTGAGCCATCAGAATTGCGATCCACAACAAGAGAAAGGCCACCAGATCTCCGTAGATCGCTTTTAGGTAGGCATAGGCGCCTCCCGACGAGGGCCAGGTGGTACCGAGCTCGGCGTAGCACAGCGCACCCAGGAGCGAAAACACCCCGCAGACAACCCACAGGACCAGCGTGAGACCCACGGAGCCTGCACCTCGCAGTACTCCCTTGGGCGAGATGAAGATTCCCGATCCGATGATGATACCGATGTTGATAGCCACACCGCTGAATAAAGAGATCGTGCGCTTGAGCTCGACCCGTGATGATGAGGAGTCGCCGCTGCTTGCCCGACTATCCACGGACAACTGGTCTTGCTGACTTGCCCCCATCTTAGACCGATGTCACTAATGATCCCACTATTCGTACCACGCCTAGCATGCAGTATATTCCCAGTCGTAGATGTTATTCCAAGTGAACCTCGAGTTGTAAACTAATCTAGGCTGTTTTATCACTGTTGGTGTTGGCCTAGAAAATCGGATCGAGGAGCCAAAGGTCACTTTTACCACTTTACCCGTGGTAACAGTCAGTGACATGGCAGTGTGTGCCGGTGTCGCTATTTGCCCGTTGATAACAAGTCAAGGTCGCTGGTATACCAAGGAATACTTAGACCTGATTTGATCTTCAGATCAGTACGTTTTTCTTAATACGGATACGCATTGAGACTCGATATGTCAAACAACGGATACTAAATTAATACTATTATATTAATTTGCTTAAGACAACAAATAGGCTTGTCGCTTTTGCGTTCGTAAGTAGCGACTATCTGTGAATGAATACTCATATCTCCATGGCGGATACACAAATCAAACTATATACTTTGCTTTTTTCCTTCAAGTTAAGTTCGATAAAACAAAATTAAAGGGTACCTCCCAATTATCCAGAATAAAAAAGTATTTTTCTAACAAATTTGTCGCATAGTGAATTATCTAAACTAAAGGACATCTTTAATCGACACTCTATAAAGCAGGCTTGACGGCCAACCAGCTGCCGTCCTGAAGATCTTTGCAAATATAAAATTTGACCTGTTCAAATTTGAAGTGACCTTTTGTAAGTATATGTATAAGTTTGTACAAACCAAAAATACAGTACTATATAAACAAAGTTTGTAGCGTCCGCAATTCTAAGGTGCCATAAAGCAACACTACATAAATTTTTTTTATGGAACGGGCACCGAAACGTGGGTGCGTTTTTTTTTAGGGGTCAGAATAAACTTTTTAATTTTTCAGCTTTTAAATTCAAACATTGAAGTAAACGTACTATAGAAAACATACGACATTGTTGTAAATACAATGAATTACTGACGTGAATATATCCCTACATCATTGATGCAGTTATATTTACTAAAAAACAGTGGTTAAATTTAATCAGTAAATTTTAGAGAGTTCAGTTCACTATAATTAAGGACAAGGAAACAAATTAACATTTGAGTACAAGTTTCAAACTTTTAAAAATACGAATTCATTATGAACATTAACTTCGTCTTAGGCTGCTTTTAACTTAGTTTAAGGCTTAAGCCAGAAAGTTAAAACAATGCACATGCATTTTTGAAATCTAGATAATGGTTCTCAAGAAAGTGGGCAACTTTTCAAGACTAGCATATAGACCTAGCCTAAAACAAACGTGCTGAAGTAACATTCCAGCACATCATAGGCCTAAACAAGATAACAATATAATTTCAGTTTTTTGTTGCTCTTATTTTCACGAGACAAAAACATACAGGTATTTTGAAGAAGAAAAAAAAAAGCTTTTTCCCTTGTACATTTCTTTGCATTTGTCAACAACGACCCAAAAGTGTGTTGCTCTAGAATATCTTGATCGTGAATGACAAAGAATAATCTATATTATTAACAGTAATTCAATTCCTTCAATTCCAAAACTCCCAAATAACACCAAATTACATTGCTCTGTACATTTGCAAACATTTCTAGATAATTACACAAGAACATGAACACTCCAATTAGCTGTCATTTCACATAACAGGCAAGTTGTTTAATTAACAAACCCATATTAAATATCTGCACATGGATCGTTGCCGCAGTGTTTTGCTGAAATGATGGTCCGTTTTCAGATTACTTACTTCTTAGTTCGAGTCGTCTACTTGAATGACTGCCGTAGCTATTTGAGTTCTCCCCAGTTCTTTCCTACACTGATAGACACAGGCAGGGGCACCTTTGATAAAGTTCAAATAAAATAGTCATCAAACCAATCTTTGCTGTCTTCAAGGAATTCCAAAGACTTGTGGTCTTGAACCCGGACCTCAAGATCTGTGGACATGCATTCTGCAATTGTGCTGTTTCGGGTGATTACGAAGTTTGTGGGTACGACGCCACCAGCCTGCAGGCCTGCAGTGTGTGTGTCCTTAGGCTAGACACTTTATCACTATTTGCTTATCTCCACAATGTGTGAGGGAAAAGATGGTTATTACAGCTACTTGTGTTGAAATGGTATACATGTAGTCCCCCCCCCCCACAAAGCCGAAATACTGTCTATCTCACTTTCAAGGAACCTAAAGGAATGTTTGCTTGTCTGTTTTTCTAAAAATGATTCAATTTATAGAAAGCATACCTGCAGCTGAACATGTGAACCACAGTTGAATTCAGTCACCTCCATTGCAGATTTTACAATACCTAAAAACAAGGGTCAGAAATGACCTTCATGAGCAAAACGTTTCAATTATTGGACCTTCCAGGACCAAAATGCAAATAAACTTGAACTTCAAGTCAAATACCAAACAATTAACCAAGGACTTAAAACAAATTATCTATATAAAGTATAAATGAAAACAAGATGAAACAACTGTAATTGGAACCCAGCATTTGTTTTTTATTCCATCCAGCCTGGTTCAACGAAAATACGTGACACCACAAATAATAACAAAAAAGTTCACAAACATATGAAAAATAGGTTTCAGCACTGACCTTTGACCTCTTCAACATCCTGGTCAGTGACCTCTAGCAGCAACTCGTCATGAATCTGCACCAAAAGTCTGGAAGGGACAAAGTCTTCAATTAAACAATTGGCAAAGGCTGACAAATTGGTGAAAAGTATTCTTCTATATTGCCAGTTCTTGAGGATGCTATACAAATTATGAGGCTGATAACAAATAAGAACCTCAATGATATTCAGGATGAGTGCGTACCTTGCGTTAAGATGTGGTTTCGCTGCCAGGGCATGTACCACTTTGATCATTGCCACCTTGCATATGTCAGCAGCAGACCCTGTCACAATGACAATGACATCTATGATGATAATCAATGACAATGACATCCATGACAATGACCTTAGTAACAATGACATCCAAAACAGTGGAATCTGTGACAGTGGCATCCGTGACAGTGGCATCTGTGACAGTGGCATTCGTAACAGTGGCATCTGTGACTATGGCATCCGTGACTATGGCATCCGTGACGATGGTATCCGTGACAATGACATCCGCGACAACGTCATCCGCGACAACGGCATACTTTTTCTACAAATTTAAAGTGGAATTTTCACTTGAATACCTTGCACCACAAAATTGACGCACTGCCTCTCGGCGTGCGAGCGGACATGAAACTCGGCGGAGTTGATATTGGGAATGAGACGTCTCCGCCTAAAGATGGTCTGAACGAAGCCGTGCCGCTGGCAACAGGAGATGCAGGTCCTTGTGAAGGAACTCACCCCACGAAATGTGCCTAGTTTAGGAGCAGACAAGGGGAAACGAGTAAGAACCTCATGCATATTGATAGAATAGTACCTCGGGTGGTTTTACCTCGGGTGGTTTTACCTCGGGTGGTTTTACCTCGGGTGGTTTTACCTCGGGTGGTTTTACCTCGGGTGGTTTTTACCTCGGGTGGTTTTTACCTCGGGTGGTTTTTACCTCGGGTGGTTTTTACCTCGGGTGGTTTTTACCTCGGGTGGTTTTTACCTCGGGTGGTTTTTACCTCGGGTGGTTTTTACCTCGGGTGGTTTTTACCTCGGGTGGTTTTTACCTCGGGTGGTTTTTACCTCGGGTGGTTTTTACCTCGGGTGGTTTTTACCTCGGGTGGTTTTTACCTCGGGTGGTTTTTACCTCGGGTGGTTTTTACCTCGGGTGGTTTTTACCTCGGGTGGTTTTTACCTCGGGTGGTTTTTACCTCGGGTGGTTTTTACCTCGGGTGGTTTTTACCTCGGGTGGTTTTTACCTCGGGTGGTTTTTACCTCGGGTGGTTTTTACCTCGGGTGGTTTTTACCTCGGGTGGTTTTTACCTCGGGTGGTTTTTACCTCGGGTGGTTTTTACCTCGGGTGGTTTTTACCTCGGGTGGTTTTTACCTCGGGTGGTTTTACCTCGGGTGGTTTTTACCTCAGGTGGTTTTACCTCAGGTGGTTTTTCTTGAATATACAGCTACTTACTGAGGAAACTTTTGGTGAATGTTTTTGCTTCCTCTCTGCCTATGCCAAGCGTCTCGGCTAACTTGTCGGGTCCTGTACGGGAACAAAAAAACAGTGGTGATTTTTCAATCAGCAAAGAGCTACATGTTAGTCAGTTGCGTCCAAACCACAAATAACAGTCGAGCTATAGGTCGTAAAAAGAAGCCAGCAAAGTTGAAAGTGGAACTGGCCCCACAAGTTTTTGAGGCTAATAAAGCCTAGCTAGCTCTAAAGATAGAGGCAGAATATAAGTTATTCATTAAACTGCATTGAAAAGATAATAGGTGAGCAAGATAATATTGCCACGCCTATCATTCTGTTCATCTGCTCACTTACCAACTCCATAGATGACTGAGTACACAATCCTCTTGGTCTTTTCTCTCTCTACACTGGTGACGCTAGCTGTGGCCACACCGAGCCTACAAGATGCATGCAGATACATGTAATAAATGCAAACTTTAAAACAGCCATAACCTGTTACTGGAATGTCTGATTGAAGTGCAACAAACAGCACTGTAAGGAGAATTGTATCCTCTTTTCTGATCCCTGATAACTCCCATTTCAACCTCTGCCCAGTTTCGTCTCATTTTGCCAGAACCCCTCACATATTAGCTTGAGACAGACTTTGCAAATTGAAGGAAACACTTACCATTGGGATGCTAACTCTAGAAAGATATCCGTACAGTCCCGCTTGTTGAAAGCGCGCACTAAGACCGGATCATTGGACAGGTGCGCCAGAAGACGCAGCTCTATCGACTGGAAATCTGTAAAGTGGATGGAAAAACACAAGGTGATTTTAAGATGGTTGAAGTTGTTATGATGGTCTTATGATTCGTGTTCTGCAAAAAAAAAAAAACTTATAACGTTAGTTTTCTCATTTTAACAGTGTTCTCCAACTTCCTAAATTTAAGCATCCTTTGTGGCAAAACCAGGGACCTCCTAATCAGCATAATTAACAGGTGGTGTCCGGATATGGAATTGTTTCCTAGTTTACCTGCTGCAATGAACGACCAGCCGTCGTGACTGATAAATGGCTTTCTTGCCAGAATGGCAGTGCGGTTTGGCCCACTTTCCTCCAATAATACGGGCTGCTTCGGAATGTTTTGGATGTTCTGTAAATATCCGAAACAAAAAACGAAAGGAATGACTAAATACAAAAAGCTACTAAAAAGACCTGTTTATTTAAACCATAATCTAGTGTTACAATCCAGAGGTCGATGGTGTAAGCCCTGGTCCACTCAATATATTTGTTCAATTTTCAAATAAGCGTATTACTTGGTTGAGATTTAAACCCACAACCTCTTGCTAGTACAGACTGTACTGAACAAAATAGGTGATATCCTCTTAGTAAAAAGAGATTTCTGAAGTCTGCTTACTGGGTTTGCTTACTGGGTTTGCTGACTGCAAGCGGCCAGTAGCTGCTGACGTCTGCTCCCAGCTCGTGTGAATATAGCCCTGGAACCAAAAAAAAATGGTGTGCGTTTAAATCTCTGAACATTTAGCAAACATTTTTAATGTCATTTAAACATTCATCCATTTCACGATGGCTGACGCCAGCTAATTGTGTCTGCAGACTGAAAAAATGAAGTAAAGTAAGGTAAACAAAAAACAAACAAACAACACTATATGTATAATTAATTACTATAATTTATTGCCATTGAGATTTTAAAACATGGTTAATTATTTATGTTTAAAGAAGATAAGGTGCTCATGGTTCGTTTTTTATAAATTAAGTTTCATTAAAATGTTGTACAAAATATATATATGGGTTAAGATATATTTTTTAAAGTTTAAAACAAGTTAACATCATTATCCTTCAAACTGAATAATCAATCTTTTAATAAACTGCTCCTAAATGATTCAATCAATAAACCAGATCATTAGATTCCACCGAATCATGGTAAATCTCTCTGGAATGTCAGTCCCAAACAAGCATGGAAGACTTACAATTTGTTTTGGGTCAAATTAGCGCCCGTCAATAATACTTACACCTTCCGTGCAGTCCAAGATCCCGTCAATATAGGTGGACCTAAGCTTGGCAAGCTGTGCACACATCATACAGAAAAAAAACAAGTTACAATTTTCTTAAAACCAAGTTTATTGAAACTGCATGCTCCTAGATCGTGTTTTAACCATTTATTTTGTACTTAAAGCAGATAAATCATCCGTTTCTTTTAAATATAAACACATATTTTATCATTAACTATAAACAAAATATTTAAAAAAAAACATTTCAATTTTTTTTTTTTGTGATACAATATGGCTTAGAAAAAAAGATAAGTAATTTGCGGTAACACCATGTGGTAATTCTCAAGAGATTCGGACGCGGCCTTAGACACAAACAAATGGTGACAAACAAAGGTCTTACCTGCCTGTACTGTAGCACTAATTTGGGTAAAGAGTGCAGATCTTGAAGCTTGAGCAACTGAGAAAATGAGGAATAAAGGATGCCAAAGCAAAGTAGTAAGTGTGGGCTTTTATTGTGAGAGTTTGAATGTAGTGAAGATGTTGATGATAACAATGTCAACTATGGTCACACAACAAGAAAAATAACAATAAATGGTTGATGATTTGACTGAGAGTAATTGACAATGACAATTGACAAAAGGCCTTATTTTAACACAATGGAGGGCACTATGTGACATTTTCATTTTGGGATTACAAAGACTCAAAATGGTGTTTGTTTAGATAACTTTACACTTACCTAAAGCTCAATAATTATTAGAATATTTATTACGTGCATGTATTTGAATTTTCTGTCAACTGCTTTGGTATAGACAGAAGCTTCCTCATTTTTGTATTTTAAAGTGGCATCATTATGGGGACCCCATTTGCTGAAATGGGTGACCTAATGACATTGATGATGGGGGTATTATCATGTATCAAAAAAGTTTCAAATAATTACCAGTTATTTTTGACTCTTAACAAAATGACGACAATAATGAAGATCCATTTCATTCACATGGCTTACCACTGTTTCTGATGTCGATTTCAGGTTCAGCACACTCGTCCGGGCAAGTTTCCGACCCTGATACTTCCTGTCGAGCTGAAGCTCCTCAAACAAAACCTAGACAGAAATTCGGTTTATAACCAGAAAAACGTGCTCCGATGCAAAAATGTGTTTGCAAAAAGTATAAACCAACACTTGGAAAGGATTCTTGATGAGGCATCTAAAATGAACAAACAATGAAGTCGCCAAAATTGTTTGTGGAACGGTAAAAATGAAGTTCAAGTAAAGGAAAATAAATGCTGATCCTTTTACCTTTCAGAAATCCATTGTAAAGGTTTGATCGAGAGATCAGTGGCTCGCATAACTTCTGAAGTGAAATTGAAACTGTAGATTTGCCAATGGCAAGTCATTGCCAATTAATCTGCCTCTTAAAAATTCATCCTATTTTGGGGAAAGTTTAAGGCGGGCGTGTGTCTTCATCCTACCTCTCTCAGCTGGGTGTGGCTTGTGATTTGAAAGGGGCGGCCAGCCGCCTTGTGTGTCTCTAACTCCACTTGCCGACTTTTGCTCTAAAAGAAACAACGGGATCCAAATGGTTGACACTTGTGGGATCGTTTCTAATATAGGCTTCCAAAAACTTTATTATAAGAAGAAGAGCAGGGTTGTGGAATAAAGGCAATTAACTGCTTGCCTTGTTAGCTTCTTACAAACAAAGCCAAGAAATCTGAGAAAAAAACGTAACTTGTTCGGAGTTCAGGACTAATATGAACATTTCTTTGTCAATTATTCAGCTGACGTTAGAATCTCACTAGTTTGGAGAGGAACAAAATTGACAGAAGAAAGACATTTTTGAGGAAGAATTTAAGGACATAACAATGAATACCTGTAGTAATTTTCCATACTCCTGCAATGTCTGCGATTGCACACGGATGCCCTGCACCTCCATCACTAAATTAATCAAAAGCAGAGAAAAAGTATAATTTACAAAAAAGGCACTAATCTCTAGTTTGGACTAAACTGAAATAAAAAAAAATTGTCAGATCAAAGAATCCATGTGAAGAATTGAGCCTTCTGATAGACGTATAACAAACATTAAAACAACATGAATTGGCAGTTTAGTATTTTATGAATTTTTAGAAAAAGACCGGAGTCTTCACAAATTAAAACAATAAAAACTCATCCAGCGAATTCACCTGCCAGAATTGGGCAAAGTCTCATCTCCACGTCCAGAAACAACTGCCACAGGCTCGCTTCGCTCAGCAGATGGAACAAATGCTTCATGGCGGCCCCCAGCAATGGCAGGTCAACACAAATGGAAGACTTCTGTTTTTAGGGTCAATGCAGAGGAACGAAGAACCACAACATTAAAAAAACAATATTAAAACCGAAAAAAGGGAAACAACAAGAACTGATTTTGTGGCATCTTCTTATTTGGGGAAAAGGGAAGAAAGTGCTTCAGCAAATCTGTCCCCGTGACATCAACAATTCGCATTTGCGCTTGCAAGCATCAATGAAGGTGGTACTAGCTATCCCACTCAATCTAAAACTGAGACGATTTCTTGTTTAACCAGTTCGCGCCGGATGACGTATATAAACGCAACAATTTCCCCAAATTCAAAACGGATGACGCATAAACACGCCAAGTTCAAGTTCGGAAATGTATGTCAGCAGCGCGCAAGGCAGGAAATGCGTGGGTGTGCTTCCCGGCACTATCAGCCTGAACCCGCTTCGGATCGAGTTTCGTTAAAAATAATCCCGCCCGTGGGCTCGGCGATGTTAAAATAATCCCGGCGCGAACTGGTTAAGCATTGAATTGCTTAAGGTAAAATCAAGTTCAGCCGAGTAAAATTTTAAAAAGTTTACCACTCTTGTTCCTGATTGGCTGGCTTGGTCATCAGGCAAGTACTTGCCGAGGAGATCGCTGAACGTGATTGGTGGATGATCAGCGTCAATGAGCCAGGCAGCCACTTTGGGGTCCATCGCCAGCCAATGGGAACCCACTGCAAGATAACAAAAGACTACTTCAAAGAAGTTGTTTTATTAACCGTGGACAAAAGTGTTTTTGCAAAACCTGAAGGGTTGCGAGGTGCCGAAGATTACGAGGGTTATTAGTGCCTACCCACTGAATGGTCCAGGCTGAAGTTACAGATCAAGGTGTGGAACATCTCCTGGGCATCAAAGCAAATCTTTTTCACCGTCCGGTTCCCCATCAGATTCAGCAAAGTGTTCCTGATGAAAATGGTCACAAAAATTTGGATTTTTAACTTGTATTTCTGGGAATGGATTCTGGAGTTCCACACAGAGTTCAAGAGTTTTGTTATCCTTTATTTTGTAGACAATGATGGAAACAGAAGTGAGGAACATTGGAAAAGGTCAAACAAGCTAAACTTGAAAAACACAAACAATTTAGACATCATGAAGCAATATTTAATCCATATGGAATTATGGAATTCGCACCGCGATTATTATGACATTGACCAGAACCAGACCCAGGATTGTTTTTCACGAATAGATCCAAGAAGGGTTCAGGCCGACATCATGGGTAGAACAATCTGATATTTTTTGGCCTTACTCGTTGAGAGCAGGTCGCTGACAGATATTTCCGGCCTTGGTCGTGACTTGGTTCGTTATCCGTTTAATATTCTGGAAAAACTTTGTACACGCTATCCGACGCGAACTGGTTAACAGACACAAGCCTTTCTTACTTGCTCCATTCTTGGGTAGAGCTCTCTAGTCTTCCGCACAGTGGAATAGAGATAAAGTCCGGCTCCTGGCCTGGATTCTTGTCGCAACCTCCTTCGCCAGGTGTGATGCTGCGTTCACTTTCATACATGAGCACTAGGTGTTCAGCTGAACCGTCACTACAACCAATGCCTTTTCTTCTCTGTTATTGTGTATAAATAAATATAACAATTCAAAATACAGAATTAGTATATCGAAGTTATATTATCAAATAAGTTAAGAGGGCCTAATATTTCGATCTTAACAAGATCATCTTCAGAGACTAAATGACTGTGTACAAGAAACAAACATATATAGGGCAAAATACAGCATGATGCACATCATTGACGCTGAAAAAACACCCCAAAAAAGCACAGAGTTCAATGGAACAAACAACAAAAGGAGGATTAGGCTGAGGGATTAAAGGGTGAGGTAAGTGGGGGTAGGATCAAAGGCGGGGTAGGAACAAAAACAGAGGGGGTAAAGCCACAAGGAAAAGGGTCCAGGGTGGAGATCAAAGGGAAGAACTAACAAAGAAGTATGAATAGGAGTAACGAGGAGGTGGGGGTTGAGGAAAACCAGAGGAGTAAGAACAAACAAAAACAAAATTCTGGCAAGGAATGAATCTGAAACAGACGACAAATGGAGAAAAAAAGTTATATTATATTATCAGTGGTGCATTTTTGTTTGAAGTAAGCAAAATAATTCAAAATCTAAAGAATGGTGCTTGATGACAACTCACCTTACAAAAAATGTTTGCTCTGTCAATGCTTTATATTCCGAAAAAATAATATCTCAGTTTCCAACCAACTGCTAATGAAAATTTCCAAAAATGTGTTTCTGAGATGCATCTTTGGACCTCTATTGTTATTTTCTTCAAAATGATAGCATGCCAGAAGGAATAATTTCACAGGAAGTGTTTTGTGTCCAACATGATGGCGGACGGCTGCTTCACTGAATGCAAATTGTCAGCAAGATACACCTTAATTAAAGCCAGAAGATGCGAAAAATGTAAAAAGTAAACGATAGGCCCATTGTCACTTTTTGTAATTTGTGAAAAGGAGCCAATTGTACTTTTTCGTTCCAATAAAAGGCTTTCATGTCTTCGTGGCTTAAAATGTTAGTGCAGGTCAGCGGGATGATGAACTCACGTTTGCTGTAGAGTCAGGTTCTCTGAGCTGTGTGGAGCCATCTTTGTACACGATGCACATTGATACCTCGTCCACTCCAGCCAGCCTCTCGCTGACTTTTTCTCTAGATGCAGACGTCATGCTCGAGACGCTCCTGATCTGGTCCCCAGTTCCATTCACTGTGCTGTTGGAGTCACCAAATATCTAGAGGAAACAAGACAAAAGCAATTTGCTAGCTAATAAAAATGATCTGAATTCAAATTTTAAAATAATCAACCCAAACTCTCTCGGGGGTACTGGGCAAATTTTAACCAAATCTTAATTTGAAAATTAAAACCCAAAGCGATCAATGATACATTTTCAATTTCTTGGAGTCATGATCAAATTTCTTATATTTTCACCACACAATTTCATAGTGTCAACCAAGACCCAGTACAATCTCACAATTTATATTTACGCTACTCAAACTAAAAATAAGAAAATACTGCGAAGATCGTAATGTTTAAAGTTGTTTATGATTTAGGAGTGTTGACTCAGACGTACCTGATTAATAGCTGGCTGGCCTGCCTTTGTTTTGATTGTTGGTGCCTTCGACACTGCTTTATTCTTCCTCTGCAAAGTTGAAGTCTGGGCAGCTGCTAAAATGAATTTCAAATCAAACAAACAGTTTATCTTCAACAGGCCGCAAACGTTCTAACAAAATTCATTCCTTTATAAACACCAAATCAACTTGAATATCTTTTGGACAAGCCAATTACGAGATTTCACATGTCCTTCAGAACTAAATACTTCTGCCTGAATTAAGTTTCAATTTGTGGAGGTTAAATTAATTTTTTTGTATTAAATATTACAAATAGGGCTGTTACAAGAGAAAAAGTATTCAAGCTTAAGATCGAGATTTGAAACCTACTTACTTTTTGATAAATCATGGCGAGACTGATCGTCAATCTTCACATCTGATGACAAACTTCTGGAAATAGAGTTAATACAACCAAACATAGTTAGTGGAAAGGAAGAAAATATTGAACACTTTAAAATAAGTTTATTTTCCTAAAGGGTAGATGCTGTGCAACATTTCTAATTAAGGATAATTCCCCTGAAATTATTTCTAATTCCACACCAATTACCTTCTTTGCGATGGAATAAGTGTTGTATCAGGTTTGCGGCCTACAGCACGTCTAGTCCCTGCCTCTTTCAATTTAGCTAAGGTGATCTGGGGTGCTGCTGCTCCTACACTGTTTCCTATGGTACGCAGTCTCTTTTGCAGAGGCCAGTCTGCTTCGGGTGGAATCTTTCCCGAATGGATTGCTCCTAACTGAACCTGCTCCAAACTACCATTATCATTCCCTACACTGAGCCTTGGTCGCTTCTCTGGGACGGTTACAGTACCCTTCTCTATACCCCATCCCGTGGGGCTACCCTCTACTCTCGTCTCCCTAGGCCTGGACAGCGTGTCTGGACCATCCTCTTTACAGAAATCAGGTACAAAGTCTGATGCAAGGCAACCCTGACGAGTCTGGTCAAATTCCTGGAAGTAGCCGGTTTCAATTGGAGGGCTGTCCGGAATGACAGGATTGGAATGTCTTCCACCCTGGCCCCTCCTAGGACTTCTTAGGTTAAAACCAGCCACATGTCTCATGCAAGATGCATTCGCAGCCTGCCTAATCTTAATAGTAGAACTGCACAACTCATTATCTGACCTAGTACTAGTCTTAAACAATTCCTCACTAAAGGCCGTTCTAGGGTCTTGAGGGCCAACTTCAGACCAGGCGCTATTTTTGGTGGCTGCTAAATCAAAGTTAGTTGGGTTAGACACCTGGTCCTGCTCACAATGAATCGCACAAGGATCGGAAGAAACTTGAGGGCTTCTCTTCTCAGCCTTAATTCTTTGACCTAACTCAATGGATCTATTGCCTGAAATCTGAGCTGCTTGCTCACCAAGACATTTATTTGTAGGGCTTAGACGAGGAGTTTCTTGCTTAAAACTCTCTCTGTAGAGGGAGCTGTAGTATGTTTTGGGATCTACAAGAACAAATGAGAAAATAGAAACATTCAGTTACAATTGGGGTGGTGGTGGGGGTGGTTTGGGGGTAGGGGAAATGAAGATTATTATTTGGGGCAATAATAAAACAATTCTTAAAGCATATATGCCACTGCACAGGATATCTTTATTTTTTGCAGATTTTTTAAATGAAGTGGTCATAATTAATGATAAATCATTTTGTTGGTTTCCAAATTGCAATGAGTGAGCACCGACCTGGCAGCCGAGATGCTTGACTTTGGCTTTGCAACCGAACCTCGCGCTTCTTCTTGTGCGCTTGGCGAAGAGCATGTAGGATGGTCCTTGCATCGTCTGACAACGCCCAGACCTCATCGGGACCAGGAGGTGGGTTCAACGGAGTCCATACCGGACACATTCTTTGAAGTTCTGGTTGTTAGAGTTTCATAAAAAATATTGAGAAAATATTGTGTAACTCTAACAAATATACATGTACGTCACTTCGTACTCAAGTCTTTTTTTTTTTAATATACATTTCACACAATAACAACAGCTATTAAGAAGACGTAAACTTGTATTTGTCGATAAAAAATATTGAGAAAATATTGTGTAACTCTAACAAATATACATGTACGTCACTTCAAACTCAAGTCTTTTTTTTTTTAATATACATTTCACACAATAACAACAGCTATTAAGAAGACGTAAACTTGTATTTGTCGACCCGGGTGCGCGTCGACCCGGGTGCGCGTCGACCCGGGTGCGCGTCGACCCGGGTGCGCGTCGACCCGGGTGCGCGTCGACCCGGGGTAAATTGGGTGGGAAAAGACCTAGCCCTACAAATAAATTAAAATAGCCTAATATAGGGCTGTACTTGGCTCTTAAGACAATAGACAAAAGAGAACCAATTACAGCCCGAGTACTAGTAGTAGGCTGGAATTAGAAATGACCCGATCGTGCCTATAAGGTTGTTTCACGTTCCAATTGCGCATGCTCAGTAGAGCGCCCTCTGTAGGCCTACTACATGATGTAGAGGGGATCACCCATATAAACACGCTATCATCTGGGTAAGTTGCGTACCCCTTTTTGCGCTGAATCCAAGATGGCCGCGGAACGTGAAACAACCACTGACCTCTATATAGAGGTCAGTGGAAACAACCTTATTCACGTAAGTTGAACTTGTATCTTGTTTGTAAACACCGCCATGCAATCGTTATTTCGTCGGGTAACCAATCATTTTCACTAGTAAAATTGCACGTAGAGGCGACAGGGTGTCAACTGTAAAGAGCCGCATTTGTCTACGGTGCCCTATAAAAACCAGATGCTTTGCGAGACGATTTCGAGCGCACCATGTGTACCTAAAAATTATTTTGCGCAATAATTTTGTTGAATTGTCTTATTAGAAACTCCGTATGATTTTAGTGCGGCGCCGTCAACCTCGTGTGCAGAGAAAATATCAGCTATACACGTTGTATCAATGATAGCTTGCCAATAGAAAACAAGGTTAAATACCGTGCCGTGCCGTACCGTACCGTACCGTACTGGACTACGTGATCTGTGACTGATGACTACATACCGGAAAATACCGGCCTAAACGGGAGGCCATACTTTTGATCATGGAATGATTTGCAGAATTTAGAAACTTATTTTTTATTCCAGGTTTGTGATTTATAACGAGTTATTTAGTTCCTATTTGTGTAAGGTGATCAGTCAGTTATTGATCTATTTCACAACACGACACGACACTTCCAACACAACAGTGACAACACGACTCACAAAATGTTATTCACAAAATAATCGTAATTTTGTATTGCATAATGACGTATTAACTCGAGCTTCCTAGGGTGTGTGCGAAATCATATTGATTTTTAAGGATTTGGGAAGGTAATAATAGGATTAACAAATAATATTAAATTTGTATTTATTTGGACATTATACTTTTTATAGGGACTCTCCTCCCCAGCTTTACAATGAAGTACTTCACCACCGTTGAGTTAATAAAACACACATGGGACCATGTTGCCTCAGCCCTGTGGCAAAAATATCCAAATCCGTACAGGTAAGTTAGCACCTAACGCTACTGGGATGCCTAACTTTATTTTGATGCCACAAAACATTACTTCCGTTTCTTTATATCAGTGTAGTTTATAACCAGTTCGTGCCGAAGGACGTATACACGCAAAGTTTTTCCCAGATTCAAAACGGATGATGCATAAACACGTTACGAGCAAGGCTAGAATTGTCTGTCAGCAGCGAGTGCGAGCAAGGCCGGAAATGCGTGGGTGTGCTTCCCGGTACCATCGACCTGAACCTGCCTCAAATCGAGTTTCGTTAAAAATAATCCCGCACCTCGGCTCAGTGATGTTCAAATAATCCCGGTGCGAACTGGTTAATATTTCAGCCATAAGTATCCCCTCCCGCCCCCCCCCCCCCCACCCCCCCCCCCCCCCCACCCCACTTCCTTACTTCAGAAACGACACTTATTTATGTTATTTGAATTGAATCTATGTAATTAGCAAACAATATGCCACTCATTGTGTTAATTACTATTTATTAACAGTGATTTATCTCCTTATATTAATTTCTCTCTGTGGTATGTACAGCAAGCATGTGCTAACGGAAGACGTCATAAGCCGAGTTCTCAGGGGAACTGAACTGGTCACCAATCGCCTCATGACTAAGACCAATCGCCTGCCTAGGTGGGGTAACTACATCTTTGGTAACCACGCCCGGCAGGTTTGCATCGCTGAGGAGTCGGTGGTAGACCCTGTCAAAAAGACATTCACCATCTACACACGGAACATCGGATTCACTAAACTTATGGTAACTACCGATTGCCCATATATAGCTAGGCCTCACAAAATTATCATTTATGTGCAACGTTCGATTGACAATCTTTTTTAAATATTTGTATTTACACCAACGCAAGGCTTTATTCAATTTTTGTGTGGAATTGGAACGCAGAAAAGTTTCAAAATGTCCAATAATGACTTACAAATTACAGCCTTGGTTATACAAAAAATTGTCTACAATCCCATTTCTCATGTTTTTTTTCTTTTCTTCTAAATATAATTTCTACCTTCCCTTAGTCGAGTTAGAAATGTACAGATTGCCTTTGTGTTTGGGAACATTTTTCAAACAACCCAGGGTTTAGGGCTTTTGAGTAAAAAGTGTGCAGTGGGCTTGTTAGGTATTGATTTTATACCCAGAAGATTCTAGATATGTGCTTAATGATCTCATGGTTTGTTTGTTTGTTTGTTTATTTTACTTCAGGTGGTAACGGAGAAACAAGTCTTCCGGCCAGCTCAGGAGAACAAAGAGTGGACTGAACTAGAGAAACATTCCTGGGTGGACTCCAGCATCAAAGGCGTAGCAGCCGCCATCCAGCATTTCGGCATGGAACGCTACAAGGCCAACCAGACCAAAGCCACCAGAGGACTCAACTATGTCCTGGATCACATGTTTGTTCCCGACAGACCCCCGACGGAAGGCTTCCCGGCGGACATGGCACGACTGCGGGAGAGTGCCAAAGCGAAAGCAAAAGGAATGGCTGCCAAAGCGCGACCTGCCGTACAGTGACGACAATGTTTGTACATGTATAGGATTAGAGTAATGTTTCCTTGACTGAGTGTCCTAATAGAGCCATTGTCCAGCCCATGCCGATTCCCTTCGTACGTCATTTCTCTCAGGAGAGATATGGGTTCAGCAACTTCAGGTACAACCAAAGGATCCTCAGCCATTCACCATTTTCTACTTTTAAATTCGGGGCACATTTTGTCAGCTAGGATATCATCAATACATTGTGTTTCTTGTTCGCGTCGATGGGCGCGATCGGTCGACCGTGTTGCGCTATC
Organism: Crossaster papposus; assembly: GCA_037893245.1. Lineage (NCBI taxonomy): Eukaryota > Metazoa > Echinodermata > Asteroidea > Velatida > Solasteridae > Crossaster > Crossaster papposus. Next base: position 207,389 of record JBAIAA010000182.1, read on the forward strand.
GGTCAATCTTGACGGATATCTCGGACTTTACTTATCTTTAAAAAAGAAAATCTAGAACCGCGTGTTCGCGCAACGCGATTGACCAATCGCACCCAACACGTCAACATAGCATTAGTTTGTACAAATTGAGGCATTGTTTGTAGTCCTGTAGTCTTTCAATAAACACTTTTTATACAGAAGTCCTCTGAAACGGACCAGAATTGCAGAAAAAAACAAAATCTATTGTTTCATTTAAACATTTCTTGAAACAAAAATTAACAATTGTACATTAGAGGAAATCACACACAGTTTGCCACTGTCATTTTATTATCTAGACAATCATTTTGCATAATTGCTGCATTATGCCCGAGCAATATAAACAGTATGATGAGATGTTGAATCTCTTTTGATTGAAATTTGGAAGAAAAATTAGTGCTTATAAACACTGTACAATTACAATTGAAATACAATGTTACCATGTCCTCAAAAAACTATAACTATTTATTTATCAGGTGACATAGTAGAATGGAACTGGTACATTGAACTTCAATTGAATAAATTGTTCGGGTTAATCCTTCCAGCAATTTCTTTGTTTTTTAAGATTTATGACATTACAATGGCTGTGTTGTCAGTGACGTAATTTAATTGGTTGCTTCAGGAATTTACAATTTGCATTACAATTACAAAATGTATTGCGGTTTCTATTGTCAAAATTTATCAATCTTTGTTTGAAGTTGTAAACCTCATTGTTTTTATTACATAAGATTAGTTTTTTATTTCAACATGTTGGTGTTTTTGTTTTTTTCAACTTTGCCAACTACTTATGTTTGTAATTATACTGTTCAAAATAATATAAAATATAGATGAATGATTTGACCATTTTTAACAAAAACTATTGGATTTATTATCTTGATAATCAGTTGGAATGTCTTTTTAGTTATTAGTTATTAAAATCTATGCTGCAATACAATAATAAACATATGACTAATAGTCAAAAGAATTGTCTCCAGCCAAAAATGTATTGACTTGAATGTCATTGAACTAACATAATAATTGGCATGGTTTGCATGTGGTGTTGAAATAATGGTAACAGTGTGTGGATTTGACATAGCGCCCTCATCCGGCGTAGACACGAATGCGAGTTTCATACAGGGACAGGGTCTTTATAATTATTGTCTTCTTGTACATTATATCTTGCATAGTATAGTGTGAGTATGGCCCGAGCCATGTTGACCTGTTTACATACATAATTCTTGCCACTGTTTGTAGGAGCAGACAAAAAGTTGGTTCTGAGAGTAAAATGTCCCACAAAATGTCGCGCATAAACAATCATGCATATCAAGTAATCAACCAGACAACTTTCAGTTTCATGGCCTCAAAAAGCTACGCAAAACCCTACATTTCCCACAACATTTACCCTTACAATCACTCCCAAAGCAACGTGTGGAGTATTATGCGAACACTTTTAGTTTTAGGCACATTTTGGTGTAAAATCGAGAAACTTGTATACGTACCCTTCCGGCCTCATATGAAGATGGCTTTCAGTTTCACACGTGCATTTCCGGATCAAATTTCCCGCATCAACGTACATTAATAGTCTGGTTCCCGAGAGCAAATAATTCTGACTATTTAATATGGGGCCTTTTCGAATCCCTGGCTTCGTCTTCGTCTTTGGCTTAAGGCGATTTTTGACTCCCAACTGCAAGATCTCCAGCCACATTCTTACGCCTGTTGTACTTCAGAAACTTTCACTCGATTGATGTGAACCCAAAAGTTAGACTATTTCAATTTTCTTCCATTTCTATTTGCTTCTCAGTATTTCGGAATTCGGAGGCGAAGCCAAAGCCAAAGACGAAGCAACGGTTTCGAAAAGGCCCATTATACGTATAGGAGGTATGTTTAATACATGGTGAATTTTTGAAACGTATACCAACGAGCTGTGAGCACGTCGAGGGGGGCGGTAGGACTCCTTTCCCGGGGATCCCCACGAGTCAAAGAAAACACTGAGACTTCTTCTTCTTCTTCTTCTTCTTCTTCTTTTTTTTTTTTTGGGGGGGGGGGGGGGGGGTGGGGTGGGGTGTTCCATCCACCACATTGCGGGCTAAATCACAGGCAGTGATTATAACGGCGCGAATCATATTCTGCGTTGGCACAAACATCTGATTCACGCCGCCGCGATTCAAGGGCCGCAATTCAAGTCGAATTGTACGATTGAAATGTGTACAGTGTAAAATTGTATGAAGTTCTACTAATACCTCTCCTCGCGGATCTCCAATGCCTCGCGAAATAGAGAGGATATTGGGAAGATCCAAGGTACGCGTGGGCGCCGCGCTGCATCAGAGAATAAGGACCGTAATTAATGTGCAACGGTCTACTACTTTGGTCGGACATCCATGACATTTTAAAACCTTGGGATGAATTTTTGATGGTAAATGACCTTTCTCTCGTCTAAACTTGCCTAATCACACTTAGTTTAAAGATGGCAGTGGCACAATTCCGCTCTTCGACATCGAACTCTTTAAAAAAAGGTTTGTGTGTTTATACAGTGAATGTGAAATTCAAGGATGTACTTTAAATAGAGTTTGGACGTTTTTTGTGCGTCGAGCACAACAATCTTGGAGGTCGAACCGGTGGGTAATTCCCCATCAGGCTAACCCAACGCCCATCTTAAAGGGTACCATTGAACACTAGGTGGCGCTGTTTATAATACGCAGTACATATCCTACGTACACAATGAATGGTTGCGGGCTAAGTGTGGTGCATCAACTGACAAAACACACGCCTATAACTAAACGACTGCAACACGACGAGCAAACCTGTCATTATATTATATATGTATGCAAACCTAGTAATTAGGGTATTTATCTTCCTAGTGACTGGTAGATTTGATTTCAATAATTCATGCATGGTTTCTCGCTTGCTTTTACGTCGCTGTACTGTCTAGGCCTGACGTAAAAATTGACTTAGTGCCCCCTGTCCCGATCTATTCGATTCTGCCGTTCCGATTCACTAGCCAAGCGCGCACTTGCCTACGTGGTCTGGGGGAAAACTACCTCTTTTCGCAGTAAACTAGAAAACAAGTCGTGCATGTCTAAACAAATCTAACCATCTATTATGCCACGCTAGCGTTATTTTTTAAAGTTTTACGGTCTGATGCCATTGTGGAACTTAAAGGTAAAAAAAGAAATACCGCAGGTTTTCACTCTTTAAAACATCTACATGTAGGCCCTACTTATATATTGTTGCTCAGTATTAACTTTGGTTAAAGGACATGCGTTTTAATTCCAAACGTACGGATGGACAGACCGATGGACAGACCGACAGACAGGCGCACGGAAACTTAGCGGCCGGCAGTATGTAACACGCAACAACAAAAACTGGGGGAAAAAACACAACAGTGTCTCGATGGACAGACACAAATGACGGCCTTGCACACAAAACCCATATTTCTAATGTTACCTGACGCCTTTTTAATTACATGCACTATATTTCCAATAAATAAGTTCCCTCTCAAAATCAAAATTATAGCAAATAAATGCACAATCGTGTCTAATACTTCATGCAAACCGAGAACTAAGAACGAACTAAGAACGAAATTGAATACATCAGTTTCACTCACTGTGATACACGTACTTCCTTTAAAATACAAAATTAATTGAACATCATTTCCCAGTTTGTATAGTTATTTTGTACATTCTGTGAACTAAGATGGTTGCTTTACAAGGTTATTTACATGTTTTATATCTACACCAAGGCCTCGAAGTGCAATGAGAACGGTTTCTCACTTGAAATAAAAACAATTATTACAGTAAATAACATTTGACTTTATATCTTCGAAAACGTTACCATGTAAATATGAAATACATTTTAATTTACAAGTCCTGTGATACTGTTATCTCCAACCCCAACAAAAGCTTATAATTATTCTTTATCAACCACCCTTTGAAATGCTGGTTTTCCTTTCTGGTTATGTAGGCCCTATATGGTGTTTTTCCAAAAAAAATAAAAAATTAAAGCGTTAGACGATTAGACAGTTTTTATGTCCACCTTCATTGCAAACCTCATGTCATTAATTTACCCCTCAAAACAAACAATCCTGTCACTTTAACCTTTAACCACGATATATAGTCGGTATCCTTATAATGGCATGTTGCAACTCCATGAAAGAAGAATACAAAAATACTAAAACAAAAAAGGCAGCACTATATACGAGAGGCGATACAAGAAATACAAACTTATAAGGTTACAGAATAATTATGTACACGTTATTCTAATTATATGTATTTACATGTAGATATACAAGCGCACTTAACAATATACACCCGTAATACTGTATTTCTTACAAGAACGCCTTAACAGGCATAAAAAGGTTCTTTTTACTCGTTTTAAATTCATTAATTCATTAAGTTTAATTAAAAATAACAAAAACCCACCAAGATACATAATATATACCTCAAAATAGGCACTTGGGGAGACAATCCCATATAGATGTACACAAACGTAAAACAGTCCTAACTTGTTTACCCTAACCCTTTTCTCTATGATCTTCGAGATTTATGCTATTTAGACCAAAATCTGTCGTTCTAGGACAAAAATAACCCCACAAATATCGTATTTTAGGGTATCTAGACACTTAGGGAGACACTGAAATGTCTCCCTAAGTGCTACTGTCTCCTTATTACCTAAAAACTTATGCTAAATTGTCTCCCCAAGTGCCTATTTTGAAGAATTTAAGTTGTCATACTGGTAATAATATGTTTTCCTTTTTTGTTTGAGAGGGGGGGGGGGGGGGGGTTATCACCGGAAAAATACAAGCAGCGAGAGGACTTGTTGTCCCCTCCAAAAACAGTCTACAACATATTACGAAAACATAATGAACAAAATATTGATGATTTGAAAACGTTACATAACATTAAGAGTAAAATAACTGCGAGTGAAAAGTGGAGACCAATGCAATTTGTTTATATATAGGCCTAAACTGTTTTAACACACAAAATATCCCAGACATCGAAATCGTGGAAATCAGCAATTGTTTGTTCACCCCAAGAAAGAAAATGGTCATATCCTTGTGGTTTTAATACGAAATTGCGTTGCATTCATTTAGTTATTGCTTACGAAGGTGGGTAAGTGGTAATTATATTGAATAATAATTTTCTATTATATGTATTAGAACAGCAAGAAATACAACCGAATATTTGTATGCCACTAGTGTCGAGGTATAATGCCGGGCACAACTTAGCCAGGCAAAGATTTTCTCGTTATATGTTTTTAAAAGAGCGCAACATGTTTGGCATGACAACATCAAATTATCCCTGTACTAAAACCAGATCATAATAGCTCGTGGCGATGTTACTCCAGAGTAACAATAAACCGAAATGTCGACCTCCCCAAACCCCCAGCCCCCTGTCAACCCCCCTTTTGGCCTTTAACGGGGAAGAAATGTCCCCCTTAAGTGCTCTTCCACGATCTCCCTGACGTGCCGGGGGTTGATCACAAACCCATTTTGGGGGTTTGGTTGGTTTGTAGGGGTGGATACTGCTTGAGGCGTTGACGTTTTACGCTCACCTGCCCGATCGCTGAAAGCTAGCAGGTACCGATGAAAAGACGCGCGCTTTGTTCATAGGGAGTCTTGGCGCGCAATGCACAACCTCAACCACTTAAAATACTGGACTTTGTTAAAGAATACCGTACAACTTTATATCTTGGGTTCCCTCATTGTTAATCGTTTTGGGTTAGAACAGTTTTGTTTATGTTAATTTGGTTAAATTACAATATATTTTATTTCGGTCTTTTTTAAAAGTAGAATGTTCACACAACGTCATACAGTTCACCACTGAGTTTTAAATCAGTGTTTTTACTGTAACATACTTTTTTGTTAGATAAAGATTCGTATATGAATGTCGTGACAGACCTAGCTAAACCATTCAGTAAAACAAAATAAATTTACATTGAGGAAAAAACATACTGTTTCTAATATAGGGAACAATACGGTTTTGTGACACCGAATACCAAAAAGACGAAAAACCAACACCGACGAAAATTGTATCCAAAGAATCCCATGCCGAAGATGAATGTTTGAATCTTGTGAAGCCGAAGGCAATCACTGTCGTCTTGGTGATGTGGACTTGTTTGTCATGGGCCATTTTCCAAACCCCAGCTTTAAATTGTCTCCGTCAGTTGGCAACGTCAGTTGGCAAGTCGGGGACGGAACGTAAGCTGCGGTTTGGGAAACGACCATAAATTACATCAGGTCAGCCCGAAGAAATGTTGCCAATAGGCGATGGCCACAAAACCATATAGGGCCTATGTTTCGTCATTATGGCTTTTAAAATAGTTTAGGTTCACTGAGCCACATATACCCGTGCGGCCATTACGTACTATCGTTGTGGCCTTGACTCCGAATGGTCTAACACATCCCAAAAGGCCACAACAAATATCCACGCAGCCAAATGAGTATTCGTAGGCCAAGCGTGCCAGATTGACCAAGTTGCCATAATGTCTGTGGTGAATCTCATGAGACATATGGAATTTGGCCACATGATGTTTCACTGGCCAGCGGCCATTTCCATATCCTTACCGTCACCTTAGCATACCAGCCGAGCCTTGTGATCATTGGCAGCCACAACTAGTGGCGATCATACCGCTGAACTCCTTCAGCACGACGTTATTGAGGTCGTCTAGGTACAAGACGTGTATGCCCTCCAGAGTAGCCGGCACGCAGCACGGGTTGGGCAGCCGCCGATTGTTGTTACGGAATGTGCCCGTGTGCATGTGTAGAATGGCTTGCACCGTGGCGTGGTTGGTGGCGTTGAAGTTCAGGTCCAGCGGGAACGGGCAGTCTCCCTCGCAGTAATTAGCCGTGTAACCTGGCAACGGAAATAGTGACAAACAAACTTTAGTGCGGCAAGTAACAACTTAAAAACTATCTGGTTTTAGAGGAGCACAACTTTATAATTCGCAAGTATTCCAAAAGATAAAAGAAAGTCTATAGAAGTCCAATATTTTATATGTTTGGTAGTTATATATATATTTATTTATTTTAATTTAAAAAAAAATTGGGGGGGAGGGTGGCTTAGACGGGGCTATAGACGTCGGGCTTGGCTAAGGTGCAGCACGGATAAATGACTCGTGTCTTAAAATCAAAATTACGAGAGTGAGGCATGCTCAACAGTTTAATTCAACTCGGAGGATTTGCTATAAATGTGTGGTGAATCATGTTTTAAATAAATAAATAAAGCAGTTCATCACATCTTTTACACAAACTGGTTTTTATAATGTCACGGCCGTCTATTTTGTGGTATGCTTCCTCAGGGGTCTGTATTTCCGAACAAGTCAAGTACTTTCGTCAAAGATATGACCCGCCACTCGATATACTATACCAAGTTCGACTAAATGACTTCAGGTTATTATCAGATACAGTAACTCTTTTATTTTTTTCGTCAAAATGAAGGCCTTGGATAGTAAGAACTAAATCAAGTTTTTCCCCCTCCATTTACCCTGAAACCATGTCACTTTTGCGCAACGCATACAAGGAATATTCAAACATCTTCGGGGGGAATGACACGAGGGCGGGTAGTTAATGGTTTGGGTTTATGGCTGTGTGGTCCACTAGCCGAGTTGTTTAGAGTCCCCAGCACCCCGACCAAGAGGTTTTTCACGAGTATCCCATGGCGTAAGCACCTGTCTTACGGCTCGCTCCTCCACGGGATGCCCGTATCAGCTATCGATAGTCTCTTCGTGCAAGGGGAACAGCGATGCCTCCCGATACCGGTACACCAAAATCCAAGCCGGTCTGATCCCCTCGGGCCGCTGTACCGAGTTAGCGGTCTCTCCGCGTGGTGCTTACACCGGGCCGGCACGCTTCTGTCCCGCCGACACGTTCCCAGATCCACTGGGCCATCACTCAGCCTAGGGCCCAAACCGCTAAAGTACATTTTTTTTTTACCCGAACGTTTATTAGAATAATGATATCATAAAACTGAAAGAAAACAATGAAAGTTTGGAAATGCCGTGTCAATGTTCTTGTGTGATCTTGTATTCCGACCCCGGACTGCCACGAAGCAGCAGTAGAGACAGCGGGGTGTAACCGAAGTCCGTGGGAGAGGTTGGGTTGACTAGCCCAGTCGGACCCGCTGAGAACATACCACGGTGGGCTAAGTGGGCCTCCGGTGCCTCGCAGGTGGGTTTAAGCATGGAGGTAGGTTTAAGCAAGGAGAAAGGCCGTGGTTCCTTCTTATTCCTCCATGGTTTGAGTATCAATACCAATCCTTCCGGGATCACATGATCTATTTCCCCCAGTACTTCCTAACATGGATGGATATTTAGGCCTCTGTGCCCAAACCAAAACGCGATCGTTTCCCCATAATGTTGCCTCTCACGATTGTCGGCGTTGGCATGAATGTGCGATGGCGGTGACCGCCATTCACTCAGTCTTGACCATTACTAAGACAATCAGCTCATTTTGTACCAATTAAGGTGAGGCCTGTAACGGCCTAAAAAAACACACGTCTCCGGCCAAAGCTCTTAGCTCCTACGCCATACTTGCATATTTTCCTTCGAAACAGTCATTACACTATACAGGGTTGTTTCTGCCGATGAATTTCCACAATACTATAGTCAACATAATGATCATGCACGACGGACGGGTCTGCTTTTGAGCATTCGAGTTCAACAGTCGACATCTTAAGGACACCAAAGTTCAAAAATACAAAAGTACCATGCAATAAAAACAAAGAATGTATAGAATTGTTCGCAGACTGACTTTAATCGGACCACTTAAGTCAAGCTATACCATCGCCCGTTCGCGCCAGTCAGCGCGCCGGTGCATTCCAAAACAATATTAGAAAAATATTTTGGAAAGATTATTATTAATTTTCGATCCAGATGGCCTCGCAACCAGGGGTTAATGTGCGCTAATAGGGAAATTTGTCGACAGGTGTTGCGCGGGAAGTGACACTGTTGTTATACGGCAATCCGAAGGAATTATCCCCGTCGAGTGAGCTGGCTTGGCTGGGTATAGTGGTTCATTCTGCCGCTGCATGTGCAGGGATACCACATGTTTCTTCATTTGTTCTTAAGGAAACGCGGTGACTGACCCCTTCACCTTAATTTACCTGTTCGACAAAAAAATGCTAATAACAGTTGACAACTTCCAATTTCTTCTTGTCAAAATCTTGTGTTGGAGATTTACTATACTTTTGGTTGGTGTTAACCAATTTGTTATAAGAGTATACATGCAGTTGTCCGAGTCATTTTGTTTTGAACAATGTCAGCTAGTCCAATATTAAACGTGCATAACAGTCGGACAATGAGTCAGTAAGATAGGTACAGTGGAAAGAGGCTTGTAAGCCGTTCCTATAATCTCTACCCTCGCTGGCAGTATTCAACTAAAGTACAAGAATGTTCTCAATCAAAACATTATTGACCTTTTCTACCAAAGTGCATAACGATTGCATATCATCTCTGGAATTAACCCGAGGCTGTTTGGGTTTTTTTGGGTTTTTTTATGTGTCGGGATACTTTTATGTGTCGGCCATCAATCAAAGTTACACAAGCAAAAATATAGACACAGCGCATGCGCACATGTTAGTGAGAAGCTTGAAGCGCTTGGCGCTTTTTTCTAATGTTTTGTGAACCGCTGGCCAATCTTCAGTTTTACGCGACCTACAATTCGGTTGACGACGTTTTAACACAAAATAATGGAGACCCTTTCACTTTGGTCAGAACGCTTTGGTCGAAATATCGACTGCTTCCATTTGGTACCATTTTGTTTATGCAAGTTTTGTTTGATTTTACGCAAATTATGATTAAGAACTTTTTATGAAAACTAGGAGGAGCGGAGACAATATGATAAATAAACAAACTATTTTGTTACTATCTTTTGAGCCTTTTCAAATGAAATTTCCTATTTGTTGCGAGGTGCGTATTAGTTGTTGAATGTCCAACCAATTAAACCAATGACACGTCACGAACAGTAAGACAAAACTGGAATAGGTTTGGCTTATATAATAGGTCACTTGAAAATTGTAGATAAAACCATTTACAAACCCTCGACATCGTTTGTGAATGCGCTTCAGCCCAACAATGTTTCAATGATTCAAAACTTGACAAACATAGCGATTGGCAGTTTTTATCATCAATTATATATATTGAACTACAATAACGGGACGGATAGAAATTACCGTACGCCACATAATATCTATATAACGGTCGAGCCGGTGAAAACGGTCATGCTGCGCTGAAAGGTACAGTTGCCATACGGTTAAAACAAAGGCACTAATCTGATATCTAAACTAACTGGATACCTCTTAGTCGATTGGTGGCAGCAAACACGTCGGTAACTTTCGTCGTGCGCATGTTCAGATAAGGCTTAATCAACCTTCAGATACGATATCTATGATATATCAATTGTATTGTTTCAACATCCGGTCTGTTATCATGCAAGTCGTAGCCATTCAAAATAGGATTCCGCCTTTTACTAATTAAAAACTTGACAGCGTCAATTACTGCATGGTGAACCGATTTGAAGCGCGACGCTCTCAGACCGTAGATAGACAGTGAGTGTGCAGCACTGATACAGGAAGACTTGACCCAGTCTTTAAATGGATACAAAAAACACATACTGTTCTATGATAATATAAACGCGCTTTATGACTTCTTTGCCATGCGGCAAAATGTGATATGTTCACGTGGCTATGAAGAATGGCTCATTTTACAACTTGGCCTTCCACACGGAGCGCACGCAGTGGGGGGAGACGAGGACGTATAATTGTTGTTTTCTCCCGAACTCCCGTCCGTAGCATCAATAGAAGCGCTCATTCATGTTTAACTACAATACACGTGTCGTGTGGGTGCGCGTAAACAAACAGAATTAAGCATTCACCGCGCGGCACCGCTATCGCTGTAATAAGTCGGTGAACATCTGCGTTATTCCGTCAATCCAAACAATGGACAAAAATGTGATTACTAAAATGAGAACAAAATCAAAACAATTCGGAAGGTTTGTTGTGGGGACAGCTGTAAAACAACTATTCAGTTTTCTAGTTCCACTTTGTTGAAACATGTACGCGTGGGATCCTTGTTCACTATAACAATTGTGTTTACTTGTCCTGTGAGGGGAATATGGCACGGGGTATAGGAGTGTGCTAAACATCGATGGTGCTGTTTCAGTTGAACACTACAATTACAATTCGATGTCGTCAGGAATCCGGATCATATTTACTATCTTTAATTCTATTTAAAATGTAGGTCTTTAACCTTTCCTATTTTCTAGCATCTGCCCAGGTCCGCTTCTGTATGGAAAATACTTCCGTCCAGTCTGTGTCTTTAACTCTGAATTCACGTTCCCATGACATTTAACAATAAATATATATAACCCTCTTCGGTACAACAGAGGCCATTGTGGCAAGATTCACTTTTAGTTCTGACTGCTGAAAATATCATTTGAAATGGATGTGTGGGTAGAGTCCAAAGTCGACCTTTTATACGAATTGTACATTGTAAACAAACAATACACGTAAATAACACTCTAAATGCCAAACTTTATGGTTAAACAGATCGCGTGACAAGACCAACACTGCACGATATTTTGTTCCGTCGAAATTCAAAGGTATGTGCAACGTTTCGTCGCCTGGTATACCACTTAATTGCCTCACAACCTACACAGGTGTGGTGGCAATATACTCTTTCTTGAAACCCCTGTTTTTCCATTAACTATTAATAGTAGAAAACACACTTGCAAATGTTTTTCTCATTGCCTTTCATTTTCGTCGAACTGTATGTTAGCTCAATAGCAAAAACGTATCTTTAGTGTGATAACAATTTAAGTTCTGCAAAATAACACCCTTGCGGTCTATACGACTGCGGGATTTCAGTCCGGCCGCGCCATCATTGGTAAATCTCACATTACCACGTGTAACTTGGAAATATACAAAAGTAAAAATAGTTTCCAAACCAGACAGGGTTTCATTCAAACTTCGATATATTTGTAACAAAACTGTCATCTATAATGGAAGATTTTCCAATTTTCCGCGCCGCCCGCGTTGTAATTGTAAAGAGGTCGTGCATTTCCGACATGCCGATTGAACACAAAGATGGCGGCGTCGTCGCATCGGGCCAATCTTTTTCAATAAAGTATCGCATGATACCTTAACAAACTTTGTTTAAAAAAACCTAAATTTCATCAAAGCGAGAGGTATTAAATTTCGGTTCTGACTATCCCTTAAAAGTTTAGATCCATATTCTTTTGTAGGCATTCTGGCAGGTTTTTGCAGATGGGAGCTTTTTGTTCACAAATGTAATAGATGGTTCCATTATTATTAATGGACAGTTATTGAGTGTGTCACGGTTCTGCGGCATGGCCAAGATGCGCTCATGCATATAGCGGGGTGCTTCTGATTTATATACCGGCCTCAGAGTCAATGTCCCCACAGAAGGTCATCCGTCCGACACAGTCGTCATGGTTCACGGAAATATATAGATATAACAATAATTGCAGGAAACCACTACAAACATAGCCGCAAAAGCCAAGACCTCTGGTTATCAGAAGTCACTGTAGTCTTGTGTTCAAGACTAACTAATCACGGTATCTAACGCCCTCTAACGTACGCCGTAGATCACGCCATGACCTTTGATAAGATAGTCTTGTATAATCTGCTATAATCGCTCGGAAAATTCCGAGCAGAAATGTGACGCATTTGCATGCGCGCGTGTGACGTTGCGTGTATAATTGCCTGACGTAACATGCATAATCGCTGACTCATTGGTCAAGTTTCTGTTACGTCACGTAATACGTGCATAATCGCTGACTCGGCATTGGTCGAGTTTATGACGACTCTAAGTCACTGATGAGGTTACCAGAAGTTATATAAGCTATTATATAAGCTATTTCCGAGTTAAATTTGAATAACATCTGCATGAATAACATCATGGTACACCGTGGTACATCATGATACACCGACTTGCTCAAAATGCTTGGCATATTTTTAACTTTGAATTATCCAGACCAAGGAGACTGTTTTTTTAATTCAACGTTACCTAAAAGTGAGTGTGCCAGATGTTATTCAAATTTAATTCGCGAAAAGTCTGAAGGATCGGATTGCACTAGTACATGGTGGTTCCTGTCAAACGGACTTCCACGTGTTGATTCATCGCTATTTACTTTGGCTTATTCAATATTTGTTTTGCGGCATATCCCAAAGCCGTAAAGTTTGACAGTCACTTGATCCGGGAGAGAATTCACTTTCGTTACCTTTCACCAACGTTTAGACACTTTCCGAGTGAAACGATTTTAAAACACACTTGCGGATTTTCAAAGTCCCAACTGAAAGTATTTTGAGAAGTTAAAAAGTAACACAATGTTGACTGTTTCCAACAATTGCGAAACTAGATTTTACCTTTTTTTCAATATCCCATCATAGTTTCACAGCTGAACGCTCTCGATAAGCCTTGCTTTGGTACCGTTCCCACGACCTTCCTCTGCGATATTCGAATTTCAACAACACTTCAGAAAGGCGTCAAAATCGATACCAATACTCTTTACGTGACAGTGATTCGTGTTGCTTTTAAGAATCGATACTCTACGTTTTTGCGTTCGGCATCAAATACAAGTATCGGTTTCAATACTATACGTCATCGTCACCATTTCACGGATGGATTTAGGCTTGGTCGTTCTATAGGAAGAATTTTGTTTTACCTAGCGATGCGATATAAGACCGCATCGGGACAGGTGTTTTACTCGAGATGATGATAGACGCAGAGTTTACCTGACATCGACACAAACCAATAAAGAAATTCTCACCTGTGGCACATTCCGAGAATGCAAACAAAAAGTACAGGCCTTAAAAGCCCATACAAGATCATCAAAATGTACACCGTTTGTCGATATCCGGGCTAGCGGCTTTCGGTGTTATTGGGGGACAATGGCATTTGGGGCTCCTTACGAACCAAAAGTATTATATAGAATTTATATATAAATATAGTGTTAATAATTTGAAGAATAATTTGTTGGTCTTCTGACGTTTTCAAAATTGAAGAGATATTTGTCAGAATGTGCGGCAAACCGTGAAGCATGTTTATTCGCAAACCTCGCTCCCATCTTTTTTTGTCCTCGTTTCTCACCAAAATTACTAATAAAAGTCTCGCAAATCAGACGACAGTCACTGCGCGCAAAAAGATGGGATTGCTCATTGTGGCGGGGGAGGAGGTTGTTATAAAGTAGCCCACATGAAGCTGAGGAAGGTGTTATTCATTTAGGCCGCGTCTGTATCTCTTGTCTAGGTGTTCGCAAGAGTTGTATACGAGACACGGATTTTTTTGACTCGAGGTGAGTCATGTCATACAACAACAAAGTGACTAGACTCGAGTCATTACGACATATTGTTGTGTACGCCCAATACAACTACGTGTGACGTGAGTAGGCTGACAAATTAAGGGGTAGCGTAGCTCTGGAAAGCCCGATTCGGGCACGGCCTATGATTGTACTACGATTAAATGGAATTGTCCAAAGGTTTCAGTTGGTCTTTAATAACAGGAGGTTGATCTTGTTCCCGTGTCGGCCGTGGCTGGAAATGATCCCATTCCGGTACACGGTGGTGTGGGGCAAGGACCGAGGGGGTAATTCTCTCCCGCCCACTCCGCCCACCGTTTTGCAAGTCCTGGGTTCCTATTATTTTGTCAAATGAGGGGGCACAAAAGTCCTCTTCAAACCAACTATCACCTTTACTTTGATCTGTGTCTGGCTATTTGGCGACTTTGCAATTGATTGCGCTTGAGGCTGTTTGTCTGTTATTAAACAAACCAAAAGTTGCGGTTCCCAAAAAGACATATTTACAAGATCGTGAGTGATGTGGTTTTTAAAACTAAATTGCTTAGTAGCAAAGGGGTAAGCCTAAGCGATCATTTTGTGAAGATGAAGAAATAAGAGAGATTGAATAATTGTGTTGGCACAAGGAAGTGTAACTTTGAATGCATGCATTAACTCGCGTCAATTCCCCTCGCGGTTAAACAAAACTAGGGGACGCATCCAGGGCTCTAACTCCGACATCGCACACGAGTTGTGCCCCTATTTCCCTTTTTTTTTAGATACTATTTAGCTTTGGGGGATTGTCACAAAGCCCCAGACCACTTTATGCTCGCTTTGGATAAACGGGCACTAAATCTTAGCGCTAGCTTTTGTCCACTGGGCCGGGGACTGACAATGCACTGGAGTCGCAGCGATGTGCCGTCACCCAATCCGATGGCCCTAATCCCACTCTCTCCAGTCATTACTCAATTGTTATTTCTCTGTCGGTGGGCTTATAGGAAGGAAAAAAAAGGGGGAGCCTTACGGAATAATTCCACTGATTCCCAGAGGGGCAGAGCACAAGCGGCTTTTTAGAATGTTCTTAACTACTCTGTCGTTTTTCTATTTTGATGTAACTATTTTGAGAGCGGGTGCGAGGAAGGGAGGTTTTCCAAGGCCCGAGGGACCGGATTGCACTGGTGGTTCCTGTCAAACGGACTTCCACGTGTTGATTCATCGCTATTTACTTTGGCTTATTCAATATTTGTTTTGCGGCATATCCCAAAGCCATATATTTTGACAGTCACTTGATCCGGGAGAGAATTCACTTTCGTTACCTTTCACCAACGTTTAGACACTCTCCGAGGGAAACGATTTTGAAACACACTTGCGGATTTGCAAAGTCTCAAACCTTTTGAGAAGTTGGAAAGTAACACAATGTTGACTGTTTCCAACAATTGCGAAACCAGATTTTACCTTTTTCAATGTGCAACATTACCAAACTACGGACGTGAATTTTTTTCCGGAAACGTAATATAATTAGGGAAACAATATTTCTATAGATGGCTAATATAAAGTAGAGTGTATCAAGTGCTTTTTATCAAGGGTTCAGAGTTCAAAGTAGTTATAACGTTTTTTATTATGAGTTTTGAGCTTCCATCCTGTGGTTAAGATTATTATGATGATGGTCCATAGACTTACCGTTTGGCGCAATGACCCAATTGCTCCAGCCGATGACATTAAAATCGACGTAGTAGTCGTACAGTTTACATTTATCCCTTCCCCTGTTTCCAGTTCTAGAGGAGGCTCTTCTTTTACGCCGGTCCGAGTGCTCCGTGCCCCTCCTAGGGCTATCCTCCGGGGCTGATTTTAAATCCTCCGTATTTCCGGACGATTGTTTGTTCCTTCCTGAGTTCTGAGATGAGAGGGGCTCAGCCCCAGGTAGCGTAATGTCACTGGCTAAAACGTTCTTATCGTCGAGGAAGAGCACAAGCAGCGGGCGTCGGTCTGTGTGATTGGGGCGCGGTCGCTTGGAGAAGACAACGGTACCTTTCGGGAGTTCCTCCTCGCTTTTAATTCTCATCTCGAAGAGCTTATCCTCCGAGACGGGGTGACTGCTTCCCACGTAGGCACTTGTGACGTTGAAGTGGACCCACCGTCGTTGGGTAAAATTCACGATCTTACGGTCGATGAGAGTTCTGGATACGACGGGTGGGCCTCCTAGGAGGGGGTCGACCCTCTGGCGAACCTCGTACAATTCACAGCTGACCTGCTCTGGCAGCATGTCGTCCGTCCATCCATCGACGAGTCGGGGCTTCTGTTTGTAGAGATGGAGTTCCGCGGCTAGGACCGTCTCTCTGTTTAGCACGCTACTCGTATCGAAGAGGTACCTATGACGAGGCGACTTGGAGTCTGCGTGGGAAGGAAACAAGTTCAAGCACAGTTTAACAATTTGCGCCCAAAATTATAATAGTCGGGGTACCAATCAGTGAGCAGGTAATACTCCCTGAAAGCTCTCCTGAATTATGTGGATTCACACAAGGAAGGGGAATAGAAAAGGCTTTAGAAATACAAACTTGTTAACTTAGTAAACTTGAAAAAGCAAGAAGATGCTCATTTTACTGGAAATCAAGATGCTGTACTGCATAAATGGTTGTGAAAAGGGTACTTATAGGTTTTCGTGTTTTCTTCAGAAAGATTGTCGAACTGAAGGAACGAGTTACATTCCAGAATTGATAAATGTTTTACAGACTTTAACAATAAAAACAATATTTTGCAAATGAAATAATACAAGTAAATTGCGGTGTTCAAAAAGCCTTCGTAGAGAGAGCAACACTTGAATTTCACCAAACAAAATCCTCGGCCCTCTTCTGTATCAATGAAAAGAAAATATCCCCATTTTACTGACACGCTTCTCTGACCACATTCACACAAAACTTCAGCAGGACATGCATACTGCCCGGCCGCTGCAAATTAATTATTGGTGTTGTCCGCAGAGCACGGCAGATGAGCACAGAACGACCTCCCATTGATAATACAGGCAAGGTCATCATAAGGGTTCGGTCGACTACAAAAGAAAATCCCCTGTTGTATTCGCACCATTTTGTACAAACCAAACAATTGACAGTTTTGGATGAAATTTGGTTCCTGGCACCCCACACGGCCCATCGTTGACACGAAAATAGATAGAATAAAGAATAGAGGACAGTATCCTCAGCTATACTCAAGGCGTCTCGTCTGGTGGTTTTAAGGTCAATCCGTCCATCTAGGTAGAGCTAACTGTGTTTGCCGTGTGTGTAAATGGGTGCAATCGAGTGCCCGTATAGAACCCGAGGAAGCATAATTGGAAGCTATTTGGGGGTACCGCCATAGGGTACCGCCACCGATCGCGCGAACGCTTTACGCGTTCTTAAAGGCGACGCGCGCGCGCATTTTGGCAATCCTATAGGTCGAAGGCTATGGTCGAAGAAGCCTGGTGTGAGTGCGTGCGGCGGCACGCGCGAGCAAAGAAAATGACTGCCCTTGGATTTGCGCTTGTGTACAGCACATCTTAGGGCAATGGCAAACTTTTTAACGAAAGTCAATATTTAATTTAGATTTCAATAGTTATGCTTTCACATTTATACCGTTTTGGTTACAAAAATACTTATGTCTCTTATAACTGGCACAGTAAAAAGTAAAATGCCTAGCTGTGAGACAACTTTGGACAAAACTCGACTTTAGCGTACAGAGCAAAATTCAGCCAACAGAATTCCATTCATAAACACACTTGTCCCATTTATTTCCAACCCGTGGCTGGTGGCTGAGCGAAAGCGAGAAAAGAGGCACTGGGGGCCAGTAGGCCAAACCCCTCCTAGTAAGGCTGGCCCCGCTCCGCTCGATGACAGACTACCGGGTAGTGAGTATATAGGTCCTTGTGCTGCCTTCGGCTTCAAATTGGCCGGGTAAGTGAACTTTATCGAAAACAATAACAAGACGTATTTTGCTCTTCGGCATCTACTCAATGTACGAATAATGTGGTATAGTCTTTAACAGTGCCACAACCTTCAAGACTTGAATTTTGTTTTAAATATAGGTTCCTGCATGGAGGCGTGTTCACCACCGGTTTTTTTTACTGTGAAATTGACGAGTTTATCAGAAGATTTGTAAATAATTGTCTGTGGAATAGCAATTGACTTGCGAAGCGTTTTGACGGCCGGCACAAGATGGTAATGTCAACTTTCCTGCATGCATACACATGTTTTAACTGACAATGCTGTATATGTTACAAGCAAACAGTCGATCGTCATCACTGGTTGTTTTTGTGACCTCCAAATATCATCGTTGGTGTTGTCAATCAATGACGTACGGTTGACACTCAAAGGGTAAAGGTGAAGTCACAGCAGCAAGGAACACAATGAAAACCTTAGGTATCGGGAACCCAAAGCAATGCAACCAAAAGAACGACACTTTTCTGCTATTTTTGACAGACAGACTGACAGACTCAAAGGTCCCAACAAAAAAAGTGAACTACATCTTACTCTACTGTATAAAGCTTGGAACTCATGAAAAGGAAGGATTTCTAGAAGCTTCTGCGGATAATAGCGCCGCTGATTTGGCGGACAAGTGCCTCCAATATCGGACAAAGATTGGACAAAATCGGCAAATCGCTGTCACAGCACGAGACCAGCAGCTCCCTCCGAATGGCACACGTTGAACCCGTCAAAATAGAAACGATAAATGGGAAACAGTTATATATACACCGAATGTAATCTCATCTTATTTAGGCTTCAGCATAATATGCATGCTGTCGAATTTGTCAATGTTTATGCCCCGTCTATAATATATTTACATAGAGGTGAAACGTGCAACACGAAGCATGTTACAATTGGGCTGATCATTTAACTGATCATTTATTGTCAAATGGGTTGGAAATAATGTTCTTGCAGAATGTGTTCAACAATGCGAAACATTTTTCGGGTTTATATAAATGGCCTACAGCTTACTCTGAAAAAACAACCTCGCGAATGCACGAACGGGTTTTATGTATAGTTCCAGTTCAGTATGGTTAGGCAACAAATGGGCCTGTTAGCTCCGATTCTAGCTTTTTATATTGTCGGTCTAGAATGTTTAGTCAAGAAAAATTTCAGTCTAAGCAATAATTTCACAATATTCAGATGTTGTTCGTTGTTGAATTCAATTGTTTTACTATGTTTCACCACAGAGCACGCGCAATGTTGTGGATTGAGCATTTACAGTTTTCTTGTCTCTTGTATGTTTGTCCTCAAATGTCTAAACATGTTATGATGTTTTTGTCATTACTAAATTTAGACTTTTCTGTTTACAACTTTGCAGTTCGGGTATGTCGACAGGTTCCTATACTGAAACCGATTTGATCTGCAAGTGAACTCCTTGCTATCGTAGGTAGATAGCACCGCAACGGGTGACCGCTGTGTATAAGCCGTTGTGTAAGACACAAATGCCCGAGGGCCGGTTTGATATCAAGCAACTGACTTTGGTAAGTTACTTGTTTTTAACTACTTCAGTCAACTTAAATCATCAGAACTATATCTATTTAGACATTATACATTCCATACAATGGTGACGTCATCTGCCACATTGGCATCTACTAAGTGTATGGAACATTTTAGTTCCACATCATACACATTATATCGAAAAGAAATAGTGACTTTGATGTACAATCCTGATTCAATCAAAACAGCAAACCACGGTCTGTTATGTAGATGGTTTTCGCAGTTTATAATTGAACAATAGATTTAAGAGCGAACAATACACATTTCCATGAGAGCGGCAGCGTGAACTGAACATTTTAAAGTCTTTTTTTGTGTATACAAAAAAAACCGTGTTTATAATTCATCCAACGGCTGGCTATATATTGGTAGCGCATACAACGTTTGTCCTTGGCGATTCTGACAAGTTCTGATGTGTATAAAAAGTCGATAACCTACCTAGGCAAGCCAGGCACAAGCTTTGAGGTAAATTGCAAGTTCATTGTCGTATTTTCATTGTTCGGTTGGCGAGGCGATCGCTCACATATTTTGTTCTCTTGGTTTTTTGTTAAATATTTAATCATGCAGCTCTCGACAGGATTGTTCCTGTCATCTTTGAATCGACCTTCCAAAAATTGTAAATACTTTGAAATACCACAATGCCAGCTAGTCAGTTCGAAGCTAATATAAATTGTGCATGGTGGCAGGAAATCAGAATAAAGCCCTAGCGCAAGAGATTTTAGGTTTTGTTCCCGCCACGATCTTCGCGGTCGACCGTTCCGCAGGGCTCGCATTACGCCGTGGAACTACCCGTATAGCACTCGGTCCAATACACCCCACAGCGTGTTTACTCTCGTACCGCGGTACGATTTTTTTGGTTAAACCATGAGGGTATATTTATTTGAGTCTGTTGTCATTTTTTTTATAGGGGATATCATTCTTTAGGCTAAACAAATGTCTAACGGGGATTTGTATTGTGTTGAGCATGCCAATGATGTCACTGCCTCGTTGCTATGCAAACGGGGAGCGGTTTTCACGCGTGTTGAGGTTGCAATTGCCGCGCAAATTTGAACACGAACATTACATGGAAATGTAAGCATTGTGGCGCTTCAAGGTAGTATACACTATTTGCAAGCATACAAAAACAAAACCACTAAATTATTATTAAATACCTTCCTTGACTTTAAGTAAACACCAGTCTCAAGCATCCTGTGAAACCACCTTGACTGATGTGATGTGGTCTTCAAGAAAAGTGAATTTCTGTTTCAGTTTTAAACGATTGCCAGCTGTCAATCGTTGTATTAAACCTGACTACATGTATTTACAAACACTGCCCGAACTTATTAAATTCGTCTGAAGCGGAAGTCAAGGAACCAGACTGCAAGAACAGCACTTTTGTCTTGGTTTTTTCCAGCTTCTATGAACACAGAACTTTATACAGGTCGGCGTCACAATATTTATTTACTATAAAATATGAATCCCCAGTCCATTTTCGAAAGTTACAGCAAAAGCAAATGATGTATCCTACCTTTAAGGGGACAGGAAATAATAGCAACACCCTGATTGACTATGAACCTTTTGCCACCTGCCTTCGCTTTTGTCCCTAAATAGTATATTCACCCACAATGATTTACTTTCATAATTATATTCTCTTTTTTTTTTCACGCTTCAGGTGCAGATTATGTGCAACGAAGCTTTGTAAATAATTGTTCCCATTATCATGTCTCCATTATTTCCGCAACAAAACCAAGATATTGTCTGCTAGCAATAGTTGTAAAGAGTGCTACTTTAGTGCCGGTATACGTTTTACGACCAAAACACGATTATTGTTCGCGCTGTAGAGTATGTATAACGTGTCGCGGTCTTTTGTCCCACAGACGATAAAAGACTTGTAAGATTTAAATTCTTTTTGTTGAAACCCACCTCCCCACCCCCACCCCCCTTTCCCCTCCACCCCCCACAAAAAAACCTGAACCATTGGTGTTTAGAACGTTGTACTTTTCCTGTTGAATTGTTGTACTTTTTTAGTTAAATTATGTTATTGCCAGACTTTGATTTTCAACGCTTATTGAGGCACTGATAAAAATGCCGATTTTCAGTAGTATTTTTAAGAAAACTTTGAGTTTGTTAAAGTTTGTTATCAAAGTGCGGACTACTGCTTTGAATTTGGTTGAGTCAGTTAACACACGCATTTAGGTCTGTGCGTTGAATTTACTTCGGAAGCAGTCAAAAGAAATTGTACATTAAACCAATGTTATTGCACTTAAAAAAACAACAACGCGATACATGTCTGTACAAATTGCTCAATTTGGCAGCATCTGCGCAATGTAATCGAATCAATCGACGTGCTGAGTTCACACCTGCTGTTGCATGGCAAGACGAATTCCAAGATGGCGAGGCTGCGTTGTCACGTGACAGACCTCACTAAGCCCAGTGCTAAGCTACGTCAAGGGTCATGGGATTAAGGGTTAGAGTGACGTCACAGCCGCCGTTGTTCCACAGTCTATTTTTGGTCCCAGCTTTTCAAATAAATTGAGATAATTTTCAGGTATAAATTAAACGTGGAAATATTTAGAGAATGATTGATTGATTTTTTTAAATTAAATCTTTAGTTAAAACGCTGAAAAGCTACTGATTTGTAATATATCTTACGGTCATTAAAATGAATACATTGTCGTAAAATATTTACATTCACAAATGACTTTGCACTATTAGGAAAAGTCAATACACAAACTCCATCATTATTACATAGATTTGGTTTGAGACATGTTTTAAGACTCAATGTTAACCTGTTAATTTCCCCCAACGATATTAAATCTCTTGGAATGCTGACTGTTCATTGTGACGATACAACGTGACTACATCCAAAATGGACAATAGGAGAGTAATTACTCAATCTCTGTGAGTATTTTGACTGAATTTTTATCTTAACAGTTATAGTCCCCCGTACTTTGTTTGTTCCAATGTCCTTTGCAAAGACTCTCTACTTTGATCGTTAAGAGGACTTCAGTTGCGTTCAGGATACTTCAGCCGGTAAACTTTATTCAGTGATTACAAGAGAATAACAACGCAAAACAAACACTTATGAATGGGCTACTTTTACTCGGGTAGTTAGCGTATTATGCGCAAGGACTGAATGAAGAGGAACCACCCAAATACCCTAATGGGTATTTGGGGAAACAAGGGTCAATAGAATAGAGAGGATCTCCAACAAGAAAAGCCCAAGATTGGACCGATTGTTGAGCAGGGTTTTGGCTGGGATAACAAGCTAATTTACAGTAATTGGGCAGGTATCACCAGCAAGTGAACGAGAGGGGAGAAAGAGAAAGCAAGACTTTCTGTATAACGAGGAATCGATGTACCCTAGGCCTGTTTGTATATTTGTCTGAATAGCAAGTTTATTTCGATGACTTTGGAAAACCAAGATTGAAACTGTGTTTATTTGATTCTCTACGCGTCGACCAAAACCTTCTGTCATCACAATCGATATGCTGCGCCGTACCAGCTTGCCCGGTAACCAACACGAGCTATGCCACAATGTAAATATTGTAATTTTTTTTAGGAGGGGAGCTCACCTTTTTCATTGAAGGATCTAACGGTGTTTGCTTTTGTAGAATTGGCTGGGTGGTGACTAGATCCCACGGTAGATTCCAATTGATGGTATAAATTCACCATAAATGCCGGTGGGGCGGCCACTGCCGTGCGGTTAGGTCTCGGTACGTTCTTGAGCCCGAAGGCGTCCAACAGCCGGACTATCTCGGCTTGTCCTGGTTCCGGAGCGGGGTGGCCCTCCCCACTGCCACCCTTGCCCGGTCTCCTCGCCTTGGGCTGACGGTGTCTCCTCCCCTTCGCGTTGTTAGCAAGCTCCGTGTCTATCGGAGATCGCTTCCTCTCCAGGGGAGATGAGGTGATGGTGGAGCATATTAGACAGAGTAGGAGGATGATGCAGGAGACCCGGCACAGTACCGTCCCAGGCACAGTCAGACCTGCCGGTCTCATGACGCGTCTGACGGAGCCACCTGTCCGGTTTAACACGCTCAAGGGAAAACAAAACCGACTGAGGAGAGTTTGTTTAAAACACCAGGCGAGAGGTCACGTTCTCGTGGTTGCCTGAACAGTTGGGTAAACGGAACGCGACCCGAGAAACGATCGCCGGATCCTTCCGGGGTTGATGAATGGCAAATTATGCTGTGACGAGGCTACCGTGTAGTGACGAAAAAACGAAAACATGATCCTGGTGTTTCATTTCATCTCTTTATGCACTGCATCCGTGGGGCAGGCGGTACGACCAGAACGGAACGCACAGTTGGCAGCTCACAGACAGTGTATCAAAGTCAATTCTCTTTAGTTAGCACCCTTACACAACAGTACAGTCACACATCCGTGGAAGTTTGAGCTCGGTGATTATACAAAGATATACAAGAGTGTGCTTAATAGATCGGCACTAGACTCTTACTCGATGGTATCACTGCCAGCTGCTGGAATGCGGTCCTGTCTAGCTCGCCATGGCGATGAATATATCATTAATCATGTCGCGAGTCAACGCATGTCATTTCTGTCTCCCATACGCTCGCCCGCACACAGACTACTAGCAATTTACTGTTGGGGCATCGGTAGTCGCTTTAGCGTGCCGACTTTATCTGTTAACGTTACGGGTGCTCAACGCGGGTCTATGTGGTTGAAAAGAACTACAGCACCCAACACGGGATCCACACTGAGCGCCGGTCTAGGTTGATGCGCTTACACAAACCCTCAAAAGTGCCGCGAGCCAATTTCACCGCATGCCTGACGCCCAACCTGTGGTCGCTGGCCTATTATACAGAACGGGCGTGCGCTGTGAATACCCCGACTATACTCCTCCCGTACACTTTACAACTCCATCCCCGCTGTCTCACAGCCAAGTTACGGATAGGAGGATTTGGGAAATTTCAAAGGAACATTCATGACTCTAAACAATGACTCTACTTGATTTGTATCCGAAATGTCGCCGTTTTTTGTTTTTTTTAAACAGCTTCCGAGTTCTGGATTGGCAGGTAAATGGATGCCTTCTACATAAATATCCCCTTCTGGCAATCCGAGACGTGTCTATAAGATGATTGTGGCGAAAACTCTCCTACAATGAGACATCAATAGGCTGACAATAGCGGCTACATTACAACTTGGAGTTACAACAACTACCTGAATAAAGAACGCCGCCAATCACAAACTAGTTGGGACAAATCACCACCAGTAAAAACACGGCGGTATCTATCGGTCACCCATTTAGACCGTCGGATGCCCCTCTCCCCATTCATCCTAAACCATCAAACAATACAACTATTCAAACTCCCAGCCTAGGCCGGCTCCAGAAATAAGGCTTGCCGTGTATTCTTCATCACGTGGGCCTGAATCGTGAAGGTCGTCCCACTCATCATAATTCAAATTTACTCGTTTCCAATTCTTGTCGGTGATAAAAGTACCGCGTGCATCTCGCCCAACACCCACTAATGTGTCTAGTCACAAGATAAAAAAGAATGGGGCATTGAAATAGACCAGCCAACCAGTTCAAATGATGGAATCCTGAATAGAACGATTATCGTTCGCCGTACTTTAGCCGTCGGGATGTCCGCGACTGGCGACACGGTGTCACCGACAAAGATCGCTTTTGCCTGCCTCTACAAATTCTTGCTGCGGAGGAAAAAAAGACGAGCGACTGTCCTCATCAACCACAACAAAATAGTACTAATCTTCATGTTAATCCCCAACAATAGCGAGATTGATGTTTAACTACATCTTGTCAATTAGAGGAACGTTGTGTGCGTAAAACACTTTGTATGTGGGCGTCCAGTTGAAATCACTTATAGTAGACCACCAACTTGGATTATCCATTGTAGATTCATACTTAATTGCTTACAATTCAAAACGATGACACACCAAATTTGACGCGCAACTAACTACTTGCAGCATCGTCAGTGGCCGTAAAAGTGCCCATGTTACATGCTTCTGTCATGACGTAATATAATCTACCACTGGTGACGAAAACAACTTTTCGATAGCTTCTTTGACCCGTTATATAAATAAGAAGTAAAAAATACAAATGAGCTATTCCACGATTTTTAAATGTAGGAACGATTGTTTAATTTTCCCGGTTATCATAATGATACAGAGACTAGTTTTTAAAACTGATTTCTGCTTTGAAAATAAACTTTGTCCCCGCAAAAATACGAGTTATGTATTAAGTTTTCGGCCAGC
The DNA here is from genome assembly GCA_037893245.1 of Crossaster papposus. NCBI lineage: Eukaryota > Metazoa > Echinodermata > Asteroidea > Velatida > Solasteridae > Crossaster > Crossaster papposus. The sequence goes on from JBAIAA010000182.1 coordinate 233,369, forward strand.
CTTTTTTTGCCAACGAGACCCTTCTAGACGAGACACCTGTACCCACAATTGTTGTCGATGAACAAAAAGACCAACAATGGACCAACTAACAAGCAAAATAATAAACCCAGGTTACAAAAGTTCTCAATTTATCATCCTCTGTTTGTTAGCGCGATATACGCGCTAAAGTCATCGACTTGAAACCGCCAAACACCACTCACAATATTCCTTTTGACACGTCTCGCATTCTTCGAATACCCAGTCGCTGTATATTATGCGCTTTGTGTACACTTTAACAATGAAAACACATACAATTTGATTTTGTTTTTCATCTTCAACGTGTTTAGGGGATTACTTGTGCACAGGAAAGGAAAAATACAAGTTGCCCTTTTTATCGTCATCCTTAGCGCTGAGCGAAGGGATTTAGTGGTTAAAAGATGGGGATACAATTTACACTTTTTATAACAAAGATTCGACTCCGGTCGGAATTGAGTGGAATATAAAAGAAATATTTTATTTCCCAAATACACAAACTATAAAAAAAGTTAAGGTAAAATAACACAGGAAGAATCTCGCAGGTCAATCCTCTTTGTTCCTACACAATAAAAACTTCTGCCTGTACTTTGTAATAAACCGTATATGTATAAAAAGAAGAAAATGTAGAAATTCAAATTGCTTAATTTTGTTTTTACACTATTGATCGTTTTTACTAACCGTTTTTACTTACAAAATTACCAATAGGCCTATCGTGATTCGGTTGGATTGTGCTCGGAACTTTTCAGTGAAGTTGATGTAGATAATAGTTAACAGTCACAATTCGTTCTGTCTGTTATTTTCTCTCAATATAAGAAAAGGTGTTACAAAACAAAAATCCCAAACATAGCATTCGGATTGTTCGTGCATTGCAGACCCCCAATGGAGGAATGACATTTATTCGTCAGAGAAAAAAAATTGAGCAGGCTTTAGCGATTCAGGAGATATGTATAGCGTTTTTGTTTGGCTTGCTGACAAGACGGCCAATTGATCTCCGTGAATATACACGGGGATTACAGGAGATTTCCCTACCGCAACATAGGGGTGATTTCAAAGCGAGACTTAGTCCCACGGGACTACTATGCTCTCCCGCCCCGTCGTACCGTCGGGCAAAGGAGAGACCTCCAAGACACACACTACATAATGCACACAACGGGATATGCTGTTTGTATTATTATGTATTATGGTCACAATACCAGGAGGGGATTATACGGCACACATTGTCTTTTTTGTTAAACCCGAAGCTGTTTTTTTTTACCAGAGCTTCTCTGGATAATATCATACGGCAAAGCTAGTGGGCGACTGTATTATCGTAGAACTCCTGCATTTTGGTGTACATATAGGAATCGTATCCGCCCCGCAGCGCGAGCGAAAGGATACATTGCATTAGGGAACAGCTTGTCAGCTTCGATACAGACCGTTACAATGCTTGGGGTTTTATAAGTCAAAATATTTCCGCTGAATTGTAAAAGCATGTGGATTTTAAGCTGCGACTAAAACTTATTCATGACACGCAGAAGCTAACGTTTGTTAACTTTACTTCTATCATATTGCACAAAATCAGTATCATTACAGGGAAGATTTGGTAAAGCTACTGGTCTCTGTAAACTAAATGGCAATTAAAAAAATGCGTCTGCCCTGTTTTACAAAATGTCACCTTTCAACAAATTTACAATGTTCCGACTATCGGCTCCCACGAGAAACAGGCGATGGTGGCGCTGTTCAGTTTCCTCCTATGCGGTTCATCCTTAGAAAGTGACGTGACATGTCATCTCCTCGCTGATATTGCCAGGCAAACTTCAGTCTCATTTTTGTTTGACGTCACACGGGCTCGCTTCTCACCACTTAACCTGTCACAGTTACCTCGAATCTGCTTGTTGCTTACGAGAGAGCGGCGGTGGAGACCAGACCCAGGCATTTTATGTCCAGCCCTTTTTCGTAAGGCAAAGTTATTAGGAATGAAAAGGTTTATGACTTAAATCTTTGTTTGTTTAACAGGGCATTATAAAAAGGTTCAAGACGGATTATTTTGTGTCCGCTTTAAAGATTTGTTTGACGAGTTACTGACGATGTTCAGTCGCTAGGGGGCTCACGACTCATGGACAACTTGAAATTCAGTTGGTCGGTGTCATACTCGGCGTTCAGGAGGTACTTTCTCACTGTACTGTTGCTCTCGTGTCTGTACTGCACAGCGGCCATTTGATATGTGAAGAGAGTTTCGAATAACTTGTACTCTGCGCTTTTCTTGGCTTTCTTCTCCTCCTCTTCTTTTTTGGAGACGATCTGCATCCTAGTTGGCTGTACTTTGGCGAAGAGGCTTCCCCAATCGATAGGATTCTTAACCCCGGCGAAGAAGGCTGCACCTAGCAGGTCTTGGACGGTGATGGGTTCCGCTCCAGCCCGCCAAACCATACCTCGCTCCTCGGCGCGCCGCTTCGCATAGTTGATTATCAGTCTCCGGATGTGCGTTTTACGCGCGGACGCCATCTGCTCTTTGACGTGGCACCGCTTCGCGTAGTTGATGATCAGTTTCTGGATTTGCGTTTTACGCGCGGATGTCATCCCCTTTGCTGCAGGACGTGTCTCCGATGAGTCTCCGGATTCAGGGGACTCTAGATGCGTCTCCGCTGTGGACTGAAAGGTCCTGACTTGTTTGCGCCGGAAAGCGTGCACGGCGAAGGCGAACGTTCCTAAGAAACCTGCAGGAAGCGTGGGCTTTGGCTGAGTAAGAGATTCGGTGTTTGGGTCGGCAGAATTGATGCCATAGTGGACAACTTGTTCTGTAGATTCATCCTCGTCCGTGGAGGAGTAGTAATGGGTCCATGAGGAAGAAGACAAATGAACATGTGCTCTGTGTGGAAGCCGCATACCGGCCCTGTCAACGGCTGAATACAGATCCACCACGCTGAGCAGGAACGTACCCATGAACGGCAGGCAAGGTGGTGACAATAGAGACTTTCTAACTGCCATCTTGTATAGGTCGCTTCTTCCATCATCAGCGATCAAGAACACCAACTCGCACCAGAGTTCATACTCGACTGGGAAGTCCTCTTCGAACACCTGCCAGGTTTTCTTCAGTCGGTAGACCGGCAGAACCTTCAGCCCGCTGAGGACGGCCTTCAGGCTGTGGAAGTTCTTCAGCTTGCGGCACTGCTCGGCCACCAGTACGAAGTTAGCCACGGTCGCTGCCCGCTCTTTGGCGGTAGACGGCCGAACGATCTCGGTAGAGACAAGCCCTACGACTCGCTCAAAGAACTCGATAAGTCTTGTGGTGTGGGGAGCTCGGGTGTGTCTGTCCTCCTTGAGCCACAGGCAGTCCACCAACTCCGCTTCTCTCACGCGTATAAACAGCAGGGAGTCCAGAAGGGTTAGTTCTCTGGCCAGGACCTCCGGATCAATATCGTAGACCCCACAAATTTGCTGTGGTTCTTTGGCACACGCGTCACGGTCTCGCTTTTTCTGTTTGTGTTTCCCTATACTGTGGAGAATTCTTCTCGCAAAATTATCTGCTTGTTCAGACTTTAATTTACCGTCAGCATGTTGTTTCTTGCAAAGTTTTCTTAGACTGTCGTTATTTTTGGACTTTGGTTTTCCTTTCAAAGATTTATCGCCTTTCTTTCTCCTGTGCCACAGTGGAGTTTTCTGTTCTGGCGCTTTCTTGCCTGCTCGACTAGACATCCCACCCCTCCCCTTTTCCTTGGTAGCCGCGATGATATTACCACCTGCATCCAAAAACTCCACGTCTGCCGACATCTCGCGAGATCTCGCTATCTCTTCCTGTAATATCGTCTGCTCTGGAGACAAGAGCATCACGTGACCACCGATGGCGTGGGGTGTCTTGTTATGGTCGTCGTTCACCAGGTCAAGGTAGACCAGAGACGCCCGATGCGCGGCGTCGGCTGCCGGTTGCATATCGTCCAGGAAGCTCGCCTCGCCTTCTAGCACGTCTGGTAGTGAACAGCGATGATGCAAGATCTCCTTGGTCGGTATCGAAGGCAAACCGCGCCTTTCCCTGTAAAGTAAAAGTCAGAAAACAAATAACAACTTCAACTTCTATTTAATTGACTACGTACTTTTGGGTCACATTTTACGACTTCAACCAAACTATATTCTAAATCCTTATTTGTAGGTATGTCAGTTCTTCACTATATGTTGACAGGTGTAAGCTGTAAACATAATTAATTATAAAAAAAGCTTTTAGCAAATCAAGCGCTTGTGAACCTTTTTCTTGAACACTTTTACGAGCATGTTGAAATGTTCCCGTCCACAAACTTTCCAGTTGTTAATCAGTTTATGAATCGGGAGTTTAAGCGATCCAAAATTGGACCATTCCTTTTTAGTAAGCCGCCTCTCCCCTTCAAAAAATAAAATAAAATTGATCGGCTTTTAACGATAAATAGCGGATTAGTGACGGTGATGCTCACGTATGTGAGGCGCCAGCCAGGCTGTTATACAACCCAGACAACAATACTATATTATGCTTTGAGCAGGCTGTATCATCAAGCACCCGGTTACTAATAGTCCCCTGTTATCCCACTTTACAAAGATTTCTTCATTGAGTTCAGCGGCGAATCCGGTGGCAACATGTTCCCTTGGGAACATTTTGCCAATTCCCCAACACAACCGTGTCTCCCGCGACAAAGAGCGCCATCTATTGTCCGATAATGATCACGACAGTCCGCTGTAAAATGGCTGCGTGCAGGCTGGGGAAGTATCACTTTTCAGGAGATGAGTTTCCGTTTTAGTGTGAATATTTAAAAATGTAATTGGCTAACCCACCAAAAATTAAAAAGAAAAGAACAGATAAAGGCCAGGAATAATCTGATTGTTGTTTGAGAAACCCCAGAGATGTCGGTTTGCATGAAACTTGGCCCTGAGCGTTGTTTTACACTGGTTTCAATGGGGCTTGAATGAGGCTAGTGCACCCCTGGGTCTACTAATTACCCGTGAGCTGTGCTGATGTCCGCTTCTCTCAACTGGTCGACTGCAGTCAATGAAGCTAAAGGGCGCCACCTACCCACGTGCCCATGTCCATGCGCCTCCATGTTAAACTTTTGAAAAAGGTCCCCCACGCACAGGATGAGCTTCCGGTTAATTTCGTCAGAGACAGGGTGCATCCAGTCGAACTTGGTTTCTCCTACCAAGCTGGTGATACTCTCGATGTCTTCTAGGCTAGAGTACGTGTCTGTGCTGCTGTGGCTGGCCTTCTTCACGGGGAGGGAGTGAAGATTTCCCGCGTCCTGCCAGACGAGTGACGCGGTTGGATCCACGATGATCGCCGTGGACAGCTGGCTCTGCCTGTGGGTGGAATATTCGAGCAGGTGACTAGGTGTCGGTATGTCGTGGTCATCTACAAGTATCTGGCCGTCATGATCCCGAGACAGAGCTCCTCCGAAGTGGCCGACCCAGTGATAGGCGCGGGAATCCCGGCGTTTCCTTTGTTGCGCCGCCGCTAGGGCCGCCACGCTGTCTTGGCTGTCGACCGTTGACACCTCCAAGTCACCCTCGCCGGGAGGTGCTCTTGCTGCCTCGATTGATAACGGGTGTGGCGTTTTCTCGTGGCGCCTCTCGTCTAGATCGTGGATCCAGGAGAGCCACTCTCTCCACCTGTCCTCCCGGTGCCTGCCCTCAGCCAGCTCGAGGTACCAGGTCTTCCCCGTCGACAGGCGCAGCCTCAAGACGTGCTCACCTCGATGTTCCTGGTGGCTCCTGGTTGATAGCCTTGTATTCTGCAAGGGGAACAGGTGTGCCAGATGAAGGTACTCCACGTTGGAGGGTGCATCTGTCGCAACTACCTCGGTTCTTAGATGGATAGCGTAAGGGTCCACACTCTCCTCAGCTATGAGAACCACGGTCTCTGTCAGGCCAGCGTGCACCATGCACAGATACTCCCCGTGTTTTCTTGCCAGAACGAAGCGGCTCTCGACCAGTACGACTTCTTCGCAGAAGTCAGAGTATTCTTCGCTCCACAACAGTTTCTGGAGAGTCGCCATCGGTTCCACAACTTGGCCACAAAGTGAAAAAGATCGTTAACTTTTTTCTCACAGATCTGCCTTAATCCTTAGGTAACTAGTTGCGATTATAAACAAGGTTGTCTGCGCGCGCATTGATGTGGCCCGCGATGCGCGTTGTTTCCACATTTTACACCATGTGCGTAAACGTGTTTATTACGTCACAGTTTAGATGAAAAACAGAACCTACGCGTACGCTTTAACTTCTGACCAATCCGCGACAAAGAAATACATTACAATGTTTAAACCAATGAGGGCGCTATATAACTTTACTGCAAACATTTTCTCAAACCGATAATAATATGTTTCCCAGTTTTCTGTTAACACTCACATCGTAGGAATTCCTTAAAAAACGTCCCCGAACATCTTCCATCTCGAATTCAAATAAAACAAATACACCAATGGATTTCATTTTAGTGCAGTATAATTACAAAAACTGTTAATTGTTAGTTGCATGCCGGTTGAGGAAAGAACTTGAGCAGGTTATAGAATTAGACGTCGGATCTCAATGTTATTTACTGTGGCAGAAATTCAAAAACGAAACTGATAAAATACTACGAGAAACATCCTTCTTGATTGTAAGTAAATAATAAATCAAGAAATAAAGTAAAATATAAATAACCTTTGTTTTCGATTCCGAGTGTTGTTATTGGAATCGAAACAAAATGTACGAACCGCAAATTACAGTAAGCGTTTACGTGAGCTGTTCGCGATGCATTTTTGCACCGTGCATGCTAAACTATAAAACTGCAGCGCTCGGCGTGGATTTCAGACAAATAAACGATGTCCTTGCACAAGGCCAGGCTAGATTCAGCAGGATATGGCCTGTATCACAACTACCCGACCTGCGCATATACATGTACAGTGCACGTGACTCATACCATAGGAAATCATTGTATGAGTGTATATGTTATACATGTACAACAAAAAGTTAGAATCGGTTTATGTGCTTCGTTTCACAATTGATCATCAAAATAGGTGCACTCAACAATGAGCCGATAGCTCTGTCATCATTTCGGTCTCGTTTGTTAATTTACACAAAAAGTATTGGTCAGTAGTATTTTGAATCAAGTTTATCGAGTACATGTTGCTTATCACTAAACAATTTAAGTAATCTTTTTGTGTAGCGAAAACATTCCAACAAAAGGACTTTTCCTAAATTTTCTCTTTATACAAATTCCCCGCTTTATATTCACTCGGCGCTCATGAATTATCGACTAGAAGAACAAAGAAATATACACGTAACACCAAAATGCACTTCACAAAAGGGAATGTATTGCTTCATTTTTCAATTTATTTACGATACATAATGATAGCACAATATCAACATGTATTTTTGTACACGGGTTCACGGACACACAGGGGCTGAATTAAGAAAGGGACACTTTTTGTCTGCAGGATTTGATGCATATACTCCAAACAAATTACCCAAAACTGTGAACAAATAATCTAGTATGACATTTCTTTCCACATCTCACTATTGGTAGAAATTTTTAATGGCTTGTATAATTTTTCTAAGTGTAAAAATGTGTTTGTAATCGTGTACAACTTGCAACCTTCATTATAAAATATCTTCCACAATTTTTAATAAACAGTACTAGCTATCATGACTTTCACAAGTTACTTATCTGTTTCCATGCATCTCGAACCAACAAATGAACCCACTAATTCTACTCACAATTTCGGTTTTCAAAGTACAAACGAGACAACTGTTAAGTCTAGATATTCAATTATGGTCTGAAAAAAAATTAAAAACCTGGGTCCGATAACGAACCTAACCATCAGTTGTACTTGCGCTGTATTTGCATGTATTATTCTTCCTCAGCTTTACACAACCAGTCCACATTCCACAACTATACTACTTAGAAACTAATGGATTTTTTTACAATTCCCATACAAATTGTCGCCTGGTAAAATATTACTTTATACAGCTACATGACTCCTTTTCGCCACGAGTTACACGAGTTGACTGATAAAATATGCGAGGCGTTTTGGCAAAATCAGACATCATTGGATAGAAGCAAAGTCTTAAATCTACGTGTTCGTAGTTGACAAGTTTACAAGTAGTTGACTACAGTAACTAGCACTAAGGGCACAGAGATTGCCAGAAGTGCCATTAACCACCACAAACCAACCAGAGGTCAAAATAAGGGTTTGCTGCACCTAAATGAAACATTCTGTTCAAAATATCTTGCTGTTTACAGTTTGCATTTATCGACATGTTAAACCCCCAAAATACTAAGGAATTATTATAGTTTTGAGTATTATATTTATGGAAATGAAAGATGCGAACTGTTTTTCATTAAAAAAAAACACTGAACAAATCTGAAAATGTCCATCTCATTTTTCCAGAACGTCTCGCATATTTGAGGTTGCACAAGTCCCTAATAATAATAATAATTAACCCATATCTATTGTTAGTTTTGACGAAAAAAAATTCCACAGTACAATTATAAAACATATAGTTTATTACTACATGTAATATAATTTGAACAGTAATACAAATACTGTTGATTGTATATTCAAAAAAAAGAAAAAGAAAGTAGAGATACACAATAAGGATTTGTCTTCATTTACAGTTTAAATCTCACTGTAAATTCATGGCTAGATGTACATGTACATGGAGACAGTTGCGACAAGACAGGTCTCCTACAATGGACACAACATGGCGATCCAAAGATTACACGTGTATGGGCAAAACACAGCCGTCTTGTCTCCACTTTCTCGTTTAAAAACTCTGGGTGTAAATAAGTTGATGGGGTCTGCTTTTGACAACGGAAGGAGCCATGTAGCACGGGTACCCCTCAGGGTGAAATATTCATTCAGGAATCTCTTTGTCCTAGAGAAACAAATAGAAAATCGGTTGTTCTTGTTATTTGTCAAAAATTTAAAACCAAAAAACTGTTGACGTCTAAAGCCATGTTCGCACTGGACTTAAAATGATAAAACGTACCTAGACGATGGGTCCTTCTCCCATTTTAAATCCAGTGCGGACAGCCTAGGACGTTTTCCTCTCAGGTACTTCTCCCGAGTCCAGTGGGTACTTCTACCGGCCAACTGCTACCCGGGAAAACGTCCCTGGTCCCTTTTCCCCAGACGATAAGTCCAGTGCGAACAGCGCGACTCGGTAAAAGCGTCCCAGGAAAACGTACCACCAGGGATCCAGTGCAAGGTCACGCTATACAAGGCACTGCGCATGCGCTCTTTGCATTGTTTACGTGCGGGCACGGTGCATTGATGCATGCAAATCGCATCGTTATCACATTCGCATTCGGAAAAAAAGCGCGCGCGCAAATGGGTACACCGGGGTCAATGCAGAAAGGTCACGCAAAGCGCCCTCATGAGTCATTATAATGACAGCTCGGCTACTTCTCCCACGGTCTCGGTAAAATTTTCCCGTGTCGAAAGTCCAAGTGCGAACAGTGGTAACATTTGACCATTTTTTATTTTACCATCGTCTCAGTAAAACCTTCCCCAAAATAAGTCCAATGCGAACACGGCTTTAAACATAGAATAGACCAAACTGAAGGAGGGTTTTCTTTAATATGTTGCACCTAATTCGGCCAACAGCTTGTGCCAATTTGTGCTGCTGAACAACTGACCCAAATAGAGTCCTGAATTTTTGGATTAAATTGAATTAATTCGGACCAAAATAACATCTGTGTTTCTCCGTCCCAGTTAGTCAATGCTGGGCGTTGCCACTTCTGCAATATCAATTTATCAACAACAACAACAACCTGCTGCTGGCATAAACATTATAAACCACAGCTGTGTCGGTGGGATTATTTCCAAACATTTGACTTACGTCCCATTCCCAGTAGAGTGCTTTGATGACTTCTGATTTCAACTGCGGTCCGAAGAGAGGGTTGAGTTGCATCAGGAAGGTGCAAAGCCAACTGTAAGAATCAAGAGACAACAAGAATAATAGTTTTTTATCAATTTTCATGAGGATGAATTTATTTTAACCCTACCTAATGCTACTAGTAGTAAAAAGTAGTATGCAGTACTCTCACTGACTTGTGTGCAATGCCTGTAGTAATGTTTAGTATTTGGTACTTCACCCCTTATTGCACTCGTAGTACTTTTTAGCATTTGGTCCCCCTGCTTGCTGAGTGTGCATGGCCCATGTATGCTGTGTAAGGTGTTCTAAACTCAGCAAAAATTGTGACTTGGGACACAATGGGTCAAGGCTGGACTACTGCATTTTTGGCCAGGTAAGTATTACTAACCTGTATTGCCACTATTAGTATTTTGTAGTTGGCAGTATCTGTACTCTGTCAGTACACACCCAATCATCAGTCACTGAGAGACCCAATGCTACAAAATACTTAGTATTCTGTAGTACGCAGATCTTTAGCCCAAAGTAAGGCCTAGGGGGTTAGGGTTAACTGAACCAAAATATGAACTTTTTTTTGCGAATCCTCTATGCATCTCTTTCGAGGGTTGTGTGCATTTTTTTTCATAAACAGTTATTTCAAAGTTATGAAGACTTCTTAGCTCATTGTCATGACCTAGACATAACCCTAACCCTGCCAGATCCAGCACAGTGCATCTGTGTTGACTGCTTGACCTTGCTGGACTCTGCACACAAGTCAATGTGATAAAGTATGCAATCTGTTGCGTCTGGCAGGGTTTCTAGCCAAAATACCCTGGAGGGTTAGGGATACAAAAAGCCTCCCCTTCATATAATTAGTAGACACACAGCCAAACAAAAATAAGTCAGATGGAATGCAATTAAATTTTGTACGAGATATTGAATGAATTCAGCCGGGATTGGGACTGTGGTTATTAATGGGAATAGTTTAACTCCTACTTACAATAACCAACAGCAGAATGCAGTGAGCGCTAACATCAACTGGATGATTCTGCAATGGGATAAAACAAATTGAATCTATTGTTAAGCCCGACAGTAAAACGTGCACAGTGCAAGTTGTAATTGGCTCGCATGGCACCAACCATAAAATGCGTACGAAAATCACATATTTTTACTGCAAGAAATTATTTAAAATTACAAAATTGATTTTAATAGAATTAAAAGAAGTCTGCTTTAGGTTGAAAAAGTAATTTTAGAGTGATAAAAAACACCCTTGAATATAAATTCATCGAAACAAACAAAACATAATTAAGGGCCCTGCCATTCAATGCCCCTTACTTCTTTTACATTACGAACTTCAATTCAAGTTACACTATAACAAGTAGTCATTACATAGTGTGGTAATGGTAGGTTAACTTCGATAGGCAACGACCATTTGAATTTCCATCCTCTTATAATGCCAGGACCTGTATTGTAAATGTAAACTACACATTCACCATATTTTTAGGCCCATTCACCACTAGGCACTACTAACTATTCACTAACTACACACTGTAAACGCAGTTCATACTCCGTTGACCATTTAATTTCTCTCTTCTTAAAACTCACCCTCTATCTGGTCTTTTCCGTGGAACAACTAGTGGAAGAACAATGCCTATAAATGCCCATATTGATGTCACAATAACTGCCGTAATCCAAGCAGCTGTCATACTGAAATCGGGTCGTATTTACTGATGCTTTCGCGAGAAAATACTCTCCTTCACTGGTGAGTTGCGGTATAAACGTACACAGTCGATCAGTGCAGTTAATTTAGCTAGGATTTTTTGTGTCATGTGATATGAGTAATAATACTGCAGCGGCCGGCTCTAGAGGGCGTGCTAATCTTTGCTGCAAGTGAAATTATTTTGCGTGCAGGTATTTTTTGTGCAGTCTGTAAGTACTGCATGATTAACGTTATAAAAATATCTGATTTCTTTAAAAAGTATCATTATCACAAACCACCTGTAACAAGAAACAAAACCCAAGTTTCTCTTATAATACATGATGTACTGTAGATTTAGGACCCTTGATTATAACACAAGAATAAGATTGCATTTGCACTGTGCCTTGCCCTGAGTGCTGGGCTGGGCCTTACCAGGAAAAGAAAAAGGGGGGGGGTCAAGCATTATTTTCTTTAGAGGGAGGGGGGAGGGGATCAAGCAGGTAGTGGGGGGGGGGGGGGGGGGGGGGGGGCTTAGTCTAAGCTGAGTAACTTGGACCCTATTCATTGCTTTAGACACGATCGGTTGATAGATTGTGTCCAAATGTTCAAAAAGCGATAACTACTAGGCGGTAGGCAGGGTCCCAGTTTATTCGGACTGTATACTCGTCTCTCGTCTCTAGTTTTGGGCTTTTAATAATCATTCCTAAAAGCATGAATGGCATTATTACTAGTATTTGCAATTTGCATCCTCACTTAGGATTACAAAGGCATCTTAAAACTTAGTTACTTTTCTTGTGAAATATTCTAACGCGAGTCTGATTTGTTTTTCTTGCCCATTTTTTCTACATTTCAAGCTTCTGTCTAGAAAAGCCAAGAAATGAGCACGGACATCTCCAAGCTATTCAGTTCAGAGAGGTAAAAACATCAATGAATTTTGAATTTTGAATTCGTACACACATTGTTAGATCACAACACCCTGTATTCACATGCTCCTGTGTGGTTTTCATTTGTTTATTTTGTATGACAGGTTGACAGGGGGGAGTCTGGCTGGGGTAGTGTTGCTGCTCTATATGCCCCTGGGCTTGATCCTGACAGTATTACGCATCTTCCTTGGCTTCCATGTCTTCATCATATCCTGCCTGCTTCCAAGGTCTTGGCTGATTAGAAGGTACATGCCGTGCCGCCTCATCAACTGACTCTCTGCTTGAGGAGGCTGGTGACCGCTGATCTCGTTCCACATCCAGACATCATATTTGTTATGCCGAAGAGGTCCCCCAGTATTTACCTCAAAGGATGCTTACATTTTTGAAGTTGGAGAACACTGTTTGAGAAATGAGAAAACTATACCGATAAAAGTTTCTCAGATTTTTCGAAATCGTAATCCTAGAACATAGTTTTCTCGGAATATACAGCATTCACAGAGCTAAAATATTCATCAGGTTGCTGAAATCATTTTTGAATGATGAAAATGTGTTTTTTTATACCTGCACCTGTAGAATAATTTATAATTAATTAGAATTAAGGTTTTTATTGTTGTACACATCCTTTATGCTTTTTTTTTTAGAGTCGTTCTGAGAGTGATGTTTCTATTCCTCGGCCTGGCCATCTCGCACGAAGGTCTGGAAAAAAGGGACAGGACAGCCAAAGTCATTGTGGCCAATCACATCTCAGTCTTTGATCATGTGACCATTGGCTTGGTGATTCCATCTGTGGTTGTGAGTCCGCCTCAATTATTCACGTATCTGCAGATCTCCGGCGTACTTGCTTTTCCTAATCACAACATTATGATTCCGTTGTTAATATTTCATAAGGCATTTGTTCAATCAATCCTTGTTTCCTCCCTATTGCAGCCCAATGTCTGGAGCCTACCAGCCTTCGTGACCTGGGCCTTAGGATACACTGAGATGGGGGCCAGGGAAGGTAGACGGTCCCTACTGCAGAGTCTCAAGACGTACTTCGTCGGCAACGCTCTACCCATTACGTCACTGCCCGAGGGAGCCATGACCAACGGAAAAATTGGGTTGCTTAAATTTAGGTACAGTAATGGCAACTTAGCCCATTTTACTTTGCATGATAATTAACCTGTAAATTTATTTTAATTTGTGTTGACTTTTTGTTGATCTTAGAGAGCTGGTCTGGAGTCTTCTTTGCTGATTGACTGACTCTGTGGTTCACTCTTAGGCTGGGTTCGGGCGGTCAGTTCTTCACACGCGAAACTCGTTCTCGCGCTCGAACGGTTGGAACTTGACCCAAGAACGTTTTGCACGAATGAGTTTCTTGTCAAGAACAGACCGCCTGAACCCAGCCTGATTTTGTCCTCCAAAAGTCCTACTTCTAACAGAAGACCCAAGAGTAATACTTGAACAAATATATTACAGAAAAGAATTTTGTCTGAACTTTTCATTTTTGGGGGGCTAAATTGACTAAGGTGGGATTTTATTTTGTGACTGCCAATTTTAAGCTGTGAGTAGGAAAAAACATATTCTCATGGGTTCTCAGTCTAATTTTTCTCGAAAGTTAGTAAGCAGTTGTTTATGGCTTTTCTTGTAATCTCCCAGAAAATCCAGACATATAGTGCTCAAAATCCCGTCAAAGAAGAGCGAAGTCAGTGCAAACAAAGTTGCATCGTCCCTCATGGAATGTGCGATCCTATTTGATGATATTTTACTCTCGTTACTTGCAGTACCTGGCCGTTTGATCTAAGCGAGGCAGTCCAACCGGTCATTCTCAGGGTCCGGCGACCACTTCTCGGCGTTAACGTGGAGACCATCGGTAGTAGCCTCTGGAAGGACATCTTCTGGTTCTTGTTTGTTCCCTTCACACACTTCCATGTCAGGTTGGTATTTTCTATCCACGGTTAGACCCTGACTGCTTGCTTGGTCACCCAATCCCATTGGCCTCCCAATCCCATTGGCCTCCAAATCCCATTGGCCTCCAATTCCCATTGGAATCCCATTGGCCTCCAAATCCCATTGGCCTCCCAATCCCATTGGCCTCCCAATCCCATTGGCCTCCCAATCCCATTGGCCTCCCAATCCCATTGGCCTCCCAATCCCATTGGCCTCCCAATCCCATTGGCCTCATGGACTCAAGAATTAAATTCGTAGTGCGTGGGTAATTTTGCAGGTTGTGGGTTCGAGTCCAGCCTGGGGTTATGATGGATGTGGCTATAAGCATGCACACTGAATTAAAAATGTCTTCACCGAAAGTCTTCTGTATGTGGGAATGATGAGGTCAATCTAGCATTTAAATCCAGCGCTGTGAGCCACTTTGTCCTCATCAACTTGGATCCTTGTACATGTATCTATTCCTGGCTTGTTCTTCTATTAGGCCTCAACCCTAGATAATGAATGCAACAATACTGTCTAGAGCTGTCAAACCTCACTGACTTAAACCAAAATGATTGTGCATTTGAACCGTGTACGTACATGCAGGCTACTATCCTCTCAAATACGAGCGGAATCGGAGACTGTCGAAGATTACTCCAGACGGGTCCAGGGCATAATGGCGGACGAACTTCACACAAAGGTCACCTCGTTAACAAGTGCAGACAAGGCAGAGTACATCAAGCGGTCTTACGTTTACCAACCTGAAGGTGAGTACCGGCTGTGTTAACCCTAACAATCTTCATCCGGTCAAACTCCAACACTAGGTTTTGTTGGGATCTGTTGGGATCTTTTACACTGGGTTAAGCATACCTCCAAAATCAAAGTCTCACAGTTTGTGTGTACAGTTTGCCATGTGGTGTTGGGATTTGCAAGGATAGTTATAATTTATATTTATTTATTTATTTATTAAAAATAAATAAAATTGTATGCATTACTCTCCAGCCTCCACCCCTCATCCCACCCCCCAGCAGAGGACCCCTTCCCCACCGCCCTTCACCCCTCAACCCCAGGCACCTTCCCATGCCCCTACAGAACCTACTACCCCTGGGAATGCGGCAGTTGCAACACGTAGCGTTGAAGACGACAAGCATCTTAGGAGAATGATGCAGCAAGTCAAGGAGGTCCTCCCGCACGTCTCAGAACCGGCTATCAGAAGAGATTTGGGTAGGCAAAACAAATAAAATAACAATAATAATCTGCATTTTGTGAAATTTTTTGTGCAATCGAAAATACGATAGAAACTTTTAAAAAGAGTTTGGATGCATAAGAAACCTGAAAACACTCTCCATACGATTAAAAACAAAATATTACTTCAGAATAACATTTTTTTTTCTCGAAAAGAAAAATCGTCAAATATTGTTGTGCACACGCGCAGTTTTGAATAATGAACTGACTTATTGTTTTGTTTTTATCGCTTTTCTTTCATCCAAGAAAAAACACAGTGTGTCGACACCACTATTACAAACATCCTCGAAGGAAAGATCCAACCTGAAACACCAGAACAGATGGACCAAGAGGAGCTGGGCGGAGCCTCCGCCCCCTCACCATCTGCGCCATCACCAAGTGTGAGACCTACACCATTCGTATTTCACATCTTTTCACTGTGTGAATCATTTGAACACATTATAAAAAACTCACTAGAAAAAAAAGGAGTTTGTTGCCCAAACAGTCTTGTTGATAGTGCATTCCGAAAAACCGTTAACAAAATTGAAATCTGTGTAATGAGATGGTTTTTATTCTTAGGTTTATCATGCGTTTCATGTGCAAACAAACTGTGCACATAAAGCACAAAGTTTGCACCATTAGTTTTATTCTAAATGTGCACAAAGCTATAGCATCTTATGCAAATGTCGGGTGGTGATAGATGATAGTGACGGAGCCTCAGCTGGGGTTTTGAAAATGGCTTTCGAAAATGGCTTTCTCTACTCTCAATGGAACCCATAGCACAAAACTGCATTTGAATTTGGTTAATAAGCACGGCTAATTTTGTTTTTGTAAACCCATACAAATTTCTTTTTGTGTTCCTTTTCAGTCATTGAAATTTTCTGCTCCCTCCTTTGGCAAGTCCTCCAATGCCCGTCAGACGTCTTACCAAGAAAGAAAGGAGGCTCTTTTTCAAAAAGCTCGAAGGTGCGTGTGTTTTTGTTATTAGAGACAAACTGAAACTACAAATCTCATATTTGCTTTGTTTCTGGAATAACATTATTTCTGACATTTTTCATTGACTAACTGCGTGACTAACAGATGGACTAGGTCATTTAATAAAAAATATATATTCTAAACTGAAAGGTTTAGGGTTTAGCTAAACTAGACGTGATTATTCAAGAATCATGCGCTCAATATATTTTGTTCTCGTGTGTTTTTTCGGAAGGCACTACATGGAGAAACATGCCATTAATTTGGACTGACGAGATCGCGATGGTTGAATTGACGTACCTGCTGAACAGGTTTAGAAATATTTAATTGTCTGCACTTTACAAGAACGGCAGATATATAAAGGGGGAAAGGACCACAATCTATAACCCAAAACCCCAAAGGGTATTCTATGAGTTGCCTTCGACAAGCATCAGATTGCATCTTTTGTGAAAGTGTCAACCTTGCTCACTGCGAGAGATCCATCAGGTCCACCTGCTGCACTTTTGTTGCATATGGAAGGGTTTAGGGTTAAATCTAGAAAAAGGAAATCAACCTTAACAACTTTTGTTTCATGTTTACACATTTTATTTCTAGAAAAAAAATATCTCCATTAAAACTAGATGTCCTATTCAAATATTTTAAACTAAATAAATGAGTACAACATTTTATTTGTTTTTGTACTAAGTAATTGGCTGGAGTCAAATTGTTTTATAAGACACCAGGTGATACCTAATTGTAATGACTGCATTTAGATGTTGATTAAACGTTCATTCAAATTTCAAACAAAAGCCTGAGTGAACAGCATCACTACTTCGTATATGTATTGCAGGTCATTTTTCTGTGCGCATTACCATCTAAGTATATCATTAAGAATGAAGTTGTCATCAGTGTCTAGGCAAGTAAGCTAGCTTTAAATGTACATATTTTGTTTTCCTATTCATAAATACCTTTTCAGTCAAAAACAATTGAGTTATAAATTTCACAATAATTTTTGTTCAATTTTACTTCGTTTTGGGGTCAAACAATAAAACGAATCAGATTTTACAGTAGTCAACATTTCATGGAACACTGAAAAATATGGCATCCAGACGAAATTCCTTGAACTTCAAGGGTTTGTGTTTCTGTCACCTTGCCTGCTGCTCTTTCTCAAACAAGTCCCG
Organism: Crossaster papposus; assembly: GCA_037893245.1. Lineage (NCBI taxonomy): Eukaryota > Metazoa > Echinodermata > Asteroidea > Velatida > Solasteridae > Crossaster > Crossaster papposus. The sequence continues at coordinate 251,092 of JBAIAA010000182.1, forward strand.
GATGAATGCATCAAAGTTGCTCCATTGCTCAGTGTCGTCTGTTGGCATAGCAACCAGTGGCGGTGGCCGGACCTCTCTGTCGCGGATCCTCTGAAGCACAGCCTGCCGTACATTATTGACCTTTAATCCCAAAGCCCCCAACTCCGCCCTGGTAAGTAATCCCCCATCTGCACACACACACACAAAAACGAGTCAACCAGAACACTGATGCATCATACTTCGATACTCTATTCTTACTAGGGCGGCCAATGATCAGCCAATGAAAACATCCTGTATTAGCATATGATTGTATCGGTTGCTACGTGTTACCATTCAGTTCTCCAGACTCGAGAACCAATTAGTTTTATGAAAATGAGTCTGGGAATGAGACTTCAGAAGTTCCTGGATGTTCACACAAGCCTAGAATACAACCTTTTTCAAATTGGTAGACCATGAAGAGACATGATGAAACCCTTGAACGCTTCCTATAGCGTCTCTTCCCTTGACAGTGTACTGAACCACGACTTGATGAGTAGCCACTTATCCATACCTTTGGCAGACATCACGGCTTCGGTTACACACTTCCGCAGCGACTGATCAGCCCGGTGGAGGATGTTAGAAGCACACGCTGTACGACTTGCTTCCTAAAAACGAACGTAAAAGATTGTCATCCGTCTTCGATAAAGGTCATGGATTGGGTTGGTGTGCTGCGTCACAACTTTAGGCGAGCTTCAACCTTGAAAGGGTGTGAGAGTATCTCCTATTGGCAATTTCAATGCCCCATTTAGAGCAATCCTTTTGAGCAATTGATGTTTAACGAGGGGGAAATCATTTACGGTAATTTATATTCTGGAAATACGCACCTTCTCATCAGTGTTTTCCTCTACCAAGGGTAAGACGGGATCCAGTAGAGCTTTGAAGATGAGATCCCATATTGCAGACCTGACAAAGCGAAAGGCAAAACGAACTTTAAAAAAAAAGTGCATTTGAAGAAATTAGTGTTATTATTTGTCAAGTAAAACTAAAGTAAAAGGCAATCCCAGTAGAGCTGATAACAAAGCTAACTTAATTCTATTGAATTGATTCAAAATTACTATCTCACTTCTAAGTCTTTTCAAATTGCTTAGCACAAAAAAGTCTTGCTCGGTAAAAACAGGTTACCAGACAAAATTCTATCTGCTTTTCATGCTAAGCAAAAACCAGCTGAATACCAGTCACAAACAATATACATTTACATCACCTAAACATTTGGTTTGTAACCCTGATTTTGCCAAAGAAATTTTTTTCATGCTAAGCAATTTTTGGGTGCTAATGAGCAGCTCCATGAAATTGACCCCTAGTCAACGCAATGGACTCAATTTAGTCCATTCATTTGTGTAAACCTATACAATAGCACTGCCCGACTTACAAGTATCTGTCAGTCAGAAAGTCATCTAGTGAATGACAAAGAACACTCTGGATTTGCCCTCTGGGACCAGTGGGAAAAAAGGATCAAACCCCAGAACATTTAACCAAACTCACAACGTGGCTTCGTTCCCCAAGTCATCGGAATCGACGTGTATGCTTTCCTTCTCCCACGATGCAACCTGCAGGTCTGGTGCCTCGATTCGACTGGCCATCTTACGTATTGTCTCCTCGGGGATACCATGACGACGTTGACTGTTTCTCTCCACGGCAACCTCCGTGTCACATCGCAGGTAGACTTGACAAAAACCTATACTGTCTGCCCCCCAGAACAAAAGAACATAATTAGTCAAAATATGGCCGCGTCTGAATCTCTTGTCGCTTGCTAAGGTCTAGGTGTTTGTCCATTACAACTACGCGTGAGCAGTAGGGGGTCATTTTCTCAAATTGGGGGGGGGGGGGGGGGGGATAGCAACCCCAATCAAACCCATCCTCCTCTCCCCCATACTCCAATATGCACCCTAGAGGATAGTGCTCAAAGGATGATGATTTGGTGTTCTGAAGCTAGCAATCTCTTCTATAGAGGGAGGGGGGGGGTGTTGAAGAAAGATGGTCAGGGTGAGGTATACATCTGATTGGCACATTCCTACTAATTCCACTCACGTTTCCTTGCCAGCTGGTAGTATTCGTATCTCATGCTCCGATAGTACATGTTGTCATCAATGAAAAAGACCACAGATGGCGTACATCTTGAATCATGCTCCTCCTTGGCATCGTTTTGGTCTTGAATTAACGTCAGAATTTTGCTCCACACCTGTAAGACGTGGAGGAGAGGGAGATTATTTGAAAGCAAGTTGCAGATGCTTATAAAAGAGTGTGGCCTTTTGATCAGTGACTAATGATCAGAAGGGTCAGGGGTTCGATTCCAACTGCAGGCCATATGTTATGTCCTCAGGCAAGCCAGTTTATCCATACTTGTCTGTCTCTACCAAGTTACAATCAGGTTTACAGAAAATAGTTTCTGTAACCAAGTTTCTTTTTTAATGTGAGAAAAATATTGGGAGACTTTTTCCTGTCACGCTATGGCAATCGAGCAACAAACTGTTCAAAATAGTGTTTCGGGTGGAATGTTTTACTTAAGGTCACCAAAGGTCAAAGGTGAAAGGTTAATGTCTACCCTAGATTATACAGGTTATACAGTACTTTTCACATTACAAGCTTGTTATATATTCCACCCTGGAATATGCTGTATGCATACTTCTCTACTAAATTGGGAAACTTCTTGCATTTCATCCAGGATTGTTGTTACATCCAATGATTTGCCAGTCTTCAATCTTGCCAGGATGCCGTCCACACAATGGAGTATCTCTTGTCTGTAGGCCTTCCATGGTGATGCAGATGACTGCACAAAAAAAGAGTTTTAAAAATGAGAAATAAAATTGGCAAATTGCTTGCATAAAGATTGCCGACATACCCCCCCCCCAAAAAAAAAAAAAAAAAGTTTATTTTATTGGCCCTAATATTGCAAGGCATTTAAAAGACAAAGAAGGCTTGATCAAACATGTTTGCTTAATTTAAAAAAAAGAAACTTTTGTTTTTAGGTGGGTGAAGGTGGGGTGTGGGGGGGGGGGGGGGGGGGGGGTGGAGATGGGGGATGGAGGGAAGGGGGGGGGGGGGGGTGGACCAACCCTCTCCCCTATCCGCACACTATGATTGGTCGGCTCAGTGAGGCAAGGAGCCTCCCCTCCTCCCAGCATCTTGAGTTGTCTAGGGATGATGTCATCATAGCAGAGATGGCAGGTAACTAGGCCTGGGCATTCATCCACATATCCCACAGTTGGGTTTCTAAGGAGGTATTGATGACCAGTCTCTGTCTTCTTTAAAGCAACAACAATGGATGTTTTGCCTGCCCCCGGTAGGCCACACAGCATGACAAGGCACGCTTTCAGTTCTCTCTGCAACTGTTGCTCCATAATTACACGTAACTCCCCGCATCTTTGATCAAATATAAACAAGGTTTAATGTGACAAATTTCAATGAATCGTCCATTTCATGTGCACAAAATAGCCTGTTCTGCATGGTACATCTGCGCGCATAAGTACACATGTACGTACGTACACATGTACTGCTAGTAATACGTCATTGTAAGGAAAGTACATTTTTTTACCGGCGTACGTCAATTTACTACATGACATTTCCGTGCACAAGACAGTCAAAGTGTTTGTTTCTTTCAAAACAAATATAAATGATACAGAATAGTGCAGAAGTAATACAAATATTTCGTCATTTTTACCGATTACAAAATGTGTTAAATTATTATATTTTTTTGTCATTTTACCTACTGCAACAATGGAAGCGCCTAATGTGCTTCCGGTTATGGTTTTTGGAACACGTTTCGTCATCACATGGTGAAATGCAGATTTTTTTACTACGCCGAAATGTGAACTTCTCTACGTTAAATTGAGAGAAATTTGTTCTAAACCGTCACAACGCGAGCAAAAATATTTTGTTTAAAGCAGAACCCAGTAGGTTTTGATATTTACTCGGAGAGTTTTCTGTATTTTCTCGCTTTTGTTGTGGTTCACAATCTTTTCCTCCGATTGGCGCGACCACGCACTACGCGATTGACCTGAACTAGATTATTAATCGAGTCGCCGGTGAAATTCCGCCGCATTGACTTGGTTTTCGATCACCAAAAAAAGAGGTTTTTCTGGACAGAAGTAATACAAACTCCACCGTGATAGACGGTTGGAGGATCTCGGCGCCATGTCTTCAAACGACGAGACCGCAGCTGACCGAAATGTAGAGATTTGGAAGATCAAAAAATTGATCAAGAGTTTACAGGCGGCTCGCGGGTGAGTACAGAATGTGTGTACAATTTATATGGGAGAACGGCCATATTGTATAACGACACCGTACACGGTGCGTGGTCGTGATGTCGCAATCACAAAGTGTGCGTATTAAGCCTGTGTTGTGTGCTGTAGCGTGTCACTCGGGTCACTTCTCCTGTGCTCTGACGATGTACAGTAATGGAGCAAGGAACAACAAAGGTTGCTTGGATCCCTTGTGTTTTTGTGACAGGGTTTCTCAAGAAATACATACATGTATACATATTATACAGTTTACTCTTTGTAAATGATTTTCTTTAAAAACAGGAATTTGGACAGGGTAAAAATGGACTACAAAATAGTACAAACACTTCTTTTCGTGTATGGCCTAGTATGGGGTTGGGAAAACTTAAATGTATAATTGAAATTGCCAACAAATCCCAACAAATCCCAACTCAAAATTTATGTTTTCAGTATGTTACAGTTTACTATTGTGTACATTGTATTTGGTGCAAAAGATGGAAAATACAATACTACATTAACAATACTAAACAAAATAGCATGATTTAATGATTTAACAAGGTTTTACTAGACCTCTACGTTTATCGATCGGTGAATCGTCACATGACACCCCTTATTAGTTTCACCCTGAGATGTAGATTTGGTTTTTAATAGCTATTTAATTTGTCTTCCCCCTCTGTACAGAAATGGAACCAGCATGATCTCCCTCATCATACCACCCAAGGATCAGATCTCTAGAGTTGCCAAGATGTTAGCTGATGAGTTTGGCACTGCCTCCAACATTAAGAGCAGGGTCAACAGGTCAGATTAATGTTGATTTTATTAATAAATCCCGGAAGAGAACACTCTGCATTCGAAGGTGCAGAGTACCTTTGCATAAACCATTTTGTTTCCTCGACATTTGTTACATAGATCGATGTCCCAAAAAAAAAGATTGAAAAACTTGTTTTTTCTCTGTGCCGTCAGTCATTGCAAAAATGTTGAAAAGACATGAAGAACAAAAACAGATTCCCAACATTCATTTCAGTCCTATTTCTACCCTTCATCAACCTTTATTTCATTGACAACAATTCAACAACAACAACAACAACAACAAATTGATTTCCTATCTGTTGCAGACTGTCAGTGCTATCTGCAATCACGTCTGTACAGCAACGTCTCAAGTTATACTCCAAGGTTCCGCCCAATGGACTGGTGATCTACTGCGGGACTATCGCCACGGACGACGGCAAGGAGAAGAAAGTCAACATTGACTTTGAGCCTTTCCGGCCGATCAACACGTCGCTGTATCTGTGCGACAACAAATTCCACACAGAGGTATGTAGTTGTGCACAACACCAATTTCTCCCCTCCCCCAGTTCCCCCCTCCCCCAGTTCCCCCCTCCCCTAGTTCCCCCCCTCCCCTAGTTCCCCTCTCCCCCGACTCCCCCTCTCCCCAGCCCCTTCCCCCCCAGTCCCCCCCCCCCCCAGTTGGTCCCCCACCCCCATTGTGTCCCCCCCAGTCCGTCCCTCAACATCCAAACACTCCCTAAAACTATATCTTGGATATGCTACAAGTCGAGAGTATACTTATTTTATTTTTTTAATTTTGTTTCAATGCTGGAGGTAGCATGACTCATAAATGAATTGTATTTACGTTGACAGGCCCTGACTGCCCTGTTGGCGGACGACAACAAGTTTGGCTTTATCGTCATGGATGGTAACGGCGCCCTCTTTGGCACGCTGTCGGGAAACACGCGAGAGGTGCTGCACAAGTTCACTGTCGACTTGCCCAAGAAACACGGTGGGTAGCCGCTTCCTGGAAATAATCAGTTTGTTTCACTTCTACTTTCAATTATCAGCTAATTTTGCACACAATCCTCGGAGCATATTTTTGAATTTGGACAATTATTTTTTAAATATGTTTTCGTGGCATGTTACTTTGTTGGTGTGTTATATTTTCAAATCAATCCAGTCAGTAAACAGCTTGTAGCAGTTTTATATATTTTTGTGTTTTTTTCCATACAAAAAAAATGAAGGCAACAAGCCATACAACAATCTTACCAAGTAAAACAACTCATCAAATATTCTCAGAAATATTTGTAGAAAATTACATATACCTTGAAGCTTACAGTTAATTAATGTACATAATTATCTCTAACAAATTGTTAACAATTCTAAATTTCAAATGTCGCAACACCTACAAAATGGAACTTTAGTTGTTTGGTGCTACTAAAGTGAATAGTGAATTTGAAACATCAGCTCAAATTTTGTATGGTTTTAGTCTTAAAGAATTTTTAAAACTTCTGTCATTCTGTCATTTCAAATCTGCCTGTCGGGCGAAAAAAACCTTGACTAATTTGAAATGTTTCCACTTCCTTTTTAAAGGTCGTGGAGGTCAGTCGGCGCTGCGTTTTGCCCGTCTGCGCATGGAGAAGAGACACAACTACGTCCGCAAAGTGGCGGAGGTCGCCGTGACGCTGTACATTTCCAACGACAAACCTAACATTGCTGGGCTGATCCTCGCTGGCTCAGCCGATTTCAAGACGGAGCTCAGTCAGTCGGACATGTTTGATCCGGTAAGTTGACATTTTCACCGAGCTGCTAAACAATCAACAATTCAACTTGGCGCAGAAGAAATTTCCTTAGTAAAAATTGGTTACCAGCAAAAATTGTGGTATTTATGTAGCTGTTATTGGTATGTTGACTGGTATTTTGCTAAGTGCAAAACTTATAAGGAGCTTTAATACACATCTCTTTATACTCCAAAATGGCAACATTGCGGAACCACGTCTATTGAAAACTAAAAACATATTTTCCTTGTTTTGCTCACACAATCCAATGTCCTTATCTCCTTCTTCCTAATTTCAACAGAGACTGCAAACTAAAATACTGAAGCTGGTAGATGTCTCCTATGGAGGCGAAAATGGCTTCAATCAGGCGATTGAGCTGTCCACCGAGGTGCTTGGCAACGTTAAGTTTATTCAGGAGAAGAAGCTCATTGGTGAGTGTTGTAACTTGTGGCCGACTGTAACTGTTATAGCGCCCTCTTAGGGCCTTTTAAAATCCCTGTCTTTGTCTTAAGGAGATTTTAGGCTCCCAGCTGTATGAACTCCAGCCACTTTCTGGTGCCTGTTGTGCTTCAGAAACATTTAATCGGTTGATATTAATTTGAAAATTTGAAATATTTCCATTTGCTTTTATTTCTATTTGCTTCTCAGTGATTTCTTTTATTATTTATTAATTTATTATTTATTATTAATTAGATATTAATTTGAAAAATTTGAAATATTTCCATTTGCTTTCATTTCTATTTGCTTCTAAGTGATTTTTGGTTTTTTTAATGATCGTTTGTTTTCCAGGCAAATATTTTGATGAGATATCACAAGACACGGGCAAGTACTGCTTTGGCGTGGTGGACACACTGAAGGCTCTGGAGATGGGATCGGTAGAGATCCTGATAGTTTGGGAGAACTTGGACGTCCAACGATTCCAGCTCAAAAACCACGCTGCCGATGGTGAGTGCCAATTACCCAGGTTAACAATATCACAGACCTGCCATGCACAGACGCGTGCCAAGGATAAACGACCTTTAGGAGAATTTAAGAAGGATTCAATCCAAATTAAATTCATGAGCTTCATCAATTTAAAATGTATTTTGTTTTCCTATGTAGCCTGGTTTCATTTTTAGAATTCCGAACAAATGACATTGAGAATCGTTTTGCTTTCATCGTCTGAAACGTTGCTATGTAGTTGGTAAAGTTGGCTGTGGGTACTCGCTTCCATAATCTAGAATCTGGTTCCTGACATCAATGGTCGGATACTCGAGTACCCATTTTCGATGCACAGACGTATTCTGAAGCCCAAACTTTGAAATGTGTACCTCTGTTGCATTGAAGTTTGAATTATCATCATTTTCTTATGGATATTCCACAGAGGAAAAGGTTCTTCATCTCACCCCAGAGCAGGAACGAGACAGAAGAACATGCTTTGTGGACAAAGATGTGAGTATTTTTGTATTCAAAATTGGAAATCACTGGCTTCAAATTTTATATTTAGAACTAAATGTATAACTGTATTTTAAAGGTAGGATAAACCATTTCGAACTTTTTTACTACCGAATTATTAATAAATATCTTACTTATTTGAAATTAAATAAAGAATTTAGGCATCCAGCAAAATTATTGCGATAGATATTCTGTAATTGTTATGAAAAATTGAATTTTATATTAAAAAAAATACGATCGCCAGATGGCAATCGCGAAAAAACAAGAACAACTGACCGCCACCGTTTTTTCTCGACATCCATGATTGTAGAACTTCGGACAGATCCGGGCTGCGTTCCACTTACGCAAACTGTTTGCGCGAACGTTCGCCTGCGTTTTGAGTTGGCGTTAACCTTGAAGGGGAACGATATTTTAAAAATTACGTTTTCAAAATGGCGGCGCCTGGTGACAGTGACGTCGTTTGGTTGGCTGCTTTTTGTCCAACTCATTATTTTTCTTTAAAAGATCCCTGTGACCGCTCAAAACAACCCACCGTTTATAACGAAAAGTATGAAACGTAAATCAAAACCGTAAAAAGAAAACCGTTGGCTGCTAACTTCTCCACCATCTTTAAAATATGTCACTGGCCAACAGCGAACAGCTCGAAATGTCGTTCGTCGTTTTCGCTAACGTTTGCCAACATAATTGGCGAACATTGCGTTCCACTCACGCGAACAATGCTAACGTTGGCCAACGTTGGCAACGTTCGCTTGAGCGGAACGCACCCCAGTTAAATTATATTTACTATAAAATACAACGTCCAAAATCCACCCATTCCTACCTTTAACTGGTATCTCTATTCTCCGTTTAGACCGGCGTGGAGCTAGAATGTGTGGATGTTCAGCCCCTACTGGAGTGGCTGGCAAACAATTACAAGACTTTTGGTAAGCATGGTTCCCTGAGAAAGCTGTGTGTCTCAATTACACACTCGGCTGGATGCAGATATTCAGCTGCGCTTCCACAAAACTTGCCTCATTTGCTCATCTGTACACAAACGCACGAGCAAGCCGAAGACTGTTGGAAATCGGCATCAAATCCGTCATTATTCACATATGAAAGCACATGGAAAATAATGGGCAGCCCTTTAATCTGTGATTCCATTTTACCTCAAAAATTATGCAACCATATGTGACCTGTTCCAACGAAACCCGGACAAAGTCGACTTTTTTGTTTTTCAGATTTTGTTTTTTTCAAATTCTCTAGGTTCTTAGCTTTAAAATGATGTATCATTTACATATGTACCCCCACCCTATCTTCCCTGGGGTCTGGATTTAGTGATAAAACCCTGACAACCTAATTATGAGATAAACAGCTTTGAAGTTTAGAAAAGCGTATTATTTCTATACACAAATGTTTCAAAAAATTGACCAAAAAACACACTTCTGGTAGACGGATTTTGTTCAAATTTGAGGAGATTGTAGATTAATAGTGAGTGACTTAGGAAAACCTAAAACCTCAAAATGGTAAAATCCATCCCGAAATGACTTCAGGAGTACATTGTGACAAAACTCATTGTGCGACTTTGTCCGGGTTTCGTGGGAACAGGTCACATATTATATGTTAATGAAGTCGTGATGACTTTTTTTTTTTTTTGTGTCTAAATGAAGAAATGGAGTGCCTACTTCCACAGATTGGGTTAAAAACAAAATTAATTGTCGTCATTTCAGGCTACCAATTTGTTCGTTAAGACGTCAATCGTTTTCTTGTTCTCCCTCTCACAGGATCGACGCTTGAAATAATCACAGACCGGTCACAAGAGGGCTCCCAGTTCTGCAAGGGCTTCGGCGGGATCGGTGGGATACTACGCTACCGGGTGGACTTCCAAGATATGGAACCGGACCTGGACGATTTGGTTGATTGTGACGAATACTAAAAAATAAAACAATAGAAAAAGAAGAGAATCCACACCACATTAACCAGGCGCCAATTTCAAGGAACTGCTAAGCGCAAACATCTGCCCGGCATACACATTCATCCTTGGCAAAAATACGGTTACAAACCAAATTTTCAGGTGATGTATATTGTTTGTGATTTGGTATTCAGCTGGTTTTTTTTTGCTTAGCATGAAAAGCTCATGGAGTTGAGCTGATAACCTGTTTTTACTGAATTTGTTTGATCTAAGCAAACTTTTGTGCTTGGCAACTCCATGAAATTTGTCCCAGATCATCTCTGCCTTGGTGATTTGATTACGAGACTTGTGGAATGAGCTTGAGATTAAAAGTCACAAGTAAATCTGCAAAGAAGGGTCAAGCGAATTGATATGGGTGATTAGGCTAGTGGAAAGATCCTTGAAGTGCAAGTAGTAGTGGCCCTGTGTTACATTTTAATTAATGGGAGTTCAAGGTTCACAACCTTTAACCCTTAAACTACAACCTGTGACCCACAAACTTAGAACCTGTGACCCTCAAAATTACAACCTGTGACCCTCAAACTACAACCTGTGACCCTCAAACTACAACCTGTGACCCTCAAACTACAACCTGTGACCCTCAAACTACAACCTGTGACCCTCAAACCTTTGCTTAAGAACATTAACCCGAACAGTCCTCAATCCTCCAAAATCAATATGATTTTGAACACACCCCAGGAAGTTAGGGTTAATTAATGCTTTTTTTTATAATCTGGTTCCTTGACTTCATTAAGACAAAACAGCGATTACTAGACCTCAGGGTGTTTGAAAATAGTCGAGTATTTCCAACAATTGTTAGACGGCAATCATTCTAAATTGATACAAAGTGGCACTTTTCTTGAAAACCACAGTACATCAGTTGCCGGGATTTCACAGGATGCTTGAGACTGAAATTTCTTTTTTTGAAAGATTAAGTTCTGAAATTATTTTGGAAAGAACAAATATAGAGCCTTGTCCTGTTGTTGAATTTGGTTATTAATGATGAGAGTGTATTGTTATTTTGACTGCCTGTATGACGTGATTGATTGATGATAGATCACGGTAGCTTTACACTGCTATATTGCATCTGTAAGAAGTTAACATGTACATACATGTACAATTCTTGTGTTGTACAAAAACAATTATAGGATATTTGGAAAGTATTGTCGGGGAAAAAAGGTCATTTAAGTTCTGGTAGTTTATTTGAGGAAGAAACAACTGATAAACAGCCTTGTATCTTTTGTGCGGGGGAAGTTTAACAAAAAATTGTGTTATAGTATGCAATATTTAAAATAATTATTGGATGCTATGCGAGTGACCCTATATGCAGATATTATTGTTATTCAAACATTTGTAACAAAAATCCAGCATTTTTTGTTTCCTTGACAATATCTAATTTTGGGTCCCAACGTTGCCCCGTTACGCAACTACTTTAGCACTTAATGGGTTTATTGAAGGACATTTTATAAAAAAAGTTAGCTTAAATGGAAATGTCACGTTTTCCCTCTGTGAAGTTTTGTTCCTTGTTATTTCAATTATGGACTTAGATTTTTTATGGATTTTTCTTTTAAGTGTCTTCTTTTGTCCAGTTTAATCTGCTTGTTTTCCACTTTCTAAAACAAAAAGAACCCTATTCCTCGTTATGTTTTTATCAGAAAATTTCTGAAAAAATTACTGGCGTAAACCTGACATAATGTGGACTCACAAAAAAACAAATTGAAATCTAGGTGTTGTATCTTGTCAGATAGGCATTTACTTGGTGTTAATTAAATAAGAATAATTATACAGGCATGTATTTATTTGGAATATGGTTCAATCTCTAAATTTAATTTGTTTTCTTTACTTATACTGATATTGGCATGTATACGAGTGTACGTAAAAGAAACATGCTCTCGTCATTATGATAAAAACTAAATGAGGTTCTCTGGAATCTATTTGTTCATAGATGGACGCATTAATAAAAAAATCATGACTTTTAACTGTTTCACTTTCAGAGTTATTTATTAACAGTGTTCTTCCATAGTATTCAAAAGTTAAGAAATCAACTGGGGCCTACAGGCCAATTTTGAAAAGAAATGTTATTTGCATTTTCTTTGGCCCTGAACTTTGTTGATTTTAGTGTTTTCAAATAAGCTTGAATTAATGCAACAATGATAGGTTGCCCAGCATATTCATTTGATCTATGCCTAGAATCATTATTTACTTTCAAATAAGTAAGATATTCCTTTATAATTCGGTAGTAAAAATGTTCGATGCCTGCAAAAAAAGCCAATATTTTCTTTTATAAAAATCTTTGGAAGCCTCGTTTTTTTCTAAATGGAGATCAATGGATACCACCCTCTCGCGGCGGCAGGTTGTCGCCGTTTTCCAAGCCCCAGTTTCGTCTCTGTTTCGGCTTCGTTAAGTTTGAACAACCTCAGCTGGGTTTGGAAAACGGCCTATGCTGATGTTGCACTTGCACGTGTTGTTGTGTTGTTGACACTGTACTGACAGTGACACACGATTAAAAACAGGCGAATTAAATAGCGCAAGTAGCATTTGGCCAAATGTTGTCTAAGTTACCGTGTGCAACTCAAACATAGCAGCTAGGCTTAGAACATACATGACATTTCTTAGTTTTACTACGGACGTGATGTACATGTAGATACGTACGACAGCCTGGTGTAGAACAAACGGCGGGTAAGTGGCGTATGTGTCTGTTCGTGAAGTGCCGCGCCGCGCGAGACGGCATGCTTGCAGTGGCCTGGCACTAGCACTAGTAGTTGCTTGCAGCCATGTACCGTGCTTGGAAAGAATATTGCGTCCTTTTAATATTACCTACTCTCAGTCATTGAAGGGAACTGCAGAAATGCTCAAAAGACTTCGGTTAAGGAGTGCAGCATATTGCAAGTAAAAATATGTCGATTTTGCTCCATGTTTGATTCACGATTGTGATTAATTATGAACGATGATTAATTTATGAATGATTATTTATTTATTTAATTATTTAATCTTATTCGATTATGTATTTATTTATAATTTAGTTATTTGTTTTTTCTCTCACAGTGGAGCTGTGCCTAGCATTGCTCCACCTTTTAATTATGAAAATCAATATGTAGGCTAGCTAGCTAGCCTTAAATTGGCTCTCTTTTGTCTTTTGTCTTATCTTGTCATAAAACAGTACAAGATAAGATAGACAAAAGAGAGCCAATTACAGCCACATTTGTAGGGCCAATTAAAAGCACGATTATCTGAATGCGACGGGACTAATTAACATGAATATGCAGTGTTCATTTTTATCTGAATTCTCGAACAAAGGCAAAAGAACAGGGAATTGAAATGTGGTGAAGTTTTGACATTTGAGTTTTCTATTCCAACAAGGTACAATAAACATCAAACTCATCAAAATCCACTTTTTCTGTTGAAATTTTGTGATCGGAGCTTTGAATAAAAGATCTTTTTTTTATAATCATGAGATCCTGTTGAATTCAGCATGGTCTGTATAAAGCAGGATTGAGTTTAACACTTTTGGGAACATTAATATAAAAAAAATGGAAGACAAATTTTGTTATCACAAATACAGTTTTTCGGGTTAGCTAGCGCTGGAGAGAGTAGAACTTGAATTCTTTTGTGAAACAGAAAGTGATGTAACGGCGCTCGAACTCTGAATGACCTTCTTATACGTTTTTGTTTTGTTTTGTGTCACTTTCATTTTAGGCAGGTTTTGTTAACGTGACAGCACGCTGTACCAAATTTCCAGGACTTGTGGTGTATTTGAGCCAAGAACCATGGAAAACCGCCTTGCGCACTCCTACGAAAATGCCTCATCCAGCACAAATGGTACAGACAAAAATTTATGTATTCCTTATATTTTGCATTAAATCTCTCAGATATTTCTACATCCACTGGTAAGGTTTTGAAAAGTTTTGGAAGACTGAGAACTGGTAGTGGTACACTTAGCTTAAAATATTTAGCATTGCATTGCATGGAGTTTATTTCCTCCGTGATCCGTTTTCTGTCTGGGTGCTTTTTGATCTAGAACCTGTTTTATACATAAATTATGTAGTCTTTCATAGTGTCAATAATCTTGTGAATTATTAATTACAGCAGAAATATTAATTACAGCAGTGTAATTAATATAATATTTGTTCAGGGTCTTTTGAAGAAAAAAAATTAGGACATCATTTACATTAAATGATTATGTAGTGGCAACTTTAGAGTTGCATTTTACCAAAATTTTACCAAAATCAAGGTAAACTGGCAAAAAAGAAAAACAAGCAAAGTGTGATTTTGTTTCAAATGGGAGAATCCTGTTAAATAGACTTTTTGCCCATTGAGTCTAAGAAAACTAAGTTGACTTTAAAAGTTCCTCTCAATTATGGCATTGAAACCATTAAATTTTTTATTGTTCTACTAAAATGTATAAAATGTATAAAATGTACAAGAATTGAAAGTGACATCCATAGATTTACCACTACAAAACTTTTCCTCCCTCTTGAAGGATTGAGTCTGCCTCCCCCCAACTTCCAACAGATTTTGTATTTTTTTAAAATATTGGTAGTAGCTATTGTGACATCTCACTTTCAAGATAATTAACTATATGAGTTAAATGAAAGTGAATTACTGAAATGTGGCGATATCACCACTTTTTTTATATTTTTTTTTATACCGTCTTACAAGGAAATTACACAATCATAAATCCGGGCTAGTAAAAATATCAAGGGTGGCCAAGGGGACACAGGGAAGTTCATCCTTTGGCCAGGAAATCCTCCGACCACTATTGCGGTCCGTTTCGTTCAGAGATTGGCTACAATTCACACATATATCATGACGAGTTGACAGCCACATCCTGAACGTGTTTAGACAGGGGTAGGAAAGCAAAAGCTGAATCGCGTAGATTGTTCCTGGAGTTGTTGTTTTATTATGCCGATTACATCATGCGAGCGTGGGGTAGTGGGTTAATTGGTCAGTGTGTCAAATGGCACGAGGTATAGTCTGGTTCTTGCTTATACCTACATGTATCAATATTAAAAAGGTACATGTAGGGACTAGAAACTAGTCTAAAAATAATCGTTTTGTGACTTTTGTCAAGAAAAAAAAGCAGAAGTAAAAAACCAAAGGTTAGAGATGTCGACATTTGTAAGGATTTAATTAAAGAGAACAGAATGTACATTTAACCAGTTCGCACCGGAGGACATATATACAGGCAAAGTTTTCCCCAGATTTAAAGCGGATGACGCATAAACACGTCACGAGCAAGGCAAGAAATGTTTGTCAGCAGCGAGCAAGTCCGGAAATGTGTGGGTTTGCTTCCCGGTACCATCAGCCTGAACCCGCCTCGGATCAAGTTTCGTAAAAAAATAATCCCGCGCCTCGGCTCGGAGATGTTAAAATAATCCCGGCTCGAACTGGTTAAAGTCGTACCCATACATGTACACATAATCTGTGATAGTCATTACAAAATGAGGCATGTCCGTCTTCCCTTTGCAGGTCATAACCTGGGCAAGCATTATTCCCTGGACCACATGGACCTGCCCTTGAAGTGTCGGATCTGTGGAGACAAGGCCTCAGGCTTCCACTACGGTGTCCACTCCTGCGAAGGTTGCAAAGTAAAAGGAATTGAATACTTCATATGCCCCCTGCCATCTTTGCAATAGTTTCCAAGATTTTAAGGAAAAACAATCGACATTTTTCCATATCACATGCACAAAACAAAAAAATTTCAAAGGCTTTTTTTTTCAACATATTACTTTTGCGACATGTTGATAAATGCAAACTACAAACAGCCATAACTTGTTTATGGAATGTTTGATTAAAGTGTAACAAACAGCATTGTAAAGAGCATTTTATTTTCATTCCTAATACCTGCAAATGCTCATTTGAATCTCTGCCCAGTTTCGTCTCATTTTGCCAGAACTTCTCTCATTTTTATTCCCCAGGGTTTCTTCCGTCGGACCCACCGCATGAAGCTGCAATACAAGCCATGCCCGTACTCCAAGACCAAGCCCTGCAAGATCAGCTTGTCTACAAGGAACAAGTGCCAGTACTGTCGTTTCCAGAAGTGCATTGCTGTCGGCATGTCACACGATGGCAAGTTGAACGATGTTATTGAGCGATGACTGGTTCTTACTTTATGCAAGGGGATTAGTGGGCAAATTCTTCATCTGTCGCAAACTTATGTTGGTCGGACCCCTTTTTTGCATCAATGAGTCTAAAGTCAGCAGCAGATGAATCCAATTTTTGATAACCAATAAGTTTTCGTATTTATTACCATTTTTTCAGTTGCCATTTTTTTTGTCTAGTAGAAAAAAATATTTAGTTTTCACATTTGAATTGGCTTGAACTGTATATGCTTTGTGGTGCTTTTATTGGGTAGGGGACATTTGAAGGACTTTAAATGTTCTGTTTTTCAAGGTTAAATTTGTTGGGTGCCCTCCTTGTCTTTGTGTTGGTAGTTTTGTCGATGCTCATTCAACTTTCTTCTTATGTCAATTTCTTTGAAAAGCTTCTGTCTAGCTATTTAAGTCGTTTTTTCACCCATTCTCTTGTGATAATCCCTCTATCTGCAGCTTCGAGGTTTGGCCGGATGCCTCGCGAGGAGCGCCTGCGCCTCTTGCAGGAACTGACTCACGAGGAGCTCGAAGCTAACGAGGAGAGCAAGAGGCGGGCCGAGCTGCGAGAGCTGACAGAGCGGATCCACCAGGCCTACAAGGATATCTGGGCCATGAGCTTCCACCCGACACTGGAAGCCAGGACGAACAAGTTCAAGGAAGAGAGGCTCGGTGTTATCGAGGTAGAACAAAACTTGTATCGGTGATTAAACCCATGGACATGGAAAATCTTCAAAAGTCGTGGAAAACAAAATGCCCTCAAAAAAGGTGGTCAAACTGTCATTGCAAAACTGATTGGTCCTAGCTGGCTCTCTCTAACCAGCTCTCTCTAACCTTTCAAGAATACTTTGCTTAAGCTAAGTTGGTCGAACTATGATTAACTCCAAATTCCCGCTGGAATGTGCTCACAGACTATACAGTGCTTACAAAATTCATTTGGCAAATGAAAATCCAATCATTAAAACGATGAAGCATAACAAAGCAATGGCTTTAACAAGGAACGTTTTGTATATTTTGATAACTAACTGGATAACTTGTGATCGTCTTGTGGCGAAATAACAGGGACTTGATTTGTATACAACTAACAACTCATATTTTAAATTGTTCACTTAAACAAATTCCAGGATGTAAATATTGACATCCACACACGTCCAATGCGGGAGCTGACAGACATTGATGACATCGCGGCTTTCATGCGCAACGCTTTGCAGACGGCCATCGAGAGCCTGGCCCAGTTTGCCAAGAAGCTTCCCGAATTCCGCTCGTTGGACATCAACGACCAGGTCTGCCTGCTCAAGCACGCGGGCTTCGAGATCGCCATGATCGCTACGGCCTCCCGCTACATGGCCGACGGGCTGTGGTTCCCCTCGGGCGGCGTCTACTTCAAGAAGGGTCTGCTGGAGGAACTGGACACCATGTTCTTCGAAGACAAGTTTAGGTTCTTTGAGAAGATGAAGAAGTTGAACCTGACGGAGAAGGAGCTGGCGCTGTTCTGCGTGCTGGCCCTGGCAGCTCCTGGTAAGCCAAAGCACCAACGGGGGGAGGAAGAAAGCTAGATGCGTTGGCAGAGTAACTAATGGCTTACACCTGGTTCAGACAGGTGTTCTAGAGTTGTGCCAAACCAAATGATTGAAATAATATCTGTCAAAGGTCTGACGTTTGTAACAATTTGGAGCAACTAGGTGCCCTTGATCGAAGAATTATTTATTATATAATTTGTCGTGCTTTTTTTCCTGGCAGATCGGGATGACCTCACCCAGCGAGAGAAAGTGGAGAATTTCCAGGAGTCGATCCTGGAGGCGTTGGAGTGGGAGGTGCAGCAGAATCACCACGGTAACCCGCTGGTCCTGCCCCGCCTCCTGTCTCGTCTGGTTGACCTGCGGCAACTCAAGCTGGAGCACGTGCAGCAGATTCAGCAGCTGATGCTGCTAGACGACCCCCGCTTCAACGAGCCCACCCCACTCATGATGGAAGTCTATGGATTATGATAGCGCTATTATAGTGGAAAGTTATTAATTTGTGACTCGTTTTGACTTTTGAACTGAAAAGTTTAGATTTTTTTTACCAAAAAGGTATTTATGAATTGGAATAAAAATGTGGTTGGCCGTTATTAAACGTCTGTTTAAAACCGGCTCATGGGCCAGAACATTGTTAATGCCCTTGCCTTCGGGCATTAATGCATACAGGCCCACGAGCCGGTTCAAAACCGACCACCCACATATTTATTCCCTTACTCAATTTGTAGGCCCGCATTCCACTTTTTATACCAAATATTTAATATTTTCGTTCGAGTTGTTCAACATATGGCAGGGTTTTATTTACAGGTGTCGAGTCGAGATTTTTATTTTTCAAATGTCACATATTTAGAAGACAGGAATCAACATATCCTGTGTGTAATATTGAGAGGAAAGTAACCAAACATTAATGTTTTGAAAATGAAGCCAAATGAATTCAGAATTTGAAACCAAAGCGTATATTTTTTGAATAATTTGTTTTTCCAAATATTTTTATTACAAAACATAATTTTTTTAATCACTTTGTATATATCATTTTGGCATATAAAAATGTATTTTTATAAAAATGTTTACCCCTTTTGGTGTAAATCTCTAATCAAATAATGTTCGGGGTTTATTAATGTGAGAAGATAATCCTGAGTTACGTGTGCACATGTTTTTTTGATGAAATCAATGCAGGACACAAAACCCCGTTTGTTGGGGTATGTCAAATGCTAGTGACGGGTTGCTACTGGGTCAGACGCCGTCTTGACAAATGGGTACTTGATGGATCGGCGGCCGAAAATCGCTATACCAAACAAAATCTGTGGATCCTGCGATGTTCGTTATAGCAGCGTTCCACTGTATATGGCAATTTTACAACAGTATTGTGGTGCTTTTAACATAACTTTGTAAAGACTACACCTTGGGAATGCTTTAGTTTGATATATACAGTAGTCTTTCTAGAAGTCATTTTCCTATATTTCATTAAACTATGCATTCTTGTTTTATAAATGTACAATAATACAGCAAAAATCCAAAGACAGACATGGTAATTCGATTTTATAATGGTGGAATGTAATTGGTATATTGTTGCTATACACTTTTTATATATTGGCAATAAATTGACAGTAATTCTTGTATAGTAATTTACACATTTCCTGTTCATTTTCCAATCCACCAGAAGCATGTACATGTAGTTCTTTATATCAAATACTAGATATAAAGAAAATTGTTCCAACTTTTACAAGGCTGAAACCTATCCGGAGTTAAGTTTTTTTGTTTGCATAGCCACACAAACGTACATGATTCATTTCTATTGTTTTTATGGCAATTGGTTAATAAGAAATTTTCCTGATGTGTCCTAGACTTGCGCCATTCCTTCAGCCGCAGCAAGACTAAACAGGAAGTTTTCAGTGGCCGGTGGCATTTTGCGTTCCCGCAGAGCCTCGATGCTCACTTTACCTGCACCGTCTGGGCTAGAGTCGCTCAGAGACTTGAGGTTGTTGATTAATTCCATCGTCTTGTTAGAAATATCCTGGAGGAAAACAAAGAAGTAAATGAATAGAGAGATCTGTACCTGGGTACAGAGAGTGGTTGCTGCACATTAGCCTGCTTAAGGACACAAGCCCATGATTCACGCAGTGGAAGGGCAACTTGTCATATCCAAGATGCAAACAGAATATTTATTTGTATTTTGTGATAGTAGGAACCCTTTGTGTCTAAAGAAACCAGAACATCTTGTAAGAGAAAGTTTCGATAGTAGCACTCTCAAATTCTTCACCTAAAATATGCAATCTAAATTTGCATAGTTGAATAAGGATCCTTGTCTGATGAGTGTATGAAGTTGAAAAGATGTACATTGTCCTGGAGGCAGTGTTGTAATGCAAGGCTTTGGACCCTCAAGGCCCTACACAATTGTGTGTAGGGCCTTGAAGGTCTAGCGTGTGCTACAACACTGCCTGGAAGTAGACCCTAATGGTTGTAAAACTCACCACGATGGTTTGCTTATTGCTGACTGCTTCATCCTGTGCACTGCTGACCATGACTTGGGCGATGTCTTTATGCAGCTTGCCCATGGCAAAATACTCTGAAGAAACAAGAAACCAAAATAAGCAGGACATTATGCTTACCACATAGGCCCTTCACCTGCACATTAGGTTCAATTCGGAATTGTAGCATATTTTGATCTAAAACCCCGACCCCCTAAACCCACTCAAGGAATCATCAACCCTTGGCCACTGTAAAGGAACCCTGCAGTACATCATTTGTTCTTTAAGGGGCAACAGGCTGGGATCTACCTTTCCCTAATCCTGAAAAGATCTTATAGAACCTGGTGGATCTTTAAAGATCTTCTTTGTTATAAGCACTCTGTACCTTTGGCATTAGGAGCGACTGTGATTTCAGCACTTGGAATGTTGACGAAGAGATCAAACAGGTCGGTCCTGCTCTCTATAGCTCCGTCAGTGAAGCCGGCGATATAGGACGTGGTGCCTTTCAGTTCTTGGATCTCATCCTCCGACTCCAAGTCCATGTAGGGGTAGATGAGGGACCAGTTTTGCCTGTGCCAAACCAGGCAAGGCAGTGCTCTGTGGATTTTGACCCACCAACAAAGAAAATAATTGGATTTCACCATCGGCGCCGCTGGAGTAATTTTAGAAGCATTATAAGCTCAGTGCTCTCCATTTGCTGGTTTGGGAAAACTCAAGGTTACCTCGGCAGGATTTTAACTCGCAACCTCTTGCTCGTAAGTGTGGACCTCTTCAGGGAGGTAGTTGAGGTCATTATAAGTCTATCCCAAGGCCAGTCACAAGTCCATTGACAAGTACCAGTGGAGGAACAATAGCACAAGAATACCTTTGTCAAAGCTTTTAATAGCTTCTCAGACTGGATGGATTTGTGATGGACTCGCATAGATCCCGGACCTCTTACCTTTACAGCAGAATCTACTCGGAATCCGCTGGCAGATTTGAATCTGATGTAGTAGTGAGCTAAGCGTTTCATCGGTGTCAATGAATCCAGTTGTTTACCTCAAATGGTTGCGCTTATAAATCAAATGATTCAAAGGTCCAACAATTCAAGGCCAGATTACCTGACAAAATGCAACAGGTCTTCGACCTTGGAGTGGTATACGGCTATGCGCTTCTTCAGGAGTAACGCAGTGTAGATCAGTATAGACTCCAACTCAAACATGTTGATGACATCTGCAAAAGTGATTCAGAAATATTAACTCAATTTTATTATTTTGTGTCATTGAAAGAAAGCTACTATGAGCCCTCTTGAGGTAAAGAGACATGCAGAAGACTTTTCGTCGAGACATAAAAAAGAATTGAAGAGTTTTTAAAAAAAATTCCATAAATGTTGTTACTTTTACGAATCCTGCCATCATTCAAGTCAGTTTCGCTGACTCTTATATCGTCCATCATAGATAAGGAATTTCGAGGAAATTATTTTGTTTGGGTTGGGTTTTTTTTTTTGGGGGGGTAAGGGGGGGGGGGGGGGGAGGGGGTTGGACTACCTTTTACAGAAGCTGCTGCAAAGGCTTTCCTGATGTCAAAGTCTTGCACCTGGAACAGGCCGTTGTCTTCACTCCGACAGCTGCCCTTGGTGATGACCGACAGGTAGTGTTCCAACATGAAGGCAGGGTTTCCCGACGTCATGTAGGATTGGCACAGGATCGTACTCAGCAGGCTGTACTTCTCTGGATTGAAGTCTCTCGTCAGCAGCACAAGTGAGAAACTCTTGACCTGAGAAAAGTAGAAGCTAGATGCACTATAGGTAACTTTTAAGGACTAGTCTCACTAGTCTTCAGAATGATGCATAGCATGATGCATAACAGGACCCAAGAGCTCAAGGCCTTTAAACAAAGAACAATGTCTTAACCCTAACCCCCTAGGCTCTCGCACTAGGAAGCATACCAAACCTAACAAACTTCAACAGCTCACACAGGTTCAGCAATTTTTGGTAAACTGTACTGAACCTAACAGTACTGAACCTGCCAAACTCCAACAGTTGAAGTTTTATTGACTTGGAACAGTGATAACTGGCCAGTGGTATTATGTGTTTTAGTGGGGACACACATACAAGGTGCAAGTGTACATACACTTACAGTTGACCCGGAACTGTGCTGTGACCACGTGGGTCACTCACGTATAAATGCCTGTGCATTCTCCAAATTTCTAAAATTTTGACAAGTCTCATGCCTTACTGTCCTGAACCTCACAGAATTCAACAGGGTCTCCCTGGGCCTTTGGTACTGAGTCAAACAAAGTCTAACAACAAGTTGTTACGGTTTGGTACCAAACCTGCCAAAACCTAGCGAAAGCTGCAGTTGGAGTTTGATGGGTTTGGGGTAGTTAGGGTTAAATGACAACTTTATCTGGTTTAAAAAGGCAAACAAAATTAACTTCTTGGAAAGTTGCAGAGACAACAATTTCACAAATCTAAGTACCTTGGCAAGGGCTGGTGCATCAATTACTTCTTCAGTCCGTATGTACAACCACTGTCTGTTATGCTGGCTGTACACGTATGGCACAATTGCACTACTGTTGGCGCTGAGACATCCTTTCCTCTGGATAAGCTCTCGCTGTTTGGCAGTTATGACCGGATATGACCACACCCACAACACATCAGAGTTGACATCCTTCTCTGAGATTTAATGACACAGTAAACAGACTAAAAAACGTGCCTATGCTGACAAACAAATAAAAATGTGATTATTTTGGTGAAATAAAGAAGGTCTCTAATTAATTACACAAAAAACAGAATTTATTTAATTTGCTGGGTCCGAGTTGGTCGTTCGTGGGTCCAAGTTGGTCATGAGTCCGAGTTAAAGTGGGTCCGAGTTAAAGTGGGTCCGAGTTAAAGTGGGTCTAAGTTGGTATAGGCCCGAGTTGACCTGATCCCGCCCCGGGCCCGGCCCCGCCCATAAGGTTGTTCCACGTTCCGCGGCCATCTTGGATTTAGCGCAAAAAGGGTACGCAACTTACCCGGATGATAGCGTGTTTATATGGGTGTTCCCCTCTCCTACATGTAGTAGGCCTACAGAGGGCGCTCTACTGAGCATGCGCAACTGGAACGTGAAACAACCTTATCACTAGGCGCCTAGCCGGGGCCTAGGCGCGCACAGCACTGACTGCCACTTGGAGTGATTTGTGAGGCTTATACACAATTAATATTAAAATTAATAATTTTTTTATGAACAGGATTGTTTATTGATTAAAACTTGGGATGTCAAGAAACGAAAAGCATTGACAAACGAGTCAAATAAAGTGGTTTTTCTTACCCATTAAACCCACAGCAAAAAGTTCTGTGAGCGCCGCCATCTTGATTTTGCATAGCCTCGTTCATTTAACAACATTTATCTTGCATAAAAGTGATGTTGCAATCACTTGATAAAATTATAAATAAAACAGAAACAATATTATATTAAAAACTATACTTGATTAATAATAAATATTAGAATTTATTTAAAGGGTTTACTAAAATACGAAAATCGATAACTATAACTTCTAAAAATGTGACGTCACATTTCCCCACATGTGAAATTCGTCGCGCCATATTGGTACAAAATTTGTGGAACGACTTTCCACAGAATGGTACCAAAAAAGGTTCAATAACATCGAATTTACTAAGACTTTTTCACATCAGGTTTGGACAAGTTCCACTGCAACAATGCCTACCTATTTTCAGCGCCCAGAAAATGCCCTGAAAAGGGCAAATGGTGAGTAAATAATATTTGTGTAAGTCAACCCCAGAGCTGAATGAGCTGAGATGAGATTTAATTTGCAGTACATTTGTATGCACTGAGTGTGTGAGCTGAGTAAATTACAATGCAAGTTGAGCATATGGACTGGCCGCTTGCGCACGCATGGAAACACGAAACTTGTTCATGGTTATATGTATGTTATTGTAATCTAACATTAATTGAACGTTTATATTAATAAATAAATTATTTATAAATTAAGTACCGTAGACGTTATACTTGACTTGGTTATCTTTTGGGCTTTTTAATTTTATATATATAGCTTCATGATTTATTTTGGGTTTGGCCTTTGTTTTTTATTACACTCGACTCCGTCACAGTGATATTGTTGATACCGTTCGAGGGTTCCATTATATTTTCAAATAAGGGCCTAATGTTAGATTGCATATTAAAACTTTAAAGGTAATTTTGACTTGAAAATGTAAGTAAAGGTTTTGGTACATTGTGTAAAAATTGTAAGTCATTATTCTTGATGCCGATCACTATCATCAGTTGGTATATGATCTGGTACTCTAAACATATTGGATATCACTCAGCTTTTATGGGAGTTTTTTCAAACAAGAAAATTACAAATTCTGCCACTTTTTTTTTCAATTTTTTTTCTTCTTTACAGAATTCATCGATGTCGGCAAGAAGCAGCCGGCCTTGGACGCCCTGTACGACGTCATCAAGAGCAAAAAGCATCGAACATGGCAGAAGATTCACGAGCCTATCATGGAGAAGTACCTGACGCTGTGCGTAGAGCTGCGCAAGAGTCACACAGCCAAGGAGGGGCTCTACCAGTACAAGAACATCTGCCAGCAGGTCCGCCTTGCATCATACTTGACCCTAACCTTCCTGAACCATCAATATCCATAACCAATCTCCCGATCTCATGGAGCTTCATTGCTTAGCGGGATGTTTTGGGTGTCGAGCCAAAATCAAATGAGAACCAGTCACAGGCAATATAAATTGCATGACTTATTGGCTGGTAACCAGTTTTTGCTAAGCGATCGACTTGAGTGCCATGTATTGTATTAAGCAGGCCATAGTGTAGGGGGCTGGTTCCACAGAACTTCCATGTTGCATGTTGTTGTATTTGGCTGTTGGGCTACAGAGTGCCAACGTTGGTGCGTCTTGCAAAATACAACAGAATCCACTGTTGTTGCATTTAGAAGGGTTTCATTGAAGCTGTGTTGCATTCTGTTAAATTTAGCAGGTTGCCTACAAAAAAGGTGACGGTGTTATTAACCCTAACAGACGTTTAGTTGCAATTTGTTTTCCTACTATAGTTTTGTATATTGTATTGTTTTCAACTTGGCCTCGTTGTTGGCTGTACGTGTAGGTGAATGTGAAGTCTCTTGAAGATGTCGTCAGGGGCTACCTGCGTCTTGCAGAGGAGAAGACGGAAGAAGCCCGCAAGGCATCGGAGCAAACTGTGCTGGATGTCGATGATCTGGACAATGTGGCCACTCCTGAAAGGTACGTAGATTGGGGAGAACATTCATGGACGTGCTCGGCCGAAAACATGGCAACGCAGTGTACAAGTCTGTGAAACTTTGCTGTGCTGAGCCTGGAACACTAGAGCGTAAACAGCCAATTCTAAAACAATCTTGGAATTTCAATCGAGTTAGAAAGGTTAGAGTTTAGATCAGTAACCTTTGTTAACCTATAAACAGCTCTGGTTGATTTTTTTAAACATTATCAATACAATATCTACTTCAAACCAGAAAGACCAAAGGGCTAATTTGGAAGACCCACTAAGCACACAAAATTTGCTTAGCACAAAAAGTATTGCTTAGTAAAAAAAAATCAAATAACCAGCCAACATTCTATGTGCTTTTCATGCTAAGAACAAATCAGCTGAATACAATTCACAAACGAAAAGCATTGCCAAAAACATTGGTTTGTAACCCTGTTTTTGCCCAGAAATAATTTTTAGGCCATGCCATTTTTGTGTGTGCGTAGCAGCTCCATAAAATTAGGTCCTGTTTGTGATTGCTGGACCCTCAGCTCTTAGACCCTCCAAGTTTGCCAGACATGGAAGTAGTCTGTTAATTGAGGACTTATTTAGTGTACTCTTGACTTCTTTGTGCTTGTCTCAAGTCTCTTGCTGAGCGCGGTGAGCGGGGAAGACACCCAGGCGAGGACTGATCGCATCATGCTCATCCCTTGGGTCAAGTTCCTCTGGGAATCCTACCGGCAGTGCCTGGACCTGCTGCGCAACAACAACCGCGTGGAGAAGCTGTACCAAGACATAGCTCAAGACGGTACGTAGCCTTCTGGAATGTTTACTTCGGCCATTCAAGATCCTTGAAAATCTCTCCGGATGTTTGAGAGAATTTGTGGATTAGCTGAGCTGAGCTGAGCCGAGCCACATTTACCATATGTAATTTGTGACACTTGAAACTTTAAACATAATTGTCAAACGTGGATAATAAAAAGATGGGTTAGGATGGGTTTTTACCCTGTAATGACATTTTGTTTTTTTCATTCCTCCCCCCCCCCCCCCAGCTTTTCGGTTCTGTCAGAAGTACCAGAGAAAGACAGAATTTCGTAAGCTGTGTGATAACGTGAGTATGCCAGAGTTTGGGAAGTACGAGTTTTAAGGAAAATGTGGAATCATATCATGGAATAAAAGCAATTCGCAATACAGAAAAAGTTGTTAGTTTGTATGTTTTAATTTTAACCAAAAACTTCTTTATGCAGATTTTGAGGCTTCTTAAAAAAACTTTTATTTTTGTGCACAAATAACCTGTCCTGCGCGAGCCAAATTATGTGGGACTGCAAAGAACTACTTCAATAACTAAATGTTGAATCTTGAATCCCTTATGATAATTTTTGTTGGGGGTGGGTCATTTCAGTTGAGGAACCACCTGGGTCTGATCCAAAAACACCAGAGCCAGACGACAGCCATTGATCTGAACAAACCGGAGAGCCAACAGCTGCATCTAGACACCCGACTCTTCCAGCTGGACACTGCAATCATAATGGAACTCTGGCAGGTACTAGACACACGATCCCCTCATAGCAGCCAATCTTAGCGAAAATGATTTATACTTTGTATGCAGAAGAGATGATGGATTAATGTGTGGGAATTTTTCCAAAATTAAACGAATTTTTTTTTCTTTCTCCCAACAGGAAGCCTACAAGGCAGTCGAGGACATTCACAGCCTGATGGGTCTGTCCAAGAAGCTTCCAAAGCCCCAGATGATGGCCAACTACTACCAGAAGCTGGGCCTGGTCTTTTGGAAGTCCGGCAACGGGTTGTTCCACGCCTGCGCCTTGCATCGTCTACTGCAGCTGTCTAGAGAACAGCGCAAGAACCTGACGCAGGAAGAGATACAGAGGTGGGTACTCCACACCCCCCCAGCTTGGTCCGCCATCTTTGGCGTTGTTCATGCAGTTTGGCAATCGTGATTGAGCTGGAGATGGAGCATAACTGACATTTTTACCCCGATTTCACAAACGTCTGACAGGTTTTTTTTGCTAGGTATGGACAAATCTTAAATTTTCTACCGACTATAAAAAACAAAATTGCACAAATTGAAGTTTTGAATGTTCGAATAGCAGCTGTACCACTTTCACTGATTTGCGTAAGAAAAAAACTCACCAATTTCTTTGGCTTTCTATTGTCACAGAATGGCCACCCGTGTGCTGCTAGCTACGCTAGCCGTGCCCATCTCGCCCCCTCGCAACGATATCGGGGACATGCTGGACATGGGCGATACTGCCATGGAGAACAAACGCAAGCTGGCCAACCTCCTGGGACTTCAAACCCCACCCACCAGAACGCAGCTAGTCAAGGACTTGGTAAGCACTTTCCGTGTATATACGTCCTCCGTCACAAACTTTTTAAGAGAAGTAAAGTCCGAAATGCCATTACTGACACACCATTCGGATGCCAGTCAGGGAAAATAAGTGGCCCCCTGGTCTCTTAATTTGATGCTGTGATCACCAATGTGTGCAGATAAAGTTATTAACTATAAATCCTGCTTTATGTACTGTTCTGATGCATGTGTCTTCATGAAGACGAAGGGGATTTATTTCTTCAAATTTTTCAAATTTGTTTGGCCATTCTGAATTGACAAGGCCTATACCTTGTTTTATCCGTTCAGGTGAAGTACAACGTGATTCCCTACGTCATGTCCCAAGTCAAGGATCTCTACGATTGGTTGGAGGTTGAGTTCCATCCCTTGGAGCTGTGCCAGCGAGTCAGTCAGATCTATCAGGTCGTTGAGGAGAGCGGAGAGTCGGAGCTGAAGCAGTACATCAGTGCCTTGCAGGATAATACCATCATGCGCCTACTCAAACAGGTAATGGCTACGACGGACGTCTACGTTATGGCCACATATTTGCTCACTACGTTGCCACTTAATATGCCATAACAATTACAACACAACATAAAAACTAAGTCTACAGTGTTCATAAACCAGTTCACGCCGGGATTATTTTAACATCACCGAGCCGAGGGGCGGGATTATTTTTAACGAAACTCGATCCGAAGCGGGTTCAGGCCGATATTGCCGGGAAGCACACCCACGAATTTTTTAGCCTTGCTCGCTGCTGACAGACATTTCCGAACTTGAACTTGGCGTGTTTATGCGTCATCTGTTTTGAATTTGGGGAAAACTTTGTGTTTATATACGTCATCCAGCGTGAACTAGTTAAAGAAGTATTTACGAGAAAGGCATACGTTTACGAAAAAGGCCAGGCTTCACATTCTGCATTTTTTGTTTGTTTTTTGTTTGGATGATTTTTGCCATAAGTAGAGCATATTGAATTAAATTGAAAATCTCTTTGAATCTCTTTTTTTTTTCTCCGACAGATTTCCCAGATCTATGAGACCATCGGATTTGCTCGGCTGTCTAGTCTGGTGCCGTACTGTTCGGACTTCCACCTGGAGAGGGTCATTGTAGACGCATCACGCAACGGCGCAGTTGAGGTACCAGACTTTAACTTCCTCCTTTTGTCCTGATTTTTTACTCCAAAGTCTTAATTTTTTATTTTTTTAATATATTGATCCTAATATTCTTCTTGTTTACCTGGTTCTGCTTGAAAGCTTGTAACTATATTTTGTGACTTGGAAAAGTAGGGGCTATAGTTTAAAACACTTCTCTCTTCTCTCCTGTCTTTTTTTTCTTTGCAGGTGCGAGTTGACCACGCCATCCAGGCCTTGGTCTTTGGCGGGATGGTCTCCATCTCTCAGCAGGATGAGCAGCTGAGCGAGGGCCCGCACCTCCAGGACCAAGCGTCGGATCAGATTCGCAACCAGCTCAGTCAGATGTCCTACACTCTGCACCGAGCCGTCAAGTTTATCCGCCCGTTGCACATGGTGGTGCGTAATATCCCTGCTTCCCAAATTCAAAAATTCAGTTTACAGTTTCATTTTACAAACCTGCTCAGTCTACAAATCATGAGCTACAAAAATGCAAGACCAGGGATTTAAATGGTAGCTTTTACTCGATATTTGTTTGGAAGCAAACAATTTGTGTGTCTGCGTGTCTGAAATGCGGTCTCTGTGTCCCCCTCGTTTCTTAGGAGGAGCAGGAGAATGAGAAGCAGGTGATGATCCAGCATTACCGACGCACATCTCGCAAGGAGCACGAGCGCATCCTGACCAGACGCCACATCATTGAGGATCGGAAGGAGAAGCTAGAAAGCATCACTGTGCAACGGGTAAGGTTGAATTGAACCCTGAAGGAGAACTCGTGGGAGAATCAATTAACTCTAGCTTTCTTGGATTTAGAGTCAACTACAAGGTGATGTTGATTAGTTGGTAGCGTCTAAGACGACTCTGTTGTTAAATTTTTGTAGGAGAAAGAGGAGCAGGACATCATTGAGAAGCAGCAGCGTAACCAGCGGGAGGCAGAGGAGAAGCGTTTGGAGCGGGAGGCCCTGGAGCGCCAACGCAAGAAGGAGCTGGAGAAAGTGGAAGAGATCCAACGCTCCCAGGCCAGGGAGCGAATCAAGATGCTGAAACAGTCCACCGTCAGCCAGAAGGTCTTCAAGAGACTCAATGAGGAGGTAAGTCTGATCCACCTGTCAATCACAAGTCTGGTCACAAGTCTGGTCGTGAGCCAGGGCCCAAGTCAGATCGTTAGCCAGGGTGCGAGTCGGGTCACGAGGAGCAAGTTTGGGTGCTGCCAAACTAGTCCCTTTTGTCCCTTTCCGATTCAAGTGACAACCAGATCGACTATGGTTAAGTACTAGTGCGCAGGTGAACAGTTAAGTCACGAATCAACCATCGGTTGACTAAACGAGCCTTCGATCAAACCTTTGATTGCTCACGCTAGGAGCTGGAGAAGCTGGACCCAGACGAGATCATGGCCAAGCACGTGGAGCAGCTGGAGGTGGAGAAGAAGGAACAGCAGATGCGACTGAAGGCCCAGGAGAAGAAAGTGGACTTTGCTGCTCGGGCCCGGCGCATAGAGGAGCTGCCTTTGCTGGTCAAGCAGTATGAAGAGCAGGCCGTGGAGGACCGTAAGATATGGGAAGAGATGGAGCAACAAGAGGTAGGTCATAGAAGCAAGGGGGTAGATTATTTTAGGCATACATGTACTATCATATAGACTGTGTGCAGCTTCTTATTGTTCACTTGTGAATTCTCTTTTGTCAACATAAAGCATCATTCTTTATCAGATAAACTTTGCAATTATGTGATGGACCTTCTGGCAAAATGAGACTGAACTGGGCACAGGGCATAGTGGAGAAAACTAAAGAAAACATAAATGAGGGTGATTCTCTTTCCCAACACCGGCAGACCCTCATTTCGACATCTGCCCAGTTCTGGCTCATTTTGCTAGAACG
Organism: Crossaster papposus; assembly: GCA_037893245.1. Lineage (NCBI taxonomy): Eukaryota > Metazoa > Echinodermata > Asteroidea > Velatida > Solasteridae > Crossaster > Crossaster papposus. The sequence goes on from JBAIAA010000182.1 coordinate 281,873, forward strand.
TCTCGCATCTTTCTTAAACTTACACTGCTTGTGTTTACAAGTGCTTACACTTTTGGACTTTGTGTTTTCAGATTACTGAAACTATCAGTGAGAGGGAGAAGGCGTTGGAGTGCCGAGAGCGGCTCGTTCGCATGGCAGGTGACAAGAAGAAGTTTGCAGAAATGCTGGAGCAGACTCGCTATAGCATATACCAGGTAGGTCTATAGGGCTCCCCCTCCCCTATTCCCCTTCCCTCTCAACAATAAGTAAATAAATAAATACAAACTTGCAATAATAACTCTCGTCATTGAAGGATGAGTCTGATAATGCACTGTCGCTGTTTGGTTTCTTTAAGACCAAGTTCGCCGACTACGAGCAGTTGGAGCGTGACGAACGTGCCAAGCGTCTCCAGGAGCGCAAGAACCGTCGCAAGGAGGAACGCCGCCTCAAGTGGCTAAAGGAAAGAGAGGAGGAGGAACAACGAAAGAAAGACGAGGAACTCAAACGAAGTAAGTTGATCAGTTTTGATCAAATTTGATTTGAACAAATGCATGTCTGCTTAAATAAACATCATTTGAATTTATGGCAACGGCTCGCAATCGCACAAGATACTTGACCAGTTCGCACCAGGATTATTTTTAAATTGACCGGGCCCAGGCGCAGGATTGTTTTTCATGAACCTCGATCCGAGACAGGTTCAGGCCAACATCATGGGTAGAATCCCCCAGATATTTCTGGCCTCGCTTACTGCAATCCGGTCGTTAACAGATATTTCTTTGGTCGAGACAAGTTTATCCGTTATCTATTTTGAATTCCGGAAAAACTTTGCGTGTATAATAATCCAAAGGACCAGGATTGTTGTTATTGGTTATTAAATGGCTGCATTGGATTTATCTGCCTCCGCAGTCCGCGAGGAAGAGCAGGAGCGACAAGCCGAGGAATATCGCAAGAAGATGGAAGCGTTTAAGGAACAAGAGGCTAAACAGCAGGCCAGGTAAGCAATCTCCAAAGCGCGTCGTGAAAAGCGCCGTGGAGGATGAAAAGTTTGTTTTTTTAAAGTCTATTGATCATCACGGCCTTAAATGCAGGGTTGAGTTGAAGCACAATATCATCACGGCCTTAAATGCAGGGTTGAGTTGAAGCACAATGTTGTGGTTTTGTCATCACAAGTCCATCCTTCTAGTCTTGAGTCGGTGGTGGCCGTTTTTTTAAATTATCCGACACTCATTCCTTTTCCCATGTTTATACCCATTTACACGTAACCAGGGGTGTGTTCCACTCACGTCACTTGTTCGTGTCAGTGGAAAGCACGATTTTACTTGATCGACATATTTTAATTCTAATTGATTTCTAGTGAGGGGATAATAGTGTGACAGGCTGGGCTTTCGAACCGGCAGGAACAGGTACAAACTGGTCCCGGGTATCATCCACTTGATTTGCAACACTGCCAAAATGTTCGTTTCGTTTTGCAGGCTGAAAGAGGTTGAAGACCGACTAGAACGTGAGAAGAGAGACAGTGAACGCAGCGCGGCCCCTGTCCGCTCCGGCCAGGCGGAAGAACCCTGGCGTCGTCGCCAAGCGCCCAGCGACGCGCCCCGAGAGATGTCCAGAGACATGCCCCGAGAGATTCCCCGAGAGTTACCCCGAGAGTTACAACGGGATAAGAGTGGCGGGGATGATGGAAGCTGGAGACGTGGTGGAGGTGGAGGTGGAGGCGGAGGTGGCGGGGGTGGTACTAGTGGAGGTGGTACTAGTGGAGGTGGTACTAGTGGAGGTGGTACTAGTGGAGGTGTTGCTAGAGAGGAAAGGTATTAAGTCCAGTTCAAGTGAATGTCATACTGATTTAAAGTCGCGAAGCATTAGCTGGGGTTTAAACTAGGGTTTAAATGTGTTCCCGTGACGTCTCAAATTTGCGTTTGCCTTCGCTTTCGCGTCGAGTATGAACCGAGGCTTTAGTAAATTTTTCTTGGAATGTAATGATTCCAAAACTTTATTTAAAGTCTGTGTATTGCACCAATTGACTCTTTCTGTGTTACTTGATTCTTGTGATTTTTTTTGATAGTTTTTCTAAATGTTTGATTTTTTTTCATTTAAATATAAACATCTGCAGACCTGCCGAGAATCAGCCTTGGCGCCCTTCCAGAGATAGAGGAGGGGAGAGGCAGGGAGTGTACAGGCCCCCTCGCCGAGATGTCGAGGAAAGAGTCGAGCCGTCACAGCGCAGCGAAGAGGCAAAGGAAGGTGGCATTGGGGGACAAGAACCACAAAAAACGCAGGAACCACAGGAACCACAGGAACCACAGGAACCACAGGAACCACAACCTAAAGACACGGCAGAGCCGCGCAGGAACCAGTACAGGCAGGAGGAACAGCAAGACGTGGAGACTGAATACCGACGAGACCGACGAGACAACTACCGCGACATCCGCTTGGATGATCCCGAGTTCCGCCGCACCACTGGCATCAAAGATGAGGAGGACGAGCCTCGAAGGGAGCCCAATGAAGAGCGTGACGTCCGTCAAGATGCGAGGGGTCCACCTCCTGAACGCCAAAGGGCACCACCCCATGAAGAGCCTGCTCGTGAGCCTCAACGTGGCATAGGAACGGATGACAAGGCTTATGGAAGAGATGAGCGCAACTATGGCAGAGGGTTTGGTAGGGATGACCAAGGCGATGAAAAGAATGACCGTGGGGCTAGGGATGGCCGTGGCTTTGGAAGGGATGACCATGGTGGGCAGGATGACCTTGGCGGGCGGGATGACCGTGGCGGACGGGATGATCGTGGTTTTGGTGGTCGGGATGACCGCAGTTTCAGAGATGACCGTCAAAGTCTTGGCAGAAATGAGCGAGGTAGTGGATACGGAAGAGAGGAGCAAGGGGGCTTTGGGCGCAGGAATGAGGGGCGTTGGGGTGACCGCGGGGAGGAGAAGTCATGGGGAAGAGACGGGGATCGCCCTCGCCGAGGAGACTTCCGAGATGACCAAGGTAGAGGGGAAGACTCTGGCCGGAACTGGAGGGGGCCTTCAAAGGATGACCGCGGTCTAGCCCAGCGGGGAGGTGACGCCTGGCGAGGACAGAGTCGCAGTGGTCCACCCATGGAGATACGGCGTGACAGGGGCCAGGGGCGTGATGAGGGCTCGTCAACTTGGCGTCAGGGTGGGGAAGGTGGTGGCAGCAGACAAGACCGTGGCGGCGGACAAGACCGTGGCGGCGGACAAGACCGTGGCGGCGGACAAGATCGTGGCGGCGGACAAGACCGTGACGGCGGACAAGACCGTGGCGGCGGACAAGACCGTGGCGGCGGACAAGACCGTGGCGGCGGACAAGACCGTGGCGGACAAGACCGTGGCGGCGGACAAGACCGTGGCGGCGGACAAGACCGTGGCGGCGGACAAGATCGTGGAGCCCCCCAGGAGACTGATAAATGGCGCCGAAGTGGACCAAGGCAGGAGGCACCGTCCGACCCAAAACCACCGGTTAAAGAGATCAGTCGGGAGCCTCGGAAGCAAGAGCCTCCACCACAGATCAAATCCAATGAAGACGATGGTTGGGAGACCGTTGTCAAACGCCGTTAAACATCCAGTCACTAGAGTTACCTAGGTGGAGGATGTATTTGGGGTCTTTTGCAGGGCTAGGGGCAAACACTTCTGTACCCCCAAGGACGTTCAGTTTAACCCACCTGGGGTCATACCATGGAGCTGCTTAGCATAACAAATCTTCTTTGGCAAAAACATGAAAATGCACACTGACATTATGGGGACACTCCATAGGGTTCGTGTGCCGAGGAAAATTATCTCTAAATTTTCTCTAAAACCTAAAATGTTCAACATCACCCTAATTTGTCGTCTTCTCTATTTTTTTTGTCGTTATGGGGACACGAAAATGTCCCCACTACTCGGTCAGCTTTTTTCCAAACAAAAAAACCTGTTTTGGCTGGTAACCCGTTTTGTGCTTAGCAGCTTCATAAAATTGGCACCTGATCAATATTTTCCCCCACAAGATTAAAAACAGAGCCACTCAAGCAACTTTTGATGACTGATCTAATGATTTTTTAGAGTATGTGTACTTTGTCGGATTTTCCTGTATTGATTTGCAATTGTTTAGTAAAAGGTGTTCCATCATTTTCTTGAAACTAAAAAAATGTTGCTAAATCAGCAACCAAAATCCAGAAATTATTATTTTCCGTTGGTACCGTTTAAGATCCAACAACTTCAACATGTGTTCTTCTTACGATCTTTGGTGCTAAATTAACTAAGTAAATAACCTGCGCCAATAATTGTGGATTTTATGATGCATTTATTTTTGATTTGCACAAAAGGACTAAATATGTAGGTAATTATAATCACACGTACTAACACAAAATCATTCAAGAATGATTAGAATGTTTTTTGTTAAAAGGTAGGATACACCAATTGCAGATATCAAAAAGCATTACTAAGAAATAGCTTATTTGAAATTAAATAATGATTGTAGGCATCCAGCAAAATGATTGCACTAGATATTATGTGATGGTTCCGAAAAATTGAATTTTATATCAAAACAAATCTCGATTGCCGGATGGCGATTGTTTAAAAAACAAACTACATAAGAACTGCCAAACGCCACTTTCCCCAGCATCCACGATTGTAAAACGATATTTACTAGAAAATACAAAACCCATAATTCCTGATAATTTGAGCAATTACCAAGGGTGTATCCTACCTTTTAAAGTAGATAAGATATATGTAGATTGGCATATTTTAAATGGATATATCTCATTAGAAAACAAAATCCTTCGAGACGTTTGAATTAAAGTAAATTGTGCATGTCATTGGTCAAAGTCGGTAATGTAATAAAAACAACTTGCAGTCTATCACATGCCGTGTTGCTGAATGACTCGTTTATTTCTGATCTATATTAACTCCATTATATATTTTAAAAGAAAACATTCTGCCTCAACTTGTGGTTTATGTTTCAGCAAAATGTCTGTAGATGGGAAATTCTCCCCTCCCCCCAATACAAAATAGATGTGCATTGTCACCTTCGTGAGCAGTATAAGTTACAAGACAAAAACTACTTTGATGAAGAACCCGTCAGTTATACGACAAATACCACAACATGATTCAAATCCATCACAACAGTTTGAATAAAAACATTCCAGATCTCTCTCCCTGGACACAGAGCACACCACCCTGGATTTAAATAACAGTCCGTCCACATGATCTCCACACAGCTTATCATGACTGCTTGACCACACCGACCAGGGCCGGTCGTATTGTTCGGTTGTGAAGCCGGTAGCCGATCTTTGTCACAACGGCGATCTCTCCTGGGTTCTTCTTGCCATCTTGGGCGGGGACTTCAAACATGGCCTCGTGGAGATTCGGGTCAAACTTTTCCCCCATGGGATCGATCCGCTGGAGATTGTGCTTGGTAAATACCTTGGGGGGAAAAAGAACGCAAAAAACAGGGAAATGGGATGAATATTGCTAGTCTGGTAATGGTTAAGGTTAGCTGAAACTATGGGCCTTTTCGAAACCTTTGCTTCGTCTTCGGCTTCGCCTCCGAATTCTGAATTACTGAGAAGCAAATAGAAATTAAAGCAAATATAAATAGTCTCACTTTTGGGTTCATATCAGTAGATTGAATGTTTCTGAAGCACAACGGGCATCAAAATGTGGCAAGGGATCTTGCAGTTGGGAATCTAAAATCGCCTTAAGCTAAAGACGGAGACGAAGCAAGGGATTCGGAAAGGCCCTATGTGTGCGATGTCCTCAAACATAGTGTTGTTCATGGACTTCAAACTGTGGCCAACCTTCGTACCTTCTGTAGTTGGCTTCCAGTCATCTGCAGACCTTGATACAACGTCTTGAGAGACCCGTTCTCCTTCTGCTTCAGCTCCTCCTCGGGAACGCTGTCTGTGGCCTTGTCCAAGATGTCGGATACCTCCAGCAGGTCTTTGCAGAAGCCTTGGATTGCGAATAGTTTGCTGTCGTCTAGCTGTCGTTTATACCTCGTCCGGACATTCTCTGTTTCGGCGAGTGCTCTCTTATACTTATCCTACAAAATATTGTAAAATTAATTCAATAATTAACAAAGAGAGCTCAATGGTAACCCATAGCAACCGGTGTGCAGGTAATTCAATGCTGCCAATGCATGATGGACCCCCATCCTATACCATCTAAATACCGGATGGAGTCCAAAAAATGTTATAGGGAAAATAAAGAAGAATGCGAGAGTCTTCAATTTAATGTAGACTCGACAACAATAAAATTGTTGCCCAAACAATTTTGACCAACACATAGTTCTTGGGTCAACTACCACACTTAACCCCTGACGCCTTGGCGGGGCTATGACCGTGGCTCACAATTCCATCCGAAATGCTGTTGTCAGCTGTGCTATGCCATAGAACACGGCCTGTGCCACAGCTGCATCCTCGGGTCTATTGTGCAGTGCAGCTACTGGACAAAGGCTGCTGCTGTGCAGTCATATGCGTATACTCCGGTGAGTGAGGGATTAAAAACCGAATTCATGTACATTTTGTACTACTACTAGACAATATGCTTAATAGATTTTGTTTCAGCATAACAGCCCACACTAGCCACATAGCTGGCAACCTACTGTGATATCTGCCAGTTGAGTCTGTAATTTCTCCTGCTCTTCCTTGAGCGTCTTGTCACCTGCACTGGGGCATGTCTTTTCCTCTGGTCTGCTGCCCTCTGCTGATGGACCATTGTTCGTTGGTTTAGTGTCGGATGACTGGGAATTGCTGGCCTCCTGTGTCTCTGTTGACTGCCATTGGATTCTATGCAACAACAAAATAGCCGTTTATGGTTGTTACATATACAACGAATTTGCGCATACACGAGTGTTCTGCAAAAAGGCTTGGCCTGCGCAGGCCGTATTCCTGGTCACATGAGGGCGCTGTAAGACACCATTTTATGGGTATCATGACTATCATCAGTATTAACACAGGCCAAATCGCGTTGTTCTAGCACTAGGCCACCTAACTTTACATAGGAATCTAAAAATTGAATACACGTATTAGAAAAATTAAGATATAATTATACCCCTATTGCCCCAAATGCCGTAGCGTAAAAGAACCCAGTTACGCTTATCGCTAAGAGAAGGGGTTCGCCCCGGTGTTTCTGGCATTCCGTTCATCCTCCTACTCGGGTTTATTCAGGCTTACGAATACGAGCTACAGTGCCTTGTGCGCTTTTGAGGAATCCTCGGTTTCATTGCCGAAAAGAAATAATAATAATAATAATAATACAGCGCCCTCTACGTTCAAGAATACGGCCCATTGACGCAACATTGCGTAATCACAATCACACACGATCCTGCGATAACAAATTAAAATCAAACGTTTGCAATAAACTCATCTTCTGAACATACAATATCGATGTAGATTGTACCAAATTAATGAAATAGCATTGGATTTACGATACAGTACCTCTGATTATTATTTTTACTCAAATTTGAAGTGCTTAATCTCGGTAAAAGTAGACTTGTTCTTGCGAGCAATCGTAGGCGCATGGTCATCGCCATTTTGGATACATCACCTTTGAACTCGGCGGAGTGATATGTTGAGTGCCATTCGCTAACAAACTATTTTAGTGCGAACTGATTTCGACCACTGTATGCGTGAAGTGGCCTGGTTACCATTCAATCCCGTGTAAACAATGTCGCTCGCAAATTAGAAAAGTTGTTACCTATGTTCGTTATCTAACGTTAATCAATCAATAAAATATGTCAGAGGTAAGAAAATAGTAGATAAATTGAGTTAATTTAACGTTTGTTTGTTTGTTTGTTACTACAACTGCAACAGTTTTAACCGACAACGGTATCTGCGTGGACGGTTGGTACGGTCACTTCGACAACTCGACGCCAGCCAACTCGACACCTGCACAAAATTCAAGTCTACACCTGACCAAGTCGGCCCCTAACCAACTCGGCACCTCCGATAAAGTGACAATATTGGGAGACCTTTTTGGCATTTAAAACATTTGTTTTTGTTTTGTAACGTTAGTTTTTGTAAAGAAAACATAAGTCATATAGTAAAACTGATAAAAAAATTTGTATGTAAAACTAAAACTAACTTAAAGGATCACAGAAATAGAAAATAAAAAGTACTTATATGATATAAAACATAGGTTACAGTATTAATACACCCAATAAAAACAATTGTGTGTGATTTTAGGGTTATTTGAGCCATTACAAATTTCAAATTTCTCTTCGATCGCCCCGCCCAGAAAAATTCCTCCTTTGACAGAATGCCTGGATGTCGAAGTCGTGACGTCACGTAAAGAATAGCTTTCTTCGCGATTGATTGCGATCGCGTGGTTACGTATGTACGCACGCGATCGCGATCAATCGCGAAGAAAGCTATTCTTTACGTGACGTCACGACTTCGACAGGAGGAATTTTTCTGGGCGGGGTGATCGAAGAGAAATTTGAAATTTGTAATGGCTCAAATAACCCTAAAATCACACACAATTTTTTTTATTGGGTGTATTGATACTGTAACCTATGTTTTATATCATATAAGTACTTTTTATTTTTCTATTTCTGTAATCCTTTAAGTTAACAGATTGTTTAGCATGTCCACAGCGTCTTAGGACACTTAATAAATATGTCAACGTTAGAGGGGGGGAAATGGTGTATTTTATACATTGACAAATTACAACGGTGGTTTGTGTATCAATCAGGAGAAGAAAGCCGATGGAGAGAGTCCCAGTAAGGACAAGGGAGCGATCGAGGACAGTGCCTTCGAGGCCCTGGAGAAGGACTTCCAAGAAGTCTTGAATGAGTTGATGGGCGACCGGAGCCTGGAGAAGTTCCGCGTCGAGTATGAGAAGCTACACCGGGCCCTACGCAAGTCCCACGAGAGCGAGAAGCGACTCATGACCAAATGCCGGGAGCTGAACAGCGAGATTGTGGCCAACTCTGCCAAAGTGTCCACCGCGCTGCGCCTGTCTCAAGAAGATCAGACGACCATTGCCCAACTGAAAAAGGTACTATTACCCATCTTACCGATCTGATGATTTTGCCCTCAAACAGAGATTCTGCCCAAAGATAGCTCAGTTGGTAGACTGCTGGTCCGGTATTCCGGAGGTTCCAGGTTCGAGTCTCGCCTTGCCAATTTCTTTGTTCTATTTGAATTGTTTACTCTGAGTTCTGTTTTGTTTATCTTCCGGAGTTACTGGAGTTATGAGTTGACAAATATATAACTTCTCAATTATTATTTTTTGGATCCGCAAGGAAATTGAGAGGGCTTGGAAGATGGTGGATGCCTCTCACGAGAAGGAGCAGAGGGCTCGGGAAACTATTCAGTCCCTCAAGCTGGAGATTGCCAACCTGAGCAAGCTAGTCGAGCAAGGAGCTGGGCTCACCATGGGACAGGAACATAGGTATATATGTGTCTTGCAAAACACCTCAAGCTATGAGCTACAGTTAAACCATAGTTTGGCTAGACAAGGCATATCATTAGCACTTATACCAGGTTGTACATAGGTCGACCGTACATTTCAGATTGTTTTTCTTTCCAAATAGAGTCTGTTAACCCTGGGGCCAATTTCATGAAGCTGCTGAGCAGAAAAATGTGCTTAGCATAAAGATTCTTCCTTTAATAGCAAAAACAGGGTTACAAACAAAAGTTTCAGGTGATGTATATTGTTTGTGAATGGTATTCAGCTGGAGTTTTGACTAGTAACCTGATTTACTGTGCAAGACTTTTTTGTGCTAAGCAAATATTTGTGCACGGCAGCTCTATGAAATTGACCCCTGAAATTGGCCAGTGTCAGATTTTACACATCTAGGCCGGGGACTGCTGATAATCGATGTTGGATTCTTGCTAGTTGAGAGAAGTTTCAGAATGTTAGAGGCCCTCTAGACACACTCATCAGTGGTTTGTATCTCAATTCTTTGAAAACGATTTATATTTTTTAGTGTGAATGAGCTGTTGAAAGCCAAGGAAGAGCTGACCAGAGAGCGAGACGAGCAGCTAGCTGAGATTGTCAAGCTGAGAGAGTCGCTGACGGAGGCCGCTAATGGCCAGCAGAAAGCTGAGCAGGACAGGTCTGACGCAGAGAACAAGATTGCCGAGGTTTGTGTGTCTTCTTGTCAGACGATCCATCGGAGAGAACCTCCAGTGTGCCTTACCAATGCCTTGCTGCATGCTCCAGATACACGTGTCATGCAAGTGTGTGCTTGTTGGGCGTTTGCGCAAGCATGTCGGATATAAATCATGCCTCTGATTGGTGAAAAACGTAGTAGCCACTCAAACAAAACCTGCATTTGCATTTGTATAGGTTGGGGTGGTTAGGTTTAACCCTAGCGTCCTATAGGCATTCATTTGGGGTACAGTACACAGTACTTCAAAATACTACACAGTACTTCAAAATACTACACAATTCTCATGGGCCAGTGTAGTAAAAGTACTGCATACTACAGTTTACTCGAGTAGTATTTTGTAGTATTGGGTGACATTAGGGTTAAGGTAAAAATCAATTTCACTGATCTTGATGAAAATTGGTCTCGATCACACCCTGATGAACGGTGTCAATATTTGTAATGCTCTCTGAGACGTTGAGATTAAACAAATAAAATGTAATTGTGCACCCGATTATTATTGATATGAACAGCTGACGCAGGACATCCAGGTGCGAAGCAACGAGGCCCAACGTGAGACACGTCGTAAGGAGAAGCTGGATCGAGAGCTGAAGCAGTCCAAGCTAGAGTTGGAGCAGAAGGCTGGCGACATCAAGACCATGCAGCTACAGACCCAGCGCTACAAGGACGATATCGGCCGGCTGGAGACGCAGCTCAAAGAACAAAAGGTGACAAGAAAATACAAATATGCTGTCTAATTTCTGAAGCTCTGCCCAGTTTTGACTGAATGCTGAAGCGCCATGGCCTCGTGGTCTGGAGAATTGAATTTGTGGTCTGCGGTCTGCGGGGCAATTCTGCAGGTTGTGGGTTCGAGTCCAGCCTGGGGGTTATGGTTCGTGTGCCCTTGAGCAAGGTACTCTGTCGCTCTTTGCTTCTCTCCATCCAGGAGTAAATGTATACTCCCCAGGGAACTAAGATGGTATTTGGAATGTTAATTGCCCGATATGCATTATTATAGAGCTACAACCTAGACTTGGGGACAGGGCTCAATTTTATGTTATTTTTCTGCTTACTGTCAGGAAAAAAAATATCTGCTTACTGTAACAGATTACTTAAGATTACAAATCAAATAAGTTAAGAGGGCCTAATATTTCGATCTTAAGATTACATTAAAACTGCTCACCACCATCATTTGTGTGTACTAATGACCCATAATCATTCCTCTGCATAATTCGCTATCGTTACGTTACATTTTTGATCTCACACAGATTCTGTTTGAGCGGACCGCCAAGGACATGGACGTCTTGAACCAACGCTTCAGCAAGCTGCAGCAGGACTATGAGCAGCAGCTGATCAGCTGCGACGGCCTGGCGCAGGAGAACCAGACCAGGGTCGCTGAACTCAAGGTCGGTCACCTATGACCTTTTCTATTTATTTCCAAATCAGTACAAATTCACGACTCCTCCATCGAAAGTGGGTCACCGTGGTTCAGAGGGTGAAATTACTGTCGGATACCTTTTGCCATGTGTTCGTCCTGTTATTCCTGAAAAAAAAAAATCTAAGCGCAGTTACGCCTCTGAGAGATTTTCTGCTCACCTAACCAAACTGAACCTTCATTTGTATCGTGACCCAAACACAACGTTTGTATAGACGATGTGCCCTCTGTTTACATCTGTATTCAAATGTGCACGCATCGTGTTTGGCATAAATTTGGTTAAGAAGTGACCTCAAAGGTCACGTAATTCAATGGCGATCTGACCTGCGACGTCACTTCTCAACCAAATTTTATACCGCCTGGCACATTTGAATACAAATGTAAACTGGGCATATCGTCTATTTTTCACTGAATGAAGCCTCTATATTTTTCTGTAAATATTTGCATTGATTCATGACGATTTTCAGGCTAAGGAAGACGAGATTGGCATTCTCAAGACGGACACCGTTCGTCTGACCAAGATGCGGGAGACCATCCAGCGGAAGCTGCGCAACGTGGAGGAGCAGAAAGGGGACACGGAGCAGCAGAAGGAAACCCTCAAGTCTCAGATTGTAGCCTTAGAACGAGGTGGGTTTCCTTAATTCATTTACCCGTACTCACCCGGTGCTTCAACCCTGCCCTAATGCACGAAGGGGTTGATTTTGTGGCATTGCTTAGCAGCAGAACAAGTTGTGGCATAGCGAAAAATTGTTGTAGCCTTCAGCACTATTTTATAACGTTATATAGATTTAATGTTTGCGATCGCAGGAAAATTTGTATTGTTAACTATTTTGCGTCGGATGGCGTGTATACAAGCAAAGGTTTTGCGGAATTCGGAACGAATGACAGATAAACACACATTAAGCGAGGCCGGAAATATCAAGGTGTGCTACTCACAGATGATGGCCTGATTCCATCTTGGATCTAGGTTTGTGAACAAAATCCCGCGCCCGGTACCGGTGCATGTCAAAATAACTATGTCGCCAGTAAATTTGTAAAGCTTTTTTTACTCAAATGAGCATAATTACATAAATTTGATAAAAACTTTTCTTTGTCTGTTTTTTTTTGCTTTAGAAATTGAGAGCAACAAGAAGCAGGTAGAGATGGACCGGAAGGCCATCGACGACCTGGTCCGTGAGAGAGACATCCTGAACAAGAACCTCCTAAAGGCGGCCAACGCCACCCAGAAGCAGCTGAACCTGGTCAAGCTCCACGAGCAGTCCAAGAAGAACCTGGAGCAGGAGATACAGAACTACAAGGACGAGGCCCAGAAGCAACGTAAGATCATCTACCAGCTGGAGAAGGAGCGAGATCGCTACATCAACGAGGCCAGCGATCTCACGCAGAAGGTAGCATGTTTTACTTTTACTTCGTGTTTTGGGGTGTTTTTTTTGTACATAAAATGATTTTCTGCTTGACCACTTGATACAATCATACCAAATCATCTCTAATCAGAGTCAGTAAACCATTGGTTAGTTCGCTAGCCCTTGCCACAAATCTTTCCTCCTTCCACCATCATCTTCGATAATCATTTACATCTGTTGTTTTCTTCACAGGTACTCCAACACATGGAAGACGTCAAAGTGCGGGAGATGCAGATCTTTGACTACAAGAAGAAAATTGCCGAGGCCGAGACCAAACTCAAGCAGCAGCAGAATCTGTACGAGGCCGTGCGCAGCGACAGAAACCTGTACAGCAAGAACCTGATTGAATCACAGGTGAAAGTCTCCAACTATGATCTCATGCTTTTCATTATTAACTCTTTCAGTTTTGGATCGAGGAGTATAAGGCCTAGCGGCTAGGTGTTGTGACTCATGATCAGATACTGCTCCTTGCAATATATTGTGTTCTTAGGCAAGGGGATTTACCCAAATAGGTCATTTTGTATATTGTGTCCCTGGGCAAGGGGCTTTACCTGAATATTTTATCTGGGTACATAGCAATATGTATACTGAAGTAACTTTACTTTACTCTCAGTAATTTTCTGACCAAGATGCACGAGATCATCCAGCAAAACTGAGGAAAATCAGGGGCCAAATTTAGTCTTACTGACTAGATACTTAACTTTGTCTGTTAATGATAACACCAACATGTTATAATCCCCTCTTTAAGCCTCTTTAAACTTTTTGGATTTAACCCCCCCCCCCCCCCCCCTTTTTTTTCTTTCCTTAAAGGATGAGATTACCGAGATGAAACGCAAGTTGAAGATCATGAACCACCAGATTGATCAGTTAAAAGAAGAGATCACGTCCAAAGAAGCTGCCCTGGTCAAGGAGCATCTTGACCACCAAAGGTAGGGTTCTGTCGTGTCTTGCCTAAGGTCTAACCCCCTCGTCACCAGCGTTTCTCTTGGGGTTGTGGTACCCCTAAATCAATTTTATTCCTGATATTGTCTTTTTTACCAATTTCTGTTGATCGTTTTTTTTTTTAATCCTCGTCTTAGAGTTGAGAAGGAGAAGGAAGCGTTGAAGGGAGAGCTGCAGCGCATGAAGCAGCAAGCTACAGAGAGCAAGGCTTACATCGAAGCCCAGGAGGCTGAGGAACGTAAACTCCTCAAGATTATCTCAGAGGCAGACGCCGAACGCCTGCGCCAGAAGAAAGAGCTAGATCAGGTACGTCTGTGTTTATACAAGGGTTTTCATTCAAAGATGACGGCTAAGGAAGAAAATGGTTGTGAGCCTCAAAATTTGCAAAATATCTGTGTTTGTTTGTTTCCAATAATGGTTTCTGGGTACATATTAAGTACATGTGGAGTTTTATTCTGAAGCTGCCAAAAACCAGTAATGTCTTCTAATGTTGTGCAAACCCGTCACGAAACTGACTACGGGTCGGTGTCGGCTTTTCAGTCGTTACGGTCAGGTCGGGTCGGTTTCGGTTCAATTGCACTTACAATGTTTCAGGTTGGGTCGGTTTTAGCCGAAACAGTTCAGAAATTCTCATGGTACAAATCGGTCGGGGTTGGAGAGTTCAAATTGGTTTCGGTTCGGATTCGGTTGATATTTCTAATGTTTCAGGTTGGTTTGGCCTTGTCAACCCAAACCGATGCTGAATATTCATGTCTTCATGTGCATGTTGGGCGTCGTCGAGATGCAGTCTTGTTTTGAATAACCAATCACGTGTATCGCAACCTGAACTACCTCGATTTTTGTTGCCACATTGCCGACTTCAAATATGTTATTACCATATTAGCCGAAAAATTCAAAAATGTAAAACGGTATATATTTTGCAATATTAAAAAAAACAAAAATTGTTTCTTTAAAACCCTAACTCTCTAGGGTGTGTGCAAAATCTATTGATTTTGGAGGATTTGGGAGTGTTAGGGTTAATAGCTAATATTTTTAATTGAACTGGTTTCTGAAACAGAACTAATAACATAACAAAATTACCCTTAAAGAGAGGAAAGCATTACAAAATTAAAAGAAAATTCAAGTTTGTAAGGGGGGGGGGAATTACTCCCTTCACACCTACAAGGGAAAATATATGATGCACTTCAACACCTTTGCCATTGTGTGCCCTTTGCAATGCATCTACGAGTTTGTTGAACTCGTGCTTTACATAATTTAGGCAATAAAATTGAGGATAATTCGAGTGTGAGAGGCTTGCAGCTGAAAAAGGAATATTCCTGCCTCGAACCTACAAATGTGTTCATGTCTTAACCACTGTCGTTGAAATTATGAAATAGTGTCGGATTACAGTCGCACCTCCCTGAATTATGCAAGAAAGTTGTTTGTCTCGGCGTGCATTGCCACAAGCATTTACTTCCACTTGATTGGTTGCTGCTTTCTCCTTACCATTTTGGTGAGAGGGTTGGCACTGATGAAACAGAAGAGACGAGAGGAGAAGTCATGCATAAATGCATTAAGTTACCGAGAGCGCGTACCAATCTGTTCCCAATCTTATCTTGTTAATCAATTGCCTGAGGGGTACGCTCAAGTCATGAATATTGATTGCCAAGAGAAGAAAAGGAAGAACTAAAAGCGCTTTCTACGGAATAGCCTCTTGTTTACACCCAGCCATTATCGAGTTAATCATTCCCGTTCTTCTGCAGTTGGTATCAGTCTTCTTATCTGGAAAGCCATCTTCTTCTTTTTTCATCTGAAGTTTCAATGACTTAGCTGCGTTTTTTCATTCTTCCCAGCTCCGAGTGCCTGAGAATCTAGTCACATGAGTGGCATTAGTTCAACGACCTGCCAGTCCCCTCTGCGTGTTCTTTAGTGACTCGCAGAGCGTGAATTCAATCGAATGACCAAATGTAATTTGTGCAGACGTGGTTTACCATGTGCATTGCATGTGTCGAGTATATCAAATCGTCATTCTCAACTGAGAACTGCACCTGCTTATATCTAGGAATCTTAAAAGCTTTCTAATCCCCCCCCCCCCCCCCCCTGGAATCTATAAATGGTCACTGCTTGTTTGTGCCTGAACCTGTACTGATATCGTGTGTTTTATGTTAGTTTGAACAGAGACGTGTCCAGAGTTTAAGAAGAATTAAGCCTCTAATCTGCCAAATGGCACACCCATTCATAAATCTTCATGCAACTGAAACACATCAGATGTACTGGAAAGAAATTATTCCAAATTCAGAATCCGTGTTTTTCGGCAAAATTCATCTATAAGTTTGAAACTTTCCAATTTGCTGAATCACAAGAGATGGGTAAATTTGGGAATGCCCCCAAAATTATTAGAATTTAAATTTTTAAGCATTTTTAAAGCTTGACAAAATCTTAAAGGATTTTTGGTTTTATTATCTGAACAATGGTATTTTCCCTTCAATTTAACTTTGAAGTTTGTTCATGTGTACTTTTTTAAACCGGAGCAGTATGACGCAAGCTTCGTATAAAAGCACTTTAAAGAAAAGCATATCAACTCGGATTGATGGTTTTGGTTTGTGGCTGGAATATTCATTAGCATATCATGTGTCTTGACTTGAAGCGTCCCCGGTAACCAGAACCCCCTATTTTCTGGTAATCCAATACTCGGCCTGATCTCGTGAGCACCAGCTATCAAACTCAGACTGACCGAAACTGTATGAAGCTGTTTTTCATTGCGGTGACGTTAATTGTTCCTTTATGCCCGTTGACTGTGGTACAGCCTGATCGGATCGGATCAAATGGCAGTATCCCCGGAGCTTAAAAACGGGTCATCTGACTCGCGTGGGGTTGTGTAATTGACTTTCTATTGGCTGACTCAATAGAGGTTGCAACGTCTATGTATAAGCGTGGGGTGGGCCAAGGCTGGGTATTTGCCCCCTTGGGTTATCATTCTCATTGCTTTACCCGATTCTTAATTGGGAAGATGGCACAGCCAACTGCAGCCACGAGGAGCTTTCCGTGATCAATTCCAACAATCAATGCCTAGCTAACGGCAATATTGGTGCTGATCTCCTCTAATAAGTTGAAGTAGCTTCTACTCGTTGTTCCACTGTGTGGAACCTTTAACGGAAAATCGAAAGTTTCGTTGGACGCATAACTCGGCCATGTGACCATTTGGTTGTTTTTTTGAAGCAGTTTGAGATCAGCGCAATCTGGACTCTGCCTTCACAGGTACCCACCCGTTTATACTGCTTGTGTTGAGAGAGACAATTGTGGTAAAATGTCTTGCCCAAAAACACAAGTACCGTACACGTATTCATTTGACCCTGACAGAAAAAGACATTTGTAAATACAAGTGGGAGATCTTTCCAAATTGTAATACATGTATGTGTGTTTTAAAAGTTTAAAGTCGATAAGCGCTCTCTGGTATTTGTTTCACAAGTGTGCCATTTTTTATTTTTTTTTACCTGCAAAAAATTCTACTTAAGTCCATGAGTTATTTTTTGTTAAAACCGACGGGTGCATTGACCGGGTAGTGCGCCATGATTACGGCCTGGCTGATAAGTCCTACTTGTTATTGTACTTGGTACAATCACTATCTCAACAAACAATAGCTGAATGCAGAATACAGTCGCAGAATCTGCCACCACTAGGGAAATATGTAAAGCGTTATACTGATCGCGCTTCATGATCAATTTTTTTCATCGGCATGAACTCGAAGTGCGAAAATGAAGCTGTATCGCAAATCCCCACTTTACAAGTCCTTGCCAAGTCCTTAAAAAAAAAAAGGCATCCTCGCTAGAAACCCACACTGTTCATTTGATACTCTGGCAGTGCTCAAAGCTTTGTTGTAGATATGAGGATTTGCAATCAAGCTACTTCAAACATGTTGACGTGTTAGTCCCGGCAATTTAACTTGGGTCCAGATTTCAAAAGTCATTGGTATTTGCTTTCCAGCGGGATTGACAGCGTACAATGTGAACAAGACCTCTGCATGCAAATGTGCAAACTCCTCTTATTTCTCCCCACTGAAATTTCTCACCACGCAATCCATATTTCCATATCTCGTATTGTCTCTCTTTTAACCAATCTGGGGGCTGTTAATGCAACCGGCGGCGCTGTTTGTCGAGCCATTAATATCGTCTCTCTCTCTCCGATCCTAGCTTCAATTTCCTAAAGCTGTGTTCGGAATTTAATTTTTCCTTAAAAAAAGTTTGGCAGAAGTGTTACTGCATAGAAATTGTAACGAAGATATGCCTTGAAAATGTAAAAAGTCCCACTTTTAATCATGAAAGATAGCAATAAGTAAATATTGCCTGTCCCCTTCAACATGTACACAAATGTGTCTGATCAGAGTGACAGAGCGTGACTCTCCATAATCTCAGGGACGTGCTACCTTTAGAAAGAATAAATTCACCACCTCAAAATTATTCATGAAGACGGAATTTTGCATTGGGGTGATTCTCGAATAGGTTTCACCCCTTTACCAACTTTATTTTTTTTCAATTAACACTCAGTTTCATGGGAGATATTGAGAAAACAAAATCACTCGGTTGTAGGATTCGAACCCACAACCTCCTACTTCCAATCCAATCGAAACCAATATGCATTTGTAAAGCGCCATCAATCTAGTTGCCTATTCTGAGGCGCTGCCAGGAACACCGGGGCAAAGCCCCTCCTCTTAGCGATAAGTGTTGTGAAATGTCGCTGTGATGGTGTTATTGAAAAGCCTAGTAACGTAGTAATGATAAGAAATATCACCCGGTGATGGGTCATTTGGGAGACATTGTCGTTAACTTGTGCACATTTTTGCTTTCAACTTTATTGTCGCCTAACCCGAGTTTGTCTTATTCTATCTCTACAAATTTTAGTATATTTATAATTTGGACACAGATCTATCGATAGAAACCATTTGCGACATAAAATATTGCCTCTAAATAGAATCTGGGGCATTTCGGAGACATTGAAAGGTCTCCCTAATGTCACATGTCTCTCTAATGCCTTACAAATTACCAGAAAATGTCACCCTAAGGGTACTTTAGAAATTGTAGAAATCTTTCTTACTGGCAGCCAGGAAGCTGAATGACGAAAGGTGCAGCAACATTCGAGAGCATGATTCAATCAAAATACAGGGGAACAAATAATTGTGCAATACTCTGTAAAATCCCTACAGAAAAGATATTGAAAGGTTCCCCTGAGGATTACAAATTTGGAAAATTTGGAAAATACTGCAAAACAAAGCGGATCCTTGAAGGAATTTTTGTATTTAATTATCTGGACAGTAATTTTAATTAATTAGATTAAAGGCAATACTGCCATCTTCCTAAATCCCAAACATTCGGTCGGGAAACTTGTTTCCAGTACAGAAGAAACAAACGAGCACGTACTGTAAATCTTTCTTCCCGAGGGCTCTCGGAGTTTGTAAGCGCTGTCACGTTTGTTGTGTTAGGCCGTCTGCACTTGATGCACTAAATGCCGTCCTTTGATTCGTGGAGCCGCATTGGTCAACAGAAATATGTATCTCCATCTCGTCTTGTGAGTTCAGCTGGCCAGTAACGTGAAGATATCGATTGCCGTGTTTTTGTTACTCTTGTTCCCGACTTAGCTTTACAAAAAAATGAGGGCAATAAATCCTTTTTTTCTGTTGATGTACAGATACATGTAACTGACCAAGAAAATATTGTAGGAGTTTATTTACTGCCGACGTGACAAATTGTTTCCAAAATTGGAAAATACCTTCAGGTTTTTTTGCAGCCGGGCATTGTGGAAAATATGCAGTGATTCATATGCTCTAGTAGCTTTGGGTAATTGGGGACATAGTTGCGCTGGAATGCTGTGATTGTACATTGTACAAGTGTGGTGGTTGGTCATTAATCTAATCAGTATCACCTTGCTTCGTTCCTATCACGCTAATACTTTAACTCATTAGGCACTGCACTGTAACGCCCCAAACCACTCTGCCTGTTACTCAACATGCTTAATTGAATACCATGTGGGGCACTCAGGTGTTAACAGGTTGAATAGGCAATGTCTTTATTTGTATCCTCTCTTTGCCAGAGTGGTTTTTAGTAACCTGTTGGTTTCTCCTTGTTAAAACAAATTTTCTTTTGTAGCCAAAATTGTCTGCATCCAAGCTTTACTTTTTTCAAAGATTCTCATGTCTGTCTGCACACTATTTGTAAAGTCCACGGAATAACTGGAGACTTGCTTTGCCAGCAGAACTTATAGGGTCGTAGTTGCGACCCTGCTAAACCTCTCACAAGTCCAGTCACAAGCCCAGTCATAAAACCAGTCAAAACTACATTTGTAACTGAATGAACAATGACAAAGTAATGCTTTTGCCGAAGTTCATTTGAATATTCTGTGATTTGAATTGGGACCGGACGGTTTGTGATGGACATTGAGAGGACGAGCCGAAGATGTCGAGGACAGCTGAGATCGGCCAGCCCTAAAAATTGCAGTCTGCCTCTTTGCAGGAGGAAGACACACAGATGGATTTGTCAGCTCTTTACAACTGTGGTCGTTGAGCAATTTAAGATAAACAAATTGTGTCTACTGTACATGTGTGCCGCACTGTAAAGTAAAGAGCCATTAAATTGAAGGGGGAAAGTAGTAACGGGCTGTGTAAGCAATTTGCTCTGGAGGAATAACTGTCAGTGCTCGTTATGTCCAGAGTGGACATATATTCAGTGTTGCTAACAGAGGAATATACACGTAGAAGGGTGGATGATACTTGATAGGGGAGGAAGGAAACCATTACAGTTTCGCTTTGATAGATGGGTGCCATTTGCGATCTAATTACGATGCTTTGACATGTCTGCAGATAATTGCGACCGTCCACGACGAAAGGGCTGTAAAGTAGGCATCTTGACGAATTTGAGATATTTAGAAAAATGAAATCTACAAGAAATAAGCTTGAAAATGATGTCTTACAAGACATAGTTGGTATTTATGGTTAGCTACAACAATTAACACTGAATAAAAAAAAAAGTTTTTTATTGTTTTTTTACATAATTTAATGGTTCTTTTCTCAAAATAAGCTCTGTCGACTTTACAGCGCTTTTGTCGTGGATGGTCACATTTATAGACTGTACTCTGTGAAAAAAAGTGGAAACCACAAACATGCATTATACATCCATTTGTAAAAATAGAAGGCACTTTCTTTATAAATTAAGGCCATGTTTAAATGTATGTTTTTTATATTAGGTAATTTATGATCAACACCAGAAATATCGAAAATATTGACTACCAAATTATTAAGATATATCTTACTTATTTGAAAGTAAATAATCATTCTAGGCATCCAGCAAAATGATTGCGCTAGATATCCTGTAATTATTCCGAAAAATTGAAAACAACTGCTGTTTTTCATGCTTTACTCGTCATCCATGATTATAAAACTTCGGACAGGTCAGTTAAAAGATATTTACTATAAAATACAACCCCCCAAATCCACCCATTCATGATAATTCAAGCAATTACCAATGGTGTATTCTACCTTTAAATGTAATTTGTAACCCGACACTTTTCTCTGGCTGAAAACTAATTTGTTTGCACAAAATATACAGTTTCAGTTTGTAGTAACATACATTTCAAAATTGTCTAGCAATGGAGAACATTCCTAAGGTAGACCAAAAAATACTCCAAACATTTTTTGGTCTCTGCAGTTTGAAAATGAACTGGCAGTAAACCACACTTTTAAGTCTTTGTTTGCGTAATTTCCCCCCATGCAATTTTGTGTAATCTGGCATTATCCTAGAACTTAATTCTGATCACGAACTAAAAATTTAGCCGGTAATGCGGGGAATGTAATCGTGACGGCGCTTTCCCCAACGTTGATGGAATGTAGATGTACATGTAATCTCTTTGTACTTTTCCCCCCCCAAGCGTGCTAAATTACCAATGTGGGTGTAAAAAGAAAGGAATAAAGAAAATTACGGAGTGAAGGGAATGTGTTGCCGTGAAATTAATTGAGAGATTTATGACAAGACTGGTGTTGGCAGTTTTTTTTTTTCTGTTTCCAATTTGTAGAGTGACGTATGGTTAGATTTATTAAAGTTGGCTATCGTCCAGCTAGTTTTCTCAACAAACTCCAATTACTTTTCAGGCTTTTTTTGCGTCACAGAGATGCATATTTGGAAAATTTTCATGAGTAGTTGGTTCAAAATCGAAATCTTAGACTGTTATTTTCTTGGAAGATACAGCATTGAAAGAGCTGAAACTTGGCCAGGATATGTACATGTATGTGGTTGTCGGGCACCATTCTTTAGATTGGCACAAAGGGCACATCGACTGCCATAAGTGCCATTAAAACCAACAACAACAACAACAACATTCTTTTGAAAACTGTTGCTGCTTCAAACGATAAAAAATCACGAATAAGGATAAAACTGCTGCAAACTGCTTACTGGCTGGAATGACCTGAAATATACAAATCAAATAAGTTAAGAGGGCCTAATATTTTGATCTTAACAAGATCTTCTTCAGAGACTAAATGGCTGTGTACAAGAAAAAAACATATACATGTATGTCTTAAAAAAATCACAACTGACAAATGGTACAAAGTTATAATTTTAACAACAAATTTACATTAACAACAAGTGTGGTTGCATCATCCTAAAAGACTAATTTCCTAATTTCATGCAAAATACATGTAGACCCATTAACCATTAAATAGAACATGGCCACCATACACACGATATACACATGTATTTGGCGTAACACTGTCAACCTGCCAAGTATAAATTGCAAGTTATTGCAGTCAGTCCTAGTCAAAACTGTCCCCAAATTATCTGCTTCAATCTTTATGCTTCTTAATTCAAACTAGGTAAGATCATGTTACAGAACCGAATGCACTGCCTTAGAATTTATGCATCTTACACACACAGATAAAACCTTTTAAGCAGCTCGGTGTCAGTGAAGATACCGCTTTAAAGGCAACGATCTTGAATTAAAAAACACTTATCGCTGGCTCATCTTTTCCAGACTTTTTTTCTCTCATCACTGCAATATTGCTGAGAGTTGACTTGAGTGTGTATCTACTACAGATGAAGTCACATCATCACCGGATCCTATGTTAAATTGATGACATGTTTGGCTGCCTAGAAACAATTATCTTGAGCACTCGAGGCCTCGTCTCCGAGAAGGGCATTAGGGCCATTCCGTTCACCGTGCTTGCTCCACTCAGCGACGTTCCTCGGCTTCCCCAGAGAGCCTGATGATCCTTCGGTTTTGTTGTTTTTATCCACTATCCTTGTTTTGTCGCACGGTTGCCTCCCCCCCCCCCCCCCCCCCCCCCCCCCCACCCCCCATGACATTACAAACAATGAGTTACAGTATTTTGCGAGTTGTTTGCGTCCGAGACGAGAAAATGTATGGTTGGAGTGCAAGAAATTGATTTTCCAGGGGGACGATTTATTTTTTCATTATTGTGCCGTAAAAACTTTGTCATCACATTCTGGATCTGGTAAATTGTATCTGAAATAGTTGTTGACTTTTATATTGGATGCATTTTGTTTGTATGAAATTTAATTAATTAATTACTGGCTTTTTCTTTCATGGGATGCCTTTTTCGAAAACTCGTAACAAATACAATGCTAGAAAATTATCAATTCAATTTGAACATTTATTTTTCAGGGTGCAATCCCCTAAAGAGCTAAGACACACCAACTTTAAATTACCCACAAGTGCGGTTGATTAATGAGTTATGCACAAGTGCGACCTGTGATCACTAACACAGGTAACATCGAGCCCGACTCAGTTTCAGAGCTTAAACAACGGAAAAGCCATTGCCAGGCATTTGTCAGTTTCAAGGCTAAGGTGCCAACGACGCATAACCGACACGGATCTGTTATTCAGAATTGGTAATTAAATCTCTGAACAGCACTTCAAGGTTCTGATGCATATTTATGTGCGGTTTGGCGTGACATTGCCTCCAAAGGTCCATTCAGCATTCAGGTTGTGCAAAAGAGGAGTTGTTTCTATTAGAAAACTTTGATCGGGGTTGTTGGTTTTCCAGGGGGAGGGAGCGTTACGTTTGTGTTCGATTTATGTAAATGAAAACTTTTTAAACAACTTAAAATCTGCCGTTATGTATATCAACTTCCTCCGCCTCCGGACAGTTTGGTGGACGCACTTGTCTTAAAACACGAGACATGTCTTTCTTAAATTTGTTTTCCCCCAGGCCGATATAAATATAAGCTCTCCATAGGTTTCTGGGAAAGGCATTCTCAAGTGCAAAACTCGAGTGCATAATAAATTGTGTGGGAGGGGAACCATTGCCTTGCTTTTAGACTGACCTATTCTTCTCTGAATAATTACAACATGATCCATTTTGGGGTATCAAGTATCATGTCCTTCTTCATAGACTTCAAGTTTTATGGCAAACTTTTCAATTTTTGTTAACTGAATACATACATGTACAATGTAATGTGCTAGTCGAAGGAACTGAATATCAGGCCTTCATTTTAATAAATCTGAGGAGAGCTGTGCATCGCTCTCCTTAAATCAAAAGGTGAATTAAGGAGAGTGATTTTAAAATCGCTCTCCTTAAATCAAAACAATGAATTAAGGAGAGTGATTTGCTCTCGCTTACAAAACGCAAGTTTAAAGGCCCTGGACACTATCTGTTGTTACTCAAAATGAAAACAAAAGGTGTCTATGCCTTTAATAAACACATACTCAAGAAAAGGAACACAACATTTACCAGTAGTTCAACTTTTGGTTAAGAGAATGATGGCGCTTTCCCATCCAGTGACATTTCTCTCTCTGTGACTTGTACGGCTTAATTAAGCGCGAATTAGTCTAGGCCCGTTATGTCCGAAATAAATGGAATGGGCGAACACGAAAGACTAGATGACCGTTGTTGGTATAAGATAAATCTGATGTGATTTTATTTGGGGGTGCGAGGAAAGAATTGTAATCGCAAATTCTCTTGTGTTAGCAATAGCAATGCTTTCGTGTCTTTACTGTTATGACACTCGTCAGTTGCAGGTAGGTGATTCCATGGTGAGGAATCGGTTTTAACTCGCAATGTGTGTGGGTTTGGTGTGGTACAATCAAATATTTGGAACTTAGCCATATTATTTATTTTGGGTCCGTATTATTTCTCTTGTAAAGAGAGCAGTATGTTGGGTTTCAACTGTGTTTGTTTACTGCTTGGTGTTTTAATTGTTACGGTCCGGTGGTTTATGGCTCGGTTGCTGATTGGAATTAGGGTTTTTGCGTTCGCATTTTTTTTTTTTTTTTTTTTTGCTCTTGTTAAAATTGTAAGGAGCGGTTTTTTTTGCTCTCCTTAAAAATTTTAAGGAGCGCGGAGTAGTGATACATCTGCACAGAAGTCTACAGCATTATATCGGGTGGATTGTGTATCTGCTGGGCTTCCAAAAGATCAACAACACATCGCTAATCCTTGTTATGATAAAAAAGAAGGCACCCGACCGAACCTAACGAATGGCTGTAAAAACAAGCGAAACCAGAGTCCGTTTTTTTAAGAATATTTTATATTTCGAGCAACTTCATCTGAGTGACAATCTTGAGTATATGGGGATGAATTTGCAAATGAGAGTTTAGCTAGTCTTGTCTCTAGGTTGATTGATATTTGACTGTATGATGGTAGAATACACCATTGGTAAATGTTTGAATTATAATGAATGGATGGATTTGCGGGGTTGTATTTTATATTAAATATCATTTAACTCACCTGTCCGAAGTTTACAATCATGTCTGCTGAGTAAAGCAAGAAAAACGGCATTCGCTTTTACCGGTTCGATTCTTGCTGGAGCGCAATCATTTTGCTGGATGCCTAGAATCAATATTTGCTTTCAAATAAGTATAATATATCTTAATAATTTGGTTGTAAAAATGCTTCGATATCTGCAAATGGTGTATTCTCCCTTTAGGTAGACCGAGGACGTGTGACCTTGCTCTGTTTTATGCTTATGTGGATATTTTTGATAGGAGACACACGTGTACTCTCGGTCTTAGTCGCGCTAGCTGTAGGCTTACCGTGGGATGCAGTAATGGAAGGGCATGACCTATTGCTGAAGAATATTACTTTATTCTATTCAGACATTGATTTTTTTTCCTTCAGTTCTCAATAAAGCTCTAGAAACCAGTATCTTTGAAACCATAACTATATTATCGATGTTAGTTATACATTCTATATTTATTTATAGTAACATTTTATAATTTTTGCATTAAGTCACAGCTATGCCTACAGCAGACTCATAACTTGAATGGATTATTTTGAAACTACCCAGAAAAACAGTTAACACCTGCCGGAAAGTAAGCTTAGGACTGTGTACACCACTTTGGGGAATTCTGCCTGAAATATTATACCGTTTGGAAAAACACTTACAATGAAGGCAGCTTTCAAAATGCCCACGGGCATATTCTTCTTATGTTTGTCAGCAAATGGAAAAGAAAACCTCCAAAAAAAATTGCAAAATTGATAGTATGCAGTACATGTATAAAATATATATCACCATAGCACCATATATTTGCGAGAAAATTTCTTGCTTCAAACAAACTCCTGTTTTAATTTTTTCGGAAATGCTGGTTAAGCCCAACATCGTCCCACATGTAACAAAAGGCCGATATCAGTGGGAAGCACACCCGGCCTCGCTCGCTGCGAACCTGTCGCTGACAGAAATGTCCGGCCTTGCTTGCGACATGTTTATCCGACATCCGTTAAACTGAACCTGCTCAAAGAGCAAATGTTACTTGTTCAAATCTCTTTTTGCCTTTTCTCCTTCAACTTCCCAGGTGATCAGCGAGCGCGATATCCTCGGCACCCAGCTGGTGCGTCGTAACGATGAGCTGGCCCTCCTCTATGAGAAGATCAAGATCCAGCAGTCCACCTTAGCCAAAGGAGAGATGCAGTATCGCCAGCGGCTAGAGGACGTCCGCTTACTCAAGCTTGAAATCAAGAAACTCAGACGAGAGAAGAACATCCTGAACAAGAGTGTGGCCAACGTGGATGATTTGAGGTATTAGAGGGGGTATAAGCGCCTTAGCCTATTCCAATCCTGGGCCTAAGCTCTGGCTTGGACTTTATCTCAGACTTCAGAACCATTTAGTCTTGTTCATGTGGAATTAAAAAATGACACATGATTCTAATCCCTATTTGATGTTTGTCTTTTGTCAAGACGGGAGGTCTACCACCTGCAGCGCGAGCTGTTGCGGGAGAGGACTCGCTGCAAGGCTCTAGAGGAAGAGCTTGAAAACCCCATGAACATCCACCGCTGGCGCAAGCTCGAAGGCTCGGACCCCAGTACCTACGAGATGATCCAAAAGATACAGACGCTGCAGCGCCGCCTGATTCAGAAGACAGAGGAGGTGGTGGAGAAGGAGCTGCTGATACAGGTCAGTGGTTTGGCAGGATTGATTGCCACAATCAATCCCGCTCTTGCTACCACTTTCCCTATTCTGATCACAACCTGTCCCACTCGTCCACCACACATCCCACCGCTGCCACCACGCGTCCTTCAGCTACAATCAATATCACACATGTTCCAAGTTTAAACTACTCCGATTACCACCCGTCTTGTTCCTGCCATCACCTAGGTATCCCACTTTTGCCACCACTCATCCCACTCCTGCCACCAACTCTTCCACCCTTACCACTACATATCCCACCCTTACCACTACATATCCCACCCTTGCCACAACATATCCCACCCTTGCCACCACATATCCCACCCTTGCCACCACATATCCCACCCTTGCCACAACATATCTCACTTCATTGTACATGTACATGTACATGTTAGATGTACAGCGTTTACAATTTATAGATCTGCTCACCAACCATTGCACTTTCTTGTTAAGTTGTTTGTCAGAGAATTTCTTGTTTTTGTCTATAAAAAAAACTACTTTAGCGGAAGCATGTTCAAAGTATATTTGTCCAGTTCCACAACAGATTTTCATCATACAGTAGATCCCACTTCAGTAAACAAACAAAAACAGATGTTGGAAATCTTGCGTCGGAATTGAATGCACACATTGCAGGATGCCAACTGCTCTGTCTTTATGTATCATGTGCTCGTATCTATTTGCCAAAAAGACCATATTTCGGACAAGTATTAACCCAATTAAGAATAAAGACAATGCACAGATTACTAGATTGTGGATTTGTTCCAATTAAAGAAATTCTTGGCTTCCATACCATGCCTGTTTTTTTGTTAGCACCTTCAAGTTGGCATCTTGACTGTATTTGCCTTGTAAACTTCCATTAGCTGGTTTCAAGTCCAGCAACTAACAACATAAAATCAAATATCTATCCTGGATAGCAGGCAGTTACTTAGGACAAACAGGTTATAACCAGAAGGTTCTATTTTAGAGTACATGCCCCCAAAAGAAGGATGTCAGGATTGGAAGATTTCACACAGGATGTAAGGGATAGGAGACTGCAAACAATTACCGGAAACTTTCTCTGCTGTTTTGACGACAGTCCAAATTTAGATCAAGTAGCCGTAACATTGTCTGTTGAAAGTGTTTTCTTTTTTGAGTCAAGGGGAAGGTCTATTTTAATTCTAAACATCGGATATTCCAGTTGAGTTACTGGAGTGTCGTAATCTGTAAGGTGACAGTTACTTAGTTACTATTTCATGAATGATTGGTCAAGAACGACCTTTCTAGAGATTCCCGGTTTATGTCAATTTTCATCTATTAAAGTGTTATTATTCTTTGTCCTCTTTAAAAACAGGAAAAAGAGAAGCTGTACATTGAACTGAAACACATTTTGGCCAGACAGCCTGGTCCTGAGGTGGCAGAGCAACTGCAAATCTACCAGCAGGCCATGAAGGACAAGACCAAACAACTTAAGGTAAGAACATTTTTCCCTCTAATTTGTGGAAGACGACCATCTCAACATTAAAGTTTTCCAGGATACATTTTTTTATTTTTTCATATTTTTTATCACGAGACATTTTTCGGACAAAGATTTTGAATTCTTAAATTTGTGACAAGAATTTATAAAATGTGAATTCTGCCATGAAAAAGGACCCGATATCTGTTTTCATACGACATTCACTTTCAATATTTCCTGCAACCATCAGTAGACTTGGCCTCCTTTTCTTTCTTGTGTGGCCCCCTTTTCAGCCCTGAATGGAAACAACTATTGTTGTAGTTGTTTGTCCTTGAAAGAGAGTCTCTCATAGATCAGTCACAAATTAGGTCTTGCATGTAGAATCAGCATTTCCTCTGTTCCCCTCTTCTATGCCATAATGCAATCATCCTGTTGATAAATCTAATAATGTTATCCTGCTGACAGAATGCTGCATATCATGGGTTGCAGAATAATCCTGCTGTTTGTATGTACATGTACACTATACATGTACATGTACATCGATGCTAAACGTTGCCCTACAAAATCCGTAATCTGTAGATTGTCAGTTTTGTTCATGAGATGCGTTGCCTATGCTTAGTGCTGCTCTATCTTCAGTTTAAACATCTAGTGTAAGGTGATGAAAGAATGCACAGCATTTTCTAAAGTTTCACGACCGGGGATAGTTAGATCAACGACCAAAACATGCCCCAGAAATCTCTCTTAATTCATTGGATTGTTCAGGGTATTGCATCCCTATCATCACCCACATTCTTCCAAATCCAGTCAGTTGACAAAGTCTTCGCGTTGCCAGCTCGAGGCCAGAAGCAAATAACCTCGTTTTTGTTTTTTTACAAAAATATATAAGAGCCGAAGATGTGAGACAAATTTGTTAAGCTGGTCCCGATGAGTGGTGGGGAATGAAGTGAGATCTCATTGCTTCATGGATGAGTGAGAGGCGCTGATAGCATTTGTCCAGTGGTGGGAATCCAAACACGGTCGTTGGGCTGTCGCAAAGCCCTCCCCCTTACGCCACACGCACTCCGCTATTAACAAACAATCTCCGCTCAGTCTCCCATCGGGGAATCTTTCTAGATCATCAGCTCACTCAACGAGAGCTTGGTTCTGATCCGTGATTCGATTTCTGCCTCCCCTGCTGGTCCACAACCTTTTGGGGAAAAACAATTCAATTGTATGCGCAGTGTTTTTTTAACTAGACCTCGCAAAAATTTGTCAATTGTTTCGTAAGTGCACGTAGGTGCTAATTGAGAATAAGTAGCTCACAATAAATAAGTAATTGAGAATAAATGTTTCAATAAACCACCGTTCAATCCAAAGCATTGTTCCGAGATTTTCCTTTTATAAAACTTAACAGCTTTTGTACAACATGTCAATCTACAATAAAAGAAAGAAAAAAAGACCGAAAAAGAGAAGCCCTTAAAAATGTGAATTTGTAAGACTGTTTACGGCTTAAAAAAAAGGTGATTTTCACCAATTTGAACTATTGCACTCCGAAACGCTTTACGATATCCCTGCGCTCAAATGCTCATCGTAGAGTTAATACCTTAAGCATCTTAGCACATGGTGTCTTTTTCGTCTGCCCTGGTTATGAGATCAAAAGATTACCAAAATGCTACGGCACACTCTCGGGAGAAGATGTAGACGACTTTCCTCCGTAAAAATTGAATTTAGCAATGAGCAAAGGTGCACACATGAACAGTGCATACGTGTTTGGCATTTTGCCGTCACTCTTCTGTGGCATCGAGGAAAAAACTGAAATGAAAGATGTCTTTTTAAACCTTTCAATTTTTTTTTCCTCGGGAGGTGGGGGGGGGGGGGGGGGGGGGGGGGGGTTGGGGGTGTTAGTGGTGGGAGGTAGAAGGTAATGGCGTTGTCCCGCACTGCATGCTACTTTGCCAAATTAAAATGGCCGGAACGGAATGGGGCTTCATCAGCAGAATTCATATCGGTAATGCAGGAAGTGGTTATAGAGGTTTGTTTGTGGTACTGCAGGCCTTTTCCCGACCACTCTTGCCTTTTTTTTAGAGCTTTTGAGCGAGCTCCTCTATACCTCTAAAAGACGACCGCTGCCATGTTGTTTTTGAGGTGGGGTTTTTCTTTGATTTAAACCCGACGCGTGATGCAGTCAAAACAACGTAATGGTGCTGTTGCGATCGATCGCCTTCATGATTTGTAGTTTGTGTAAATAATGGGGTTTTGTGGGGTTTTTTTTGTTGGGTTTGCCCTGTGGAGGGTGGTCGAAGATAAAATGAAGTCATAAACAGTGTGAACATCTACGTCAAGCTTCACCATTTGCAACGGTTTTTTAAATTAACTTTAAAGTAAGTAGGGTCTTAACAAAGGCAGTCGGAAAAGCTTGGGTAAATAAAAATAAAAAAAGATTAAAATGCAAAAATAAAAAAAGATTAAAATGCAAAAATAAAATGACTATATTTTTGTAGTGATGAATAATGTGATTGAGTTCTCTTCCATTTGTTCTCAATTTTCTTTTCTTCATATTTGTCACAAATCCCTGTCTCGTAATAACAACATCCAGGGAGAGCACAATTGAAAGCATCTCTCTAGAGCTTCTTTCTTTCTACAGTTGTGTTATTTTTAGAGTGTTCACTTCTCTACTCAATCGAGCACCACCCACTCCGTCTCGAAAGGACCCTGTAGAATAGACATCCTTAAACCTTCTTTCCGTCAGAGATCGTGCATTGTCTGTTTTGTGTTTTTTGTTCTTGTGGCGGAGGATATTGACCCAATACTTTTGAGGATCGTGTAGTTATAAGGCTTTGTTTCTTATGAGAGAACAAAATCCACTTAGAAGTACATGTAATTGGACTTGATGTAGATCAACCTAGCTTGCAACGTTAAAAACAAACAGGGCTTTGATATTAACACAACAAATTGTTGGCGGGTAATTTTGTGGTAAAACCACAAAATACAACACGAAATAAAAACAAATACTTTTCAAGATTGTTATTAGTATCATAAACTAACTTTTGATATTATTTTAAAAATTCAAGATCAAATGTGAATTTAGTTACTTATTTTCTCTGCACTTCACGCAACAATTTTGACTTTATTTATGAAATGGGGACCATTCAAAGAGCTTAAAATGATCCACAACTTGGCCTTCTAGGTCCTATACTTTTAGAGATATGTAAAGTTTAGAGGTCATACAAAAATCTGGTCCTGACATAGAAATTATATTTACATCTGATGAATATTCAAATTGGTAATTTACTGAGGTATCATGGGTGTTTTACATTACGTCAACCTAAGGTTTATATATAACGTCCGATTTTTTTTTTCAAGAGCCACTAGCTCAGTAGGATGAACCCAGGACTGCAGTGTGGACGGTCCTGGGTTCTAGTCCAGGTGGCGACATTTGATAAATAAAAATATATACAAATACAAATAAATTATAATACTGTGGCAGTAAGATTAGCCCAGGACTGCAGTAAGGAAGGTCCTAGGTTGAAGCACATAGGGGGCTAAATATCGGTTATTCGAGGTCGGGGTTTTTTTAATGCACAAAATCCGCGGACAAAATATGCACTCTGCGGACCACTTGTTTTTACAGTCTTGCTTTTATTTTAGTGATACCTTAATTCCATGAAAAAAAGGGAAAAGTGAATAAAAGCTCAACAAATTAAATGCAAATCTAGGCTCAGCATTCGCTATGGAATTGACTCAGCTCTTCTATAAAAACAAGTGTGGCTCTGAAATGGACCCGATGTAGGAACAGTTCTTGACATTTCAGGCATCACACTCAGTCAGTCCACAAATACTGCAAGTATTTTCACAGGCATGTCACTTGTCAGTCCACTTTAGTGTACCAAATGTATCCGTTCACATCAGAAGCTCCAACGTAATCTGCTCACAAAAAAATATATAAACTAGACATTGATGTATTCAAGTCCAGAGAAAGTCGGTTTTAATTAATTATGGATCTGCAATTCAGCTGCAAAACCCTGTGGTTTTCTACAGCAGGGAATAACTTGTTTTGTTGTTTTTTTACTGAAATTTAAGCCATGCACACCAGGGTTCAATGACACTCGCTATGGGTTTCTGGCTATGCATTCATTACATGAAGGCATGGTTAGCCTTGTCTCATCAGCAGAGGATTAGTGGCTTGTCAAGTGGTCTTATCATGCCTGATGAGTGAGCCCTAGCCAATTCTCAGTCTCTGGTATAATGACTTGTTGAGAACTGGCTTAATATTGATGATGACAAAGCCATTGGGGTTTTGAAGGACTTAAATTCACGTTGGTGCTGGTTGCAGATTAGGAGTATTTTAATTGGGTTTTTAATAAGAGAATACAAATGTGATGGGCCCAGTTTCAAAGAGGCACTTGGCTCATGGGCCTGGATGTGTTAATGGCTGAGCTAAAGGAGAGGTCATTGTTCATGCCTCTGAGCCGGTTTTAAACATATACTTTGTTTTTTAATACCGGCCAACCACATTTATATTCCCATTCCCATTCATTTTGGTCAAAAAGTCAAAACAAAAACATTTTTTTTTTTGCAATTTTCCAACAATTTGGGGAACCTTATTGGTTGTCCTACGCATGCTGTGTGAGGTTCAATTCAATGCAGAC
Source organism: Crossaster papposus (assembly GCA_037893245.1). Classification (NCBI taxonomy): domain Eukaryota; kingdom Metazoa; phylum Echinodermata; class Asteroidea; order Velatida; family Solasteridae; genus Crossaster; species Crossaster papposus. Next base: position 315,164 of record JBAIAA010000182.1, read on the forward strand.
CGATTTAATGCGACACCAACAAAACTGTTAGAACTCAGCTTAGCTGCTTAGCAGCGTTGTGAAATTTGACCCAATATGCATAAAAGGAGTTTCAGCCAATAGTCACTGAATACAATTGTGTGTACTCTAGGACCAGTGTTATCAGATTAGCGTTGTCACTTTCACATGTACCGGTACATTATCCAGACTTATACTGCTGACCCAACTTCAATTTCAGAATATTGCTCTCCAAACACCCACCCCCCCTAAAAAGGTGCACTGTGCTGTGATATAGAAGAACAACTAGGGTCAAACCAAACTACGTAAGAATGAAAAGAAAAAACAAACAGATCTCGTGAACCAAATTAAAGGTTGACAGAGAGTCTCTCAGCCACTTCCATGGTGGTGGGTATTATTGGCAAAAGTTGTCGCGTCGTCGTAGCGATGATACTTCATCGTTGCTACTGGTTACCGGCGATTTCAGGGTGCCAATTAACATCCCTATTCTCTTTAATAATCATTCTGTGTTGCTGTGTGTGAGAGCACATGGCAAAGCGCAGAGCTTTGTTTAATCAAAAGTGGGTGTTTAGAAGTTCATCTACTGTAGCCTTCTATTGATTCAGCAACAGCTTCCGGGAAGAAATTGGGGGGAGGGGGGAGGAGGGACAGCTAGTCTAGCAAATGAGGGATAGAAAAGAATGGAACGGTAATGAAAATACTATGCTGGTGGTTCCAGCGCCGGGTTTGGCCAGAGTAATGACAGCTATGGACATGTAGCACGGTAGACTTGCAATTGGAACTTAATTAAAATTTAAACTGGACGTCTGTCAAAGTAGTCGACACGCCAGACAGCATCTGTTAACCAGTTCACGCTGGGATTATAACGAAGACAATACCTTATTGGGGTGATGTTAAATATGTTGGGTCCAAATAATTTTCATGGAAAATATATTTTTCCTTTAAGCACACGAGCCCTATGGAATGTCCCTATAATTTAATGTACAGTATTAAAGACTGTGTGATCAATGAACAGCTTATTGTTACCCCTGCCCATCAGCCATTGAAGTATTTCTGTGACCATTACATTTCCTGATGATTGCATCGTTTTGGTGATAATTTTGTTATTACCCTTCATTTTTCTTGCGGAGTGTCGTGGTCGGGCGGTTAAGAACTCGGTTTTCTGTTCCGCAGAGCGTGGGTTCGAGTCCCGGTGTCGACACGTGTGTCCTTAAGCAAGGCAATTAAACCACTATTGCTTCTTCCTTCGGATGGGACGTAAAGCTGTAGGTCCCGTGCGTTGTGTAATGCACGTAAAAGAACCCAGTAACACTCTTCGCTAAGAGGATAATGTGCATTCAAGTAAACAAAAAATGTTATAGTTGGGGGAAAATGTTGAGCTACATATTTTCTTCGTTTTTGTTCAATTTCATGATTACATTTTTCTGTCGACCACAATATACTATAAGAGCCGCAGTGAAGGCCATTCACTTACATTGTCATGGAATTGTACATTATTCCCCCGAGGGGAATTTACAGTTATCACAATGAACACATGCCGCATTGATGCAATCCCACAAACCAAAACTCTTCTTACATAATCAAATCTCCTTTGCTAATCAGATTTGACGCAGATGGACCAAGAATGCTAAGGATAGTTCCACACAATATCGGTAACTCGATTTGACGCAAGATTTATTTGTGTTGGATGAGGACTGACTGATTGATTAAATTAATTTTTGTTATAAAAATATTTGCATGTGTATAAGTCAAGTCTCGGTAATGAAAATCATCAGGGACCATCTTCCGCAAGTGGTCTAAAGCTGCGTTCGCATTGGACTTTTTTGGGTAAAACCTACGGAGAACTTAACCAAATTAAATCCAATGCGGACAGGCGGTAACATTGTCAAATTGTCCATTTTACCCTCCGCAACAGTAAGATCTACAGGCCCAAGCTTCTAGCGGAGGATTTAACACCGTGAACTTTGACAATCACGTACCGTAACATTTGACAATATTAAGTCCAATGCGAACGCGGCTTAAGTGTCTAAAGTCAGTCAGCCAAAGAAAAGTGCTAACGTGTATGGTTTGAAGAAAGCAGGTATGATTTGAAGAAATTGTGTACTTTGAATGTGCAATGACCTGAATGTAAGCAAGTTATTAGGTGGATGGATACATACAATTTCTACCCCAGCAACCTTTGATTGCCTCCCCCACCCCCTCTGATTGCCTTCCCCACCCCCTCTGATTGCCTTCCCCACCCCCTTCCCAACAAGTCAGCCCAAGTGCAACCCTCCCTCCTTAGTAAGACTGAAGTGCAAACCACGAATATATATTAAAATGACGAGTAACCAGACCCGTCCAAATATTTAGCCGACCCTGAGAAACCTATGAGTTTCACGAGAGAGGCGGATTGGAAGGCAGTAGGCAATTTAACCCTGTAACGCGATTTGGTTGGGCCAACTCCAGAGTGCAATTGCAGGGTTCATATAGCACTTGTTAGTGCACAGCCCCTCGGATCCGATACGCTCTCGAGTATTGGCGCCTCCAAACAAGTTTGCGTTTCGGCACGGAGCGACGCAAACACTTCAGCTTCGGTGGATTCTATGACACTTTCCTTTGCAGATTCGTTTCGGGTTATTCAACCTGGGTACCCGCAAAGCTTCAGACAAAATCTGCATTTGTCGACGCCATTGCGGCAAAAGTTCTCAACCAAATTACCATATATAGTGACTTTTTTGTTTTAAACAGACTTATTCAAATTCATTGACGTACGTTGCAGAAGGCAGGTGTTATTCCTTGATGTCGATCAGCGATGATTGCTATAGTAGTGATTTGACATTTCTTATCCCAAAATTACTGTCAACAACAGGATAAAAAGACTTATTGGATCAGCCTGTGTGCATAATCCGCACTGTATTACAATCTCATTCTTTGCTAACAGTTTATGTACCACAAGATTTCAGTTATTCCTAAATCAAGCAATAAAGGGCTCGGGCACTAGAGTTCTTTAACTCTACTTCCAAGAGCTTGGTTGAGGATAGAACACAAGTGTTGTGAGTACAGAACGTGCCAAAAGAGGTTTATGGTCCTGGGAGAGTATCAATGAAAACTACACGTACTCCCGAAAGCCTGCAAAAGTCCTACTTTCATCCTGATTTTTTAAATGCTACTCAGTTTTGTCATTGACTCTACTGTTCTACTTTTTAACCTGCGTCCTTTTTGCCCATGAAATCTATCCATAGATCCGCCTCCCGAATTCCCCCCAAAGAATGAACTTCTAATTTGAGAGTAAATTACAACCCATTGTTCTTCTCCCTGCTCTTCTTTCTATCGTGGGGAGTCGGGTTGGTGTAGCGGTTCTTTCCTCGCCTTCCACCACTATGACCCGGGTTCGAATCCGGCCTGGGCCAATATGTGGATTGGGTTTTCAGTCCCTGCCTGACTCCGTGGGTTTTTCCCCAGGATATTCTTCTGGGGTTTTCCTCCCACCTCTAAAACTGTAACTTCTTCACATTAATTGTTGAATGAAATAAAAAATTGTTGAATGAAATTTGTTCCCGCCGTGAATATGGCCGTTGATGCTGGTACGGCGTTAAACCCTAAAAACTCACTCACTCACTCACTCTTTCTATCGTAGGGTATGGCATCGGAGCTGAACATGTACGAATCCCAAGTCCAAGAATACAAGTATGAGATAGAGAGACTCGCTCGTGAACTGCAGGAAGTCAAGAAGAAATACTACGCCCAGAAACGCAAAGAACAACAAGGAAGGTAGGCGCGCCAGTTGAGTCTGAAATTGAACAAAAATTGAATTTCCCATCAGAACCAGGGGCCAATTTCATAGAGCTGCTAAGCACACAAATTTGCTTAGCATGAAAATTTGTCCTTGGCAAAAACAAGGTTACGGACCAAATTTTCAAGTGATCTTTATTGTTTTCGATTGATAATCGGCTGGTTTTTAGCTTAGCATGAAAAACCCGTAAAACTTTGGCTGGTAACCTGTTTTTAATGAGCAAAACTTTGTTGTGCTAAGCAAATTTGTGTGCTTAGCAGCTCTATGAATTTGGCCCCTGACCATAGGTATTCCTGGTTAGCAGCGAGTACCACAACCAATAAGATTGAATTTGCGCCCAGAGATGTAAATTCAATATTAGATTTAACCCTTCAGTGTATGATCTGGCATTACACAAACATTTCATGCAATTTGTTTTTTTCACATCACAATAACGATCTGTTTTGCTTGAAAGATCCACCATGCGCAGCATTTATCTAATAATTTGTCATAATAGGATTCTGGCCACGTTCCCATGGTTACAGCCTTGTGAGCTCAGTTTGAAAGAAGAAAAAAAAGTTGTGTCATGAGAAATTGTCTCATACACAAGGATTTTCGTACTGCGACATCTTCACGGCATGGTCTCTGAATCAAATGGGTTAATTTGTATAGTCGCTGAATTCTAAAAATCCCTGACAAAGATATTTGTTTGTGCAAAGATTGCAATCTGCTTACAAAAGCAGTATTTCCCCATCCCCGCTAAAACCCTTGCAGCTCAACGTTTAATCGTCCCGATTGCCTTTAAGATACAAATTGAACTCTTCTCGCGACTTACGTAGGTTTGGTTGTATTTCTTGAGTTTCTAGATGGAGGGTAGTGTGTGGTTTTTACTTTAACAGGGGGCTGATCTTGGAAGATTTAAGTCCGTTGACTTGACTGTTCCAAGTCAACAAATGGAATCTAAAAGGTTTTACCTTGGGTGGGATTTATTGGCTCGGCAGATGCAGTCTGTAGATTGTGTTTATTGCTTGAAAGAGAGCAGTTTTATGAGAACGGTGGAAGTGATTTTGATGTGTCTTGCTTCCTGTCTTGCTTGCTTTATTATACCCTAACCCAATTTTACCTTGTTCTACCTTTACTGAAGACCCAACGCGCTATGGGGACTCGAATGTCCCCACTACTCGGTCTTTTTTTTTCCAAACAAAAGAGCCTGTCCCCACAACTAGGTGGAGGCTCATACACATTGTACCCTTCACTATCGTAACGGCAATCTCCTCGACTACAAACACTGTGAAAATACCTCAAAATACCACATTGCCTAATCAATAATTGTTTTCTCTCTTTTTTGGTTTACTGGTTTTTTTGTGGGTTTTTTGCAGAGAACGAGAGAGGACCATAGCGCAGGCAGGGACGGCCCCGATCCAACCACAGCGTACAGACGGTCCTCGCTTCACGGGCGGGGGCTTTAACCTGACACAACCAGGCACAGGAAAGGTCACTGCCTAGCACATCGCACACCGTCCTACACAAGCCTTGTCTCTGGTTTCCTGTCCTGAATGAATATATTCTTAATAACTCCGTCCCTAATGAGGCTTGGACATCCACAATGGATTTCCGGCTGTTTTTCCGTAAATGCTTTCACTTTGTGCTCGAGGCTAATTCTTAAAATCATACTGCCAGTCGGGATAAACGAGACAGTCAGATTTTATTCCCCGTGCTTCAGATTTTTTTTATGAAACAAAAATATGCCGTTTATTAAAAATACTGTTGAAAATTTTCCATCCAATCAGTTTTTATTTTTACATTACATTGTTTTGTTTTTTTACAAGATTATTACAGTGACGCAGTCAATTAAACATCAATCCATTTTGTAGTCGGCATACGGCAGAGTTCCTTTTGTGTTTTTTTCAGTGCCCCCGTGTATTACAGACAATCTTACTAACTGTAACCAATGGACTTATATCCGTTACTAAGTTGGTGCATGTCCCATGCATCAATTAAAGCAATCACATTCCACTTGAAACCTATCAATCAGGCAAAACGCAACGAGCCGTCATTATGTTCCATTAATCATTAACACTTATACTATTTCCCCCCTAAGTTATTGCATTCCCCATATACTGCTTTGATACTCGATCGTGCCAGCTTAGTTTCTGAACAGGAGCCAACTTCCTGCATTTGCTCATCGATTGCGAGTAAAGTGGACTGGCGTTGGTTGAAGGTCAGCGCGAAGTTGGCAAAACACCAGCCCAATAGTAGTTGACAATGGTTGTGGACTATGCTAGCCCAGTAATCATGCTCTGATATCCACCATTCCACGATGTAACAGACCCTCCGAGGGAGGCCCACACTTATAGAAGGGAACCCTCTTCACTCTACTTGCACTGCAGTTTAATTTGTGACTTGCGTGGGACACTCTAACCCTGAGCTAGTTCACGCCGACTTTGTTTTCGCCGGGAGCGCAATTTGCCAGCCTGGGATTCAGTGGTGTGCACGAGCGCTTGGCGCACACCACGACGTCCATTAGTGCATTCTGTAGGGATATCATAATAGCTGCATTAACTAGTCCAGGCTTTTTGCCGGAGGGATATCGTCGTAAGCTGCTTTTGTTGCAGGCGACAAATTACAATTTTCAAGCAAGCGCACATTCCCTAGTGATTGGAATGAGGAATGAGACCTAGCTACAAAGTCCATCGGGATCGGACATTGCAGCCCGGGCAAGCCCACGAGGACGGTGTACTATGCAGTGCATATATTTACCAATATGTAATGCATTAAATTATAAATTGCAGTCACCTTAAATGAACTTTGGTTTAAACTCAATTCGTTTTGGGGTGACCGCAATGTATAATTGAATTGAATCATAAAGACACAAATATTGATAAGCATTCGACAGGGGAAATGATCTCCATGTTTTTCTGACTTGAAGTGGTTTTTTGTTTACCTTAAATTTTGTTATGGTGAATTGCAAATGTTCCAATTGACCGAATTTTAAAGGCAAAAATATAAGCACATCAATGAATCAAAATAGGTTTTGTGGTTTTAAAATTGGAATTGGACTATTTTGTTAGTTTTTAGCATTTTAAGCAAGTGCCTTTGTACACACTAGATTTTTGGCAAAATTCCATTTTTGTTAAGCATGTGACTGTTACTATTCTTTGTTAAGAATGTTTTAAGCCGCGTTCGCATTGGACTTAATATTGTCAAAAGTTAACGTACGTGATTGTCAAAGTTCACGGTGTTAAATCCCCCGCTAGAAGCTTGGGCCTGTAGATCTTACTGTGGCGGAGGGTAAAATGGACAATTTGACAATGTTACCGCCTGTCCGCATTGGATTTAATTTGGTCAAAGTTGACAACAGTCTCCGTAGGTTTTACCAAAAAAAGTCCAATGCGAACGCGGCTTAAGTCCACTCCTGTAAGCTGCTTTTTGTGTTATATTTTTACGGCAATTTCCGTCCATACCTCTTCCCCACTAATATGTACTTACAATTTTGTATTTAACTTTGACTTTATATTTAAATTTGTTGTTTAATAATAAAGAAATAGATAAATAAAGACGGAGAATGGATGGCAATGTATACGTGTGTGTCGACTATTTTGGTGTCGCCTAAATTAAGTAATTATTTACTTGTCAATAATTAGCAAAAATTTGACATTTTCAGTGAAAAAAAATATTGTAAGGGGTTAGCCTTGCTTTTTTTAAGCAAAATTGGCCAAAATTTGAGTTTGGAAACATTTTTAATTGCAAGGGGTTAGCCTTGCTTTTATTACAAATTAGCTAAAATTTGACATTTTGCCAAATTACTTTTTTTATCAAAAATGTCCAAAATTTGACAGTTTGGAAACATTTTGAATTGTAAGGGGTTAGCCTTGCTTTTTTAGCAAAATTGGCCAAATAAAAAATTGTAAGGGGTTAGCCTTGCTTTTTTATCAAATATGGCCATTTTAAACAATGTAAGGGGTTAGCCTTGCTTTTTTAGCAAAAATTGACAACATTTGACATTTTGGAAACCTTTTTAAATGTAAGGGGTTAACCTTGCTTTTATTACCAAAATTAGCTAAAATTAGACATTTTGCCAAATTGAAAAATGTAAGGGGTTAGCCTTGCTTTTTTAGCAAAATTGGCATATTAAACAATGTAAGGGGTTAGCCTTGCTTTTTTAGCAAAAATGGCCAAAATTTGACAGTTTGGAAACATTTTGAATTGTAAGGGGTTAGCCTTGCTTTTTTAGCAAAATTGCCAAAATTTGACAGTTTGGAAACTTTTTTTAATGTAAGGGGTTAGCCTTGCTTTTATTACCAAAATTAGCTAAAATTAGACATTTTGCCAAATTAAAAAATTTAAGGGGTTAGCCTTGCTTTTTTAGCAAAATTGGCATTTTAAACAATGTAAGGGGTTAGCCTTGCTTTTTTAGCAAAAATGGCCAAAATTTGACAGTTTGGAAACATTTTGAATTGTAAGGGGTTAGCCTTGCTTTTATTACCAAAATTAGATAAAATTAGACATTTTGCCAAATTAAAAAATGTAAGGGGTTAGCCTTGCTTTTTTAGCAAAAATTGCCATATTAAACAATGTAAGGGGTTAGCCTTGCATTTTTAGCAAAATTTGCCAAAATTTGACAGTTTTGAAAAACCAAAAAATGTAAGGGGTTAGCCTTGCTTTTTTAGCAAACTGGCCAAAATTTGACAGTTTGGAAACATTTTGAATTGTAAGGGGTTAGCTTTGATTTTTTACAAAATTGGCTAAATAAAAAATTGTAAGGAGTTAGCCTTGCTTTTTTATCAAAAATGGCCAAATAAAAAATTGTAAGGGGTTAGCCTTGCTTTTTTATCAAAAATGGCAATTTTAAACAATGTAAGGGGTTAGCCTTGCTTTTTAGCAAAATTTGCCAAAATTTGACAGTTTGCAAACTTTTTTAAATGTAAGGGGTTAGCCTTGCTTTTATTACCAAAATTAGCTAAAATTAGACATTTTGCCAAATAAAAAAATGTAAGGGGTTAGCCTTGCTTTTTTAGCAAAATTAGCCCATTAAAAAATTGTAAGGGGTTAGCCTTGCTTTTTTATCAAAAATGGCCATATTAAACAATGTAAGGGGTTAGCCTTGCTTTTTTAGCAAAATTTTCCAAAATTTGACAGTTTGGAAAAATTAACAAAATGTAAGGGGTTAGCCTTGCTTTTTTAGCAAAAATGGCCAAAATTTGACAGTTTGGAAACATTTGAATTGTAAGGGGTTAGCCTTGCTTTTTTAGCAAAATTGGCAAAAATAGGACAGTTTGGAAACTTTTTTTAATGTAAGGGGTTAGCCTTGCTTTTATTACCAAAATTGGCCAAATAAAAAATTGTAAGGGGTTAGCCTTGCTTTTTTAGCAAAATTGGCCAAATAAAAAAATTGTAAGGGGTTAGTCTTGCTTTTTTAGCAAAATTGGCAAAAATAGGACAGTTTGGAAACTTTTTTTAATGTAAGGGGTTAGCCTTGCTTTTTTTATCAAAAATTGCCATATTAAACAATGTAAGGGGTTAGCCTTGCTTTTTTAGCAAAATTGGCCAAATAAAAAATTGTAAGGGGTTAGCCTTGCTTTTTTAGCAAATATTTCCATAATTTGACAGTTTGGAAACTTTTTTAAATGTAAGGGGTTAGCCTTGCTTTTATTACCAAAATTAGCTAAAATTAGACATTTTGCCATTTTAAACAATGTAAGGGGTTAGCCTTGCTTTTTAGCAAAATTTGCCAAAATTTGACAGTTTGCAAACTTTTTTAAATGTAAGGGGTTAGCCTTGCTTTTATTACCAAAATTAGCTAAAATTAGACATTTTGCCAAATTAAAAAATGTAAGGGGTTAGCCTTGCTTTTTTAGCAAAATTAGCCCATTAAAAAATTGTAAGGGGTTAGCCTTGCTTTTTTAGCAAAATTGGCCAAATAAATAATTGTAAGGGGTTAGCCTTGCTTTTTTATCAAAAATGGCCATATTAAACAATGTAAGGGGTTAGCCTTGCTTTTTTAGCAAAAATTGCCATATTAAACAATGTAAGGGGTTAGCCTTGCTTTTTTAGCAAAATTTTCCAAAATTTGACAGTTTGGAAACATTTGAATTGTAAGGGGTTAGCCTTGCTTTTTTAGCCAAATTGGCCAAATAAAAAATTGTAAGGGGTTAGTCTTGCTTTTTTAGCAAAATTGGCAAAAATAGGACAGTTTGGAAACTTTTTTTAATGTAAGGGGTTAGCCTTGCTTTTATTACCAAAATTGGCCAAATAAAAAATTGTAAGGGGTTAGCCTTGCTTTTTTTATCAAAAATGGCCATATTAAACAATGTAAGGGGTTAGCCTTGCTTTTTTAGCAAAATTGGCCAAATAAAAAATTGTAAGGGGTTAGCCTTGCTTTTTTAGCAAATATTTCCATAATTTGACAGTTTGGAAACTTTTTTAAATGTAAGGGGTTAGCCTTGCTTTTATTACCAAAATTAGCTAAAATTAGACATTTTGCCATTTTAAACAATGTAAGGGGTTAGCCTTGCTTTTTTAGCAAAAATGGCCAAAATTTGACAGTTTGGAAACATTTGAATTGTAAGGGGTTAGTCTTGCTTTTTTAGCCCAATTGGCCAAATAAAAAATTGTAAGGGGTTAGTCTTGCTTTTTTAGCAAAATTGGAAAAAATATGACAGTTTGGAAACTTTTTTAAATGTAAGGGGTTAGCCTTGCTTTTATTACCAAAATTAGCTAAAATTTGACATTTTGCCAAATAAAAAAATGTAAGGGGTTAGCCTTGCTTTTTTAGCAAAAATTGCCAAAATTTGACAGTTTGGAAACATTTGAATTGTAAGGGGTTAGCCTTGCTTTTTTAGCCAAATTGGCCAAATAAACAATTGTAAGGGGTTAGCCTTGCTTTTTTAGCAAAATTTGCCAAATAAAAAATTGTAAGGGGTTAGCCTTGCTTTTTTATCAAAAATTGCCATATTAAACAATGTAAGGGGTTAGCCTTGCTTTTTTAGCAAAAATTTCCATAATTTGACAGTTTGGAAACTTTTTTAAATTTTGGTAATTTTTATTACCAAAATTTGCTAAAATTAGACATTTTGCCATATTAAACACTGTAAGGAGTTAGCCTTGCTTTTTTTAGCAAAAATTGCCATATTAAACAATGTAAGGGGTTAGCCTTGCTTTTTTAGCAAAATTTTCCAAAATTTGACAGTTTGGAAACATTTGAATTGTAAGGGGTTAGCCTTGCTTTTTTAGCCAAATTGGCCAAATAAAAAATTGTAAGGGGTTAGTCTTGCTTTTTTAGCAAAATTGGCAAAAATAGGACAGTTTGGAAACTTTTTTTAATGTAAGGGGTTAGCCTTGCTTTTATTACCAAAATTGGCCAAATAAAAAATTGTAAGGGGTTAGCCTTGCTTTTTTTATCAAAAATGGCCATATTAAACAATGTAAGGGGTTAGCCTTGCTTTTTTAGCAAAATTTTCCAAAATTTGACAGTTTGGAAACATTTGAATTGTAAGGGGTTAGCCTTGCTTTTTTAGCAAAATTGGCCAAATAAAAAATTGTAAGGGGTTAGCCTTGCTTTTTTAGCAAATATTTCCATAATTTGACAGTTTGGAAACTTTTTTAAATGTAAGGGGTTAGCCTTGCTTTTATTACCAAAATTAGCTAAAATTAGACATTTTGCCATTTTAAACAATGTAAGGGGTTAGCCTTGCTTTTTTAGCAAAAATGGCCAAAATTTGACAGTTTAGAAACATTTGAATTGTAAGGGGTTAGTCTTGCTTTTTTAGCCCAATTGGAAAAAATATGACAGTTTGGAAACTTTTTTAAATGTAAGGGGTTAGCCTTGCTTTTATTACCAAAATTAGCTAAAATTTGACATTTTGCCAAATAAAAAAAATGTAAGGGGTTAGCCCTGCTTTTTTAGCAAAAATGGCCAAAATTTGACAGTTTGGAAACATTTGAATTGTAAGGGGTTAGCCTTGCTTTTTTAGCCAAATTGGCCAAATAAAAAATTGTAAGGGGTTAGCCTTGCTTTTTTAGCAAAATTTGCCAAATAAAAAATTGTAAGGGGTTAGCCTTGCTTTTTTATCAAAAATGGCCATATTAAACAATGTAAGGGGTTAGCCTTGCTTTTTTAGCAAAAATTTCCATAATTTGACAGTTTGGAAACTTTTTTAAATTTTGGTAATTTTTATTACCAAAATTTGCTAAAATTAGACATTTTGCCATATTAAACAATGTAAGGAGTTAGCCTTGCTTTTTTAGCAAAATGTGCCAAAATTTGACAGTTTGGAAAAACCAAAAAAATGTAAGGGGTTAGCCTTGCTTTTTTAGCAAAAATGGCCAAAATTTGACAGTTTGGAAACATTTTGAATTAAAATAATAATAATAATAATGCTAGTTTCTTATATTGCGCTTTAGACTCCCACAATGTAGGTGTATCAAAGCGCTTTACAATTTATTATTACCCCGGTCATTGGGCCCATGAAACATTCCAAATACCATCTCAGCTCCCTGGGGAGTATACAGCTCGATGCTGCCATTTTGGCGCAAAGCAGCTAATTCAACAACAATAACCATCTCTGCCCTCACAGGTACCCATTTACTCCTGGGTGGAGAGAAGCAATGAGTGACAAAGTGCCTTGCCCAAGGGCACACGCACCATAGTCCCAGGCCGAACTCGAACCCACAACCTGTAGCTTTACATACAGATTACAAATTCAATGCTCCAGACCACAAGACCACGGCACTCCAATTGTGAGTGGTTAGCCTTGCTTTTTTGCTTTTTTATCAAAAATGGCCATATTAAACAATGTAAGGGGTTAGCCTTGTTTTTTTAGCAAAAATTGCGAAAATAAACAATGTAAGGGGTTAGCCTTGCTTTTTAGTAAAATTTGCCAAAATATGACATTTTTGAAAAACAATAATTGTAAGGGATTTGAATTGTAAGGGGTTAGCCTTGCTTTTTTAGCCAAATTGGCCAAATAAAAAATTGTAAGGGGTTAGCCTTGCTTTTTTAGCAAAATTTGCCAAATAAAAAATTGTAAGGGGTTAGCCTTGCTTTTTTATCAAAAATGGCCATATTAAACAATGTAAGGGGTTAGCCTTGCTTTTTTAGCAAAAATTTCCATAATTTGACAGTTTGGAAACTTTTTTAAATTTTGGTAATTTTTATTACCAAAATTTGCTAAAATTAGACATTTTGCCATATTAAACAATGTAAGGAGTTAGCCTTGCTTTTTTAGCAAAATGTGCCAAAATTTGACAGTTTGGAAAAACCAAAAAAATGTAAGGGGTTAGCCTTGCTTTTTTAGCAAAAATGGCCAAAATTTGACAGTTTGGAAACATTTTGAATTGTGAGTGGTTAGACTTGCTTTTTTGCTTTTTTATCAAAAATTGCCATATTAAACAATGTAAGGGGTTAGCCTTGTTTTTTTAGCAAAAATTGCGAAAATAAACAATGTAAGGGGTTAGCCTTGCTTTTTAGTAAAATTTGCCAAAATATGACATTTTTGAAAAACAATAATTGTAAGGGATTGCTCTTTTGGCAAATTTGGCCAAATAATTTTTTTAAAGCAAAATTTGACAAATAAACAAAATTTGCTAAAATTTGCAAAATTTTGACAAAAAAGAAAGGCTAACCCCTTACAATTAATTAATTTTGGCAATTTTTTCTAAAAAAGCAAGGCTTACTCTTTAGAATTTAAAATGTTTTTAAAATGTCAAATGTTGGTTAATTGCGTTGAAAGAAAAAATGTTTCCGAAATGTCAAATTTTGGCCAATTTTGCTAGAAAGGCAAGGATAACTAACCCCTTAGAATTTAAAATGTTTCCAAATATCAGATTTTAGCAAATTTTGCTAAAAAGGCAAGGTAAACCCCTTACATTTTTTAATTTGGCCCATTTTGATAAAAAAGCAAGACTAACCCCTTAAAATTTATAAAACAGGAAAAAATAAAACTACATAAATCTACCCGTTTCTGTTAATGGTGTATCCCATACCTTTAACTTCGCTTGAACAGCATTGGTCAGTAGTCTTGTACTGCAGTGTCTATCAAATAAAATAAAAAATGTACATTAGAGGATTGTTGTTTGGAAGTGAAAAAAATATGTGATGGGTTTAATTTGCTTCATAAAACACACTTTCCGATCTCACAATTTGTTAATTGTCGGTGTTATTTTGGCGTTTTGATCAAAATGTTATGTCAATTTTACTGAAGCTTGTTCAATTTTCACATGGTCCACTTTGTGCACTAGGAACTGATTTTGCAAAGCACAATAGATAAGTTGGTCGACAGAAAGAATATTGACGCGATAATTACATGCTAAGAGCATTATGCTTAGAGTATAATGCTGACGTTTAATCGCCTGCGCGGTAGTCTCTTGCGAGATATCTGGGTCAGATAAACTCCAATCAGATCTGGGTTTATATAATCTGACCTAGAATCGTAGAATGGGAGGGGGCAATGAATATGGCAGCTATATAATTTGAATTATACACGGGTGGATGGCTGTTCTCGCTGAAAGAAATGTACGTACAAAAACAAGGTCATTTTTTGGTAATCAATAGCGACGGACCCAAAGTTCGGCACGCTAAGAAAATGGCGGCAACTTGCAAAGGACAGGCGTTATTGTCTGTCATTGTTGGACTACATAGTGTATAGTCGAGTCGAGTGGAGTCGAGTCAAATAGATAGCTCAAGTCACTAATATTATTTTGTTGTATGGATTCTACAAAATAATATTGGGCACCGGTGGGAACGTGCCTACCTCCATGGTACATCCGACTGTGGTCAACGTGTCAACCGTAATTCCGTAATACTGCCACAAAACCATTCGGCAAATCCCAGAAATGCTGATCCAATAATAGGCATTGACCCATTTGGTTCCCGTGGTTGGGCTTTTATCGCTACTCTACTTGTTTACATACCTTTCAACTATAAAGCACATACTGTCTTTGCCTCGAAAAATAGAAGATTACAAAAACAAGCAGGACTAGCGGTGGAAGGAATTTTATGTCTGTGGACTAGCCTGTTCGTTTATTTTCTCACTGCGTGCATTAATGTGCACGTGTTCTCCGGATTTCACTGTTAGTATTGTGTGTACGTTGAGCAACGCAGACTGGTTGTTTTCCTGCTTACAAAGCCGATCTATAGAAGACAATAATAAGAGAAAACCCCTCCCCTGTTTTATGTTGGTCATTGTGTTCCCGGAATCTTAAGGATTCTTGTCAGATATATAGAGAGATAGGCGTGGAGTGTGTGTATACGTATAGGGTCAAAGAGATCGTACTGGGTGTCCCACGTTATTAGGAAGCAAAATAAAAGGCAGCGAACCCCCCCCCCCCCCCCCCCCCCCCTCCCCACCTCATTTGTGTTGTATCTTTTCAGATATCTAGGGGATATGCGGTGTATATAGGGACGTGTATATAGAGGCATTTAATTTAGGCATTTTGGCAATAACACGATGAAGCTTCCACAACCACACACAACACTCCATACATTTTAGGTAAATAATGCACTAAACGTTACTTGCAAGGCAGGTCCAAAACCGCGAAGTGGAAAAAGAAAATAGTGGGAAAAGTGAACAATATAATTTAAAATGGAAAAGAAAACCACACTAGATTTTGAACCCACAACCTATGGACATCGAGACCGGTACATTATCCACCAGACTATTTTCTAAACTTAACGTGTTTAAAAAGTTGATATTGTCTACATTACCGTTATACTTGGTAAAAGAAAAGTATCTTTTTCCGTAAATACCCACAAAAACTAGTATCTATCCTTTGCAAAGTATGCGTTAGGGCGGATGCATTACGAGATAACTGAGAGAATTTACCCGGGAGATAAAGTGTTTTGTGCCTGGTCTGGTTCGTGGGACGCCGTCATCTCTCGGCGGGAACTCCCCGCGGACGCGTGCAGAGTGAGCCGGTCGTGAAACCGTATCCGTCGACCGAATCTAGCAGTCATCGACCACATGTCACTAACAAGTCTGATCGTAACTGCAGGAATTGTCAAAGAAATTCCTGTTCTGCTTTTTTTGTGTGAAAAATATCTGTCAGAGCCGTCAAGTACAGTCCACCACTTTAAATAATCAGGTTTTCATGACGGGATTCCTTCGTTGTTTATAAAAACAACATTATTTGCGTCAGCAAAAGTAACCGTTGAACAGTCAAGCAATGGTTACCAATTCGTAAACAGGGGCCAATTTCATAGAGCTGCTAAGCACAAAAATTTGCTTAGCATGACAATTTGTCCTTGGCAAAAACAAGGTTACAGACCAAATTTTTACCTGATCTTTATTGTTCTGGATTGATAATCAGCTGTTTTTTTGCTTAGCATGAAAAACATGTTTAATTTTGGCCAAAAATCTGTTTTTAATGAGCAAGACTTTTTGTGCTAAGCAATTTTTTTTGCTTAGCAGCTCTATGAAATTGGGCCCTGGTTGACAATTTGCAGCAGCTGTGATGCAGTTCTCTGATTGGACCATTGTGGTAGGAAAACCTCCATGATTGGACAGACGTTTAGAGTTGACAGTCAACAGGGCATGTCTGATTGGGCAACAGTTTCAACCTAATGGAGTATTCTTTGTACTCTCGTCCACACAAAAATAAATCTGAATAAGTTATGTAAATTCATTACTGTAGCAGTTGCAAAATCTCTAGGTAGTTTAACAGCACTAAATATAACTGTCTCCCCTTTAAAAATGATTTAAAGGAACATATGTAATTATCAATTGAGGCTTTTGAAATATTAATTGTTAAACTCTCCCTTTAAATTACATGCAGTGTTAATTTCTGATCCTTTAGGGTAATTACGTTATCTAGGTCGAGGACCCAACGAACACCTGATCTTTGAAATCTTTCAAAAGGGGATATGATTGTCAAGCACCACTCAACACATATTGTACGCCCGAGTGGAATTTTGCTTTATCTGCCAAATTATCAAATCGTTTGTCACGGTGTCTAAGAGTTTTAAGTGTGCCCTTGTTGCGCGGCGAGCAGCGATCCTTGCACCGATCTTAGGCGTCACGGCTACGGTCAACTTAGACCTTAAAAATCAGTTGCGTTCGCCCGGAGGATTTTAGTCCTTTGCCGGCGACAATATCTAATGTGTAATGCGAACCGAAAAGGGCAACATAAAAAGGTCGGGTTTTTTTCTCCTCTGTCGATCAGAATCTCCATATCGACCAAGGAATACAACACAACTGGTTCGTTTTGTTAGATGATGCTGTAGAGAGACGATAATGCACCGTGCGTGGTCACCGATAGATCGACGCCTAGGGATTCCGCCTGATATTTTGGCCAAGCACGCTCCGTGGTTTATAGATCGTCACGGTTGCCTTTATTGTCCTCATCACGGGACGTGCCGAAGAGGTTTCACGGGAACTTGAAATGTCAATAACCCCCCACCCCCCCCCCCCCCCCCCCCCCCCCCCACCCCCTCCCAGAATCGTTGACAGAAACCAATCAATGTATGAGGAAAACAAGCATCATGGTGGGGTTTACGCGACCCTGGGCGAGAAGCGTCAATCTGAACTTGTCTAGTTCCAGTATCTTCGATTCTTGGGACTAGACTGGTGACCTATAGCGTCAATGTCTAACTTAGGCCAATGTCTAACTCCAGAGGGCGTTATCTGGTCATATGCAGCCGAATTCCGTTATACAACGCAACCGCGTCCGAATATCTTGTTAAGGGCTATAACATTATGCTCGCATTTAGAGCATATGGTCTGAAATTCAAAAGCTACCGATCGAGGCTTCATTTGGTTCTGGCGCAGTTTCGAAATGTTATCGTCTTACCATCATACCTCAGTCCAAAACTGACGTCTGAAGTCATGGCCTATGCAACAAAAAACAAAGACGACAAATTAAAAAAAATCTGTACAACATTATAAACTGTTTAAAATGCGGTTCATAGCAACGCATTACAAACTACACTCGTCTCGTCATTATTGGGACCGGGTCAGCGAGCGCGCGAGCGAGCGTCGTGCGGCCAAGAAATGATGAATTACCCGGTAAATGTTTGCGTGCTGCCCGCCTGATGAACGCGGCTTCATGGGCAGTTGACTTCATGAACACGTGTTAATTGCTTTCGCTATGTCAAACAAAGTCGTGCTTTCGTCGAGATATTTTACGTAGCATTCCTAGCTGACTAACCATTACACGCAGGTACAAAAAACAAGTGACCTATGTCCCTTCAACAACGTGCACAGATTGATCCACGTACAGCGCTGGGAAATTGATACAGAAAACGCTTTTCCTTGCGAAGGGTAGACCAATATTTACCAATCTCTGATTACAGTTGTGAAACTCATTTGTTCATGGGGAATGAGTAATCGACCCCAGTAAGAAAAGGACAAATATATAGGACCAGAGGACATGTATGTTCAGAGGTGGGTCTGCGCTCTGCGCTATCGGGTCAATATTTGGATTAAATTCGGAAAGTCTCGCGGGCAATTTCGCTCTTTACGGCCCCTTTGCCCGTGAAGTAATACCACGGTCTGTAGTCCCACGCGGCACGTGCACTAAGTGGCCGGTCCATCGGTCAATCTATCCGGACGACCGTGCTTCGGTGCCACGGCGCGTGGGGGTAATCGCAGCGAACGCGCCCCAATGAATTCGCCCATCGCGCCTGGACCTGTGATTATTACATTAGCAGGCCGGGCCGATAATGGGTCATTTTCCCCAGGTCCTGGTGGCGGCGGCGCCATAGTCTGCCCCGCGGGTCTCCATCCATCTTTCAATCTGTCTTGTTATTAGCGACAGGACACCGGTTATTAATAGGATCCAATCGAAATGTCTCATTGTGGACATTGCTGACGTCATACTACCGAAATCAAACGTGCAGCCAAATACTTTAACATGTTAATGCTACAACTATAATCTTGGAAAATAACGGCTAAATAAACTGTGTATGTGAACAGTGTAAGTTCTACACCAACTAACCCGTTGGTAAACCCGGTTATATAGCTTGGGTTCAAAGCTATAGCTTGGGCTAAAATCTAGCTTTGGCTCAGAGCTAGCTTGTGCTCAAAGCTAGCTTGTGCTCAAAGCTAGCTTCGGCTCAAACTTAAGGAGGTGTAACTGTCAAGAGAAAGGGTTGGTTAAGAGGCATGTGCATTTTTTTTGCACGATTTCCCTATTTTTTTTGGTTTAGTTTACTACTTAACCAAAAGTCAAAAGGAATTAAACTTATCTCTTTTGATCCGTGCGACAGCAGACGCTCTCTTCATAGCTCCATGGCAAAACCAAATTAGATTAGTTTTAAATTAACGTTGACGTTTACAGTCAAGATTATTTTGCCACAAGGGAAGGCTTGGGAAGAGATTAGCCCGCGCCATTGCGGAACAACTTGAACGCCAGCGGTTCCCGGCAAATCAATTGATCACTTAATTAAGGGAGGTTTCTGACAGCTTCACCCCTGGGGGAATTTAGCAGTCGTCAAGGCATTACTAGTAATAGGCCTGCCCGTGATAACAGATTCGCCACCCGTACCGGTGTATATACACGACGTGCCTACGAAATCACTTATCATTACACGTCCCCTGTCGACTGTGTCATACTTCATTAGGCGCGTGTTATTACATCGTAGAGTGGCCATGAACACCTGCCATTTTCTCACAATTTTGTTCTTCAACTGCAGAGCTGTCTAAGAGTATCTTACTTGGCTTATAGACCAAATGTAACTGTTGTCCCTATGCCAACGCGGTCATCATACTGGACCATGTCACTTTGCATTCCACGCGAGGTGTATTGGCTCCTTCGATTCTATGCTCTGTTTCACCTACAAGGCGAAAAAAACTTAGGTAACGTTAGCAGAAAAGGGTATGTTCACATTAAACTTGGGAAGAAGGTTCTGATCCGATTTGTTCTACTAATGAGCTCACACGTACGTACGTACGTACGTACGTACGTACGTACTCCGAGCCACTCAATATTTTTAAACTATGATGGGGGGAGGCAAATGGCATCCCACTTCTGCCACCAAGTCAGGTTACAGATTGTGCACTATAATCCCTTAATGGTATTTTTTTTCGCCAACGTAAAGAATGTTTGTGCCGCTGAGAAAACATGACATGGCGGTTTGCCAATCGATTGGCCAACTTGTTCATCCGGTTTCCCCGGAGATGTACGCGGCCCGTGTTTGCGCTGAATTAATATGAAAGCAAAATAATGGACGTGTGTCTCGAGCAAAGATGACAGATGGAGTCGCTTTCAGCTACTGGTTGACTAGCCGTGGATGCTCAGAGTAATTTCCGCCCGTTCCTCAGGCGAAGACAAACACTGCACCTGCAGATATTGTGACAGACAAATATGTTCTTCCCTGCCACTGCCACCGCCACCGCCACCGCTACCGCCACCCCACGTGAATTATTGTGTCTATACAGGTCATGCGTTTGGTGATCGAAAATGGCGTTTGGCGGAGGGGGGAGGGGGGGGGGGGGAGTAGTGTGTCACGAAGCTTCCGGTGGGACTTGACTATAACGTATGGGTTTCGAAGGCTTGTGCGTCTGTACTGAATCGCAAGTTGTTGGGTATGTTTACTATTTTGTTGTTGACTTGCATCGCTAATGTATGCTGCCTTCAGAAATGACAACTCATCAAAAAATTATTTCTGACCATTGCACGGTTTTCTTTAACTGAAGGAGATCGTGTGACCTTTTGTCCGGGGGAACATTTTAGAACCTTTACCATAAGATTCAATTTTTTTTTGTATTATTTAGTGTAAGATCGGCTTGTGGTGACCTGGCATTCTTCTTATAAGACCGACCAGTGGTGACCTGAGTTAGTCAAAGGGTGTTGTCTGTATTATCACAGACGTACGTCGTACATAATGTGTACAGTCTATTTGTGGCCATTTAAAAATGGCGACCAGGGCCCAATTTCTTGGCTCTGTTAACCACAGAATTCTGCGCTTACGGTCACCATTTTCCGCTAACCGCGCTAGCAGAACAATTTTGCGCTAACCCTGTAAGCACAGATTCCTTAGTTTTCGGATGTACGCATGCTCAGAGACCAAAATTCCTCGCTAATGCGTGAAATACATTTACCGTAAGCACCGAATTCTCTGCTATAGTAAGCAGGGATTTTTCGCTAACGGTAAGCAGAGCCAAGAAATTGGGCCCTGATGTAACACGAAGTTTCACTTTATTTAGGGAATAATTATCAACAACCCTTAGCAGAGACTTATGCATGAGACTCCTAATGTACATATTCCATAATGGCTAGACATAAACTGGAAAAATCTCATCATTGCTGTAGTCGGAACGACACACAAATACAGGTCGTTTATGGAACCAAATAATAAAACAACATCTTTCTTCAGATAAACCTGGCCTCTTCTTAGAGCCGGTACACCGGTCGAAAGTAAAAGAGCAAAATAATTGATTTGCCTGGAGGGACTTTTATTTTTCTTCAGAGGCGAAATTTTTGCCAGGGTAACCGTTCTGAAGTGGATAAAACCCGGCCAGCGCCCGCACCCCCACGCGCCAGGCTGCCGGCCACTCGTCACGACTTCCCGTACTGCAGGTACAGTGAAGAGCCGCTGAAGTGGCCGCACTGCTACTCCTTGGCCGACTCAAAACAGTTCTCTAAGCCGAAACAAGCCGTTACGCGGACAGGTGTCAAATTACCAACTTCTACACAGCACACTTAATTTCATATCAAAAAGGCAGCTGGGGGGGGGGGGGGGGGGTAAGTATTATTTAAGCTCATATAGGCCAATCTCACGAATCGCGAAATTCTGTTGACGTACTTTGTCTCTTCTACATTTGATACCGTTCGACCGTCATCTACAGCTCAAGAACTCATTCACATCAATCAAAATATTAGTTTTGAACACTGCAGCTGACAAAATAAAAGTGTTTGTTCGTCTTGAAATCCCCCCGTTGTGCCACTGTTCAAAACAAGAAAACTATAGCGTAGAACGTTCACCCAACCTCAAAAACAATGCCACATGCCCCAAGCTTCAGAACATGCCTCCAAAACTGCCTGTCGAGTTTAAAATAAACTGGTACTCTTTTAAATTACATGTTCTTCATTATACCTATATTATTATCAATTCCTTCATTACATTTACTACATTGTTTGACAAATTAATGGCATGATGGAAATAAAATATGTTGATTGATTGATATTTTAATGGTATTTTCAATATTAACGACATGTAATTACAGAAACGGGTGACCGCACACGAAGTCCCAAAGCGCTAAAGACACTGCGCGGACGGAGTTGGACCCCCGAAATGAGGTTCGAATCGATCGCTGAGCCATGTCCGAATTACTTCGATACGGCTTAAAATTATGCGCAAGTCTATGGGAAGTGGATGCAGCCACTACCATTGGCATGTGTTTAATCTTGAGCCCTAGCCAAGTAATTCGGACCCGGCACATGTGGCTAGACGTTAAGCGTCACAGAACCATAATGCCAAGTTCGCTCGCACGTGTTGCGATGAGACGACCAAACCATGTTCGATATTCCTCGATCTGAGCAGGTTATAACCACAAAGGTATACCGTCTCTTCGCCAAGCGCAACGGCCTTATCCATGATTAATTCACCCGCCCGCGCATTGGGAGAGTATACATGATATCCAGGAATAATACAAAGACGTATGGGACCTCTGTGTTGATTAATGCTATCTTCGTTGCAGCGTCTCCATTCTTTTTCCCAAAGCGCTCAAGATTAATGATGCGCATAAGTAACTTTGCTCAGCGCCCAAAGATTGATCGAATGGTTTCCGCTCCATACACGCGACGTTTCCTAAGCGCCTTCGCTAGACCCTTGAGAAGAGTTGTAAAGATATTCTCAAACCTTAGATAGGTTGCAGGTTCGGAGCCAAATCTTGAAAGGAGCTAAATGCAAGAAGGCGCTACCTGGTCAGATGTAAACAAACGGGTGTTTTCAAAATTTTGTCTGTGAATGTAAGATCTTTGAAATAAGAGACGTGATCAATCTAAAATCTTACGTAACATTTTAGATAATCCAGGATGAATGTACACCTTTAAATGTTGGCCTTATTAATGATTTGCTCCTAAATCAAATATGACTAGCCTATGTAGGGCCTATTGGTTTGGTATCACTAAGACGTGTGGTCATAAATATTATGAAGCCAAACCTGAGACAAAGTCCAGATTTCTCGATTGCCTGTACGTGTCGTGTATTCGGCGGATTGTACCCGTCGTGCCTCGTTCCTCCATCACTGTCGCAATTATGTTATGGACATTGTCATTGTCAATGTCGTTGCGTTGTGACATCATGGGCGTCGTTATAAGATGGTACGGAATAATAGACACAGGTACATGGGCTTTAAAGTAGGGAGATAAATATTTGAATAAAACAAAATTAAACCAACAAATGTCTGAGTATTTGTCTATAATAGGATACTTGTTATAAGCACAACCTAAGCGTAGTCGATTAGGGTTTGGCATTTTCATTTGTATAATAATTTACTTACCCACACCTACTCACACAGATAAAATAGTCGCACACAAATACATCTTAAAAAGTGCCTTGAATAGATCTAGTCAAGCATTACAACCTCAATTGCAATCACATTAAACTATCCTGTCATTAACCTTATCAAAAAAACAGGTCGGCGTGTTTCATTAGCCTTCGTTATTATGCAGCTCTCTCCTCGGAGATGGATGCAAGCTACAAAACAAATCCATCTTCCCAAAATAGATCTGCAGTTATTACTTGGGTAATGAGTCTGGAGAATTTGCTCTTTGGTCGGCGGGTATAAATCGCGGAGACAAGGCTTGCATCCTACCGTCAAGTGTACGGTATATTGATTAGGAGTAAGAACTAAGATGCAGAGCAAGAGATGGGCGTCGTGTAAGATGTTAGAGAATCGAGAGGTGTGTGTATCGGGTCAGTATAATTAATAGCGTTCCCGATAGGAGTTATTATTATTACTATTCCAAACGTTTATTTCCAAACTTTTCACAAGCAAGTCAGGTTGGATTTTTAGATAAACAAAAAGAAATATGCGTAAATATAAATAAGTCAATAAGTCCACATTTCGGCCAGCCCACTGACTAACCAAGCATCAAACTTGCCAACAGTTCGTACACAACAGAAGCTTGGTTGCTAGACTCCTTTTACAGCGAAGACAACAACCCGTTAGATTCATGCAGGCTGCCTACCGATCAATGTGCACGGCGCGTCATATTTTGCCACCTAAAGGTTGGAAAAGATTGACACTTAATCACGTCCCATTCTCTTGTTGTTTGGTCTGTAAGCTTCCGGCTAACACCGAAGCCCTCTCAATGCTGTGTATTATTTCAACATTTCGGCGTGGTTAGAGTATTTCTCGAGAACTTTAAAGATAAACACTAGTGGCGTACAGTTTCGTCTGGAAGGGCTCAGAGTCATCTCAACCAAACAAAATGTCTCCTGGGCGACATTTCTGGAACGAGAGGCTCTGCTTCTGAAGATAGATGATATCGGCTGAGTACTCGGCATCTCTTTGATGCCAGTAAGACATTGCTTCATCTCGTGATGAGAGAAAACTACGGGTATAATATACAAGATAATATCCGTGATGATGTAAACACAAAAATGCATATTGCATGTCCCAATCGCCGCGGTGAGCCTGATGGGTTGTTACGCCTCTCTCCGCCCGGGTCAAAGTGCCTAGTCGGTGCGTTAAACAGCCACCCGATACGCGGTCTTTTGTCGTTCAAGTGCCGGTACCGCGTGTCCGGCCCTTTCTGGCTTATTCTGTATTCCATATTTAACCCTGTTGTCTACATTTCAGAATGAGTAACCTGAATCTCCCATACTTGAAAGGATTTCTTATGAGCGAATGCCGACATGTTTCAGGGCGCGGGTCGACTGTTGACATATTTTATATAAAAAAAAACCTTAAAGTAAATTGAACCCAAATGTCTGCGACATAATACTGGCTAGCAAGTGTTCAACACACTATCTTGTTAACTCTTAATCGTGTGATGTTTTTACAACCACTTGTCAAATACATACAAAGAAACACTGTTTATTTTACATGACATTTTTGTGCACTGTTTAATTCTTCCAAATAGGCACTTGGGGAGACAAATTAGCGTAAGTTTGTAGGTAATAAGGAGACAGTGGCACTTAGGGAGACATTTCAGTGTCTCCCTAAGTGTCTAGCTATCCTAAAAAAACGATATTTGGGAGTTATTTTTGCTCTAGAACGAAAGATTTTGGTTTAAATAGCACAAATCTCGAAGATAGAGAAAATGGTTAGGGTAAACAAGTTAGGACTGTTTTAGGTTTGTGTACATCTCTATGAGATTGTCTCCCCAAGTGCCTATTTGGATGTTGCTTTTGATGTTGCAGATAATTATAATATAGGCCTACTCCAATCAAAATCATTTGATCTGTCCACATGACTTGACCATAAATCACGGATACGTGTAGTTCGAGACGTCAACCGGCTTTGCAAACCTCATCAATCACAGATTTTTGTTAGTTTAGTTTCTTGTTCTCCCCCTTTTTTTTTACGGAACCACGCCCACCGGGGCCCGATACCAGTGACACGTGTCGGTTGCCCGGCAATGTCGTCACGCACTTTCGGTCTTGGTCGCACGTGCTGTGTACTGTGCAAAGGATACGCCCCCCCCCCCACCCCCCCCCCACCCCCCCCCCCCTCCCCACCCCCCCCCCCCCCCCCCCCTCCCCCAATTGTAGAGTAACTCGCATGGTTACATATTTGCAGGCCGGATGCGTTTTGGGAAGGGGTTATGCCGGTTGAAGTTGACAAGCGAATACAAATCTTCGAGAAATCATTATAATCGGTTCTTATCAGCCATGAAATTGTCCATTTGTTGTGTGAATTTTTGTTCCCCCTCTGAAGACGGACCGAATGCAAAGGTTGACGCGTTCGGTTATCATAATAAAAATACTAATAAAATTAAAAATAAAGCTACTAACAACTATTTCCGCCTCCACAGATTAGATTCAAACAAAACATCAGTTTCTGTAAAACTTAAAAGATTTGCCCGTAAACAGAAAACGTATTAATTGTCTCGATCCTCGATGGCAATTCCTTGATAATCAAACTGTGCTCCCCTTTTTGCGCGGCAATCACACAACACTTATTGATGTTGCCCTCATGATCGTAACAAAAAAACCTGCCAACTGCCAACTTGAATATTCGTCTTTCTTCGGTACAACTGACTCCATAATTATTCAAGATCTGTTTTTGTTTTATTCATTATCATCATCATCAATAATTCTATTGGATTTAAAATTGTACTTATCAATGATTAGGAATAACAGGGAAGGGTCACCTAAGGGTAGAATAGAATTGGCTGACAAGACTCCGAATAGCCACATGACACCGAATGGACATCGAATGGACACCGAATGGCCACAGTTGTCACATGTACCAATGTGTCTTGCATCCAGTTTCTGTCCGCAATTGTATGTAAGAGGCTGGAAACCAGTGACAAGCAATGCACATCCATACACCTTGGTTGGTAACCCGTTGTTACTTGGCATCATCTAAGTTTTAGGCTAAACAGATAGCTATCTTGTATGTATACACCATACCTTGTATTTAATTTATGCTTCATAGAGATCTGTGCGAAAAATTATTTGAACGGCAGTCGCATTTTGTCCCTGAAAAAACAACGGTGCGTTCATTATGGCGTGTTTTTTTGGTGACGACATACACTCTAGCTGATTCAGTCGGAGGAAAATGGGACCGGGACCTAAATTTTTCTCAATTTCCCGCCGGGGCAGCTTTCTAATCAGGCCTGCTTCGTTTTCAGATCCCACCTATACACAAATCCCCTTACGTTTGTCAAAAGGGCATACCGTCTTCCGCGTCAAGCGTCAATAACAGAGGTAGATCCCTTTACAGAAGAAGCGTCACAAAATTGCCTCGGCTTTCGCGAGTTTGTTGTTTTGGTATCAACATTGCGCAGGGATGTAACATTGCGCAGGGCCTATGGACGAGAGATGTACCAAACTGCACGCGTTATGCTGCAGCCGCAGCTTACAATACGTCGAGACCGCGCAGGCGCGAAGAACGCGCATCAGCCACGTGAGGTAGGCCCCGCCCACCTCTGCTCTCTCATATAGCTCAGTACAGTGCGGATGATGACGAGAGAGCATCACACTGCCCGTGCGTATATAGAGAGTACGACGGGATAAGAGGCGCACATTTCTGTCCGTCTCAAGCCGATCGGCGCACTCCAAAAACCCCGCTGTTCGTACAAGAGTGACGGTATACCACCGCTCAACTCGAAGCTTACTGCTGAAAAACGACAACTGACAGTTCCTGCTAAAAAAGGGGAAAAATTGTTCTCATTACACAACTTTAGCAGGTAGCAGTGAAAAGAACTGATGTTCCATAAACACTGCTGCGGCTTCGAATTGAATTGCTTTTTCTTTAAACAAGGCAATTCGCTCACGGATTGTACAATGTGAAGGCTGCAGGATTATTGTGTTTTGTTTCTCTCTGGAAGGGCCAGTGGATTAGTGTGGGCCTCCCTTTTTGCTTGGATTGACTGAAGGTATACCGACAATAACCGTTTCTTTCGGTCATTGAACTGAGTACCGCAAGATGGGAGCTCAACAGTCGGACTGTAATCCCGACATTCCACCCACCAACATCACGGGAGACGAGCTGTTCATCGCGCCCTGGTTCAGGGACGACCTGTCTATAGTCATGGTTACCGTCGTCATGCCCATCCTGTTCTTTGTGGGTTTGGCGGGAAACCTGGCTTTTCTGTTTGTCATGGCTCGGGTGTCCTGGATGCACACCGTCACCAACTACTACCTGGCCAACTTGGCGGTCGCTGATATCTCCTTCCTTGTAGCAGCCATCGGCGAGAAGATGTGGGCCTATCGAGCCACCCCGCTCACCATCGACACGGCAGGTTTCATGGGTCGCTCGGGTTGCATCATCGTCCATCTCCTGAAGAATCTGACCCTCTTCGCCTCGCTCTTTCTCGTCACCCTGGTCTCCCTGGAGCGCTTCTACGCCATCTGCAAGCCTGTCCAGCACTGGATGCTGAGCGACAAGGGCCGGACGGTCAAGCTCGTGGTGGTCACCTGGCTCATCGCCTTGGTCTTCTCCTGCTTGTTGGTACCGGCCAACTCGGAGCTCGGTGCCCACTGCTTCAACTGGCCTGACACGGACAAATACCGCAGCTTCCCTCGAGTCATCGCCAACTGTCACCCTACTACCCGCTGGGTGCTGACCTTCTCTCTGGGCATGCAGACCGTACCGTTCACCGTGGCCATGGTAGGCAACATCATCTTGTACATCTTGATCATCA
The DNA here is from genome assembly GCA_037893245.1 of Crossaster papposus. Classification (NCBI taxonomy): domain Eukaryota; kingdom Metazoa; phylum Echinodermata; class Asteroidea; order Velatida; family Solasteridae; genus Crossaster; species Crossaster papposus. Next base: position 343,173 of record JBAIAA010000182.1, read on the forward strand.
AGAACCTAAACCAAAGGGTGGCAGCTAAGGAGAAGAAACAAGCCACACGCCAGGGATCGGGCGCCCCCGCGCCGCAAAATGTGACCCAGAGCCACCACATCCGGAACACGGTGGCTCGGATGCTTATAATCAACGGCACGCTGTTTTTCATCTGCTTGTCGCCGTTCCAGTTCACTTCCTTTGGAACCCTGATCACGGAAGAGATGAGAATCGCGCCAATCCTCAAGCAACACGAGAAGACCATCCTGCTGATAGTTTGCCAAACCTTTACCTACATCAACTCCGTGGTCAACCCATTTGTGTACACGGTAACCAACAAGCGGTATCGCCACGCCTTCTATGTGGCATTCACCTTTAGCAGGACAGAGCAACGCCAGAGATACTCTAAGAACACCTCGGTGGTGACCACAGACATGTCCACTCGCATGTGAAGAAAGGAAGGAAAACAAACCAACGAACCAACTACCTTTACAGGTCTGCGAGAATTGGTGGGAAATCACTCAGCGCCAAGCCGAACCGGAAGACAAATCAGCAGATTCCAACCTACAGCCCACGGAGACAATAAAAGCCACGGGAATCAAGGGAATTCTCTCACTTTTTGTCTGGTAGGTTGTCTACTGATCCAACCTGGGGGAGGTGGCATCTATGACTCGGAAAGCCCTACCGCTGCTCACGGTATAGTCACACATCTTTGATTTCTCGCAACAACAACAAAAGACACATCCCGTTCGATATATTTTCACATTGCGCTCTCTGGTTTCAACAAGAAAAAAGAAAAAGTGACTAGAAATGGTACAAATGTCGAGCTTCCGGCGCGGATCGCATGGCACGCGGGGCGGTCGTAAGTCCGGATTAATAAGGTTAAGTGCTCGTACCCCGGCATGCATTTCCCGTAAGCCAGTACCCTTTAGAACCCCGACCATACATTCACGATCCCCTCGACAAAAATGGCCCCAAAAGCGGCAGTGTGTTTTACATTATTTAGCAACAGTTAGTAATAGCTCACAAGAATCACTGAGTAGTGTATACAATACTTGCAGACTTATATTCCAAATTATTGCGCCAATCCTTAGATCCGTTTAATCACTGTTCAACAATTTCCATCATAATGGATGGCTTACGACTGGCTTAAAGGTAGGATACACCATTTTGCAGATATCAATTTTTGTTTACTTTTGAATTATTAAAAAATATCTCACTTATTTGAAAAGTAAATAATGATTCTAGACATACAGCAAAATGATTGCGCTAGGTATCCTGTAATTGTTCTGAAAAAAAATGAATTTTATAAAAATAACCACGATCGCTCGACGACGATCGCGAAAAAACAACTGCCCGACGCCTTTTCTTTCCTCGGCATCCATGATTGTAAAACTTCGAACAGGTCAGTTAAACGATATTTACTATAAAATACAACTCCCCCCCCCCCCCCCCCCCCCCCCCCCATCCCCTAAATTTACCCATTTGTGATAATTTAAGCAATTACCAATGGTGTATCTTACCTTTAATTCACAAACCATCATAAAATTATAATGGCACTTCGAGTAAATGCATAATGCATCACGGTCGTTTTACTAGAAAAACAGAAATTACGAAAAAACCTCTCCGCGTGATCCGTTCTATACAGATTGCGCCAATGTACCCTATAAATGTTTCAGACGATTCATATGTGTACAATTTCAGGAGCGGGGAATAGCAGTAAAGCCTATGGAATTACAGAGAATGACAACGGGACACAATTATTATTGAAGTAATTTTGTACATAATGTAAAGTGGTCATTATATTTTTGCTCATTGTAGTCTGCCTATTGGGTCGATTGTTATTATTATTGTAATCCGCCACTGCGGTTTCGTTTGTTGCTTGCGTTCGCTTACCAAAATGGTTCCCCGGCGGTTTGCTATAGATTCTGTATCGTAAACGTTGCTGCGCATCGTTATTATTCAGTCCATTGGGTGTTTTCCGCTGCTCCTTAGGCAAATGAACACTGAAATTATGATAAAAAAAAAAAATCCGACTGAATCTATCAGAATAACATAATTAGCGTCACTGTGTCATGGGACATGGCGATGGAATTAGATTTTGAGACAAGCATGTCATATAGCAAGCGGTATGGATACCCGACGGTATGCTTTGATCATATTTATTTATTAATGACATATCAGCTGAACTTGTTTAGGCGTCATGGAGACCAACCAATTTCGGTAAACTATCTTGCTTGGGGACAACGCCACCGCGGTTCGATATCAGCTGGGTGTTAACTGCAATTCTTATCTCAGATATAACAAGTGCTGAACTTTAACGTGCTGTACATTAAGTGCCAATCTAAATATTGTTTTGTTGTCTTAAAAAAACATGTTGATTAGTTTAATTGGCGAATTACATAAATTACCATTATCTGACAGCACGTAAATATATTTTGCACAATAGGTTTTACTAAATGTAGACCCAATTAAATTAAATTTGTGTTTCTCTTTTACCAAGTTCTTTTTTTTTAATTTATTTTTTATTACTGGTATTTTGGACGATGTAGTAGATTAAACGAGAGCAAATTGTCACCGCACAGCTGAAACGGGGGATTGTGCCGTAACGACGTGAGCGCAACTGGGCAGAAAATTGCTCACGCTTTGAGGACGATCGATATAAACGAGAGCTTTCTTTTTTGGGCTAAAAAGAATGCAGAAAGGAATTCCGATCTTTTTTTTTACATCCTGCATTCACATCAACATTTCTACTACTATTATTATTATAATCCTGATATATAAACCAGCTGTAGGATGGATTTGAAATGAATTATCTCTAAAAGTATCCTCTCAAAATAGACCTATGTACTAACACAGAAATGCGACTACGACTACCGCGTTATGTTGTAGACATTTATAGCCTATCGCGTATGATTCCTGTGTTACTGCACTACCAGGACCTTGTTGTAACTCTCTCGCCAAATTGTCTCGCAGCGTCAATAAAAACCGTTCAAAATTTATTCTCGTGTAAAATTACCCTGTGTGCATCTGAGAATGGGTTGCCACATGTGGAGACGAATTTTATTTACAGCTCTCTTGGTTGATAAAACCATGAGAGAAAGGGACAAAACGAAAGACAATTTTGATTTGATTTCTTTGAATTATGAGATAACGAGTCGTGAAAAGCATTAACTTTAACTTCCCCCGAGCACTACTACCTCTCCATTTAGTGTTGGATTTTCAGCTCTGTGGGTTTTTTTTTTACCACGAAAAGCCCGTGAAAACGCCAAATTAATTACACTCTGTGTCACTCTGTTTAAGAAGAAAAAAGGGCGGGAAACAAGAGCGGGAAAAACTTCCGAACGGCATAAACGGGCGTGTAAGTGTTGACACAGCCCGTTGGTAACAGCGTTTCGGTAGCCTACTTACACGTACTGGTAACCGTGCAAATAGATGCATAGATCTCTAAGCAAACTACTCAAACACTCCAGGCGCAATTGAGGCCTGCACGCATAAAAATTGAAGTGCCAAGCTTCTCTCGACGAAATGACCGAAGGAACGCGGAATTAAAAGACATTTGGTAGGGTTAGGTTAAAGCAGGAGTGAAAACACCCGGAAAAGGTTAGTCCGTGGAGATTGTGCTACCAAACATTTTCCCCGGTCATTTTCGGTAATAAAGTATTTTTCAAGGACTCTCACAAGGCCGATTCGAACTCAGGGATTGCGCGAGGCAATGATTAATGACGTCAACGGGATAATGTTCAAGCATGGTTCAAGCCATTGAGCTTTTTACGGGCAAATTTTATACTCACTACATGTACATGCGTGTGCAAGTCTATTTGAACTGATTTAAAACTAATTTTGACGACCAAATCCAGGCTTCTACTTTCAGCCAATCAGCAGTCTCCGTCGAATTTTGGAACGCACTATAAAACGGGCTAACACTGCTCATGCGATAAAAGCTTGTGTTCGATTGGATGATGCACGCGAGCCATCAACAATTTTACCGCCAATACAATTGTTCGTTATACATACAAACATGTAACTAAATGTATCGAGTCTCTAACAGTAACAGACAAGACGACTGGCTTCAAAGACACTTACCGACCTGACTGTCACGGACGGAAGACATGTGTTCACTTACACTATAAGTTTAACCCCCTCCCACAAATTCACCCTACAACAAATGGAGGAAAAAACTATTGCAAAGTTAAATATTAAAATAATTCAGATCTGAAAGATTTTTGGCGCCGAGAAATCTCAACGGAGCATTGCCCGCTGCCGAAAGATGAATCAATGTATTAATTCGTTTGTTCGCGGTCGTTGATCACAATATTTCCTCCCCTCGGGGTGTCCATCATAAACTTATGAGACTGAAGATGGAATGGATTGATTCAGTGTGCAGTGATAATCCTCATCTTTAAGACGCAGTGTGTTCTCGATGAGGCGAGCAAAGGCCGTCTTGGGAAATAATGATTCCACAGAGCGAAGCAGGCAGAAATGTAATAACAACAACATAATTTGTTTGGAGACGCCTCTTCCAAGCAAAAATGTGTGTGGATTATAGCGCGAAGTGTACGACGCAAGCCGCGATATTGGCAATCTGCATCGATCTGAATCCAACTTACTGCTATTTATTAGAACCAGGTGCAAGATTCCCCTATAGCTGGATTAAGCTGCGAGTGAAATAGACTGCGTTTAACCCGCGGATTGCTGCCACCTGTTATCTGATATTTCCCAGTCGGCGCTTGTTGACTAGACTTTGGCCCGTTATCATTCATCCTTCTTCTCCGATCATCCCTTTCTGTAGGTTTTGTCCCCATAAATGATTTGAATAACACAACGATCACAATGAATTGCGCAGCCTGTCTCGACTGATACTCGGGTATGATGTATTCGTTTCAAAATTGAAATATAGGATTTTCAAAGATGATTATCCAAATAGTCCATCTCAATGTTTAATCCGCGTATTAACTGCGGGGGAAGACAGGCTGCGGGTGGGGCTTCTTCGTAACCTGTAGATGGGTAATATCTGGGGGGCTATAATGTTTCCTATTCGGTCAACGGTTTAGTTCAATTTAGAACAAGTCCCGCTTCACCAGTGGAAGAAATTCAAGTATACGTGTTCAAATTGAAAACTTGAGAAGGCTGCGGCACCGATTCCTCAAACAAAAATGTGTGTGGAATCGTTTTCTCGCTGCGTGCGGGTTCGTAAACCCTTTCAAACATTGTTGGAGCTTGCAGTACAAATATGTTAACCAATATGTCATAGTCCAATCAAAGAACACCATAATACAAACATATATGGCTAGATACCATATTGAATTCCATTGTTGTGCCAGAAATTTTACATTTATTTTTGAAAAAAATCATTTTTTTCCTTTCTGATTGGTTTAGTGTTCGTTTATTTGTGATGGAGGCGGACAATCCACTTGCGTGACACAAAATCGGACAAAATAACAACGGTGCATGTTTGGAAAATGCCTCTTCAAAAAGCCGTCGGATATTTACACTGAAGGCGTAGGAAAACAGGGAAAATAAACACCCAGTCGGTTTGAAATTATATAATTATTGTTTTGCTTTTCCGAGACTCATCTTTATCAAAACATTCTGTTTGCTCAAATCGATCCATTTAATGTAATGATAATAATCACGATGATCACATTAAATTAACTGGCAAAAGTATTATTTGCAAAGGACGATTATGTCAAAAAAACTACGACAAAGGATCCTTGGAAGAACAACCGTTGTGTAAAAAGATGTTGACCAGAAAATTACTTCGATGTAAAAACGAATCTATATTGTAAACCCATGTTATTTTTGTGGCGTCCTTCAAATTCGCTAAACGTTCTGTATAATTTGCGTTGGGCGCGGGCAAAACCGTACCAAAAGGCTCCGATTTGTACTTTCCGCTGAGACCGCGATGATAGGCGGCCAATGATGGACATGTCTATAACAATATGTCGCCTACGCGGTCTGTGAAGCTCGGTCAGGCGTGATTCGATTCAGCGCATGCAAATAAGGAATAACTTGCAAAATGTCTTATTGAGATATGTTCATGTAAGATTAGAGATTTCAAGCTTTCTAACGATGCCCATGTCATGTAGCGCATGGACAATAACGTTTGAGCTACATGCAGGTTTGTAATGGGTATCATTAAAAAGCTTATGAAATGTCCTTTTCTACCATGTGCATTATCTAAACAAAAGTCATATCTCGACTTATTCTTGATTTTGATATGCTGGGTTAAATTTTAATTTCCCCTTTTGTGTGTGTTTCGTTCGTTGTTTTTCGTTGTTTTTCTTTCTTCTATTCCACCTATTCCCCTGCTGCATGCAGATGGGGGTTTAAGTGCAAGAATATCACACAGGGATTGTATGGTGTTGACCCGACGACCGTTGACATGACATTGAATTTACACCCGAGTGTGACGGCCAGCGATCGGTTTAGAAGATTGATGCTACAGGTTTTCCCGCGCGATCTAGCCTACTGCTTGTGTATCGGAAAATTCACCCTAGCTCGTGCTTGTTTAATTACCGTGAACTTAATGCAATCAATTGGAAACAAATGCCGATGTGCTTTTCTTCGTATGTTTTCTCCCTTCGGCCTTTTTTTGTTTTTGGGGGGTAACTTTTTTGAGCTCGAGATCCTAAACGCGAATGCGCATGTCCAGTCTTTCGTGTTTGCTGCCACCAAGAGTCGGATTTTTTTTTAAATACCATTACAACAAATACCAAGCTCTGTTAAAGGTCGTATACACCGTTGGTAAGTTCTTGAATTATCAGGAATCGGTGGATTTGGGAGGTTGTAATTTATAGTAAATGTCGTTTATCTGACCAGTCCGAAGTTTTACAGTCATGAATGCCGAGAAGAAAAGCAAGAAAAACAGCTTTCGTTCTCAACTATCGGGCAGTTGTTCTTTGTATAATTTATGTTACTTTTCGGGATTTTTGTCGTTGTTTTTTGTGTGGGGGAGGGGAAGATCAAAGAAACAAAATATAGAAATTGAAATTGGAAATCTCTTGTATAGCGTTATCTCCAGACAAAATGTTCTACTTGTTCCTATCTGTACTGGCACGTATAGCCATGCCGTGCCTCAGACAATCCCGTGGAATTGTGCGGTTCTGTTTGTTTGTCTCGGGTTTTGCGCGTTTGGCGTCGATTTGTAACTCTTGTGATTATGACCGATTTTTGAGGGGGGATCCTTGTGACTGACTTAGATGTTGAGTATTCAGTACATCGTTGGCCCCTCGCAATTTAATGTCAGAAGAAACTTTGACTGATGCTTTGGATGTCCTGGACAGAGCGTATAATTATCGGCGTTCGTTGGGGAATTACGGGCATGTGATCACTGATTAACCGAGACCCGTGATAAATACACGGTGTATCATTATTACGGCATTAATTGATTCGGTACGCCGGTCCTCAGAAAAAAGAGATCAAAGTCTAAGATTCGTCATCATTTCTCTTCATTCATTTCCAGTCCACAACAAATAAATTACATATTCATTGAGTCGAATTAAGAATATTAAACCAGTTAGTTTTTCTAATTGCGCGAACGCACATCGCGATTATCTTGTTGGGACAACAACAAAAACCGTCAATGATTATCCTCAAGATTGTTAGGGTTTTTTCACCGCAGCTTGTTCTTGTTACTATGTGAGTTATACCAGTTATTCTAAAAATTTCGCTTAGGTTTGACAGGAGAAGTTATTGGTTTGCTTTATATATTGATACATTTTCTTGTATAACGAGATTATCTGGGCATTTCGCATAAATCATTATGCTGTGTTGCGATCAAACTAAACATTAAACAAACAATTTGGCAGGGAATGGCCGTCAATGTACACAGACGTCTCAGTGTTATTCGACCTTTGATCTTGGCTCATAGAAACCGGCCATGTTATATTTACGATTTTACGAAATAAACAAGGTTCTCCAGCTCTAGATTTCTTTTTTTTTTAAATTTAATTGACTGTTCACAAAACCAGCCCTATACCCTTACCATATATCTAGGTCCTCTGCGGAGGAAAACTGCAATTTAATTGCATCTTGTAGAATATACATAATTTGGCGGGAAACCTTCGATATGCCTATAATTATTGTCCCAATGTTGATTGATTTGAAGAACATGACTGCTTCTTTCCATCCGATTACTTCCTCGAGTTATTTTGAAGAGTTGCCCCTGATACCGACGAACAAGACAGAGACGAATACAAGCAGACGAGATTTCTACTTCACAATCGCAGAAGAAAAAAACCCGGAACGTATTTCAATTTTGTGCCGAGCCGTTGTGATTGTATACAATCAAGTCCTTGCCGTTGGCCTGGCAACGGGACACTTAACTATGGGCCGATTCATCATCGCTGGCGATGACAGACTATTTTGGACGGACGGACCAATTAGCGACAGTAGAACAATCAGACGACGAGAGGCCGGTGTAGTTTCGCAACGATTACATTTCCCGCAATTTTTTTCGGGCTAAATCATGCACGCGTATATAAAACAAAACAAATCTAGTTTTGTACACGGGAACGGCCATTATCGCACGATGTTGCGTGTCGCCATCTTTTAACTTGTATTCATAAATACCTGGGACAGTTTAGGCATTCCTATTGGTCGAGAGCCCGTCACGTGGCCGGTATTAAACGGACGATAAAGACATGGCTAGAAGTGTTTAAAACCAGTTGGCAACAAAAGTAGCCCCTGCACATGGACAACTCAATGGACATCCTTCTCCGGGCACTTCACTGCTGCGCAGACCATTGTTCTTATCTATTTTGAACCATTCGGGTGCAAAATCCTGTTTTCCTCCAACTATGACGAATTTAAGAAAAAAAGTCTTCCACTTTAAAAAAAAAATTCCATAAGTCGTGCACAAACGCGGTCGCGTCACGTTCGTTCTTTTCCCTTTGAAAAAAACACGCGCGCGTACGCCATTTAGACGCGGAGGCCTATCCAGTCTATATAATGGAGATCAATGGTAAATACGCTTTATTGCATGTATTGTGACGTAGAGCGACAGAGGCGGAAACATGTCATTTGACAGTGGCCCGTGAACATGGATAGGGGAAAACACACAGAATGGCGAAACACCAACATTTACTTGCGACAATTTTCCGTGATTTTCGGGGCTTTTTGGCTGAATTTTACAAAAAAAGGTATTTATGAATGGGAATAAATATGTGTTCGGTCGGTATTAATCACTCTGTTTAATACCGCTTGGAGTCTGGGTGCTGATAATTACCCTCGCCTTCGGCTCGGGTAATTATCAGCACCCAGACTCCAATCGGTATTAAACAGAGTGATTAAAACCTCTCGAACACACATTTATTCCCTTAACACGCAACGATACTAAATTAATAAGAAGTAAAATCAAGATCGCGATATATACACGACACTGTTAAATGTAAATCCAACCACTTGACAAGGCCCATACTGTATGGAAGTATAGTCTAAGGATCTAAATGTCGCATGAAATCAGTTCAATAATCGCTTAAAATATATTAATAATAGGAAAATAATGAAAACTGTAAATGTATATTTTAATATCGCATAATGCCCATGTAGTCTGATGCCGCGTGTATACATTACAAGAAACCTCGGCCTAGATTGTTTCCTTGGCTCTACCAAAGTACCGAAGTTTATTAATTTATTGCCAAATGTGACAAGATATTGCGCCTAATGTGACATTTGACTTTTATGCATGCAGTCAAACATGACGTTATAAAAAATTAATGTGCGAACGTGACCAGTTTCCGAGTAATACAGTCCGCTTCGACTGCGCGGGTGAGAAAGTTTCAGATTTCTCAGACGTTCGCGTGCGAAATGATCAGACAGATGTTCATATTTTTTGTTCAGGGAGGATACTGTCGACATTTTTTTGTGCTACCCACCAAAAAAAAAAAAAATATCCCACAGGATGTGTTGTTCGCAGGTGGCAAAATTGGCGGGAAATCGGCGATGCTTGCTGCCTGCCAGATTAACCCGTCCCTGAGGCTCGCACGCACGCCACATGAGATGTAAATAATTTGGCATTTTGACGGTACAAAACCACTATCCTTTTGTAAAATAATGAGGACATATTTGCAACAGAGACGAATTCTAGTACCATCTAGTGAGGCTGTTGGTATTATCTTGCTCTACGGTATATATATTTCTGCCTGTAAATTACGCTTCGCTGGTGACTTGAATTTAGGCTACCTCTCTATATCCTTTGTGTAATGACATTCTACATGTAGTTGAAATGATCAGTCGGTTGGTTTTGTATTGTAATTATGGAAAAATGATTCGATTAGTTCTTGTCAATATTTGACCGACTGGAAGACAGACCTTTACGTGATGGATGCGGTATTATAGTGATCCATCCTACCTTATGTAAATTATGTAAATTATCCTATGTATATGTATGAGGCCAGGGAACGTTAATCATGGTGTCAGTCGGTATCAGTGGGTGTGTGAATAAAGTCGATTAGCATATTGATAAATATTCATGAGTATATTATGGTGTTGTTATTGGTTGTCCAGATATACAGTAATAACTTTCCCCGCCTACTTGCTGTGAAGCTAATGACAGAAAGGAAGCCCAGCTAAGTATTACTGATCGAATGAGGGCGCCTTAACGACGCCATTTTTTAGGCACCAATCACATTGAAGTAGTATAACATTACTTTAATCTAAAAAAAAAAGTAATTTATGATCTATAGAAATGTGTAAACTGACGTGAATTATCTTCAGTTCAATATTAATAGCTATATTCCGCAAACTGCGCCATCCCACGCAGGGTACCTGTGCCGTGCTGTATGGCACTTCACACGGGACGGTTTTGAACATCCTAAACAACATGCACAAATGCGCCGCGCCGTGTGGTTATAGGAACAACGAGCTTTATTTACGAGTCGGCCATATTAAATTGAAAGTGAGGTAAAATCTTCATTTTTGGAATTTGAGAAATCAATAACCTAAAGTTAATTACAAATTAATACCAGTCTTCTCTGAAGAATATTTAAAAATGTGTGATTAAAGGGATCGTATACGTTTGGTAATTTTATCCCCAAAAATTTGAATCTGAGAAGCGTCACTGAATCTTTCTCAGATTGTGTATTCCAATGCAGATTATTCTTCCTGCGTGGACATAACCGCTCCAGATTTTCGGCAATATTTTAAAATTGCTACCACCTTTTGAAATGAAATTTGTACAGGTTAGTTTGATGGTATATATCCATATAGGATTGAAACAAACAGTGGGTTCCAAATACCAAACGTATACGATCCCTTTAAACATATATTTTAGGCCATAACAAAAATATATAGGCCTATATGAAAATGCTAGTGAGGCTAAAATACGGGAAATAGTCGGGCACTATCCTGTTTATAAACAGTTCACAATTTAATAAATATATTTAGGAAACACACCCCAAATGGTTTCCTCGTGAGAAAAAAAACCATTAGGGGCGCCAACGAACAAAACACGACTGCAACACTGCAATAAGTACATCCTTATTTCCAGACTCGTCCGGGCTTAGTCTTTGCCCAAGACGAAGGCATTCGATGTTTGACTGTGCACGTCGCGTGATCTTTTCACGCAGCGCGCGCGCCCGCCACTAACGACACGATTATAGACTAGCCCCTTAACTCCCGCATAAGTCTTTGCATTACTGTATCCAGCGGTTAACTGTTTTCCTTAGAACTGCGGTTATCAACACGTACTATGCCGTATGCGTACTAGCCTTGGTTAAGGCGTTCATCGTTACCCGTCCGTACGTAATCTGAGCTCAAACAACGACCTCACGCGGCCACTATTATATGCAAACTAACTGAGGCTACTTGAACGCCTTGGATCATTAGGTTTTTGGGGCGGTGCTCATTATGCTAATAGATTAAGCTGACCTTTATAGTCGTTTTCTTATTGGTCGATCGTTGCGTAGAAACTGCATAATTTGAGCTAGCGGTGAAAGGTCATAGCTAGCTCGCAGGTGTTTACGAACACCGCCATCGTTGACATATTTTATCGGAGAAAGTGATTTTTACAAAGGCTTGTAGGAATTACACATGAAGATTTGAACTGTCTTGCTTGATTGGTGAGGGTCGCAGTTATTTTCGCTCGTTTTGCTGGGTATTTTCTTGAATGTTGACAATGTTATGGTCAAAACTAGTTGTGTTTAGCTGCTTAGTTTTGAGTTTTCAACCGCGGTGACTGGAGAAGGCCGCGACTCTATTGAAACGTGTCGAACTCGGCCCTACATTATGTCGCACACATCTAATCCAGCTGATCTGAAAACCGTGGCTCGGTAAAACGCGGAACTCTGATAATAAAATGCCTTGCCGGCTGAATTTTGCCAAGAAAATAATCTAAGGAGTTATTGGGGATATAAGACACTTGTCCCTGTTTAAATTACGATATTGCGAACACTTTGAAGGTTGGTTCTGCAGCCGTAAGTTACATGCCCCCTCCCCACAGCGTTGGACCATGCTTGAACCACAATGTGGCGATACTGCACAGACCAGCATGCCTGGGTTAATGCCGATTATGCGGCGATAAGAAACTGACCGAACACGCTGAAAACTGACGCAAACTGGCCGTACGTGCGAGCTCCGATCAAAATGGGGCTCAGGCTGCCTGAAAAATGACGGATTTCCCATAACCTGTCGGCAAATTCACAAAGACCACGAAGAAAGGATTCTAATGGCCTTTCGCTGCTCGGGTCTAAAATCTTCGAGGGATAATATTTTCGCTGCAAAATTCCAACAACACGACAGATCTTCGGACGAAAGACGACGCTGAATATCTGCCATTTTGTCTTAAATGTCATGCTGCATCAAATTTGATGACGTCGGGTTTCAACCGCGTTGTGATTGGACACTTCACATCTTAGCCCCGCCTATACTTATCTGTATTCGCATACGAGGTCATGCGCCACAAATGTGGCGCAAAATATAGGAAAAACATAAGATTTCAAAAACCCAATGATCCAAGGCGAAAAAGTAGCCTCAGTTGATTTGCATAATTAGTGGCCGTATGAGGTCGCTGTTCGCGCTGTATCTTTGCACGGGGCGCAAGCTAGCATGCAGCATATGCGGGGCGCGCGTACAGTGTATTTCTGGACGGATAACGACGGACGATGATAACGACGAACTCGCCTTGACCAAGGCTATATGCGTACGCACGAAATTTCTTTGTGAAGCAGCGCAAATTCGACACGCAACGCTGAATGGTATAGTTGACTGCGTGAAGACGCTGTGCATATTTGAACGGTCGAATTTGCATGAAAAGGTCACGCCTCATTTAGTCAAGTTTGCAAAGACCACTATGCGAGTTAGGGAGCTGGACTAATCGTGTCGTTAGCGGGCGCGCTGTCAAATACAGTGGTCTTTGGCGAAGACTAGTCTAGGCTTAAGCCAATCTTCGAAAGGTTGGACACGATCAATTTACATTCAGGGAAGCGTGTATTTCAATCGATCGCCGACTGTTGCATGCTGAGATATGGTGCACAAGTATTAGAGGACGAATTCACGTCGTCTTTACAATCCCGATATTTTTGTTTTCCTGATAAGCAGAAATAACGATGTTTGACAGTGAAATCGCCTCCACGACTTGATCCTAGTGGGTTTTTTGTTTCACGGGGATCCGGATCGCGATCAGCGACGTGACGCTGATCAGTGACGCGGCCGCTGGTCCGCTTCATTGGTTAGGCGGGATTCGATTGTTAACCAATGACCAGACGTGCGTGCGAAACAAACAGGTCCCAGAGGGGCTAGCTGCGCACGCGTACTGAATCGCAATAATGCTTTGAGGCTACAAGGTCAATGGTTTTGTTTTGTTTGTATAGGCATGTTCGATTATTTTATGCATCCACTGTAAAGGGTACAGAGTAGACTAACACACTTTCATTTGTGCATTTTAAAACTGAAAAGGAAAGGTGCTTGGCAAATGACCTGATGGAGTTTTAGCTCAGTGAATGCTGCATACACTGAGAATAAAATATTCAATTCAATTCAAAATCTGCTGGGTTATATTTCGAATTGTGCCCCAAATCAGCATTCGGTCGCCGTTCTGCCGATATCATGCAGATATATGGGATGTCACGCACTGGATGGACTGACTAAATATAGCAACTATATACCGTTATACATTCGCTGAACAGATTTCGAAGGAAGACAAAACCGCATCACGTTTAATTTTGGCCTTATGCATAAAACAGAAGAAACAAAATCTAATAAATGTTCGCGTGAACCGAAGGCACAATCTCTCACACTGTTTCAAGGCTTAGGCCTATAGGGTCGAGTAGCATCACGAATTACTTAGGTTGGATCGCGTTTTAAATTTCCCCTGGGAGAAAAGTGACTTTTCGCCGTTGGGACTTTCCCGCGTTCACGCCACTCTTTTTTTTTCACGCTCGACCAATTAGTTTCACAGCGGACTAGCACATTTTGCCAAGGCAGTTCGGCACAGTTGTTTTATGGGATCCCCACGGTGACAAAAGGAATTCGGAGTTCAATTACCGAAATGATTAGACTCCGCGCACCAGACTAGATTACTGGGTTTTCGCGCTACATTGATTTGTTTTGTCTTGGAGAATTTGCCTGATAGACCATGGAGGAATAAGAGTTCTTATTCCTCCATGGGTAGACTGAGCTGACTTTGTAAAACATTTGAAGCTTCGTGTTTGCCAGTCTGTGTTTGTAATATACACGGTCAATTTACTGCAGCTTATAGCGAGGGAGACACGAAGTCCAGGTACACGACATGATGGGACCATTAGGCGTTGCTGTAGTAGCAAATACACAGACTGGAGACTTGTTTCCGTGTGGACATATCCATCACATTGACAGTTAATTAGCTGCATTAACAACTTTAGCTGCAGTGCATCTTTTGCAGTAATTTTCTGCTGAAAGTGATTATATTATGACGTGATTCCCAGCTCTCATTTCTGAAGTCCCTTTTGGAGGAATCGTTTCAGGGTTTATCTCTATGTGGGGAACTCCATGTATCATTTAAATTAGTTCTAAGCCGCAATCACGTTAATGAGTAACTCACTGTATGTACCTTGATTTAACCACTATTACCATAGATATCGGGATGAGTTATGGCAATATTGTTATTCCAAGGAGCTATTTTCGGTTCCGCTCGCGTGCGTGTACGATGTCCCTTAGATGACATTTCGAAGCCGCGGGGAAATAAAAACTGTTCTTCCCCAGAAGCTCGATTAGCCACGGTGCGTTGGTTTTCTGAGACAGTGAACGTGTACGTACCTATACAGAATGGTTTTATTTCAGGGTTATTATACAAAGCGCAATATTGTATAATGTTCTCTTTTTTAACCAATCACAATCCGTGATCCACAGCGCGGAGCCGTGCCTGACAGTCCGTCCCGGTCAGTAGGAGGGCGCCTATTGGGCGGATTTTTTTTTAAAGCCTATAGGAAAACCCTAAAGGTTTTCTCATCTTAACATACTGGTATTCCGAAAGCGTCGAGACAATAACAATACACGTACCTCTGTCCAAACCAAGTAGCCTGCATGAAATCATTCACCGCGAAACCCTCATTTTGTGTGTGTCTCGTTCTGAAATAGTATTGATTCCACCGCAGTCTTTCTGACCTAGTAGACAGTCAGGTTTTGAATTTGAATTCACCGAGGTCTGTTCGCTACATAGCCTCAATATTTACATTCAGTATTGCGTTCATCTTAAACAACTGGACTTGTATGTAAGGCCTTTCATTTGTCTCTCTAGTATACAGTAAATGCTATATAGGTCAAAACAGCAAATACAATCTCAGGCTACCTCGGTCCAAAGGAAGTACAAGGAGGAAAGGTAAAGTATTGATTGAGGTTGATACGTTCGTGGTGGTCTCGATTTACGTGATCACGTTCACATTCACACTTTACTCTTCAGTAGAACTTGTCTTGACAAAAAAGGAATTGCAATATACCGCCAACTGTGTCGCTCTTGAGTTGGTAAATGGTTAATGCCATTGCGATTATTATCGCCAACCCTGAGAAATTCGCTTAGGCAGAACTTTTTTGGAAGCTGTGTTTAGTTTCCATTGACAGCCTGAAAGGTCCACACGACTCACTTCATTAAGTTGTCGCCAATTGTCATTGATATAGAAATACCATACTATGTAAATAACTGTGGATGCATTTGGTATTTCGGCCACCTAAGTTGGTTTGTTACTTCTTTTCATAGGTATTTCTTTAAAGCTGAATGGTTCTTCAGTGCTGGTTACTCATGGCAACCGATGAAAACGCAGACTCGAATGAATAGAGGCTTTAAATTCGACTTTTTGTCCAAAACGCAGCATAAGGCATATTACCCTAGTCTAGGAGCGGCGATCTGTCGGAGACGAAAGCAGCCGTATGCACTCGTCAACTCTGTCTCGTTTACCACCAACATTCCGGTTCAAAGCATCTCCAATCGATTCTGGGGAAGACATAGGAAAACCTGCCGTTTATCGATTAGACCAGTCGGCTTTGACCCGTCCGCTTGAAGTACCGCTGTTAGGAAAAGTGTACAAAAAAAGGAAACGGGAACGATGTGATAGAGAGTCACCCACAAGATGAAGAAAAAAATAGATTCTGACCGGCGCGCAAATAGTGTTCGCCAGTTCCTTTCAGCTTTGACACCTGCTCGCCAGAAGCCAGCTATAAGGTTGAATTACTAGCTGCCCAGCGGTCATCGACGAACTGAAGCGGCGGGAATTGCTGTGACGGTTTGGTACTGACCAGTTAGGTTATATTAGTTATGGTGTTTGACGCGGGTAACCGTGTCATAGACGGATTTGACACGAGGGATAGCTAGCTCGCCGAAAAGCAAGGGTGTATACCAGCTGCTCCTACGGAAGCTTGCAGATTTATTTCAGAGGCTTTCTGGCATCAGATCGGTAGAGTAGTCCCCACTGAACTCATTATTCTGGATGAATAGCGCGCTGATGTCTTGAGGGGGAGGGGTGTAATGGGGCAGGATGAGATACGTCAAACCACCTGTCGTCCAGGGGGACCAGGGCCAATTGTATAAAACTTCTAAGCACAACAAATTGCTTAGCACAAAAATTCTTGCCCTAAAAACCGTTACCAGCCAAAATTCCTTGTGTTTTTTCAGGCTAAGCAAAACCAGCTGAATATCAGTCACAAACAACATAGGTCGATACATGCATCTGAAAAATTGGGTCTGTAATACTGTTTTGACAAGGAAGAATTGTAATGCTAAGCAATTGTTTTTGCTTAGCAGCTCCATGAAATTGGCCACTGGTCACCTGCTGATGTGGTCGCCGCTATAGGCCTGAAAAGTGTCATGTCGGCTTCTCCGTGCATGTACGGCCATGGGGCGTACACGCTCTTTAGTCAATAGAGACCATTAGATTTGTTATACGTACGCGTGCGAATTACGGGGTGGTGTTTTTTTTAGAAAACCGCCTGAATATCACAGAGTGTTAGGTACCAGACTCATCTTAATTCTGAGCAAGGTTTTCGTCGTTATATGTTCAATCGCGCATTTAAGACGTGTTGCCCAACATAAATGCCAAGATATATTCATCTAAACTACACAACCTGACAAAATACATTTGACAATGTATACAACGACCATTGCAAAGGGTAAGGTTTATCGATCCGGCTGCGGGGAAAACATATTTTTAGTGGGTAATTTGGGTGAAGATTTGCCTATATAACGCCCGCACATAGCATTCACGGAGGCACGGCAAATGAATAGTGCTGTCATATCCGCGTAAAACGAGCATCGATTTCGTTTTGAATTTCAAGGGAAAAGTGTGCCGAACTCAACCAAATCCCAGCCTGGCGATATGACATTAAAGTGGCGTGCAGTATATTGACTCGCTTATCTCTCCGTGGTTACGCATCGATTGAGGAGAGTTCTCTTCACAAAAGATGAGCTAAAAAGGGGGGGGGGGTGCTGCAAATACGAGAGACATAAAATGACAAATTCACACTCTAAAAACTGAAGTGTTATAAATAAATCCCTAAGTGTTAGATTTAGCACTATCCAGGTGCTTCCTGAGGGACTGCACCTCAAGTGCCATTTCAGCACTTGATGAAGTGTCAGCATTGCAGCACTATCTAAGTGCTGTGAAAGTGCTACCAATACAGCACTAATATAGTGTTGATTTAAGTCCTTTGTAGCACCATCTTGGTGTACATCCAGCACCCCAAGGTGCAATCCATACAGCATTTGATGAAGTGTCAGCATCCCAGCTAACCAAAAAACGTTCCATGAACGTTCTTACAACGTTACGGTAATGTTTCCGGAACGTTTGGAAAAAAACGTTGCGGGAACGTAAATGTGTGGAGTTCTCTTGACGTCCTTTGAACGTTACAAAGAAACGTTGTGAAATAACATTCGTACAACATTCAATGCACATTGGCAAGATACAAAAATCTACTGTTGAACACTCTAATTATGTACATGTACATATTCACTGCGTGTACAGATTACGTAATACTACATTAACTTATTGCACATTGCAATTACACATACATACAATAATAACCTATTCCTATTAGATATTACCTACTGAACACTTACTACAAACTTAGCTATTGCCGTTGTTAGTTTTATAGTTCGCTTTGTTGTCCACGAAAAAGTCACAGCAAATTTTTATGAATAATGTCAACATTTGAATACGAATAAAATGTAATGCGATTTTTTTCTCACTATTTGCCCAAAAATCAAAATTCAATCGAGGAATCGTTTGAATAATTACATATCATGGTCAAAAAAGTGAATTGTTGGACTAAATACCACAATTTAACATCGACTATTGTGAACACACATTTCCTCCCTTCTGATTGGTCAGTTGCTGTAGGTAAATTTCCTAATCGATACAGCACCAATGAAGTGCTAATATAAGTCCTTCCTAGGCGTTACTTTTAAATGGGCGGGGCAGTGGGGGCAGGGCGGGGTGGTTGGGGGCAGTGATTTTTCATGAAGTTAGTTGACACAAGGACCAATTTTTGGACAAATTTAAGATAGTTAGGTCCTTGTGCAGACTTACTTTATTGAACAGAGAAATGACAAATTCAAAAGGATGTCTCTTCAAATTAGCCTTTATTTTTTACTTGATCCCTCGAAGCAACAACCATGTCAAAAGTTTAGACAAAACAATACGTTTATCGAGGTAAAACCAAACAAATATCCTATGTTTTAGATGTTTTAGATGTTTTAGATGTTTGTGTATTAAAGCACTTTGAAGTGCTAGAATAGCACCAATTATGGTGTTGGAAATGAACGCCTCCAAGTGTTATTATAGCACTATCTTAAAACTTAAAGTGCTGAATTTATGTAGCACTTGGATAGTGCTAGGTTTTAACACTTCAGTTTTTAGAGTGCACCTACAGCATAAAGGGAAAACACATACCACCTATAAAGGCCTCTTAAAAATAACGATAAAACCCATCTCTAAGACAAAAATGCTATATTTGCGCCACATTATTAAGCCAGAGAATGGATGACTCTCTCAGATCACGCTCAACCAACGCGTCGCTGACTTTTGTAAGGTTCATCTCAAAACATCAGCAATTTTTGAACGGCGGATTATTTCTCTTCTATCATAGACCATAGATACACCCTCTGGCTGCGGGGAGCTTTTGTCCTCGTTGGTGAATCGTTTACGAAGGGAGAATTATAGGCGCGTGTTTCTAACGCACTATTTGGATATTAGCGGCATCTCTCGTGCGCGCGCGGGCACGATCGTGCATGCAGCCGCCCACGATTCCGCCAAGGCTAGTCAAGTCACCCGGCATAGAGAGACCAAGAAAAAGAAGAGAGAGTGATATGGGAACAGCCGCAGCCAGAAAACACAAAACAAAAATTCTCCCGACGAGGGTTTATTTGTTTTGATCTCTGCCATCAAGAAGCGCTTCATCTCACGACGACTGTTTCATGTACGGATTGCTGAGATCGCTGACATTAGGTTGGATTTTGTTGCAAAAATAATGGAGTAATGAGGGGGGAGGGGGGGGGGGGGGGGGGGTGTTAGCCTTCCAAACGTTCGTCTAGCAAAATGTCAACTTCGACCAAGAATCATTAATTGTTTATATAACCCATACATACATATCACAATTATGATGGGGAAATGCCCGGTTATCCCTCATTCTCTATAAATTAAGCCGTCGGTAAAAAAAGGTGCCTTTGAGCCGAACATTAAAAAAATAAAAATAATACACCACATAATAAAGCGATAAATGGGCTGCAATACAACATATTTGTGGGACGACAAACTCCTTCCCCGAGACATTTGCCCTCATCAGAACGAAAGAGCACCTGCCATTTAACGGCAATGCACTCCTCCGTGATATGAAATCGGGCTTTTTACGACTATCTAATGGGTTGGCTGACAAGCGCTCGGCAATTTATATCTGATGGCTAAAACACTGGATTTATATTTGACAAAAAAATCTTCCCTGTCGACATTGAAGCAGCGATGTTCATCATACTGGGAGGACCTTTTTCTATGTTGACCACGAAGAGAACATGTAGGAGATGTAGAATAATAATATAATAATAAAAACAGTCAGTGAATTAGCGGACACAATGAATGCCATGAACGGACGGGAGGGGAAGGAGGAGGGGAAAAGGGAGAGAATAGGGGGGGGGGGGGGGGGGGTTCCATGGTCAATATTGCAATCTTTTGCCCGCGTTTTCTGGAGCTGGTGGTGGAGGGATTATACAATCCACAGTTAATCAGAAGAACGTGTTTACTTAGCAGTTTGCCTCGGTTTGGGGTTGTTATTGCGAACCGTTGAAGCGATGAAAAGACAACGGCATCGAACGTGCAGTCATTTTGTTCTTGACAGATTTGCAGACAAATAAAATGCGGTCAAGAGACGGCAGGGGTATTATGATCTTGGAAATTAAATATATGGCTCAGTGACCGAATTAGGTTAAGAAGCAAAGAACACGGGATGCGGAGCCAAACATTAAATAAACAACGCCCACGCACGCAATGTCTTACAAAGTTATAATATTCTTAAGCCGCGTTCGCATTGGCCTTTTTTTGATAAAACCTACGGAGACTGTTGTCAACTTTAACCAAATTAAATCCAATGCGGACAGGCGGTAACATTGTAAAGTTGTCCATTTTACCCTCCGCAACAGTAAGATCTACAAGCCCAAGCTTCTAGCGGAGGATTTAACACCGTGAACTTTGACAATCACGTACGGTACCTTTTGACAATATTAAGTCCAATGCGAACGCGGCTTTAGATAGCATGCCAATTATAAACGTGTACAGTAAAACCAGCATAAAGAATTTAACAATTCATATCTTGTAAAGCACGGTCACATAAATGGAACATGTTACTGCCAATTGGGAGCAGGTAATACACAACTCCAATAACATACGACCTTGAAGTTATTCGGCAATTATGTAAATTGGCAGGTTATTCTTTTGAGGAAACATTATAAAAAAAATTTTTTAAAACGCGGTAACATACCCAACTTCTTTACAAAAAAAAATGATTTGAGACGGGCGACATGACATCGAATAATGTACGAGCTGAGAGCAAGAGAGTATAACGGTAACCCAGCCCCCCCCCCCCCCCCCCCCCCCCCCCCCCCCACCACCCCCCTCCGGTTTTCGGACGCCGTCGACGCGCGCAACGCATATTGTACGCATTCATTATCTGTTGGCAGTCGATTCGCGACACGGCAGGTTTAGTTCGAGTGCACGCTCTTATCATATCAATCAGCTTCAAACGGAGAGCTTTATCAGAAATAAAACCAACGATGGCGAAGAATCAATCCGTCGAAAAAAAGCTTAGGATTCAGCTTTACATGGCCAATCGATGCAGTTATTTTTTTGGCGAGTCTGTCTATCATACGAATCCATCTTAAATTGTCTACTCGGAGCCGTCAAAGAACGAATCGATGGGACGAGTTTGACAGGCCTTAGTGGTAAAAGAAAAAAAACCAACAAAACATCTATACTTTCACTATATTCAGAGACCTACAGTTTATATGGATAGGAAATCTTGTTAGAAGGAAAATGATACCAATAACTCTAGTTTCGGTCCAGTAGTTTCGATTCCAGCGTCATTTTTGTGAACCAAAGACAGGGGCCCTATCGCACGCAGAGAACACCCAAGACTAAAATCTTAAGACCTTGGTTTACACAAGATGGCGCTGGAATCTAAACTACTAAACCGAATCAGGAGTTCTTGGTATCATTTTTCCTTGTAACAAAAAATCATAGCCACACATATCAATCGTTTAGATCCCTGGGTATTAACCACCCTAACTAGCTCTCAACCCGGGTTCAACTCAACCATTGGCGATCCCGCTGCCACCCCAGGTTGAGTTTGGTATTGGTCAACCTTGTGTTCAATGTTCAACCCTATGTCGTTTCACACTTGCTTCGTGCAAACTGAGCTGATTTTGATCAATTACTACTATTTTTATGATCTAGGGCGATAGTTTCAACCCGGGCTGGCATCAATCTCGGGGTTGACTAGAGAGTTGTGACCCAAATTGCGTCAACCTCGAGATTCGTGTATAGTGTGAAAAGGACTTACTCGGCTCCGGAAACACTCGTCGCTGGATGGAGTGCTACCTTGCTGCTGCTAATGCATCAAAGGCGGCCCGTTAGATATAGCTGTATATCAAAACAAACCAATGGGATGTTATTGAACACCAACAACGTTAATCATCGGAAATGATGTCAATCATTTTGTCCTTGGTGGTGGAGTATATAGGGAGCAAAATGATCAGTCTTAATTATAAACTCATTTGTGTTTTCTCTCCCGAGACATCTAAACACTCCAACAAAAATTGAGCTTAATTTCCGGTATGATTTTTGGCGACTAAACCACAGCTGACGTCAAGTGGTAATAATTGAATCTCATGTCACTAGACAGCGGCGAACCTTTTGGCATTTTGGTAAATAACAACGCCGATGGCAGGACGACACGAGTGGCTAAATTGGTGGGCTTCTTCTCCCGAAGATAATTTCGACAACACCATCAGGAAGCGATTTAGGCGAGGGGCTAGGAAGGAAATCAGACGAAGCCTGCACCGTGATGAAAGGAAGGGAGAGAAAAAACATACTTCGCCCCGTATTGACAGATTGGTGTTATGGATTGGCTCGGGCATGAGCGATTTGGACTGCATTTCAAAAACATATTTGTTATTAAAGAGGTAATCTAAATTCAAATCCAGGAATTTTTGGCGAGAAAAAAAAAAAGACCTTTCTCCAATGCTGATCAACTGCTTTTGAGGCAAAACATGACACATTTTTAATATAAAAGACCTTCACCAAAAAAACAACCAGGATTGGGGGAAGAGTTGGATGTTATAGGGAAGATTTTGTAACTTTTATTTGGACAAGTTTCTTTGCAGGTGTTGTAGATTTTCCGACAGTAAGCCGATGCCCCATCCTTTAACGAGGTATCTCTCTTAATGTAAAAGAGTGAAAGGTTAACTCTTTAAAGGGAGTCTCTTACAAAACCAAAGTAAAAAGTAGTAAAAACTACTACATGTACAAAAAAAGTGAACCAATCAAAATGTAGTGAAAGTTGTCACTCTCTTAAGGAACCATACGAAAAACAACTCTTAAAAATATGCTGTCCTTCAAAAAATGTAAGCTTTTGATGTGGCTTTTACTCTCTTTTTTTTAGTATCTTTCACTGGAAAAACTCCATTTAACTATCGAAAGTGAGCTTTTCAACCTTTCAGATTAAAGGTGAGATACACCATTGGTAATGAATGGGTGGATTTAGCGCAATCATTTTGCTGGATGCCTACAATCATTATTTAATTTCTAATAAGTAAAATATATCTTAATAATTCGGTAGTAAACATTTTCGAATTTTGCAAATGATGTATCCTACCTTTAAGTCCGCCCTATAGCAACCCGATTGTATAGCAAAGGTGGCGATACTGCATTTTTGATGATCTGCTCTAACACTGCTATCATTAATGTCCTCAAAGATTATTGTATCACAAGACGAACCACTGGCGTTTGCTTTAATCACAAATTCATCATTTCCCCCATCGCGTTAATTTTTTTAGACGCTTATATCAGGAGCGGGATAAACTATCGTCTCCCTGGGACTCGAAAATGAGCCAATTTGTTTGGGGAAAGGCGCTGTAATTTTTCTTATTCACCCGGCTTCAAGCTTTTTTAAGCTTTTTTGCCTTTTGGATATACCATACCCATTATGCCCTGCGTCCCTATACGCTCAGGTTGAATCAGCTTTTCAGCTGCTTCGCAATGCCGTGTTTGCACAGCGAGGATCTCGCTACGCCTCTAACCCAATAAAACCCGGACGTTTGCGGCAAGCCCTTCGGATGTTTAGCTGGACGGTGTTCTTCAGCCGTCGGTTCAATTTGAGGAGAGGGAGGGGGACTCATAGGATTGTCTACCTACGCCGATTAGATCAACGGGGTTAATTCGCAACCTCACTCCGTCGGGGAGTTGCTCCCGAGGTCAGAACGCAGACGGAGGTATAGCTCTAACCATGAAGGCAATGTGTTGCCTTGGGTTAAAACTTACCCAACCGCACGACCTGTTTTCACTGTATAGCCCGCGAGGACACGAGGCTCACTGAACTTTATTTCCCCGCTCTACCATTGATTTTTCTGTTGCCGAATATCCAGACAATTTCACCTCCAGGGAGGGATACAATGTCTTATACTACATTTTACGGGGATATAATAACTGTTGAAGAAACAAAGTGTAACAAAAGAGGAAATCATTTTCATTTTTGTCGCGGAGAGTATCACAATTATTGCTAGCTCTCTAGTATATTATTGCTGAAAGTGAACATGTAAACAGCCTCGTATTGGTGCTGTACGTTTAGTTTTTCCCATGGCGAGATTGGAAAAATATACAGCACTTATTATACTTACTATATTTATTGTACTTGAAGAACGAATTTCAGGAAAATAAACACCTTCTCTGACTGACAAAAATGCTTAAATCAGATTAAACATTAAGCCCTAAACGTTAAGGCGGGATCAGAAATGAAATTTTGCACCACTATGATTAGAGACGAGTAACTGTGACATTTTCACAATTTTGTGAGTAAATTCCCATTCTGAGCTAACGCCACCTCACGTATGCAATTTAGTTCTATACAAGGGAAAACAGCTTTTTATTAATATCGCCAATTCATAAATACCTGAGATGGTAATAGCCATTCCTATTGGTCGAGAATCTGACAGGTGGGTAGTTTTAAACGGCCAGCCAGTTTTAAATACTTTTTCGGTGTCACATTAAATTTGGACTCCTATAAAGTCTGACCCATTAGACCCCTTTCATTGGTTTGAAACCCCACATGG
Organism: Crossaster papposus; assembly: GCA_037893245.1. Lineage (NCBI taxonomy): Eukaryota > Metazoa > Echinodermata > Asteroidea > Velatida > Solasteridae > Crossaster > Crossaster papposus. The sequence continues at coordinate 368,428 of JBAIAA010000182.1, forward strand.
CATGCGCAATGCTACCAATGAGGCAGTTATCACAGTCCTTAAACCGGCCCAAGGGCCAGGGGCCATTTTCATAGAGCTGCTAAGCACAACAATTTGCTTAGCATGACAATTTGTCCTTGGCAAAAACAAGGTTACAGACCAAATGTTTACCTGATCTTTATTGTTCTGGATTGATAATCAGCTGTTTTCTTGCTTAGCATGAAAAACATGTATAATTTTGGCTAGTAACCTGTTTTTAATAAGACTTTTTGTGCTAAGCTGATTTGTTTGCTTAGCAGCTCTATGAAACTGGCCCTGGACGCGTTAATGTCTTCGCCTTAGGCTCTGGATCGGGTCCAGGCCTGAGCCAGTTTTAAATTTAATTGTTTAAAACCGGCTCAATGCCGGATGCCCCGTCGGTACATCGACGGTTATTTTATCGTTATTAAGATTCAATCACGGACAGATTTGTTAAGGCACATTTTTTGTTCAAGTGCACCTTCGGTATGCCACTGAGGGCGAGATCAAGAAAAAATATAATCTTCAGCTGGACCCCCAGGGGCTGGAAAATAGTGCCAAACGAGACGGGATAAAAAACACGATGCAATCCGTCTATACCCGTTGTCGCCACAACGCGATGTGCCTCCGTACCGTAATATCGATTCATTTTCTGAACTGAGTCGGGCAAAACAATTTTTGAGTCCCGAGGCCGGAGCTGACCCATTTTAGACTTGGCTTCTCATAGTTTGGAACACATTTTTTAAAACATCAAACGAGTGCCGATAGGTCCACATGAAAATATCCGATGGGGATGCCGTTTCTGTTACTGTTTCTAATGGCGAATTAATCTAAATGAATCGGTGAGGCGCTACCGTATTCCATGCACATACCTCGTGCCTGGAAATAAACCTCAACTCGCGCAAGAAAAATATACAGCTCTGAAATAAGCCTAACTTGTTTCTGTATAGAAGTTTTGTATGTGCTTGTTATACGCACTGGGCCTGATTTAGTGCAATAAGACATCTGTTCTGGGTTTAAACTGGGTTACAATTTTGACTGAGGCGATAAAGTAACTGTTAAAGATGTAAACGTACGTCTTAGAAAAAGATGACGCCTTTTCACTTAACAGCGATGTCTATCGGAAGGTCTACGTACAATTTCGCTAGTCATGTCGTTCCCCGTTCATGTGGTTACAAGTACAGGGTTACCAGGGGTTGATAGTGCGTTTGTATTGACCGGCAATCGTGGTCGTCGGACAAAAGAATTGGGAGGCAAACAATGGGTCCACGATTGACACAACGTCCACGATCTTTTCCCGTGTACAAATCCTATGGCGATCATCCGAAAACGTTAGAGTATAAACAAAAGAGGGAAGACGGTCGGACAATACCCCGTCCACGATTGCCGGTCAAAACATAGCTGGGTGTGTTTGCGGATGTTTTGATAACTTTTTGCTTCTGCATGATAGAGGCGGAAATTAGTCACTTCACCAAAATCAATTGTAGTCAGGCAAGATGGCGTCAATATCCTGTACCTTTTTCGTCATTGAGGGGGTTAGTGCGGCACATAGTCCATACAGTGAACCCATTTGCCAATTTCAGTCGCGAAGGCGAAGTCGTTATTCTGATTCGCGACTATAATAACCCGAAATCGGGGTGACATCATCGGTACCATCAGCATTCGGTTTCAATTCATCAAATCGTTCTGTCGAGTACAGACCGTCGAAACGAACGTGTGATGTGCCTCTTTTTCGTCGGAATCTTGAGAAGATGTATTAAAAACCGCCGTGTGACCTCGACCGTATACCGTGACAACATCCCTAGGTTAATCCGTTAAAAGGATCGTAATGTTGCGTCTAATGCGCAGTAAGTCTGCACTCAACGGACTCTATATAGAAATCGGGCCATAGATCAGAGTAGAACTAGTTTTTTTGTCTGTGTAACCATAGCAATTCATTCACACTGATAGATTTGCATAAGAAGACACTCATGCATTTCCTTTGTTTTACTGATTATTAATTACAGTAGGATACACCATTTGCAGATATTAAAAAAAAAATACTACCGAATTATTAGGAAATATCTTACTTATTTGAAAGTAAATAATTATTGTATGCATCCAGCAAAAGGATTGCGCTAGATATCCTGTAATTGTTCTAAAAAATGAATTTTATATAAACAAATTTGCGATCGCCCAAGACCACTGCCCGACGCCGGTTGAAAACGGCATCCATGATTGTAAAACTTCGGACAGGTCAGTTAAACAATATTTTCTATAAAATACAAACCCCCAAATCCACCAATTCCTGATAATTCAAGCAATTGCCAATGGTGTATCCTACCTTTAAGTGTCGTTATTCAGCCTATACTGTAAGTGGGAGTATGTGGGAGTATAGTTGCAATACCCTTTTTATTGCTGCTCGGAATCGTGTGAGTATAAATGCACAACACGTATACATGCCAGCAGCGTTTTCCACGTGTTTTTTTCTCAGGTGTGAAACTGTGTGCTATCTGCGAAAGAAAGGTGTCTTGACAATAAATTGTCGGGCGCCTTTGTTTGAAAAATTAAACAAAATGATTCAATATTCCGAGTGTATTTCACACGTTCCACGCTGGCAGAGATGGCAGAGTCTCCAGACACTACACTCCGGACTAAAGTGACCAAATACATCCCCTGGATATCTGAAAAAGAATTCCTGACATGTTGGGAGCACAATGACAGACAAAAAAGATACGGTTCGTATGCCGACATGTTCCTTCATTTGCCAATCTTCCTTCAATTTGCCAACAAGAACACCTCCATAACCACCGCCTTCTGCAAAAGTCAAACGCAAACGCCAATTCAAAGAAAAAAGGTAATCTGAATTCCCTGATCAGATGTAGCTATTTGTTGAAGTCATCTACAAATTAGATAAAAGAACAAAGTAATAGTCTATGTCACCTCGGGTATGGTCAATCTATAGCATTGTATGGGGATAATCTAATATTGAGCCTATGCCATTAGACGCGGATGAAACTCGGCCAAGGCCGATCGCGTGACTAGCCTCAATCACCCACGGCACCCTGTGTGTGGAATCGGATGGGACTGAGCATTTGAAGTGGGTTACTAGGTCGACAAGCCCGGGTTGATGTTCGATCGGAGGCCGACGAGTACGGTTGCTCGTTCGTGTTTCAGGAAGTGGTCTACAAAATTTGGTCATTATGCTTTCACCTAACGGGAGCGGTGCTCTGGTTTATAGGGAGGGCTCGCCGTAAGGTTTATACGTCACTAGTCCCAATACTTTCTCTTGTGTTTTTAATTTAAAGTTCTGAGAATGCCAATCACGTTTTCCATTTTATTTCATTTGTTTTTCCAGATGAAAGTCTTGCCATCGGGAAAAGGGAGAGAGAAAGAGGGGAGAGGGGGTGCTCTCGGAAGCGGGAAAGAATCCGCATGTTATTGCAGGGATGAAAAACAAATATTTTAATCCACTTTCAATTTTGCTGTCGGCGTTCAAAATGTGCCCCTTTCCGCTCCTACGACCTTGATGGAGGTTTAAGCGTTGATACAATTATCTGCATGGCGTGCTGTTCTGCAGATCTTATTCGAACCACGCGTCTCAAGACAGTATCGCGATATGCCTCTCTGCTAAGCGACTCCCGCATGATGCACTGGGAGTTGTTACTGGCAAAACCAAGATGCGGGTCTTAGTACTAGTTCTGAGTGCGTTTGTTTCTGGTTGGTGAGTGCAGGACGGGAAGGGCGATGGGCGAAGCACGTCTGTTCCAAGGCGTGACTTTTATTAACTATCCCATTTTGCACTTTAAGCAGCGTTTTTTCCCCTTTTTCTCAAAACAAGCTGGAAAGCTGAGAGAACGGCTGCACTTTTTCTCAAAGAGAAGCGGAACGTGATCCTGAGAACACGATACTTTCCCTTCTTTCTCAATACCGGATCTGACGCCGTGCAAATACCCACGACCTGAAAGGCAGCGATGGGACGAGCCACTAAAAAAAGCCAGTCTTTGTAAACTTTTGTAGCATTAAATGAACAGAAATGACAGCACTTTTGTTACCTTCGAATGAACAACTGCAGGGCTTTTGCTCAATGCCTCCACCGCAATCTTTGCATAGATAACTCCATTCTTCCAGTGTGTACGTAAATTCTTTTCCCCACAACTTTTATCTAGCTCGCGCGGTGACTCATTAAAGTTTCAAGATGGCGGCGCCCGTGGCGTTTAGAAGCAAACAGGAAGAACGTCCGAGTACTTCAGATGCACCGACTTTGATCGGTCTGTGGCCAAAGAGTTACTGAACACGGCCGGGCAGTAACATATGCCGTTTCCTGGATGTGAAGAAGCTCGTCTATAACGCCGTTGAATATTTCTTGTACAATGACAGTATTGGACTTCTTATCTAAAGCAGCATCTAGCCTATACAATGGCATACAGAGTTTGTTTTCCTAGTTGCATGTATAAGCATTGCAACTGGATTATGTATGCCAAACCTATACACTGCCATGCAGGTTTGAAATGTACCCCTTCTGTTCGTTTTAAATCAACATTAGACGGTTTCCAACACATTTTAGAGGTAGATGCCTAAACCGAGTTTTGGATTACTATACCAATATACCAACATGTCTTCAAAACGGCAATTTCCCACTTTAAGCTCATTTCGTGGTGACAGGTCACATGTAACAACAGTTTGCGCTGTGGTCAATGTTTACAGACGAGTCACGGTCAAGAGTAATACATCTCTATCTAAGTCGTTTCAATAAGGGGCAAGCCCCAAAGACCCTAGTCACGTGCGTACTGAGGACACGGTTGCTGACGACCAAAAAAGCTAAGCGTGTGTGCAGACGACATTCACTTGGTCTTTCTCGGAGAAAAGTCGATATACACGACAGCCAGCCTCGTCACTGACGATTATTATCGGGCCAGAGAAGCAGGGTGAACGGGCGACTAGAGGGGAGATTGCTTGGTTTCAGACACGTAATGATCAAATATTGACCGATGATTAACTCGAAAAAGGATGCTCTGGACACGTGCAGAATAAATGATCTGGGGTATGATCTCGGAAGCTAACTAGAAAAAGAGGTTATCGATATGGGCAAAGTAATGGAACGGGAGCATGGGCTGTAACGAGTCTATTATTATTAGGAGCCTGGCATCCGAACCAAGCAAGATGCATTTTGCGACAGCCGCCCTCTGCGGCACGCATGCGTTATTTACCATCGCTATTGCCTCGCTATCTGCCCAACCATGTCATTATATTTGTTTTCGGCAGTTGACAATTAATTACCATAGGCCATTTTTCAACTTCGTATTCGTCTCAGGCTTCATTTTATGCAGTTTAGCAATGGGTTGGAGGCCGAAAATGGAGCCGAAGCCAGGGGTTTGGAAAATAGCCTATAATAATCTCAAATTCTCAAAAATGGGTTACACATTTCCAATTCCGGGAATTCGAATACAAATAAACCCCCATCAAAATACATGTATTAGAATCAAGTCTCGAAAAATTGTCTTCTCGATTATTAATATGAATGCGGCATCACCACACTGGAAACTAATTTATATTAATGTGTTACCTTCGAAAGGGGCGTTTTTTTAACACTTTCAAAAGTCCGTGAAAGGGTTGCATACTTGTTCTCTGCACCGTAGCGAATGGTTTCTCAGCGTCTCGTGCCCTTTTCGCTATTGAAAATAGACTACAAAATACTGATTGCAGTTCTTAATGTCTTCGTTGTTTTCAAAGTGTAAAGATAAATTTGACTAAGAAAAATGGGTACTGGTGGATTTGAATCAGACCTTTAATCTAGATCACCTCACTATTATTATTATTATTATTATTATTGGTTTATTAAAATTCAAACGTCACAGCTCTAGAGCTGAATTATGTTTAAAATTACATTTTTAAAAAAATCACGAAAATGTAAACTTATACAACAATTCATTAAAATATATAGTTGATAAAAACAATATGAAAAAAATGTAGTGGAAACGCCTCTACACCAAACGCCAACCATACCGAACACTCGGTTACACCGAACACTCGGCTACACCGAACACTCGGCCATACCGAACACTCGGCCATACCGAACACTCGGCTACACCGAACACTATCCCTGGCTACCGACTATCGACCAGACTACCGTGACAGATCCATGACAACCGATCTTTTGAATGCCATCATGTGTACTATAAAGGATAACAATGCTGTGACGTCATTTGTTTTCTCTAAAACTCTTCGTAGTCTGCTTTCGAGAGCGCATTAGGCAACATTTCTACATAAAACCTTCACTGCGGTGTGGCATGGCACAGGTCACATGACTGTTTGCGTTATGGTTGCGCACATCTAAACAAAGTCCCATAGACAACAATGATAAATACCCCAACTTAAAAAAATTGGGAAAAATACTCACAACTCTCCAAGGTGACTAAACTATACACCAAAATGAAGCTTATTTCACCATCTTTCATTTTCTTTTCAATTTTTGTGGGGTCATCTGATAACTTTTGGGTGATATTTCCCTCCAAAGGAGAACACCCCTAAAACTAGTGCTGAAGCCCAATCTGCAGAGCGTCCATTTTGAAAAAAATACCCTCTCGCTCAAGAGCCAAGTAGTGCCAATTCCATGGCCAGATTCATCCCAAATGCTCAGAATTAGAAGCTCACACTCCCGGACCGAGGTGGTACACTGTATTTTTACAATCCTTCAAATGCATGGCTCTCAAAATGCTCTTTAGAAAATTATTTCCTGGGCGTGCAAAATGTGATCTGGTCGGCGCAAGCAATTTTGGGCCTATTTACAACCATGCACCCTTTATGGTTGGCGTGCCATCTGGGTTTTTTAATGCCATATTCAGGGCCACGATTGATCGGAATATTGAAATGACAATGTATTATGTGATGAATCGCATGAGAAAAATCGTTCCACATGAATCGCTTATTTCCTCGATTGATCTCGGATCCAAGGCCTGCTGCCTATTTTCAGGGTTACACGATAAGAGTGATCAATAAATTCAATCAAATTTAAACGATGGTTCAATATTTACAAACTATATTAATAATGGTGGAAATTTACAGAAAAATATTTCGACTTAATAATGTATTAAAACGATATAATGTCAAATAATGTCAAGTAATGTAAAGTAAATATCACCTTTCGTATTATCTCTGTCGTTATTGTGTAAATTTAAAAAAATATATACAGATTGTTTTTAAAAATGGTCGTATAAGAACGAATGCAAATGTTATAATTAAGGCTTATTTCGGGGATGGAAGTGCTAGCAACTCCCAAGCACTTGATAAACAATCAAAATATATCACCCTCCCAGTGTTTTTTGTTGGCGTTCTAAAACGAAAAACAGTATTTTAAAGCATGGTACCTAAAAGCTGGGTATGTTAAGACTCTGTGTATATAGACGATACGTGGGCAAGCAAGGCGCACCATACCTGGGCAAAGGCGCACCATACCTAGGCAAAGGCGTGCCCACAGGCATATTTGGAAATTGCTGGCTTCCTGTCTGCATACACCAATCACGATTCTGAATCTGCACACCACAGGGTGCATTAGGCGGGAAAGAAATACTCGTTGACACAATACCCAAACCTTTACCACAGTCGTCAGGAAAAAACTTCAGGAACGACGCATCTGCACCGATGCTTGGAGGGTCGCTGTTAGCCACGTAGTGAAAGCCATCGCTCAGTTTCGGATACTTTTGGAGGAAGTCGTAATCATTGCTTTCTTTTATGACATCGTCCGCGTGCTCAATTATCCCCTGCAAAGTGTTTTTCATAACCATGAGTTCTAGCACGTTCGCAGCGAACCGCTCATTTCTCTTGGATTCGATTTGTTGGATTTCTGCTAGAAGGTTATTCTTGGCAGCATTCACTTTCGCAATCTCCTTCTCAGCTTGCTTTTCTACATTCTTTCTGGTTATGTTCAGCGCCAAATAGAAGTCAAATTTACGTAGTGCAGTTTCGTCAAGAGCCACTGTGATCTCTTCCATGAAAGTCTTGTATTCTGGCATGTGGTCTTTGGCGGCCTGTCTTTTTTTAGGCACCGCCTCTCTAACTTCTTCTAAGAAATGATCGCTGTGGTCGTTGCTTCCTGGCAGGCAGTTCAGACACAATACCTCGTCGCAAGTCTCACAGTAAACTCGGCACGATTTGCCTTCGTGTTTCGAGCAAGATGGAGCTATCTGTTTATCCTCTTTCCGCACCGTTTCCAACATGCCCACGAGCTTGAAATCAGTCGTAAGGCTTTTCACGCCTTGCGAGGCTAAATCAGCTTGTCGACACACCGGACACATGATTTCTCCTGAATAGCCTTCGTGATACTGCTGAAGGCAATTCTCGCAGAAGCTATGCAAACAAGCGAGAGTCTTAGGAGTGTTGAAGAGCTCATAGCATATTGAACACGTCAGATGCTCTTCGGCAAAACTCCACAAGATGGAACCGTGATCTCCCTCAGTCGTAGCCATCGCAGAGATAAATGATACCTAGCCTGGGCACAAACATGACATTGCTTCAGAAAAACAGGAAATCGTACCCTTCACATATTTTGCACAGATTTCAGAGTTGTTCAATCATACACAAACATTATGGTCTTGCAATGGACTTACCCAACATCGTATAGCAAACAATAGACAGTGAACTACCGACCGTGTCCCACAGGGGGAATTACTGAAGAACGTTTGGATATTATTAGACTATGGGCCATAAGGTCTATTGTTGATCGCGATCCCGCAAAGCATGATGGGTAGAAAAGGGAGCAGTTTTGCACTAAACCAAGCTTTTCGGCCCGCTATGCCTTCTCAGCAAGCTCTTTGTTATTTTCATTATTTACTACAACACCTCTGCCCTCAAATACGACGAGAGTTAGTCTTCTTTTTAGATTTAGGAATTTTGTGACGACATATTTTCGAGTGGTTCGCCGTGCGCGCGATGCTCCCTTTCTTGCGTAGCGCAGGGCGCCACCTGTTGAAATCAACCGATCGACAATAGACCTTATGGGCTCAATATGCCTCTAGTTTTTTTTATTCAATGTCTACATCGGGGGTGGGAGGGAAATTGGTAGGAAATGGAAGCCCATATTATCAGGAACAACTTACTATTTTTCACAAGCGGTAATGTACAATTATTGTACACTTATTATGGAGAACGTTCAGACTTCGGACTTTGTCATGTGCAGTGGTTTGATGCTTGTGCATGTACACAGTACACACGGACCGAAAGCAACTACATCATGTATACAGCGATTATGCGTAAAACCAAATACACAATAGTTTTGGCCCCCATTCAGCCCCATAATACATACCTTGTTTTGCCGCCAAAATAACCTAGCTTGTCGAAACACGATGTGGTATCAATTTCTATTTTTAGCAAATAAGAAGAACAGAGTTGTCCCCATACGATTACGACATGGGAATATAAATACATGTATACTGACTCAGTTTTGAGCGTAAGCAAACTGGTATCTGTATTTTATGACACTGTATTTCGTTGGTGTACCATTGAACTATGAACTTCCTGCATTGTGTTTGGGCTATTTCAACATTCCCTTTGGGGAAATCCCCGTTACACTGATGAGAAATAGGTTTTTTTTCTCGATCAATCGACGGCTGTTTAATGTTTTATTTAAAAAAGTTTCACGAGAAATTTGAATTTAGGTCACTATAGATCGGGGCGGACCTACGTCACAGGTCAGCGCGCCGATGAAAACAATACGCGCTGACACTGCACTGTAGCATACAAGACTGCGCGCGCGATCATCGTTTTTACCGGCGCGGTGTACGTATTATGACGCGTTTTTATGACAGTTCCCGGATGTCCGCCCCGATCTATACTATGTTGCAGGAAGAAAAAAAAGGGGCATACAGATCTAGGGGTCAGTATCTATATGCTTCAGCAGTTGGCTAATGTGATGATATTAGTAAAATTGGGCCAACAAATAACAAATAAAATACTAGACTTCCTAAATTAATTCCCAAATTGCATAAGAGTGGTGCTTGGGTTCGAACCCGACCAGGAACATGGTGTTTGTGCCCTTGGGCAAGACACTTAACTACAATTGCCTCTCTCCACCCAGGAGTATAAATGGGTACCTGTGAGGGTCGAGGCCGATTGAGCGCCTATAAACGGCTGCCGCGTGGTCCAGGGCCTGATGAACGGGGTAATAATTATTGTAAAGCGCTTTGAGATCGTTGATACGATGTAAAGCGCTATATAGGCCTAAGCATGAACATTGTTATTAATATTATGAGTGCAGAAGAAGGCATCGTACATTTTAAAAATTCCCCAGGATGGCACACTCGCACCCTTCTCTTACCCCCCTATCCTTTTCCCTAAAAGCTAGACCCTGCCAGCCATACTACATGTACCAAGATACCCGAGACATCATAAGCCCGTCGCCACGCGGCGTGCGGTAAAGATCGGACGGGGATACTAATCGACCAGCTAGCGTATCTGTTTCGTATAGTGTCGAGTAGCGCGCCCGAAGCTACCGTAAATCTCCCCCGGCTTTGGAGACAGCGGGCGGGATCAGGGATACGCTCACAAAGTGATGACCAACAAAGTTCGGCCCCGATCCTATCAGTCTTTTACATCGATCGATCGGTCTTTTACATCGATCTATTGGTCTTTTACATCGATCTATTGGTCTTTTACACCGATTTATCGGTCTTTTCACTTATTGGTGTTTTACATCGATTGCTCGGTCTCTTAATCGATCGATCGAGCAGTCTTTTAAATTGACGATCGATAAAAAAAGAGCGATGAAAAAAATAATTAGTTTACATTTATGTGCGCACACAGACACCCCATGTCCTGTAGTATACGCAGTCTAGCCGGGTAAGGACACGTTGTTATTTACCAATCAACGACTATTTAAGAAAATTGACTGGCCACTGCCAGTCCCCTCGTAAAAATATTCAGCTCCTTCGAGCACTGTCCTCGTTAGAGATTGGCTTTGCATTTTGGGCTTTGCAAAATTCAAATTCCACCAAAAATTATTTGTAAGGTAATTGAATAATGAATTGAATGATGAATTTAAATAAAAATATTGAATTAAAAAATTGAATGATGAAATTTGAATGATGAAATTTGAATGATGAAAATTGAATGGTGAAATTTGAATGGTGAAATTTGAATGGTGAAATTTGAATGATGAAATTTGAATGGTGAAATTTGAATGGTGAAATTTGAATGGTAAAATTTGAATGATGAAATTTGAATGGTAAAATTTGAATGATGAAATTTAAATGATGAAATTGTCAAATTTAAGTGCTCAAATCGTTTCGAGGGTGCGGGCTTGATACTGATTAACATAAAACAGCGACATGAATTTTGAAAAGAAGATAACGCATAATAATGTACCCCCTATAGGCTAACGACAATTTACATGTTTAACCTTTATGGGAATTGTCTAGCTCTAAATACCTTTTTCCTGACATTTCAGTTCTTGTGACGGTGGGGATTAAAATATACTTGGAAAAAAAATCTTTTCCAGTTCAGGCCTAATATTTTTTTTTTAAATGCGCATAAAAATACCTAAAATGTGATCTCATGTGTCGCATCTGCAAGTACGGTCGCGTCCTTCTGGGCCGGCAGCTGCGTATAAGCCACTGTCCGCCGCAGGATCCCCGGGCAGTTATAGTGACTTTTGTAACCTTTTCCCGGAGCGAGTGTCGGGTTCGTGAATGGCACGCTCCGCACTACACTGGCGGATTATAGGGATTGGACGTGAATGATGTATACGAGTCAGCTACAACTAAAGGCAGTTTGGACCACAGCTCTGAGAAAAGCGATGTTTTTACACAATTCTTCTCAGATAGCGGACATTGACACTTGTATCTACAGGAAAATCCTATTTCAGCACGTCTCAGAAGAGCTGTACAGTCCTTCATGAAGAAAAAAAGACTTAAAGTTTGTGATCACAAACGCCCTACAGGTTCGCTCTGCAAATACTTCACCATGCACGCGCAAGGACAATTTTACTGGTGGAATATCTCTCCAAACTCCCTAAAGTTGCCGAGAGGTTTGCTACTAAATCTGCAAACTGTGAGCCGTGATCTGAAAGGCGTGAGTGTGATTCACTAGGGGGCCTTTAGTGATGGCTTAGTTGAATATCTCCTGTAGTCCAACCTTTCTTCTCTGAATGTCATTATAGGAGAGAACCGAGTCGGGACATTGACACCTGAGTAAGGTTGAACGGTGCTAATATAGCAATCGATGCCAGGGAATTATCAGGTTAGGAAACCAGACTAGTTGGCCACTGGCATCCATTCAAGGATGTGTAACAGTATTGTAACAAAAATGTGGACTAACTAAATTTAATAAATTTTAAGGCAGTGTTTGAAAATAGTCAGGTATTTCCAACGGTTGCTGGCCGGGATCGTTATAGAGTTCAAATTCTACTTTTCTTGAAAACCACGCATCACATCAGGTGCCGTGATTTCACAGGATGCTTGAGACTGTTATTCACTTACAGTCAAGTAAGGTATTTCATAATAAATCGGTATTTTGTAAATGTTTGCAAACTGTATACTATACCTTTAACTATTCTGAAATGAAATCTTCACGTTTAATCAAGTTCCATGTAAAACAATTTGCTACTTTTTGCAGTGTATCCCAGTGTAGTTCTAAGGTTGCTTGTGTACCTCCTTGAAGCAAGCATAATGCCGTCAGACCGTCACCTATTTTCATCGACCGTATTTTGTCGTCCGACTACATGATTCACCGAGGAAGCGCAACCCGACGCGGGGAAGTATTGCCCGCGTCGTAACTTAAGAGCGCGTCGCAGGTATAACTGTCTCGCTAAACGGATGCAGTGGCGCTTATTCGAAGTAGAAAGCACGAAAAGAATTGACCTAAATATTAAGATATTAAAACATTATTCACCAAGTGAAACATGCGTGAACGTATGGGCAGTCCGTTAAGTTTATTCTGAATCTTAGTCGTGGTACAATGATTGACAACTGCGATTGACAGTTACCGAAAAAATGTTACTATTATAAATTGGCATCTACATAGGCCTATACACATTTATGAAACTAAACAACGTTCAAAACCAAAATGTGCTCTCATAGTATTGTATATGCTATTCACTGTATGCGCATGAAAACCGACTATTGAAACAGTTTATGTTAATCCATTTAATGCCACGCGATTCCTATTTGGCCTTAAAACAATTATTGGGATATAGATATTCCTACACTCTAAAAACAGATTGGTTAAAAGACCAACCAATCTAATTGGTTGACCCCATATTGGTTGTTTTTAACCAATGTGTTGGTTAAAGCGTAACCAATGCGTTGGTTGTCCGTCAACCAGTCATATTGGTTGACGGTATCAACCAATCTATTGGTCATTTATAACCAATATATTGGTTGTCCTTCAACCAGTCATATTGGTTGAGCTTGTAACCAAGGTATTAACCAATATATTGGTTATTCATAACCAATATGTTGGTTGTCCTTCAACCAGTCATATTGGTTGAGCTTGTAACCAAGGTATTAACCAATCTATTGGTTATTCATAACCAATATGTTGGTTGTCCTTCAACCAGTCATATTGGTTGAGCTTGTAACCAATTGTATTAACCAATCTATTGGTTATTCATAACCAATATATTGGTTGTCCTTCAACCAGTTATATTGGTTGAGCTTGCAACTAAGGTATCAACCAATCTATTGGTCATTAATAACCAATATGTTGGTTGTCCTTCAACCAGTCATATTGGTTGAGCTTGAAACCAAGGTATTAACCAATCTATTGGTTATTCATAACCAATAGATTGGTTGGCCTTCAACCAGTCATATTGGTTGAGCTTGTATACAGCAACTGACCAATCAGAAGTGAGAACATTTGTTTTGACAATAGTCGATGTTAAATTGTAGTATTTAGTCCAAAATGCACTTTTTTGGCCTTAATATGTAATTATTCAAACGATTCCATGATTGAATTTAGATTTTTGTACAAACATAGTGAAAAATTCACATTACATTTCCTTTGTATTCAAATTTTGACATTATTCATAAAAAACTAGCTGTGACTTCGTCGTGGACAAAAAAAGCGAACTATAAAACTAACAACGGCAGTAGCTAAGTTTGTAGTAAGTGTTCAGTAGGTAATAGGTTATTATTGTATTTATGTGTATTTGCAGTGTGTAATAAGTTAATTCCATTGGTATTATTTAATTACGTAATTTGTCCACGTAGGAACCAATACATAAAAACAACCAATAGTATTGGTTGTAGCCTAACCATTATAAATTGGTTGAATTAACCAATAATGTATTTTTGCATTTGTTATAACCAATGCAATTGGTTGCGTGTTAACCAATATGAATTGGTTGCAGCCCTACCATTATGTATGGTTAGTGCTATAACCAATATGGATTGGTTACGTGGTAACCAATACAAATTGGTTGGAGTCCTACCATTGTGGATTGGTTAAATTAACCAACATTGCATTGGTTGGTTTTATAACCAATATGGATTGGTTAAATAGGTAACCAATGTCATATTGGTTATTTTAACCAATATTTTGGTTATCCACATATCTACCAACTGGATTGGTTGAAATCGACCAATATATTGGTTATTTTCAACCAATCTGTTTTTAGAGTGTATGTTAAAGGTAGTATACACCATTGGTAATTGCTTGAATTATCATGAATGGGTAGATTTGGGGGTTGTATTTCATAGTAAATATCGTTTAACTGACTTTTCCGAAGTTTTACAATCATAGATGCCGGGAAAAGCACGAAAAACAGCGTTTGTTTTCAACCGGGGTCGAGCCGTTATATTCTTAGGTTATCTTTGTTTTTTTCGCGATCGCCGTCCGGCGATCGCGAATTTGTCTATATAATTTTTTTGTTTTTGAATAATTACAGGATATCTAGCACAATCCTTTTGCTGAATGCCTAGAATCATTATTTACTTTCAACTGAGTAAGATATTTCTTAATAATTCGGTAGTAAATATTTTTGATATCTGCAAATGGTGTATACTACCTTTAACCATAGAGAATCGGCGACCTTTATTACCGAATGATAGAGATTTCACATAGAGCAACTTTAATCTATACACACAAACTTATATCTAGCGGTGAATTGCGTCTATTGCATTTGCACAATCGCGTTTGCAATCCGTTTTGTGTCGTTGCGTACTGAAGCCAATTATAGAGAATAAGCCATTACCTCGCCAGAGAGACGGGCAAAGAACAGGGGGAAAAAATACATTGAAAGGGACATCAAGGCTGTTTCATAAATTATGCATTGAGTACGCATTTACGCACGTACGGCTTAACAAAAACGAGAGCCATGTTTCCCTCAACGAAATAATAAGTGGCCGTACTTGTCCAGTGCCAGTGTTGTGCCCGGGGCACGAATTATGTTATCCCAAACGACATCCGAATGGAAGGATTGCCGAATGGACCACAGCGCGCCATTCGTCATTTTACGAATGGCGAGCTGCATTTGTTCAGACCTAGTGGAGGACAAAAGGACAAGTGCGAATGTAACAACGTATTTAATATAGCTTATTCAATACGTTCCCTGACCGACATACCATTGTATTGTCAACATTCCTTTACTGGCTTTCTTGATTTTACAAAAACACAACATTCGTTTATACAATAATGAAACATTCCTGGGGTGTTGGTAATGGTAGGTTAATAATCATTCTCGCCATTCTTACCTACGAATAGCGCGATCCTCGTGTATATTCTACTCGT
Source organism: Crossaster papposus (assembly GCA_037893245.1). Classification (NCBI taxonomy): domain Eukaryota; kingdom Metazoa; phylum Echinodermata; class Asteroidea; order Velatida; family Solasteridae; genus Crossaster; species Crossaster papposus. The sequence continues at coordinate 384,124 of JBAIAA010000182.1, forward strand.
TATAATGCAATGAATTATCATCTCCAAAATAAGACGTTCCGATGAGATTAGAGGTTGTGGGTTCGAAGCCTCGACGTTGCTGGGTTTTTTTGTCCAAATTTGTTTTCTTTTTAAATGTTGCGGCTATGTAGAATTTTTTTTAAAGGAAAATAAAGTCCAAATGTCATTAGGTTTATTTTGTTTTTCATTCATGGTTCTGTTTTTAAAAAAGAAGAAGAATGTAGTAGTAGGCCTATCCTGACGATAACTTCAGCGGTTGTGTACAAAGTCTATAGAGGTTTCTCAAATTCCTCAATTATTTCCTAACAAAATTGGAAATGTTTCTCAGTCCCAGATTCATGTCTTTTCAACATTTGTGCACTGATTGACCTTCATTGAGATTAAAGTAAAGCGTCAGGTTGCAACATTCTTTTCAGATTTTATTTTTTATTTTTTTTTTTATTTTTTTTTTGGGGGGTAAGTTCGTAATCTCAGCGTACACCTTCGGATGTCGTTTAGAAAAAATATAAATCGCCTCCGGAGAAATTGTCACTATCCCTCCCTGCCCGAGATGCTTCAGCCCCGCCACCTTCCGGCAAACCTCCTGCCTGCTTCCGGTACGGATAGAATGTCCCCACACACTTCCCCTTCCCCTTCACTTCCTTCTTGCGTACGATGCTACATTCGGTCAGCGCGTTATATACGGCGCCGTTGTTTACCTCCTAAACCCCTCCCCGCGAGTCCATTAGTGACCCGTCGCGATATCCTTCGCTCGCGCTATGTCCCCCATCACACGCTGTTTTCCTACTTCGTCCCTAGGTCCTCTCTCGGCCACATTAGCCAGATATATCACCGTTGCCAGAGTAACCGATTGTACACTTTCTCGCATTGATCCGGTGGGATTTGGCCGGAATGAAATCTAAGCCCTTATCGCTAATCGTATCGAACTACTCCAGAGATCAACTGAGCTTATGACCGCTGGGTTGTGTGTCCTTATGCAAAATGATAAATTAAAACCTATGAGCAAAGGTAATGTATACGGTGTGGCAATCAACTTAATTTCATGAAAGAGTATGATTTGATCGACGTTCACCGAGCTTGACGTACGAGACAACAGATAAAACAAAGTAAAGGATATTACTATTGATCTTCATTTTATTATAAATGTAGATCAATCATTACTAAGGTAACGGGCGTTGCACCCACGAATTGCGTAATGACTTTTGGCCGGCCACGCGCGGCCCTGTATCGGTTCGTAAGGCCTAATCATAATCGCGCACGCACCACTGAGGCTAGCGCTCATTAACTGAACGCGCAGTTGCGCGTTTCCATTACTGCATTCCTCTCCGTGTTAAGTGAGCGTTTATGACGTAGTCACTTACGAACCGGATAGACCCCTCGCACCCGACGTCACATCTTGAGGGCAGATCTCTGCTTCACTGCGATACACACGCACAGCGTTCTACTTTCGCTGCCACTAATTTTAAATGGCAAAACCGTCATCCATGAGGGCGCACTTAGCGGGCACGGTGAGATGCTGCAGTATTTTACGGAGATCGCGTACAACGGTCTTGGGTATATCTCATCTCAATACTGAGATAGATTTTTGTCACGACCAAAACACTAAAAGAAAAGTGCAAATGACTGTGTTATTAGGAGACTGATAAGATTATCTTTTTGCCGAGATCAAAACGTTAGGCCTTCTAGACCTAGTCCGAAAGCTAGCAGATGGCTCAATTTGTATTCAGTTTAAGGTAGCAAGGATACACTATTGGCAATTGCTTGAATTATCAGGAATGGGTGAATTTGTGGGGGTTGTATTTTTTGGTAAATATCGTTTAACTGACCTGCCCGAAGTTTTACATAGATGCTGAGAAAAGCAAGAAAAACGACGTTCGTTTTCGACCGGCGTCAGGCAATGGTTCTTATGTTGTTCTTGGTGTGTTTTTTGCGATCGCCGTCGGAACAATAATGTTACAGAATAATAGCGCAATCATTTTGCTGGATGTTTACAATCATTATTTACTTTCAAATAACTAAAATTTCTCAATAATTTTTTTTAGACATCTGCAAATGGTGTATCCTACCTTTAAAGTATTTTTTGTAGTAGTTTCTTTCTATTATTTTACTCGAAGTCAACATAGAGAAATATTGTATACATAATTCAGTTAAGATCCTTGTTTTGAAAAACACCAGCAAACTTTTGTTGTGACCGTCAAACCAGCAAAACGAGTCGCGAGTCGCCAGAGCTACTTTCGAGTAATTGAGTAATAAGGCTTTTAACATTATCCTACACATGGAAATCAATACGGAGACAGTCACCCCTTTCACGTGAATAACATCTATATATTATAAAGGGTCAACCTAAGTGATACACCAAACGGAGAAGCATAATTGTCCCCAAAACTCATTTCGAGGGAATCGGTTTTATGCTTAGTGAAAGTTCATTTTTATAACATAGGCGCATCTCGTTCTAACATGCAGACCGCGGAATCTACATCCTCCTCACATTCTTAGAAGCCTCTTGTATAAAAATAGAAACACTAGTGTCTGTCACGCCCCTTACAAGTACAGCGTTCGATCACTGAATCTCATGCCTAATTTAAGAAGCTTTCAACAGTCGCAGCTAACCGCCTAACAAGATCAGATACGATCGTTGTGGCGAAAACAGACGAGAGAGAATCGAAATGCAGCCGTCTCCATCGCACGCAGCGAGAGATGCAATGCCGAGATTATATAATTGGCATACTCGGCCTCTTGTCTCCTAAACAGTCTGCCCTTACGTCGTCAGTGACGGTTGCATACTAGACAGTGTTCCAGAGCGCGATGACCGATAGATCTGCGACTGGGAAAAAGATCACTTCCAAATACATGTCAACAAGAAAGAAGAAACTCGCTTGGGGCCTTGAGGTTTCCAACTGTCGCATCCCGTATATCTCGGGCACGAGTCTCGCGATCTGATCCGCTTGGTAATCAGTCCAGCTCGTATACATTACTGGAAATGGCTGCTTGTTTGCGCGCACAAGGGGTGTTTTGGTAATTCTGGACGAAGTCGGTGGATAATCGAGGAGCCTGCTAGCTACATTATACGCGTTCTGGGACTTTCCGCGGTTATGGGTGCCAAAGTGCACAGTCGTAGATGAACACAATCCAGGGGTTAAATAAGAAAACACTCAAATATTCAACAGAGGAAGACTAACCAGAGGAACAAATAATGGTACCGCCATCGGCTTCGCGCGCGCTGTATGCGTTCTTAAAGACAACACACGCATGTGTGCTATGTTTACGTTAACGTCCAATACCGTAAGAGCTACAAAGTTGGCAAAGGCGAATCATTGCGCACCGGCCTCCCCGCATGCGCATTATACTGACACGTCCGATAGGCTCAGCACGTACACCGGATAACTGAGACCGGTCACACCGGTACCCCCAGCGGGAGAAACTTTTAGTCAACCATTAATACTCTGTGACATTTACCATGATAATCATAATAGCACCCGTCTCTTGTTCCTTTCGTATAGGACTATTGGGAGCGGTTTCTAGTTTGGCGTCGTACGGTGGGTAATGGGATATCAGAAGTAGTGTGGTAGCCTGCGAGGCGGTGCGCATGGCTTGGCGGCCGGGGATCGGATCGAGCTAGTAACGTGCCGTGTGGTATTGCTGCCTTCCTAGTATAGATGTAAGGAGTCACAAGTAAGCAGGCTACCTGCCCAATCAGCATACCGGAACTAAACTCATGCACATACACTCAAAAGACAGTGAACTCGTCTTGTACGCAGAAACACCATTTTGAGTCGGATAACTAAAGAGTGCACCACACTAATTTGGATGAGAATTTTTGAGCAAAATCATTACTAGCATGGAAAGTGCACACACTACTTTTTTTGAAAAGGAGACAGTTTGGTCGTGTAAATACATCTGAGGATCAACTTCCTGTTTGGGGGCTTCCATCTAAAGGCAGACTTGATAAAATTACGCTTGAAAAGTGGGTCCAGTATTTGCCAGAGAAAGTGGAGTGATATCATTTGTAAAATGGCAGCAAGCAGTTTGGGAAGTATCCCTTTTTGGGAGGCGAGTTTGTTTTGGTTTGAGTATTTAAAAGTGTAATTGGATACCCCGTCCAAAAATGAATAGAACTTGAAATATGAAGGATCAGACAATAATTTAATATTTGTTGACATACCCTTCTTAGAAAATTAGATCCTCCGCACATTGACTCTTCGCCTTAAAACACAGTGCAACATAAAAGACTGTCAAAAATATAATTGTAAAAGCTACTGACCTTGCCGTCTTCTTGGCCTCGGTTGTCGGGTCACGAGGTCAGGCCTGGCATCGCTATCAGCTATAGTGGCAGAAGTGGGATGTCCTGTCCTATTCCCATTACCTGAAACGACATGCAGATAATCTTGTATACGGCGAGCGAGAGGTATACTTGGGGTGGGGATTTGGGTCTACGGTGAGAGGTATACTTGGGGTTGGAGATTTGGGTCTACGGTGAGAGGTATACTTGTGGTGGGGATTTGGGTCTACGGTGAGAGGTATACTTGGGGTTGGAGATTTGGGTCTACGGTGAGATGTATACTTGGAGTGGGGATTTGGGTCTACGGTGAGAGGTATACTTGGGGTGGGGATTTGGGTCTACTGAGAGAGGTATACTTGGGGTGGGGATTGGGTCTACGGTGAGAGGTATACTTGGGGTTAGGGATTTGGGTCTACGGTGAGAGGTATACTTGGAGTGGGGATTTGGGTCTACGGTGAGAGGTATACTTGGGGTTAGGGATTTGGGTCTACGGTGAGAGGTATACTTGGCGTGGGGATTTGGGTCTACGGTGAGAGGTATACTTGGAGTGGAGATTTGGGTCTACGGTGAGAGGTATACTTGGGGTGGGGATTGGGTCTACGGTGAGAGGTATACTTGGGGTTAGGGATTTGGGTCTACGGTGAGAGGTATACTTGGAGTGGGGATTTGGGTCTACGGTGAGAGGTATACTTGGGGTGGGGATTTGGGTCTACGGTGAGAGGTATACTTGGGGTGGGGATTTGGGTCTACGGTGAGAGGTATACTTGGAGTGGGGATTTGGGTCTACGGTGAGAGGTATACTTGGGGTGGGGATTTGGGTCTACGGGGAGAGATATACTTGGGGTGGGGATTTGGGTCTACGGTGAGAGGTATACTTGGGGTGGGGATTTGGGTCTACGGTGAGAGGTATACTTGGGGTGGGGATTTGGGTCTACGGTGAGAGGTATACTTGGGGTGGGGATTTGGGTCTACGGTGAGAGGTATACTTGGGGTGGGGATTTGGGTCTACGGTGAGAGGTATACTTGGAGTGGGGATTTAGGTCTACGGTGAGAGGTATAATTTAGTTGGAGGTTTATCTAGTTTGTTTAGTTGGGGGTTTATTAATTTAGTTGGTCTAAACCAGCATCTTGCCGATATACCCCCTCCCACCCTTCTTGAACCAAATCTGGAACAGCCCCTACAAGATGCTTATTCTCCTATCCGTTATAGCGCGCACTGCATGACTGTGTACTGATCTTGAAGTTACAAAGACGAACCTATATCGTGCACTTCACAGGCCACTATACTAAAGAAGCCTCGACTACAAGCAGTACTTTAAACAAAACCTTATTTACAATGGCAAATTGACAACCGCATTGACCGTGAAGGTAAATTAAGTTATGTGTGTTTTCCATTCCGTCCGCTAATGCATTTTAAACGCCTTTTCAGCCCTTCTTCTGGTAGCAACCTTTATAATAATACACTTGTGAATTGTGCCGATGTCAATGCATTGGTGCAATGTGCGCATCATGCATCAATATTAATGTTTGCCTTCACAGACATAATGTTGGCCCTGTAACATCAGCATAACGCCAAAGAGAAAACACTCCGCTTTAAGTTATGGAAAAACAGGCCCACATATTGAAAATATCTTGCCTCCACTACAAGTAGTACAGATTTTAATCATTTCTCAAGTTTTGCCTTCGATGAGCGGGCTGCATCATTTTTTCTACATTTGAAGCAGGATTATACAAAAGTCGAAAACAACGGGTGACCAGGAATCAAGGACCTTGTGGAGTTGAGTCTGCTTGATGCAGCGTGCATTATCGGGCCGCGCAGCTCGGGGGCCGGGTACGGCGCGGCGCGCCTGGACCCGTTGGCAACAGAGCCGAACGCCGATTAATTGCCCGTGATACGAGGTCAGGTCACTTCGGTAGCCACGTCCCACACGGCGGCTTGGTAACTCTAAACACTAAACATCTTCACTTCAGGAATCCTGTTCTCCAGTGATTTCCGGACTGCATTATACTCACCCGCGAGGTGTTTCTGCGAAACTGCCCGAGGCATTTTATAAATTTGATTTACATACTAAGCGTCAAATCAATATTAATGTTTGCTCTCACTGATGTGTATTCATAAACTGTATACCGACCGTTGTCCCGAGGGATTCTTTCGACTACAAATCACTGACTCGAACCATGGAGGAATAAGAAGTTTCCTCCATGCTCGAACACACGACCTCCTGTGTTCTAGTGCAGACTAACCACTCAATTAAACTACTCTTGTGATGTTGGTTAGATCTACTGTTCGGAAAAGTGCCGATTCTTTTCACAGAATGTACACCCAGAAAACGTAACACGGAGTCGAGATGGGGCAAAGTTTTCACATATTGAACTCAACAGTGAACAATGGACTGTTTAATTTCCATTGAAAAATAATCACACCTGACAAAAATCCTGAACCACATCGCCATCTTGATAAATGATACCTACGCTCCATTGTGAAATGAAGCCATTTCAGAGCCCAATTTTATGATCCTAAATTTGCAGAAATTTGATTTTCTAATGTCATATATGGCTCTCATAAAATGCAGGATAGAAAATGTAAGGGTATGCAAATTGTAGAGCCTATTTACTGGCCTAATGTAATGGCCCTGTCACACTATAACGTTTTAGGCAAACGCGTGAGTAGCGCGTTAAAAATAGTTGATACGCTGGCAAACGCTGAACTTCCACAGAAAAAGTCAAGTTGAACCGTGATTTCAGCGTGTCCATAACGCGTTAATAACGGGTTCAAAGCGTTCGCCAGCGCGTGAATAACGCGTTAGTAACGCGCTCGACGACTGATGAACGACTGCCCAGCGCGTGAGTAGCGCGGTCCAACGCGCGCCAGCGTACGGCAACGACCACATGATTAGTTATACAAAAAGATGAAGCGCTACCACAGTAATGGCCCTGTCACACCAGAACGTTTTAGGCCAACGTGTTGAAATTTCGGCAACACGCGGGTAAACGCTGACCAACGCTAGGCCAGCGTTCGCAACGCGCTGAGCGCGTTACCCACACGCTGGAACACGCTGTCACACGCTGAGACAAAAATACGTTTTTCAACATACCTAAAAAAAATGAGCGTTTGCCAGCGTGTGACTGCACACGCTAGCGGCGCGCAAGAAGGCCGTTACTCACGCGTCAAACGCGCTAGACGATCGTTACCAACTCACTACTCTCACGCTGGCGACCCGCTGTCGTATTTTTTATATAAATCAGTGATGCGTTCATTACACGCTGAGCGCGTTCCTCACACGCTACTTACGCGCCGGCATACGCTATGAACCCGTTATCAACCTGTATGAACACGCTGAAATCACGGTTCCACTTGACTTTTTCTGTGAAAGTTCAGCAATTGCCAGCGTATCAACTATTTTTAACGCGCTACTCATGCATTGGCCTAAAACGTCCTGGTGTGGCAGGGCCATAACCAGCGTGTCGCAAGCGTACGCCGGCGTACGCCAGCGTGTGAGTAGCGGGTTGATAACGATCGCCTAGCGTGTTCGACGCGTGAGTAACGAATCTAAAACGCGCCGCCAGCGTGTGCAGTCACACGCTAGCAAACGCTGGAAATTGTAGCTATTTTGAAAAAAACAAAATTCCTCAGCGTGTGACAGCGTGTCCCGGCGTGTGAGTAACGCACTAATCGTGTTGCTAACGCTGGCCTAGCGTTGGTTAGCGTTTGCCAGCGTGTTGCCAAAATTACAACACGCTACTCACGCGTTGGCCTAAAATGTTCTGGTGTGACAGGGCCATTATCTGGCCGTGTACCTTGTCTCAACACGCGTTGGTCGACGGTCGACGTTTCTTTCTCGCATCATTTATTATTCGTGCGCGTTAAATGTCATTACAGGAACGACTTTTACAACGGAATTGAGAGGGCCCAGCTATCGCATTAATTTCCCGCCAATACTTGCTGCTTTACCGTTTTAGTAGCCAACAATCAGCAGAAAATAGATGACCGAAATAAAATTTCAAATGCTCGTGAAATCTGTTTGATTTGGTAAAAATAAATATACACTGCGTATCTCGTGTTGCCAGATTGCCGCTGTTGTCATCTGCTTCCACAGAAACACACATTTAAAATGGCTCGCATTTTCGCGCCAGATACAATTGTGCAGTAGACATGCCACCCAATTAAGGACGTAAGTGTGTAGTCTCTGCCATCTCAACTTACTTTACTCTGGCTAGTCTTGGCTCCACCGGAACTAATAATCACAGTGAAACTCGACCGTGGCTTCCGAGAGCTGAAACATTGGGGCTGATGATATAATACTGACTGCTGAGTGAATGTTAATAATGTTCTCTTTCACTGGCGACAAGGCTATGCACCAATCTAATATCATTCACCACCTGCAGAACTAAACCGGAATGTTTGCACAGCTGAATGTTGCGCCAGTATCAAGTGAAATATCATGAGATCAAACGGAGCTCTGCTCGCAATAACTACACATTTTGTGATGCCGTAAAAACAAAGTTTGAATCAAAATATCCATTGTACACCCACATTGAGCGACGTTACCCCCAGTTTGCATGGTTGCTGTTTAAACCCCTAGAATGTGTGAAACTTCGTATTGAAATTTATGGATTTAGCGCTGCTATTATTGGGTTTAATGAAGGAATCTTATAACTCCTCTCTTGTCGGTCACAATAGTCATTCAGTCCCAAAATAAAAACCCATTACGATTTTATTTTCTAATGTCTGTGTTATTTGACTTAATTGTGTTGAACTTAATTGAGTACAATCTTTTTAACTCAAAAGTAGAGAGGGTTGTTAACTTTGTGGCGCGTTTGATACCCTGACCATCTTCCAAATATATAAGGTTATTCGATCGTGTTTCCCAAGATAACTTTAATGTCCAAGTATGTGGGGAAAACACTGGCGAGTTGATGTAAGCTTGGAGAGGTAGACAGAGACGGGCCACTTGGGAACAACGAACGACCTCTTTGACAGGCCCGTTATGTATCGCTTCGCAGCAGGTCTCAATTTATTTGGAGCCCACTCTATAGGCGCTTCAACACATCCAGTTCGCCACGCGAAATTGGCAAAAAGCGCTCAGAGATTGCGGATGAACTTCGGGAGACGACACTGTCTTTTGGCCAGCTTGGATGAAGTTGCGGTTTATCATGTACGGACAGCATTTTCTGACGCCAGTAAAATAGTCGCTTCAACAACAACAAAAATCAACGGAGACGAAGAACTGTTATTCAATCTCCTGCAACACATATCTTTCTGCGATTACTTCATTATTGTGTCGACTCATTTCGTGACCGGTCTGCAACTGTTCCATTGCCGTTAGCACCTCAAGGAATACAGCCAGGGGCTAAATTAAATTTTAATCCCCCAAATTGTTAGTTCTTTTGATTCGAGATGTCAATTTTGTTTACATCCGACGCACAAAATCGCTTTGAAAATTCCTCTTACTAAGCAAATAGTAATAACCTTCTTCATATTAAGAGACTCTAAAAACGATTTCACATTAGTAATTCCAGCTTAAAATACGTGAAATATCGCGAGATTTGGCCTAATTTTTTGGCCTGAAAATACACTTTTCTTGTAAAATGTACTTTGGTTTGAATCGTCTTAAAGAGGCTTTACATACCCCAATCCTTCGTCTAACTTGGGTACACCATGGAGGAATAAGAAGGAAGGTATACACTGACCAGTATATAGACCCGAAGGGTGTCACTACATCCTCTCTATATAAACAATGGAAATGTGTATGCACCGTAGACGCTTCGAGTTCAACATAGAGTAATATGCGATCACATAACGGATATACTGTCTACAGCTCGGTTCACGTACTTTTGTGCTCTAGGGCACTTCTCGCTGTATTGGGCACGTAAAGATAACATAATGAATTCCAATGTGTAGCACTCAACGCGGGTCGTTTTTGCCTCGAGTTATCTGCGTAAGACAAATATAAAAATAGTTTCTTGATCAGAAGTATATAATTAAAGATTTAAAGGGATTTAAAGGGAATGTAAAGAGGCAGTAATGTAGAACTATAATATTTCGTGTAAATAATGTGTCTTTCCAATAACGTATCGAATACTCGCATAGGTAGGAAACATTCAGCGCAAACTTTGTTTAATTATTCAGACGGGTTCAGTCGTTACCTCCTTCTGGTATTTATTCCACCATACAATTCATAGCGCTTTGGTAGGCATGCCGAAACCTGGAAATAACTCTGCCATTACGCTTGGAGGGTTAGGTTTCCATACTATTAGGTAAATCACCGATTACTAAAACCATAGGGTCTGGTACCTAGTTTCCCCTTAAGCGAGGAACGCATGGCCGCCTCGCAAGGCACCCGTCTTGGTGTTGACATTTTGTTCTTGGTATACGCGCGGTAGTGGGACGGTTCTAATTCAATTGTGGCTATAATCTCACACACGGTTGGTCTCCGTCGCCTTCAACGTTGACGCGCACCAGTTAACACTCCAGACTTCTCCCTTTCCTAATTGGCGTAATGATATTAAATTGTATCTCGCCCCAAGGTTGGTTCTGGAGCGGAAGTGGGACATTTCACGCCCATTCCTTCTGCGCCACTGTTCCATTCTTTCCCGTTTAGCAGCGCTGTATCCAATTATTTTTGGTTAGTAAAATCGCATCGCCGTTTCGAGCTTCCGTGGGTTTGAGATGATAGAATTACCGAGTAAAGAACGCATGGGTGAAATCAACATCCTCAAAGAAGGGTTGTTTTATTTAAACCGGGACGTCCGATGATCCTACGGCAGAGGGGGTGGTACATGGCTTTATTTGTATAGAGAATTTACCCACCAGAAAGATAACACAAGCAGCGTATAGCCTATGCCGCCATGCAAAAACAAGAATTTCAAAATAAACGCAGTTCTTGCGAAACCATAACAATATCTATACCTGCCGACGGCAAGTCCACAATACAAAAGGTTAGAAAAACACCCTCAATGATAAGACATTTACCTGTACGATTGTATCAAGACAATTTCACCCTATACGGCTTAAAAAGAACTCCCTCAAGTTCTCTGTTTTTCCTTGGAAAAAACAATCGTCCCCTTTTACCGTCACTTCTCATTCTTCGTCTTTGAGAGGCGAGTGAGAGCTTCGTTTATCTAAAAACACACAGAGGATACATTAAGCTACCGGCATCAAAGCTAGCACCGAGTATTAAATTAGGCCTCGTTTGGCCAAAGCTTTCCGAGTGATTTCTGCTCCCTCGATCGAGTGAAGAATGCTTTCATGGTATGGCGAGCGTCCACTTTCTTTTCTTCATTGTTTTAGCGGCGGAAGATTTCACACCAGTGGTGGATTAGAGGATGGGGAGGGGGTAGTTTGCTGGGGTTGCAAGACCCCCCCCCCCCCACCTGGCTGCTGAGCAAAAAAAATACGAAACTCCTGAAAATCGGTAGTTTTGATATACATTTATTACGTAATTTCCGAGTAAAGTGGCCAGAAATCACCTCAGATTGTACAATGCACAGAGCATCTGGAATAAAAACATATCGGGCCCCTTAAGCAGCTATAGACCCGGATCCCACGCCGTAATTGGCGAGACGCGCTCGCTTGCGCCAAGTTTGATAGGTAAATGGGACACAAATCCCATCATATGAGATATAGGTTGGATTTCTAATGGAGAAGAATTCCGCCCACCGCAATACTTGATTGTGAGTTATGAACTGATCTCCATTCCGCAACTCGCACTAGTTTGGGACTTAATACAGTAATTACCATCAGAAGATTGATGTATACGCTGAACCTCAGGCATTTTGAAATCGAATTCTATGTTGCCGATTGCCCGTCGGACTTCTAACAAAACGAACATTTTCATGAATGTTTTATTTGTAGCTGTTGAAAATGTTCGGTTTATGGTGATTCATGATGGTTTCCCATGGAGCAAATGTTTATTTTTAGAAAAAGCCTCTTCAACTGAAGACAGCATGCTTCGAATGGCATCACGGCAACAGCGCCCTTGGTTGTCAGAAAAAGAACATATTTTTTGTTTAAATGGTTTTTTTACCAATTTTTTTTAAAACTAAATTGTAACTCCGAACGAGATGTAGAGGAATGGAACTTTGCACAGCGTGTTCAAGTGTAGAATTCTCGCCATGTTGTCTTTACGCTTCAGCCAAATTTACCCAAAGTTCACATAATGCACGGTTGACCTCAGAAACTAAGTGTTACAAAATATGATTAAGCCGTGTCCGACTTATTTCGCCACCGCTTGAAATTACACACGATCATAATAAGGTATATAGCGGTTGCAGCCAATTTTCAAGTAATGTCAAGGTGCAGCCAAGTACGTCGGACACAGACTGCCGTTAGGCTCAGTCGTCAATCGCTGGAACAAAGTAAACAAGAAAAGAAAAAAAGAGACAACGTCAACAATCATCACGTTTGTTGTTATACGAGCCTCAATTTACACCTCTTACAAAATGAGTCTGTTCCTCGGAGTGCATCTCCCATCACCGAGAGTGTCACTCCCAATTTCCCTGCATGGGGGAAGATCGTCCCCCTGGGCAGGAGAGGCGGAAACCAGACATCTTCACAGCTTCTCCAAATATTTACTGGGTTACTGTCTGGGGCGGTCCTATGTAAAGTGTCCTCTCCTGCGGCAAGGATGGGTGCGCGCAGGGAGTCTGTATCGAGACACGAAGGGACAGGTAATATGTCTTTCCATGTAAGTAAACATCAGCACATTCGTCATTGAAGACAGGCATGAACATTTTCTTTTTTAAAGTCGCCACGATGTGCTACTGTTGCGCCAATTATTGAGCCATAGGTTTATACTTGAAAGGTTTACAAAAAAATGATGTTGGTAACACGGCTCAGATATCGATGCTGATTAACAATACTTGTTAATTTGTAATAATTATTATAAAAATCATTGCTATAAAAAAATATTAGCCATGTAACTATACAGTAAAATAGGGTAACTTTGGCACCCATGGTAACTATGGCACTGCATTCAATACATTTTATTTTATTGGTTTTACTTGCATTTTTTTAATTTTACTTGTATTTTTCTAAATGATCAAGAAAGAGTTGAACAATAATATCAAACTGGATTTTATGCGATATTTTATAAATTTCACCAAAATTACCCCTAAAACGATCTGGGTAAAGTTTTACGGTATAAACATTTTCTCCATAAAACCTGCCTGTCTCATTTTCACAATGTACAAATGTGTAATTTATCAATTTTACACACACTGTGGGTTGTAGATAAAGTGAAGAAATATACAAATTCGAATGTCCAGAATCCGGCAGCCTACATTCCATTGTTCTTGTAATTCATATTATTTTACTATTAGATGTAATGCAAAGCAGACAAAATACAAAGCCAGACTTGGAAGAAAATGGCCCAATGTGTACCCGTTGAAATGGTTGTTCATTAATTAAAGAAACTTTCTGTTTGGGACATCCGTGTAAATATTTAGGCATGGATGTATAGACAGAGGACATTTTCCGTTATTAAATTGGGTCCCGTATATACGTTCGAGACAGAGCGATCGGGTCTATACGTTCAGAGCGGGGCCGCTGAATACAAACGCATTTCCCATGCTAAATGTTTACCCTGCCATGTACAGTCTGACCCACGTTACAACAATAAACCAACGACCATTTTGCTAATAACTAATTAGACAAATGCGACTGGAGTGTACGGTACTGTTTTCAAGATCTTAACCAACGTACAAAGTTGGAGAGTTTGCGGACAAAGTCATGCATGTGAACTGACGGGCGCAGCGAATTTGCTAAGCATGCTAAGCATGTTTGTAACCCTATTTTTGCCGAAGAAGAATGTTCATGCTAAGCCATTTTTGTGTGTTTAGCAGCTCCATGAATTCGACCCTAGGTCTACCGGGCTTGCTAAACACAAAATCAGGACTGCCCAGTCTTGATGACTATTTGACACCGTTTTTAGTATCATTTTGTACGGAGACACAATGTCAAACCATCTCCAACGTATTCATACATGTTTGAAATCAAATATCCTACAGACACACAATTAGGAAAAAGCCAGCCCCTCGCTCCCTTCATCACCTGCCCAACTAATTTGATTACCCAACCCTCAAGATTTCCATTCCATTTTTTTTTCTTCCAAAAAAAAAAGAAATGTGTCGGAAGCTGTTGAAGAGTCCAGGCAAGAAACCCGATCCGGGGCCCCATGTGGTCTTGCCGAGTCCTGGCGGACAATTCGACACGCCTCGGTACGGATATATAACGGGGTGTCAAGACTAGAGAGAGCTGCATGGTTTACGAGAGAGGTGTCGGAAACTTAGAAGTTTGGGTGACGCGGGACTGCATTTTTGGACAGACTACCTGCTAGTGCTACTGGCGTTCTGCCCATTGGGAATTAAGGGAGTGTGGAAATAGGCTAACAAGATCGAGTAACCTGCCCGGAAACTATCGAGGGAAAGTACGAGAGATACAGCGGTAAATTATGAATTGGAAATCTGAAACAATGCTTGCAGCAACAGCATCACCTGTAACTTAGATGTAACGGCAAACATCGGTACTATAGCGCCGCAAAAGGCTTCGAGTTAAATGTTACTCAACATTTTACTTAACGTTGTCTTACTATGCAGTCGAGCAGTTGTTGAGTAATAAAATGCACAAACCCGTTGTCAATTCTGTTAACACAGTAGTTGGCTCATTAATTTTACTGACAGTTGGGTAATTATAATACTCAACAATTGGGTATTTCACTCATATGTTGATCATCGTATTACAGCAACTGTTGAGCATTTATAGGGGGGAGGAGTGGAGCTAATAACACTTGTTCATATAAAAAACAATCCTGTACATATGTGAACCCGTACATGTATTAATTACTGTTGGCGAATCGCTGGCCCGTACACAGCGATTTGCTAACAGTGTTATTCCTTACTTAGTAAAGGTTTTAAATAAAAGCAGTCATTAAAGGTAAGATATAACATTGGTGATGGCTTGAATTGTCAGCAATGGGTGGATTTGGGGTTGTATTTTATAGTAAATATCGTTTTAAAAAGGTGGTTATTAACAAAATGTTACCCCCATTTTGGGGCATTAAGGTATGCGGGCCAATGACGTAAAAACGTGGAAGCACCTGTGATTCCAACAGTTGCTGGAATTTACGTGATGATGTCTGATGTCGGATGTACCACAATTATTAATATGAGGCACCGTGGAGGTGTGTGTCTGTACGTTTACTTCGATCAAAGCATCCCCCATCGATCGGAGCATTTCAGCACTGAACACTGAGCTAATTCGGCACCAAACCGTTACACTTTTTAAGGGCTCTTTTCAACTGACCATTGAGCGTCCCGGGACTTAAACGAAAAAAACAGATCCACGAACAGTGTAAAGGGCTTTGGGTAAAGTGTCCCTTGTCCCATTTGCCTCGACTCGGACGGTATCTTCTCAAACCGCACTTGACAAGAAATTACTGAGTTAAAGGGCAAACAACGATCGCGAGTCGTGAGGACGCGAACAGACGGGGGGGGGGGGGGGGGGGGGCATCGTGTCCCATGTGCCGATCTACATTTCTTTAGAGTGCTCCAGTTTGCACGGTCATTAAAAGATAACCTCTCCAAGCACCTTTCCAAGAGCTAACGTCTCGGATAAATCCAGGTCAGCCCTCGCACACACACAAAAACAGATTCCTGGATTGATCAGATCCGATACGTCAAACGGCACCATCAAAGGCCGGCCAACACCACTTAAGTCTTGATAAAGATCTCAATGCACCTGGAATTCTAGCGCCGATTAGCGCGTCTTTGCCTACGCCGGGGTCGTGTAACGCATAAGCATGATCTTTCAACTGAAACCCCCCCCCGGGGATTTTTTTAAAAAGAAACGTGGCGCCTTGATTAATGCATGTTAATCTACGGGTAGTCTGAATTTTCAATTCCACCTGAAGAGCTTACGCAGAATAAATCACACGTTGATGTGTTGTTGCCATATATTTCCATATGGCAACGGGCCATACAGGAACAAAATCCCCGAAGAAGTTCTTCCCGGTGGTAGCTATATTCAACAAATAAATAAATGTTTAAATACGATCTCTATAGCGGAATGCCGTTGGGTATTATCCTTTGAAGGAAGTATAGGGCATACACCCACACGGAGATCACTGACGTAGTAGCTTGCATGTTATTTATAATCTTCAAGATCTGGTCATGTTTTAAAGGGAAACCTTCTTGTTTTTATGAGGGGGTTTATTTGAGGATTTACGTGATGAGATATTGCGTGGGGATTTGAGACTGGACGAGTCCGCCGTGAGGCACGTGTTGATTAGAGAAGATTCGTGAGATTTCAACATCGTATGCAATTATAGTGAGATACTAGGTCACTATGCGCTGTGTTATAGTTTGTGGCGTAAATCGGGGATAGTTTTCTTGTGAAGTTTCAACAAGGTCTGTGGAGCGTCTCGTTATGTTGTTTGGATACTGTCTCAAATCCTTACGACAATCGTCAAGTATAGCGAGTCGATTCACAGTACAAAAACAGCACCCAGTAACTTCGGGAGGTTCGCGTCGTCGGTGAGCCGACCGAAGGATGTTAGCAATAAATGCGCGGGCCGGAGCGCCCGGGAGGCCCTCGGTAGTTTCATTACTCCAACTAGAGAAGGAGAGAACAAAGATGTTTGTGTTGATGCAGGAGGATGGCGTTACTCGGGGAGTATCACATAATACACACCGTGCCGATGCGAGACTCCGAGACACCGCCCCGAGCTAGTGTGCCAAAAGCCGGCACAATGCCGAACAGCCGTCTCGGTAGAGTTTTCAAGAGTTCCTCCCTATTCAAGCTGGCCCGATACAATGGTTGGGTCCCACCTTATAACTTTGTCACAGAGCCGCCTAAAACCTTGTTACCGTATCATGTTGACAGCATGTGGGTAACCGTACACTGCCAGGCCGGATCATTATTATAAGCCAATCTCGTCAACATGATACTTCTCGAGTCCTGGACAGACATTGTTCAACATTATTTCTATATCGATTGCCCCGACCTCCTACAAGGGATTCATATTGATTCCCCTTCTCCCCAAGCGCAGTAACCTTACACTATGAACACGGGGACTTATGAATAAAACTTATGGCGCCTGGCCGACTTTCGTACCTTACGCAAATATTGGGATGGAAATACGACGCCCCAGTATACTGCGCACACGGTGGGTGTTTGTGCCGATGTGGTAAAGTCCATGAGAGGTATTGCGGTCAAATTAATTGCTTTATGAAGGGATTGGCCTGTTAAGATTAATTTTGTCTTTTGGACTTTCCGACAAAATGTCAAGGGTTGAGAGAGCGCCAAGAGTGAAAATCGTGTCGTGTTTCGTGCCGACGACAACAGCGACGGCGACATCACGACGAGAACGGCGACATCACGACGACGACGACGACGTAAAGCTTCCCAAGGACCGTTAGACGGATACAGGTATCACAGTTGTTCGAGAAGGCATTTCTATTTAAAACGTCCCAACATGCCACTGATCACGTGACACATAACCACGTGACAACGAAGATGGCGGCATTATGTGTAAATGTGCAAGAGCATCTCAACCAAACAAGCAACACCGTGCAGTTTTCAAGTTTTCTAACTAAAGAAAAAGGCCACCCCGGCCTTTGGTTTTAATGCTAGGAGCATCTCCAGGCGTGACTGCTGGTGGGGTCCGTCCACACGTGCAAAGCAAGTTGAGAGCTTTTTGAAAAACAAAAAAGCCAAGACACTTTATAAAATCTGCAACGCAGCATAATAAACACATCTCGTGAACTTTGTTTTTCTGTTCCTGCTTTTTCTTCTTCTCAAGTTTCCCGCCATCGGGTATTATTATCCGATGGCCCTCACCGTATGATAACTCAATAAGCCGCGCCGTGCTGTAACGGTATCAAAACGCCCACCGACTAACAACGGGCTTACTTGTGCAGTGGGGATAGCCGCTATAGTGTGTGTATAGATATTGATTTGTTATTCTTACTTCAGAGCGATAAGGACGGTATTGGGAGTAAGCCTGGCCTGCGGTTTAGGAATCCAGACGACAATAGATCGGGTGAGGACTTCAAACTGTATCAAACTCTTCCAGCGGTGACTGAGAATTATCCGGCTGGGAACGATAACACGAGGTCTTCGTGTGAAAGGATTATTACTCTAGGGCTAACCTAGTAACAGCATTATCGGATGTAGGAAAGGTAAGGCATAAAGGTTTTGGACGGGGGAGGGGGTCGTTCGTAACAAGGGTACAAAGTGAGGAGGTATGACACCCAGTAGCCGTATAGTGACTAGTGAGGTTCTGGCAACTTCTAGGGGTAGGTTACCAGTCCCAAACTCCAACTCCACTGCATACGCCGCTGTGTAACAGGAAGCAGAGGGCTCAACGTAAAAGCTCGTTTCCCCTTGATCGATCACAGCGTATCCTTCAGTACTCGTCAGGCCATGCAGCTGGGATGGTCAGACTTTCCTCGCACGTGCGAAACCACGTTGTTGTACAAGCTAGTCGAACCCAACGGCTAAACTGCCTCTTGAGGGCGCTTTACCCCACGGTTTTCAAGCATTTCAAGGGCTCACCCGTAGTATTATATACAGACGCGTCTCTCCTAATTAGGTAATAGCAAGTGTAAGCCAACACGTTTACCTCATCTCTAATGGCTCTTAATACCCGGGAGGCGGGACTTAATGCATACAAGGAGAGACTTGATTTCGAGCACGAGCAGTGAAAGATATAGAATAAGAGGGACGCGGCGTCAACACCAAAGCTAACTATCAACCTTCCAACGGTGGATTCCTACTGATTTATTACAAAGCTGACTGCTGCAGCCTCAGGTATAGGGGAGCCGAAATTTCAGCACCGTGAACCGGAATCGCCATTCAAGCTACGCCGAGATTCTCGGCAGTGTAGCCGGGAGATAAAGTAGGTTTAAGGGGCCTTTAGGTGTCGCCACTCGTCAGCTCAGCCAACTCGTTCCTAACTCACCGGTCATCCGCCGGTAACTTCGGTATTAGTTGTCACATCAAACCGAAGAAAATCCAGAAGTCGCCCGACGTTTCCATTCTTAAGTATCCCTTTGGGATAAGCAAACTTGAGTTGGGGAAATTTTTCTTGAGACACAACAAAATAGGTGTTCCTTTTTCTTCTTGAAATACCAGGGTTGTAGTCGAGTCCCTGCAAGTCCTTTCACGAAGCCAGTCACAAGTCCCTTTATAAAGGCAGTCACAAGTAACTAGATGAACAATGACAAAGGAATGCCTTTGTCAAAGCTGATTTGAATAGCTTGTGATTTGAATTGGAACTGAAGGACTTGTGATGGACTTGCAGGGACTTACAGGGACTTGCAGGGACTTGTGATGGACTCGACTACATCCCTGTGAAATACATGAATTAGTATTTGGAAGACTTCTGAGAATCATTCTTTACCTATTGGAGTTTTACTTCTCTATACTCTAAAACAGTATTTTCAGTGATGTGGAGAAAGATCTTTATCCTCATAAGCGAGAAATTGTGTATGCAACAAAGTAAGCGATTGAAGGAAATGAAGTTGCTGAATGCTGAATGTAAACTGACTCATTGATTCTCTTCTCAAACTTCTCAAAAACACTCAATTGATTAACCTTCCTCCTTTATTTAGGGGATGGGGGGGGGGGGGGGGGGGGCTCCGTTGTTTAATGATCTGAATTTCATAACACAAGTTCCCAAACAAATAAAACCTGCACCCTTTGACTTATTCTCTTCCTTTCACCAGTATAATCTTTGGTTTCTTGTCTTTGGAGACTCGGCTCAGTACTGTCCGAATTAGCGATCATTTTACACCAGCTGCGCGGGAGAAAGTCGCGTTTAGCCCAGTAAACTTGTTTTGATCCGACGATATTGGGCTCGCTCCGTCACTTGATCTGACCGAGGGGCCGAAAATGATCTATCTCCGGACCTTTTGTCGCACTTTCAGCAGTTGTTCTTTTATAGATTCACAAGTACAGAGGCGTCCTAACGGTCATACCAGAAAGGACAGAAAGGACAAAAAGAACCGGCTTAATTCTAAAAGATCTGCCCAAGTCTCGTTTTAAATTTCTTTAGATTCTACTTCGTCTAACACCTTCGAAAAGACTTGTTAAAAGTGACGGGATGTCACAGTAGTCGGTGGATTTGTTCAGTAAACACAAACTACAATAGTTCTTAAACACTGCTTCTTCACCCATATACCTGTACAAAGAGTGTCCTAGTTACTTGATGTCCCCTTGATATGTCCCGATATTATCGTGCCTTTCTGCCGAAGCCACTAACGGGAACAAAATAAACTGACCTGTTTTTTTTTTCAATCCAATCACAGGAATTGGATCCGTGATATATATATATATATTGGCTTATACTGTTTCCAAGTTGTCAAAATATTGACCCCCTTGAAATAGGATTCGTTCTGGAGCGAATCATGTTAGAAAGCGGGGTATTTAGCGGCGAGCCGGCATGCACAAACACCGTCATCGTTTTCTCTTGTTGGCGGGAGTTTGCTCGGAGCTTGCAAGCGATCAGTTGGCCTACTTCGTTTTATCCCGCGTCCCTATTAACTCGATTTCGCGCGGGTCTGGTGTATGCACGTAACTGATCGGCGAATCAGGGTTCCGCTATAATCGGGATCGGGCGTCATTAGCAAGATCGGTGGGCAAATTCGAATCATTTCGGCTGATGAAATGCCTCTACTGGGGGTTATTGTTTTGGAGATTGGTAATGGATTTTGTGATTAAAAACGAGTTTTGGCCAAGTGGATGCACGTGTAATTGCATTTCTCAACTCGTCTTCAAGAGTAAAACATTTGTTTTCAAACCCAAACTTATGACTCTTCATACGTTCGTACACTTGTAACTCGGGCACGGTGAAAACATGGAATGGAATCATGACGTCACGTGACAATCTTCGACAATGTCAACCTGTTACCGCAGAGGGCGTACCTCTTTGGTTCATAGATATTTTGTCAGGAGCACGGACGTCATGACAATAAACTATAAAATGCCAAATTACGTTGGAGCCTATATACTGCATTATACCAAAGACTGCAAATTTCTAAAACATACATTTCGGCAAATTAGTTTTAGTTTTGTTATTGTTCTTCACGACTCTAATTCTAATTCAGTGTTCATGAATAACTGTGCAAACTATATACTAATTGAAAAGCGCAGGCGGCCTTTGCTAGTTTCCTTGAAAATTTGCCTTGAATGAAGACAGATGAAAAACAAAAGGCACTTACCGGATGCAGATACCGTCAAGCAGATACCGCCAAGCGCCAGTAAATAGTTACATTACAGCCACGCGTGTGGTCGCTTTATTGTACAAACAAAATTATCAACCCCTCCGCCCAGCAGTCCCCTGCGGCACATTTTTCATTCCCACCTAAAATAAATTAGACGGGTCAAAAGAGAAAAAAAAAAAATCTGTTAGATATCAATTGTAATTCGATTAGTTATTGACAAATGAAAGGTCGTTGAGAACCGCGGCTGAATTGGTATCGATCGCAAGTTTCTATAAGGGGGTAAGTCGAAAGAAATACGAATCCCCTTTTCATATTTGGCTGAAGAAATTGGGACGGTCGTAAGGCCCAGGGGAGTATCGATCTGGCGGCACGAAATATGGATGAATCAAGTTCAAGCGAATCGACTAGAAAGAGGGGCACGATTAGAATCGCAGCCCGCGGCAAAAAGGCTTGTGTCTTGGTTCGAGAAATAGGTCGGTTTTATTTTATCGCGAAAGTGGAACGCATCGCCAAAAACAAAACATAAACAAAACTTCGCAGACACAAATAAGTCACAATGAAGACAATGACCAAAATGTCTTTATTCAGGCGTTTGATGGGGCTTTACAATTTGTCCTTTGTAAGGGCGCTGCCGACATTTGAACATGCATAAAGACTTAAACCTTTAATTTCATTTCAGTCATTTATTGATTCAATTCCTGGTCCCTAGTTCTTCACCTCTCCGATTTTACATAAAAACACCAAAGGTCTATATAAGTCTTCATTTACAAATTAGGTTCACTAAATACAAATGAAATTGAAAATTGTATAGGTTACAAGCATCTGCAAAATAATCAATGTGTATTTGGAAAAAACACATTACACTTATGTTAGACCCATTCTCTATGGTTAGACTAGCACGCAAGCACATCCACAGAAAAAAAAGTATACCAATTCCGTGAAGAGACGTAGAAATCGTCAAGCTCTGGCGCAGACAAACAAACTAATTAGGGTTTTCCTACTTTGGGGGAAAGGTCTGGGGGTTATAAGGACCACTTTCGTCCGGACTGTCGCAGTCTGCTCAATAGTGGGCTCTGGGCCTATACAATTCGAATCAAGGGACGCCGAAATTGGGCTCGGACAAATTGAAAATTGTAGCTGCAGTTTGGAACACATTTCGATGGCTTTATTCGCTGCTATAGAAACACGTATTGACAAATGCTGCAGCGTTTGTTATTGAGCAAGCTAGTTTAGTAGTTTGTGGGTAGCTTTGGGTTTAGTTGAGACTGCGCATGCACAGCTAAAAAAACACCTGGGGTTGTATAATCTACACGGCGAATCACCTGCACCGTTATAGTTATACTTAATTGTTGATCTCGTAAAAAAACAAACATTTGAGGTCAATAAACCGCCTGATCGATAGCTGCAGTTACAAAATAAAATATCCTGTTCACACATAATGACAACAGGCGCTGGGAGTTTCTTAGAATGGAAACAAAATCATCAAGAAATTGCTTTGTTTTTCCCCCTTTTTTCCTTTTTACACAAGTGTAGCGTTGGTCAATGACGCACAGTCGCCTTTGATAAGTCGTCGCATCAATATAAATGATGTTCAATTTGTCGAATTAAGCCGTTTTTTCCCCTTCAGGCGCGGATCAGTCATGAGTACTTCGACTACGAGCAGCTGCCGTTTGGTAACTGCATGCGTTTGATGTATTGAGGCAATAATATAAAAGCTGACCTGCACGGGACTTCAAAAACGGCCGAAGACAGAATTTTGAAATAATGTTCCATTAATAATAAATTGTTGTTTTGCATTCGCACGGAGTTCTGACATGTCTCCCAACTGGTTCGTTTTTAAAGTAATATTTGTATTGATTTGATGTTTACTTTTAGGTGTGGAATTAAAGTACGAAGACAACATAATACTCGGATTCGTGTAAAACACGTGACCTGTAGTGGTTGATCGTGGACAATCCAGTGCTGTTGGGATTATAATAAAAAAGAATCACAGTTTCAGATGTTTTCCAAACTAGCCCGCGTTCCTATCGACTATGTGGCGTTCCATTGCGATTGTTATCGGACGAAATTCTCCATCGTAAATGAATGATGGTAGTACGAGATTCAATTCATTCAAATAACATTGGGTAAAAACTTATGACTTATCTATTTTATTTTTACATTGTTTGCGACCGTGTTTCTGTTAGGAGTCTGACATCGCAATCCTTTGAACGTGCATATACTGTCCCACACATTTTCAGGGCTATTTTTTGTTAAAACCTGTTTGGCATTTGCAAGTTCTCCAATTATTCCGTAATCATACTGTCTTTGCCAGTAGTGAATTGAAATATTCAGGCCAAAAGCGCATGTTCAAATTCAAATTGATGTAGGGCGCTAGTGAAATAAAAAGATACAGTTCAGGTCATCTTGATTGGGGCAATAATGGAATTTACAATCGCGATAATACGACCATGCAGTGTACATCTGGGATTTGTTTAGGGCGGGATCTATTCCAGATCTAAGTAATTGGTCGGATAAGTGGAACCAGATACGAATGATTATATTTTTCTATCTCTCATCTTCGCTCGAGCCAGGATCATAGTTTTTCCCCCAGAGTTAGCCTCGATTTAAACAAATCAAGTTACCCCAAACGGAATTGTTTTGTTATTCTTGGCAAGTTGTCATGGTAACTGAAATGTCAGTACAGAGTCACCCTCTCTGGTTTTAATTTGGTTTAACCATGAAGGAATAAGAGGTTTAACCATGGTTTTATCTCTCGATCTTGATTTGACTTCGTTTTTAGCGTGCGGCAGGATCGCCCATGCGCCCTCTAGAGATAGGTGGATGGCCGCCGACTTTCTCTTTTCAAATACCCTGGCCAATTTCTCGGCCAATTTCAGAAAAAAATAAAGTAGCGAAATTGAAGGGCGCTCAATCATTCAATTTCATGAGTTGGCAATAGTACAATAGTACAATAATAGCGGCAATAAACAGCTAACAATTTAATGAAACGAAGTGGAATATTTGAATTCTTCATATTAACCCTAACTCCTTACACAACAAAGGAGGTTGGAGGATTTTGAAGGAATTGTATTGTTCAATAACAATGGTAAGGGAGTTAGGGTTAAACAAAGTAGCAACTGGAGAAGCAACACCGCTTTTTATTTCTTGGTGAAAATCACAATTGTATGATAATTGGAATGTATTCTGACAAATAGTTATAAAGTTATGTTAGAGGGCGCTGTTTGAGTCAGCCGTTGGATACAGCACAGCCCAGACGCGCAAAACAACAGTTTAGGCTAATTACATAAAATGTTTAGGTTCTAATTGAAATTCGACTTTAAATTTGTAAAAAAACAAATCCGCAGTTAATGCGAGGGGAGCATTATAGTCTGGTTCCCAGACCAAATGATTCCATACCCAGAAACTCGCCCTGGTCAAGTAAACAAGAAACGAAAGGAACTAACAATCTATAGCTTACCGTAAAAGTGTCGAGCCTGCACGGGCGTCACTACACCATTTTGAATTGGGGTGCAATCGTGATGGAATTTACTGACGGACCGTGCAGCAACCAGAGGCCTGATAGAGCCTGGGGACAGACTGGCCAAAAGGGCGTGGTCACGAAGAGTAGAAAATAGCAAAAAAAGCCAGAACCAGGCGAATTGAACGGGCCGGGAGTCGTTACTTGTACCACAGCGCAATTCCGAGGTCCGTGCAATGCCGATATTCAACACTACTACATACATGTACTATACTTGTACAACGAAGAACTCGATAGCATGGGCGCCTGTCTGCAGATCAGCGAGCCGCGACTTAGTGGTCGCCGCGCGCCGTCCACAAATACCACTCCCTGAGTCGCACTGGTCATTGTGTGTATAACACCGGAACAATGAAATATTTGAAGAGATATTCGTGTCCCGATAATTATTCCCGAATTCCTGAACCAGCATGCCCAGCTCAAACGTAGGAATTTGAAAAATGACCAAAGTGTTCTTACTCATTTGTATTTCAACACTGATGCAGTTAAGTTTCACTTTCCATTATCCCCAAAAGGGGATAGCACTTTAAACAAACATTATGAACGAACGCTTTAGCTCACGTCAAAAACCACAAACAAACCGAATTGTATCAACAAACATTCACAGACATTAAAGGTGGACACACCATTGGTAATTGCTTGAATTATCAGGAATGGGGGAATTTTTTTGTTGGGAAGGTGGGGGGTGTATTTTACAGTAAATGCCGTTTAACTGACCTGTTAGAAGTTTTACAATCATGGATGCCGTCCAGCTAACCTTATTTTTTAAAATTAAATTATATTTTTCGGAATAATTTACAGGATATTTAACGCAATCATTTTTCTGGATGCCTAGAATCATTATTTACTTTCAAATAAGTAAGATATTTCTTAATAATTTGGTAGTAAACATTTTCGATATCTGCAAATGGTTTATCCTATCTTTGTTGGCAATCATAATTATTTCCCCAACAGCTCTCAAATTGATTTTTCTCCTCATACCACAACAAATTAACGCTCTCGTCTTCCACAAGACTGCGGGCGACAAAGGACAAATTAAACATTAGGCAGCATTGCTCGCAGCACTAAAACTCATCAACCACCAGATTTCATCGATCACAGCATGAATTCGCGGAGCAATTATAGAATGCAGGGCCCACTCACAACTCTCGACTTTATTTACCCTAGGACATAGAATGGACTGACCCTAACCCTAACCCTGTACATGTATACCCCAATACCCAAAGAATACAGGGCCACTCCATTCTATGTCATAGGGTATAAAGTCGACCTGCTGGGCCATGTATTCTATAGTTAAGCCGAATTCGCATTCCGTTATTAACGGCGTTAAGCTTCACCACAGTGAGACAAACAAGTGATAATTTACCGTGTAAATACCTCGCAGTCACGCCAGGAACCAGCGACCGAGTCTCCTTGCATGGTACGGTGACGTAGCTGGTATAAATCCGATGAAGCATGTTATGCTATACGGGCGCGGCCATTGAACCCCGATGTTGTTATCAGAGCGTGCGTCAATTAATCTGCTCAGACGACGTATAGTACGGACGGAAGTTCACTGCCACTAAGTATTGCTGTCATGACCTTTCTAAAAGGTCAACGCGCGGAAAATTGTCAAAATGGCGGCGCTTACCAACAGCAACACGTGTGTCGTCGATGTCAGAACTTTATGGCTTACGACGGAGCTCTAAAGGCTGTGGTTATTTCGAAAGGATAAACCGTAGGCATAAGGCTAAATGTCATCCAAAACCGTAAAATTACGAAAGAGAAAGAAACAGTGACTGAAAAAATGGTCAGTTTGTGAAAGCGTGCTGCGCTATATACGTACGTGCGTAGCTAGCGGATGTCAGACAAGTCGACCGTTGAGACAACTCGACTCGGGACAAGTCGACCGTTGAGACAACTCGCCCGTTGAGACAACTCGCCCGTTGAGACAACTCGACCTTTGAGACAACTCGACCTTTGAGACAACTCGACCTTTGGGAGAGCTATAGCTGTACTTCGACGTTTACATTGTTTATAAACAGTTAATGTTGGGCCGACTTTCCTCATGCAATGTGGCCATACTTCTTTGTTGAAAAACTGCAAATTCATTGTACCTTTACCATGTTAATGTTATTAATGCTTGCTATTTACCCTCTGTTAACAATTTAGGTGTAAGCTTAGTCCGGAAAAAAACCCAAAACGGTGGCGTCCAGAAATTGTGCACACAATCGACCGAGTGCTCCCTAATTGGTCGTGGCGCAATTGAATAATTCTTTTAATGTCAGGTTTCAGTCAATAAAAGGGTAAAATATTACTAGATTTCACAGGCGTCTGTACATTTAATGTGACAGTATTTAAAACTGGTTTTTAAATTAACATTGCAGGATCAGGAATGTTGAGGTTTAACGTCCATATAGTAATTATGTGAACCAAGTGCTTGGGTGTAAAGCCCCAAATTTATATTTGATGTCAACAAATAATTAAAAATACAAAAATAATATTGCTTGTACATGTATCAAGTTGTATGAATTGGCCCCAGAATTTGTTTACTGTATGGCATTCAAATATGGCTTTCAAATAAAGCTTTAGTTCAGTGCCACTTAATTTTTTGTTTTGTTTAAATGTTAATTGGGCCTAACCGGTTTTCTAAGGAGCATAAATACACGGCGGGTCTTTTCAAGTGCAGGAAAGAAAATCTAGTTTTATGATTGGCCATTTTTTATTAAGTATTTCCCCGCAATTCACTAACTATCTGTTGTCTTTCCTCCATGGTATAGCTACTTACGTTAGTCTTACGCGAGAGCTCGGAAGCCATATTGACAAATTTCCGCAAAACGCCCTCTTCGGTTGATTTTCGTCATTTCATGACAGAGAGTCCAGTCGCGCGAGAATGTCGCTAGAAAGTGCGCCCTCAATGTAATACATATATACATTTAACGCAAATAATGAAGTTTGTTTTTGCTTTGTTTCGGCTTTGGCTTTGCCTCCTACTTCCGAATCATTGAGAAGCCAATATAAATATTCAAATTTGTTGGTTCATATCAAATGTTTGGGTGTTTCTGATGCACAACAGGCACTAGAATGTGGCTAAAGTTGTCGCAGTTAGGAGACTAAAATTGCCTTAAGCCTCATACGAAACGAAGCCAATGATTCAAAAAGGTCCTGTGGTATTGTCCTTTGAGGGCGCACTTCTGTATTGTTGTGGAATGGTTTCCGATTCCAACATTTGAGTAATTGTTTTCTTTCTGAAAATGAGCATAAGCTCACACAGGTACGGTACGTGTATATTTTTAAATAAAACCACAATGCACAAGCCCATGAATGCTAAGTCAAGTTTTGCGATTTCTCGGTGTAGAAGAAAAAGAGAATTGTGCAGACTGACTTTATCACCATGGTAACACTGAACATGACAGAGATGCTTTAAAAGGAGTACAACTTCTAATGAACAGAATACCTGCAGATAACGAAAACAAGTTGCAATATAAACTAATTTAAAACTGGGTCACAGCCAGTCATTGAGGGCGCACTACTACGAAAATTGAAAGTATACGTTCACTGGACGTTGAACCAAGATTTGTCTGAATGCAATAACCTCGTTTCTTTTGAACTAAGTTGCGACTTTTGTGTGTTATGAGGGGGGGGGGGGGGTAGACTGGCCTCAAAGATGATGCAACTCGCCAAACTACCAATAGCCTCAAGAAAAACACACAGCTGTGTTTAAATAAATAAGTCCAGGCATAACTTGTTTGTGCTCGTTTCGTTGGGTCATCACCGCTAGTCTATACATCATGCATTGTGTCAGTCATGCTCATCCCGCCTGGAATGAAACGAGACAAGAATGACATAGCCTACGGGCAAATTTGACAACGATTCTCCTTCCTGAAGATTACATTCGAAGAGCTTCGGGGCTGTGCAATTGATCCGGCGGGTGGCTGATGTTGAAGAAAGGAAGACGAAGGAAAGGAAGACGAAGGAAAGGAAGACGAAGGAAAGGAAGACGAAGACACACCCGGCCTCCGGGGACAGAGGAGATGCTAAGATGATTTCTAGGGAAACGGCCTATCTCAGACAGGGATGAGGTATCGAACGTGTTGTGGTGACGGATGTAACTTCACTGTTTCTCTTACAGTTGTGGTTTTTGTATAAATTCTTTTCCAAAGATGAGAAGAACAAAAAGGAAGATGAAACAAAAATACGCTAAGGGTCAAGGTAACGGGAAAAAATAAGAAAACAATTGTGTGGTGTCGACCAAGCATTAAGGTGGGACTTTGGAACTCAACTGAATAAGCCCATTATCGAGTCTATTACAAGACTCTTCTGGACTCTCGGCCATTCAGACCACCTTCCCTGTCCATCCATATAACCCTAAGGGTCAAGCACCATAAAGGGAGGAAACGGGGCGGCACCCTAAGCCTTGCTGCCTAGACAGCAAAAAGAGCCCTGAACTTATACGAAGATGCTAAACTGGACCTTATGGGCAGTCTCAAAAGACGAATTAGGCGATTGAGCTAAATTATGTTACATAAAATGAATGAATCGCATGCATTAAAACCAACATAAGGAGATTCTAACCCGGGACCCAAATCGGTAGCTAACTAACCCAACCACGCGTTAAGCTTCCTTAAAATTGCCGTGTCTTTAATTTAATAATAGGCAGTTTAAGCCTTCAAATAGCTCCATCTGTAATACATGTATTGAGCTCATATAACAGCAAAAGCAGCGTATCGTCGAGGCATTCACACGGACATTTTAACAACCAGACCCAGAAAATACGAAACAACATTTTCAGTGAATTTTATTTTTTCATTTATTGGTGCAGCCTCGTTTGTGCTTGGCACCAAACAAGGCCAGTCACCTCCGCATTTATACAAGACCAGTACCATTTATATATACATTTAATAATAGAATACAATCAAAAGTAAAAGTAATTTCATCAATACAAAAAGTGCGGCACTGAGCATTACGTCACTGCGTTCTTTTCCAACTGCCACAGCAAACTACTCTACCGGTCTATTATATTATTGGACCAGTCCAACAATCGGACCAGTCCAATATATACTATTGGACCGGTCCAATATATACTATTGGACCGGTCCAATATATACTATTGGACCGGTCCAATATATACTATTGGACCGGTCCAATATATACTATTGGACCGGTCCAATATATACTATTGGACCGGTCCAATATATACTATTGGACCAGTCCAATATATACTATTGGACCAGTCCAATATATACTATTGGACCAGTCCAACCTTTTATTCTGACCACACATTTGCATCCAGGCTGCAAAAAAACACGATAACACCAATGCATGCTACAAACGTGAACGACTTTGATAGCTATATTATATCATCCACGGTTACATAATTGTTACACAAATGAAATAATGACATGTTGGGGTATGATTTTTAAATACACAGCGCCAGAGCGATATAAGGATGAAGTTCATTAATATACAATCATAAAAGAATACCGAAAAGAATATAAATAAGTTTCAACACGAGTTACAAATTTAGTTGAAACAATGCCAAACAGTCCAATGTCATCATACCCACAATTGATTATAAACAACAATGAGACAATAATTGTGAACGGTCTCACAATGAACAATATACATTATGTTTTGCAATCTATCCAGTGTACAACCACTGTCATAGAAACGCTGTTAAAGTGGGCAAATTCAATTTACAGCAAAAATAAATGCAATATTTATATTTCTATTTGTACTGGCAGTGATGCATGTACAGTTTTCGCAGCTATTTAAACACTTTGGTTTAAAGGCGACAGCGCAATAAAGCTGCAAATATCACGAATCAAGAACATCAATCTCCCCCACAACAAGAGACTAGTTAAATTTATCCCTAAAAACATAGAAGAGCTTTTCTTCGACTCAACATTAAGTAGTTTTACGATCCATACCAGATAGTCTATAGTGTACCCCCCAACAAACAAAAAAATAATAATAATAATAATAATAATAATAAATAAATTAAAAATAAAAATTAAAAATATATATATAAAAATAAAAAAATAATAATAATAATAAAAAATAAAAAAATAAATAAAAATAAAATAATAATAATAATAAAAAAAAATAAACAAAACCAGGCCTAACTGATTTGCACCCTGTTTGGCCGAATTTTAAAAAGGGGGGAGGGGGGTTCATATGAAGTGATATCACTCTGTTAAGCGTCGCTATAACCTTCTAAATGTCACCACACAAATTACAACTAAGACAGTCATATTAATAATAATAATATAGTAAACATCTTTGCAAATAACCCAACCCTGTTCGTGGCGGTGCTTCTTGTAAAAACAAAAAAATTGTTTATAGAGTAAGAAGTTGTCCTCATTTAATATTTACATCGAATAAAAAAAAAAAATGTTTCATCTAAAATTTGTCAGGGCACAAAAAACACCTTCGTTTTTAGAACCTGTCCAGATCACGTACATTAAAAAAAAATGTAGCAGCATTTATCGAGAACACTTTATTTACGGGCACTCGTCGTTAATTTCTAAATTTATTACGCTGAATCAGAAATAATTGCGGCACGTGACCTATAACGAGAGCCAACGAAATAGCCGCTTCTATAATGGCATTGGCCAATGACGGGCTAGCTTATGTTTCCCAGCACGCCATTTCTTATTGCTTTGTTTTAACCATTCAAACAAATAAGACATTACATGTCGACACCCTGACAATGCCATGACGCAATGACATGCTGAATCTATGAAGTTGTATAAAACAGGTCTCCATTGTTAATGCCTATATTTGCGTAATAATCAATATGCAAACGGCCGGACCGAAAGATAATTTATACAAGAGAAAACACAATACAGACACAATTAGTATGCTATTATTTCAGCAATAAAAAGAATACATACTGTACAAATTGGTTTTAAACTTCTACACATAATTACTGTCTTAAAAATAATGTTTCCTTGATTTTGTACGATACAATTTATGCAGAGCGTGTCTTTGAACCGGACACCGCCATTAAGCAGATGCTGCCCTTAAGCAAAGTGGAAATATGGTAAAATTTCAAGTTTCAAATTGCTGTTTTGTAGATCCGAGCATGTTATCCGCGCTAGCGCGCGCTGAAAAATATAATGCCGTGTGGTTTTTTTCTGATGAGAAATCCGTGGAACTCAACCCATAATCCAGGGCATTCACCACGCTGGTTCAAACTGTTTACGCCGTCACTGCTTTCAGGCTAACTTTTACTTTGGGCATTCTCTGTGACTTCTTGGGTCCAGCAACAATCAACGCGGGGCGCTCGCAATAATGATTTTTGTTTTTGAAGTAATTTTTTCTGTCATGACCGCGCGCATGAGCGCGCGGCCATGACAGAAAAAAATGTCTGAAACGATGACAAATAAACATTACCTACACAAATACCCTTCGGGGACCAACCACGTATGGTACAAGTCAAAAGAAAATATAAACTTCCTTGAGGTATAGATATAGGAACCCCCCCTTTTTACCGACGCTTCGCTTCACTCTGTCAGTATGGATTACTTTCTTTGCTGAGGGAGAGTTGATTTTGCCCTTTCGAAACTTGGCAGATGAGCGTTCATTAGTCGAGGTTTTCAGAGGAAGGGATCAGGGAGTGTCTTCGACTGGTCGATCGCGTGGGGTCGAGAAGACTGTAATATGATAACATGCTGAGTAGATGATGGAGGGAAATAGAGGCGGCATAAAGAATATTATCAAGACAGATACTTTGGTTGAAGGTGGCTTTGGTACTAACTTCTGATAATACAGAAGATGTTATTCATTTTTTACTCTTTTTATTGGCAAGAGTTGGTAAATACCT
The DNA here is from genome assembly GCA_037893245.1 of Crossaster papposus. Taxonomy (NCBI): domain Eukaryota; kingdom Metazoa; phylum Echinodermata; class Asteroidea; order Velatida; family Solasteridae; genus Crossaster; species Crossaster papposus. Next base: position 416,950 of record JBAIAA010000182.1, read on the forward strand.
TTTATTCTGTATTTGAGCAAATCTTTCATGATCAGTACAGGGCTCAGCATGGGATCATGTTTTAAATAAGATAGAAAACAAAAACAGGGGCCAATTTCCGGGAGCTGCCAAGCAAGCAAAACAATTTACTTAGTACACAAAAAGTGTGCTTTTCATGCTAAGCAAAAACCAGACTAGTTACAAACAATATTACACGCTAAGCAAATGTGTTTGTGCTTAGCAGCTCTATGAAATTTGCCCCAGGTCTTACTAGTATTAACAGGTTATAAATAATCTCAGTTGTATATATGTGCATGTGTCACCAAATTGACAACTGTCACCAAAGTGACACCTGTGACACTCATGTGTGACACTCATGTGTGACACTTGTGAAGCATTTTGGTGACTGTGTACATCTGTGTATAAATCCACACCCGTCCCCAAAGTGACACCCGTCACCAAAGTGACACCTGTCATTAAAGTGAAACCTGTCACCAAAGTGGCTCCTGTCACCAAAGTGAAACCTGTCACCAAAGTGGCTCCTGTCACCAAAGTGAAACCTGTCACCAAAGTGGCTCCTGTCACCAAAGTGAAACCTGTCACCAAAGTGGCTCCTGTCACCAAAGTGACACCCGTCACCAAAGTGACACCTGTCATTAAAGTGAAACCCGTCATGAAAGTGACACCTGTCACCAAAGTGGCTCCCGTCACCAAAGTGACACCCATGACCAAAGTGACACCCATGACCAAAGTGACACCCATGACCAAAGTGACACCCATGACCAAAGTGACACCCGAAGATATATTACAACTCCAGATGCATACATTCAGATGTACACAGTCACCAAATTGCATTTGCAGAGAAATTCAGAATGTTACCACTGCCAGTTGATCAGAAACTTGACCCAAGGAAACTTACAAAAGTAAGAAACTTAGTAAATTCAAGCCCCTGGCATGGTTAGCCAAGCCAGGAGGTTTCAAGTCAGAAATCTCTGCCTCGTCCGTGCTGTAATCCCTGTATCTGCACACCCGCCATTGATTTCACGGTAAGATGTCGCCGGGCAAGATCTATTTATGCTGAGAGTAAATTCGCAGACAAACTCCCGACGGAGTCAATATGGAGAGCTCCAAGAAAGATTGACGCAACAAAAAAAAACATCTGCCAGTTATCGAGACTACCCGAGGGGAAGATCGAACCGACCACTACTTCTCAAGTAGTACTATCCCTCTACTTCCTGTCCAAAAACAAATTGTTCACCTTTCCCGTCAAATCTTGCGATTTTTTTTTCTTATTCGTTCTGAGCCTTGCAAATGTAGCACATTGAGAGATGAGTTGTACTCGCTCTTCGGTTATATTTTCCAAATCCGAGTGCAAACATGCCCGCCAGCCACGCTTAGCACAAAATCCCTTCTGGAAGGTGGTGCATAGAAGCTTCCGTGCTCGGACTGTGATGACGCCCTCTGTAGTTCAACAGCAACAGTCCAAGTAATTATACAAGAAGAAGGTTTTTCATTTAAGTGATGTGCCCAACATCCACGTATAGGTAGACGAATTAGAGAGTGGTAATAGTCATGCAGATTGGTGAACAAAATGTAACAATCAAATGATAAAAGCATGGAATTTGGCACACATTCAGTCGAAATATTTGGCTATAGGGCCATCGCAGATAACAAGCAATTTTCAAAGTTTTCAAAATGGCTGCCATTGCATGTTATACTACCTGTATTTTTTTTTCTATTTTTTCTCAAATCTGCATTGGCCCTCTAGCCAAATATCTTTCTCTTGACATGTGTGCCAAATGTTCTGCTTTTATCATCAAGTAGATAATTCTATTAATTTTGCACCAGTCTGCCGGACGATTATGGTACAACTGGTAAAATAAATTACTATCAGTTGCAGGTATTTTAAATACCTAGTATTGTTCCTTCAGAACAAATTGTCGTCAGTATCCAACCTGAAAAACTCTACCACATAAAATATAATAAATACAGAACAAATTTGATGAGGACAACTTTTTTACAGGATAGAAGGGGATTGGAACACTTGACTATTTGAGTTGAAATGTAATATTCATGTTTAGCCAAGTATAAAGGTGGGTTTTTTTTGGGGGGGAGCAAAAAGGCAGCTTGTAAGAAGCTGTGTCTTGTTTGTTTGTTCGTGATTCTGAGAATCTTATAGGGGCACGTTAAAGGGAAGACCATATAATTTGATGGAAATTCAATTTACACATAATGGCTTCTTGAATGACAATGTTTACTGTGAGGAAACTGTGGAAACCTTTAATGCCCAATGACAGCCAATAATATGAACCCAAACGTCGTGACAGCAAAAGTGTGTTTTTAGCGAGTCCGGTTCCCAAATAGGCCGCAATTAAGGCATTATAAGTCTCTTAGGAACGTCTACGCCAAATCACTTTGAAAAAATTAAGAAGTATACTTCCATCTGATCACTACAGCATGAAAAATAATATCTACAAAAATAGCTTACGTTTTTTCTGCTATAGCATTCAGTTATTAATAAATTTTTGTTCAGTATAGAAATTTTATACAAATTTATATAAATCTCCAACGTTCTCGGTGTCGGAAAGACGCAGGCCTTATTCCTGCCTGTCTAAATTCTCGGACGACTGGTCGACACACTCTTGGCAGGCGCAGCTCCGGACGATCTTGACCTCTTGTTTGGCCTCCGACCCATCGTCGCACTGGAGAAGGATGTCGCGAGTGCGGACCCGCTGCGGCCGGCAGCATGAGATGCCACATTCTCCCGCACAGACCTTGGTTCTGACGGGCGTCGAGCTGCGGCACGTTCCGTCCTCGTTCTCCGGGGTGTAGAGCCTGTCCTGCCCGGTGCAGGTTGTTCCTGAGACGAGGTCAAATCAAAGTGGTAATTAGATGTGACCTTATTACTTTGACCTTTGACACAACCATCGTATAAAGGTTACAATATTGCATGCATGAAACAAGCTTGATTGCAATTGAAAGTCAAGATTGCATATAGCACCATAATAAATGCCACATACATAGAGACGGCCGGATTACGTACAGAAATAGTGATTGAATAGTCTCTTTCTGAACTTCCATCAGGCGAGACAAAATCAGTCCCAATGCTAAGCCGTTGTCACCCACACCAGGGCCACACAAAATAAATATAGTGAAAAAACACGAAAAAAAACCACGAAGATTTTGAAACTTACTTGTGTCGCACATCTGGCCCATCCAGCCGTCCTGACAATCACATATGTACCGGGCGGAGTCTAGCTTGCGACAGAAGCCCTGCTTGCAAGGGTTGGTCTGACAGGGGTCTGGCATGTCCAGGGCGGGGCAGCCTGAGGACAGGCCCACAACCTCCCCGTCGTCGGGTGTGACGGGCTCACCGTTGACGAAAAACCCTCGCATGCAGCCTGTCATGACAGGGATATAATGTAGTTTTTCATAGGTCAACTTCGGCAAAAACTTGTACAATTTAATTGATTTCAAGTAAATGCATCAAGAGAAAGAGCGAAGCTTTGGACAGAGTGCTTTGTTAGTGTTAATGATCTCTAAGACAATGATCTATGATTACCATGGAAGCTGGATCCATTCCGCAGATGCCAGTGCCGAAGAGCATACTGGTTTCTTCTAGACGGCACCCCACCAATAAAGAGAGGAGCTTCCACACTGAGGTACTCGCTAGGCCCCTCGTTAGTGGCGCTCTGTACCTCCTCATCGTCAATCTGGAAGGAGATGTTGCGGCCGACCACAAGGACTTGGACCGTGTGGAACTCCTCGTCGGCGAGGTTCTGCTGGCCGAACATGGTGGTTGCCGGGAAGTTACCGGCGTCATAGCTGACCCGGAGATACCCCCGGAAGAGCTCCACGGCCAGATGGTCCATGGTGCCCTGGACGCCGCCGTGGTAGAACAAGATGCCGTTCTCGGCCAGCGTGGCGAAGGCGATGGTGAAGTTGATCTGGTGGGCCATTTCTGGCGGGTCCACACTGAGCAGGGCGTTCGGCTGCGAGAAGGTCAGGCTGGTGGAGACTTGGCAGCGCTCGCCGACGTAGCCCGGCCGGCACTGACAGCTGACCTCCTCTCCCACCACCTGGCACAGGGCGTTGTTCTGGCAGTCGTGGAAGTCGCAGGGGCTGGCCTGCGGGAAGACCACTGGCGGGTTCTGACAGTTGACACCCGAAAAGCCCGGCAGGCAATTGCAGACCCACTGGTCTAGCTCCTGGATGCACTGACCGTCGTGTTGGCAAGCTTGAGAGCGGCAGTCCTGGTAAGTCTCGGTGCAATTGATGCCACGGAATCCCGGCTGGCAGTCACATCTGCAAGAAAATAGAGGGTTTGAGTATTAAACCTCTCTTTAAATTGCCATCTCTGTAAATAACATTACAAAACATTACCTTCAATTCGATCATATGCAGTTTACTTTAAGGATCTCATTACTTCCCTTTTCATTTTTTTATATTTAAAATTCGACAGCACTATAGCACCAATTACAGGATAAGTGAATAAGTGAAAGTTACAGTTTTAGAGGTGGAATCAAAACCCCAGAAGAATATTCTGGGGGAAAGCACACGGAATCAGGCAGGGACTGAACACCCAATCCACATATTGGCCCAGGCGAGATTCGGACCCGGGTCATAGCGGTGGAAGGCAAGGAAAGAACCGCTGCGCCAACCTGACTCCCAGAAAAAACTTCTTCTCTTTACCTGTAGCTTCGGCCCAGGTCGTAGCAAACTCCTTCATTTTGACATGGGTTAGTTCCTGGGGCACATAAGTCCTTGTCCACTTCACAGTACGTCCCTGAAAGGTAATCAGTGTTGAATAAAAATTGCCTCCAAAAGTGTTCCTTGACCTGTATCGTTTAATAAAACCTGTGGATCCCATCCGGGCAGGCAACGTGCTTCACAGGTCATGGATTGCATTCTATCGCAAGTGTTTTTGCAAGCATAATATGATGACTGTTTCGTGTATTTATGTTGTGACCCTAAACTCTACAAGTAGCCTCCACCTACCCGAGTAGCCCATACTGCAGTAGCACGTGTAGTTGTTGATCTCGTCTTGGCATATGCCATCGTTCAGACACTGGTGGTTCTTGCAGTCGTCGATGTTATCGCCGCACAGGTCGCCCTCGAAACCGGTCAGGCAGTCGCACCTGGGTCGTAAAAATGGAACACACAAAAATGGAGCTGTATAAACTGGATCCATCATAAGTCCAGGCACAGGTCAAATCACAAATCAACTCATCAGTCAAGTCTTGTGATAATAACTTTCAGGGGTCGTGGCCTGGTGGATAGCATTTATGACTCGTGATCCGAGCTCCTGGCTGGCTGTGTGCTGTGTGCTGTGTCCGTAGGCAAGGCACTTTATTTTGACATTGACCGGGCCCAGGCAGGTTTAGGCAAGCGTTTGTGGGTAGCACACCTTAATATTTCCAGCCTCGCTCGCTCGCTGCGAGCCGGTTGCTGACAGATATATCCGGCCTTGCTACTGACGTGTTTATCCGTCATCATTTTTTAATTCCGGAAAGACTTTACATCTATACACGTCTCCTCGACGCGAACTGGTTAAACCCACTTGCCCCTCTCCAGCCAGGAGTATAAATGGGTACCGGCATTAGCTGAGGAGTGTCCTGCGATGGACAAGCATCCAATCCAGGGGGAATACAAATATTCTCAGTCATTTCGAGCCAAGAAAACCGGAAAGTAACACCAGCCTGATGAGCCATCTGAGCTCAGGACGGACTTTATAGTTTCTAGATTTCTCTCAGCTAAGCACAGTGGCAATGCACAAGTACTCAATCACCCTTCCCACTCCCACCAAGAAAGAAAACAAGAAAACTACCCATCTAAACCTTACCTGAATCCGCCGTTGAGATTCCAGCACTGGCCATCATTCAGGCACGGCAGATCCTCGCAGGCGTCCAGCCGCACCTCGCAGTTGCGACCTTTGAACCCCTCGAGGCAGTCGCAGGTGTAGCGCTCCGTCAGGCTAACGGAGCAGACGCCCGTGTTCTCGCAGGGTTCCGACAGGCAGGGGTCGCACTTGGCCTGGATGTTTATATCTGGTTCTTCTGTAGGTGCAAACACGTTATTTAATGCTGAAGGTTTTGCCGTTATAAACAAAAAATATGATTACAGTTTATGCTTCTACTTTAATGTGCACAAATGTATACTGTACCCTATGCGCATATCAAACTTAAACATAAAACCACAAGAAGTGTCCGGGTTTAACAAAGAACTTCTGGGTTTTTAAAGAATCAGAGGTATTAATTCAATGTTTCTGATTATTATTTCAAGTATTATCTCACTTCTCATTTAGAATTGATTGCTTCACAGATGCATTCCCCCCCAAAAAAATCCCTCAATTTTACCTTTCTAAATTGTGCGCCTCAATTTGCATTTATACTGAAAAACTTAAAACAGCTTTAAAGTGGTCCTTGGTTTCATTACCAGAAAGAATTAATAATAATAATAAAAATCTGGCACTTTGGGGGGCCCAATCAAACAAAGTGTTGCAAAACCACTGACAAATGTTGGGGTAAGTTCTGCCAGCAAAGAAATGTGATTGTTGGGGATCAAACATTATTAGAGCCATGAAATTGGCCTCAATGTAAACACAATCCTCACCAGTGCAAACAAACGATTTGGAAGGAGCTGTCAGGATGAGTTTCCCCCGGAGGTCGTAGGGGTCGGCACACTTGGCGATTCCCGGCTCCTTAAAACCATCTGCCTTGACCCACTCGGAGAGCCACTGAAGGTGACAGTCACAGTACAGCGGGTTGTTGCCCAGGGCACTGCAAGGACAAATACGACAGAGTTTGGAATCGAACCACAGACCTCGTAACTCAAGTGCTCTACCAACTTTGTGAATATATTTGCAAGACGGTGTAGTCGGGCAGTCACTGTACAAGACACTGTTGCCAAGTGCACCGAAGAAACAATTGCAACAATTGGTTTTGTTTAACCTTTCTTTCGACTTCGGCTCCAACGTCTGAATCAGTGAGAAGCAAATAGAATTGGAAGCAAATGGAAATATTTGAACTTTTGGGTTCATATTAATCGACTGAATGTGGCTGGATTTTCCACAGTTGGGAGCCTAAAATCGCCTTAAGCCTAAACGAATCCAGCAATTGAAAAAAGGCCCTATGTCAATGTTTGGATTTGGACCGCAGACCATAAAAGTACTATATCTACTTGCAGTTTATGCAGTCAGTACCAATGGCCTGTTGCCCAGTGGAATTGCCCTTATAATACACTGCATGGAATTGAACCCTTGAGCTCTGAACTGAACTAAAAGTGCTCTAACGACACATCGTCACTCCAAAGGCAGCTGCAACTGACAATGACTACATTCACAGGTTCACAGAACCGTCTAGGTCATTTCTAAAAAAAACTTACATGTGGCTCAGAGAGTAGAGATCGGTGAAGACTCCGTTTGGAAGCGTTGAGAGGTCATTGCCCTGAAGTGACCTTTGAAAGGAGAACAAAAATGACGGTGGATACTTGGGAGTTAGTTATCCGATAAGAAATGGAGGGAAGGGCTTTGAGGAATATTTTAATCACAAAATGTATTGATTGGCTGGAAAGTAAACATTAACAATCAGCTGATCCCATTTCAAATCCCAATGAGGCCCTTTTAAGATAAATTCTCATTTTATCGTTTGGAAAGAAATGAGATGAGAAAGGAAACATTTTTTGCAACTCGAAAACGCCAAACTTACAGGATGCGCAGCGACCGCAATCCAGTGAAAGTCCCCGGTGGAATGCAGGCAATACGATTGTAGCTCAAGATTCTAAAAGCAAAGAAATCAAATATTAATTTAATTTATGACACCCCCCAAAAAATAATAAATAAATTAAATTAAAAAAAATTTAAAAAAAATAATATTTTTTGGTGACGATTTTAAAGATTGTTTACTTGATTTTACTCACAGTGTTGAGAGCTTGGTCATGTTGGCGAAGGCATTCTCGGGTAACATCGTAATCAGGTTTGTACTCAGATCTCTGCAGACAAAAAAAAAAATTAAAAAAAAATTACAGTTTTACAGCAAAGATTTTTACTGATTTTCATTTCCAAAAAGGGAATTGGTCCAAAAACCTAATCTTCAAGAAATACAAGGAGGTTTTCTTACAGCGTGTGGAGGCTCTTCAGGTTTGTCATCCCTTCCGGGATGGTCACAAGCTGGTTGGAGTCCAAGTATCTTAAAGAAAATACAAAGATATTAAGTTGGTCTAAGATTTCTAAGATTTGCCTCGATTTCTTATAAATTCTTAATTGGCTCCAAACTATTTGTTATGATTGATCAGATGATACCAAGTGCTAACTACATATAAGATACATGTCACATGGGGTCAATTTCATGGACCTGCTAAGCATACAAATTTGCTTAGCATGAAAATTCTTCCTTTTTCAGAAACAGGGTTACAGACCAAACTTTCATGTGTTTTGGCTGGTAACCTGTTTTTACTGAGTAAGACTTATCTGTGCTGAGCATATTGTTGTGCTTAGCAGCTACATGAAATTGGCCCCAGCTATAAACTTGACTGGGACCTGCCCCGTGGATCAATTTCCAATATCTCTGATCGGTACATTGTCGCTAGACATTGACAAGAGAGGCTGATGACTTACATTTCGGTGGCTGTCAGCGGGATGTTTCGTGGGGGCATTGTGAGCTCTTTGCGGCTGCATCGGACCACGGAGCCACTGCAAGCGCACTCCCTGGGACAGGCAACGGACGGCAGGCAGCTATTCAGATCATTCTCTACGAAGACAAACAAAACCCACACAACCAGGGTAACAAAAATGACTAAGAACCTGCACCCTGCAAGATCCTCTAGGATTCTAAAGAATCAAGGATTGTACAGACAAGCCAATGCTGCATGGTGTTTGGCGTTCCCAGAAAGTACAAATTTAAAACACATGCCATAGGGTTCCTACACAGTGTAGGATTCAGTAACCTACACAAGGTTTAGAAATGTGCGCATTCGGTGCAGTAACTACACATGCTCTCCTTGAACCTCAAGCTTGATTATTTTTTACCCTCCATCCGTTTTGGCAGTGTGATCTCATTTGGACTCGAAACTACACTGCAATCGAAGGTTGAGGGCGCATGCTGCACCACGCGTTGCCCACAGATTCCTAAATATTTAGAACCAGAAATCGATAACTGTATATTCTTACAAGTACGGGTAATGTACGGGTACATAAAATTTCAGTCCAATTTGAGTCAAGGGTGTTTTTTGTATCATTACTAAAATATACTTTAAATAAAAAACACTAGTTTTGTGTTTTGTGTCTTGCAAACCAACATGGCTGGTTTTGCGTGTTTCTGTATATATCGCAGTTATCGCCATGTTTTATTTCGTGTTGCTTTTTGTCATCTTCGTTATTTTTTCACCCAAAAATTCTCACAACTTTTTTATAAAAGGCTGCCCTCTATCTACAACATTTTTTTCTTGTCTTTTTTAAAAATGTTGCAAACTAGTTTGGCGAGTGCAATAACATAAAAGTGGATTTTGTTCTCTTTTCGGAACAGGCCCAAACTACAAAATCACAAATTGTTTTTTGGTTTGGGACACCCAACTTCAGTTTCAGCATACTCATACAGCTTTACCTTACATACGCACTGTGGACATTCCTTTGTATTCGTGTAGTTAACAAACTTTGACTAAATACTCATTTTTCTCGCTTCCCCAAAACAAATTTACCCTCAAATTAGGATTATGGGCCTCTCAGCTGTCCCTTCTATCTTTTCTATTTATAACCCTAACCCGTTTTTCCTCCAGCGCTCTTTTTCGGAAACTGAAAAACGGATTGTGGACGTGTGCAAGTCCACACACCGTAACCTCTTCCCGCATCGTGTAGACCTATATTGTTCGGAGGTCCACAGTGCGTATGCAAGACTAACTCAACAGCACAGGTATTAGGAAACTTGACAAAAATGGCTCCAGATTTTTAGTCGACAAACCTTCGCAAGAGAAGTCTGTCTTTTCCAGGTTTTCCAAGGGAACGTCCCTCAGGTTGTCCGGCGACTGACAGATGGGGTTGCCGGTGACGATGTTCCTCGAGTTCAACCACTCAGGAAGCCAGGACAAGTGGCAATTGCAGTTCAGCGGATTGCCCATCAGATTCCTGTGTGCGAGCGAACGCAAAAAGGGGAAACTTTCAGACGGCATATTCAGGCCAAACACATTTGTGACCCAGCATGAGTAAATGAGACACTTTGAGGCAAAAATAAAATTTGAGATTTTGATTTCATCATTTAAAGCTAAACAAGCTTTAAATGATGAAATCAAAATCTCTATTTTCATTTTTGCCGCAAAGTGTCTCATTTACTCGTGCTGGGTCACATTTAATACCGAAAAGTTGCTGTTGTACTTGTAGCAATGAAAACCCAATATTTCTTTTAGTAAATGGCATAAAAGTTGAATAATAATACAATTATTAAATGCATGTTCTAGTGATGCTAAACGTAAAGAACAAAAGACAGACGCTTAGCAATATAGATGAAAGTACAGAAAAGTTTATAATTTGGGGCATTTTTACAAACATTTTGAACCAGCATAAACATTTATTAACAAACTTATACAAAATGCCCAACAGCCTTAACGCCAAGATTTGTTGTAGAATAAAAAGAAAACGATTGAAAAAACAAATACTCGGAGATATCAGTATCTACTTACACAGTTGAGAGTTCTGCGAGCGAGTCAAATGCACCAGATGTAATGGTGCTGATCCCGTTGTCATACAGGGCCCTAGGAAACACAAACAAAAATGACAAGATTGGAAATTCAGTCTGTTTATATTCATTGAGATAACTACAAACAAGCCACCAAACAAAACTGTAAAGCCAGTTCAGCCTCGACGCGAAAACGAATGTGATACAGCAAGTATCTATCCCACCCCTGCCACCTGATATCAACATCGTCTAATTTTGCAGCGAACGTTTCCCGACGTCACATTTGCATTCGACGAACCATTATGCCATTTGCTACACTCACAGTAGTCGCAGCGATTTCAGCCCGATGAAAGTCTCGTTCCCGATACAGGTCAAGCGATTGCTTCTCAGATTCCTGGCAAGAAGAACAATGAAGAGATACAGCCATTACAATTTGAAACTGGGAAGGTGCAATTCATTTTGGGTTTGTTTGAGCAGCGTGCCAACGAGGTATCCTCTGGAAAGTAAAATTAACCATTTGCCAAGATTGTTATTGAGCAAGCACATAAAACTAAAGTCTCCTAGTACATAACTAAGTGCAATCATGATGCAATTAACATACCATGAAACTTTATTTTGTAACTTTATTTAAGGGCCCATGAAGTCGATATATATGCAAAACCATCACGGTTAGTACATTTCTAAGTTATTTGCAAGTGCATGTACTAAATTCATATCATTTTTTTGTCAGAGCAACCAAATTCAAAACAGAATTAGAAAGTTAAGCCATGTTTGATTCAAATAAAAGGATTATTCCAACAAAATGTTGTGTCGGTAAAAAGCTTTTTGATCACTACATTACACACGTTGTTCATTTTCGCTACATGACTTATAGTCATCTAAATCCTCACGGAAAAACAAAAGGATCTCTTATTTTTTAAATGATGACTTTTAACCAGTTCGTGGCATAGGACGTATATACACGCAAAGTTTTCCTCAGATTCAAAATGGATGATGCATAAACACGCCACGAGCAAGGTCGGAAATGTCTGTCAGCAGCGAACAAGGCCGGAAATTAGTGAGTGTGGTTCCCGGTACCATCAGCCTGAACCCGCCTCGAGTTTTGTTAAAAATAACCCTGCGCCTCGGCTTGGTGATGTTAAAATAATCCCGGCGCGAACTGGTTAATCCCGGCGCGAACTGGTTAAGCACTATTAAGCCTTTAAAAACCGGAATGCTAAAATGCATTAGACATTAAGCGATTAGAAATTTTTGGGGGATGGAGTTCAGAGTACTTGTATGATTCAGTTTATTTATGCCTCGAAGAGATTTTGTTCCCCCCATAAAAGAAAATTTAAACTTCCCTCGAGTTCAGTGATTGGTTGGCAATCCAATTGGGGGAAAACAACTTGGCAGATTTCTCAAAGTGGCAAAGAGGAAGGGTTGAAAAAATCTGCAGACGAATTGGTCCCGGTATCACGCGGATAATGGAGAATGACGACGGAATAGAACCCAATGTCCCATGGCAATAATAACTACTTGTTAAATATCATAATTTGTTATTAAAAAAACTATACTAAAGGTGTTTAAAGGTAGTATACACCATTGGTAATTGCTTTAATTATCATGAATGGGTAGATTTGGGGGGTTGTATTTCATGGTAAATATCGTTTAACTGACTTTTCCGAAGTTTTACAATCATGGATGCCGAGAAAAGCACGAAAAACAGCGTTTGTTTCCAACCGGGGTCGAGCAGTTATTCTTATGTTATCTTTGTTTTTTCGCTCTCGCCGTCCGGCGAGAGCGAATTTTTCTTTATAAAATTCATTTTTTTAAAATAATTACAGGATATCTAGCGCAATCCTTTTGCTGAATGCCTAGAATCATTGTTTACTTTCAATTGAGTAAGGTATTTCTTAATAATTCAGTAGTAAATATTTTCGATTTCTGCAAATGGTGTATACTACCTTTAAAGTGAGCTTTAACAAATGTGATGAACTATGTATACAGGTCTGGTGATTAAAGGGGTTCTGATACATGTCAATTATTAGTGTAAATAGATATATAAATAAATGTTTTTCATCACACGAATGAGTTAGCAACTACCAACCGACTTTGCCTGTGTAAGTGCCAAATGAATTTTAAGTGTCTATATTTTGTGATGATCTACGGTTACCGTGATAAAATAATGTAGTTAAGTTAATTAATAACGTAAGTTCTCAGTTATCCGGTAGTAGACCAGGTTGAATTCGATTTATCTCTCAACCTTAATATAGTTAAGCCAAGTAGGTACACATTTGTGAAATATGTATACAGTTGCTCAGTAAATACAGGTTACTAGCCAAATCTCCATGTGCTTTTTATCATGCTAAGTGAAAAAACAGCTGAATACCAGTCACAAATAATATACATCACCTGAAAATTGGGTTTGTAACCCTGATTTTGCCAAGGAAGAATGTTCATGCTAAGCAAATTTTCTTGTGCTTCTTAGCAGCTCAATAAAATTGGTTTCAGATGCTCATTTGTGACTACTTTTGCTAGTAAAAACCCTCCGTTAATCCGATGTGAAAAATCTGAAAGTTTGAGTATTCAGGACTGTAAATTTTGCCAACACTTAATAACATTTTACACTGAAGCACTGTTGATCGTCCAATTCCAACAGTATCATTTTACAGGCATGAGAAAGGTACAAAAAAAGTCTACGTCCAAAAGGTTTGCCACAAAGTTCAGATTCTTATTTCTTAAATTAGCAGCTCAAATTAACACAGATATTCGCATTACTTTCATGAATTCTTCACCAAAAGACCTCCACAAATTACAAGCCTCAATGGCCAATGAGAAAGTGGCTTTTAATTCCTATAGATAGTATAAATGTCATGTGATGATGTTCCAGAAATTGTGGCATGAAACAAGTATTTTAAAACCTTTGAACAATAGTTTTATAAAATACGCATATTGAAAAAGGGCCGCCATCTGCTGAAAGCTATACCATACCATACCAGCTACATGTATATTTAACTAGCAGAATCAACAAATGTTGTTACACCTCGCTATCCCACTCCTGCCACCTGATTTTGACTACAAAGTTAATTAAAGAAAAACCTCACCGCATGCCTATAATACTAATTCTGCAAACAAGAGAGGGTTAGTAGATGTCATTGTTCTTCATGCAGATGCAAACACTCACAATGCAAAAGCAGCACAAACAAAAAAGGCACAATATCCAGCACTTAAAATTTTGTCAAAAAAACCCCAAAATTTGAAGTCCACATGTAGGTGACTAATATTTCTGTTTCCCATTACTGTCTTCCTTGTCATTCACAATTTTAAAGCCGGATTGTCAAATGTCAAACGCGAAAATGTCAAACAAGCAGAGCTGCGAAACAGACAGACAGGCACCAAAATCCAGTTAGAGATGCACATTCACAAACACACACCGTTGCAGTGCGGGGAAATGAGGTGGATACGGGATACTATACTTACAGAGTTCTCAGTTTTTTAAGTCCCGAGAAAAATCGTCCATTGACTTTGGTGAGCTTGTTGTTAGTAAGCAGCCTAAAGACGACAACAACAACAACATTGCCAAAAAAACAAAGGAAAAAGATAGAGATGTAGGGGAAAAAAAACATCCACAAATACATGCAAGCAGAGCTTACAAGGGAGATAGGAAATGGGTGGGGCTTGGGGTTGAGGGCAGGGCTTCCACGCTTGTGGGAGGAGCTTAGAGCATTAGGTCGTCATGGGAACTGCATAAATGAACATAATAAAATGCATGCCAAGGATAACTGTCTATATACTGCACAGATGATAGAGGCAATTGTATGCCTAGACTTCTCCGTTGTTGACTAACTTTGATAGAATTAGGCACAATTTCTTGTTTCTAGTGCACCTTTGTTTATGATTGCAGAGTATTGGGTTGTTGTGGAGGGGGGAGGGGGTGGGGTTGCTCAAAACTTCTATCACATAGATCTGGTTTTTGGACCCCATCCACTGAAATATGGGAACAAATGTGAACGATCTTTTTTTCCGCTTGCCAGAAACAAATAGTATAACAAAAAAAAAACATGATGATTCATTCCAATGCGGATTGTCTTTTTTTTTTAAGAAAAAAAAGTTTTACAACCCCCCTTTAGAAAACTGTGGCAATAAATTAGGTTGAGGGACAGTGACTTTGACAGTACACTGTACAGCCCTATCCAGGGTGTAACATAAGTTGTGATCAAGGGTACTTCACATAGTTCTAGGTCCAACATTTAATGTGTTTACCTAGTCAATCAACACATGTAAACACAGTAGTTTGTAGTATTTCAAGTGGTACTCATACCAATCCATCCCAACAACCACCTTGGCATGCATTTCAACGAGGTCTGAATTTGGGGGCGGGGCAAGCAGCTTTTAGGGGAAGGGAAGGGGGACACACGAAAAACGGGAGGGGGCATTGTTGAGATGGAGACAATTGAAAGGCCAGACATCACGCATGCGTCAACACAGCTTTACAGAAAAAAAAAGTATCATATAAGTACAGAAAATAACTCCACAAAGCAAGACCGTTGAAAAATATCACGAGACATAACTATAGTGAGTGACATAATTTGATCAAAGAAAAATAAACTTGTGAGATCTTCATGTGGTTGATACAACTACATATTTGTCAATATTTTATTCGATATTGAAATAGGTAGCACGTCCACTCCACTTATGAAATATTTGTTATCGGCAATCTGTTTCATCTGTTTCGTTAAGTACCTTCATCAAACTGGTCACACAATGAAAATACTTTGCTGGAGACCAATTGAAAGTCACTTCACAATGTGTTTTAAAAGCATTTTCATTTTGGGGGATGGAAAGGGGAAGGCTATGATAACGATATTGTGAAAAACTGACTGTAATATGGTTTCGGGAATAAACAAGTGTTGAAAATTTTCTACAAATGAGTATTTTTATTCTGAAAATGATATTGTTTGCTTTTTATGACTTCACTCAAGAAACAGTGGAGCGGAAAGCTGAATCATGCTTATAGAAGTATAATGCATTTGGGCGAGAAAAAATGAAAACTTTTGGATGAAATGCCAGAAAAATATGACCGTAAAAAAAAAAGCTGCTGCACACAGTTCGATAAGCTGCCACTTGACAATGACAAATGCACGGCATGACAAATGCACGGCATGTAAACTGCACTTTTTGATGTGGGTCAAAAACGTGTTCTACAAGTGAAGAAGGACTAATCTATTGGCAGAATTCAGCCACTAGAAAACCTGATCACAAAGAAAGAAAAAAATGGAATAAGTGGTACTCTGGGCTTACAGTTCAAAAAGGTTGGCTGCCCCCTCAAACGCCCCTTCCTCTATGATGGAGATACGGTTGTTGCGGAGATCCCTGTAATGGATGTGAACAAAAGAATAATTAAGATGGTGATATTCAACAGATGGGATGGGGTTAAAGGAGGGACTTATCAGAAGGGCGGAGCTTAGATGCTCATTTTTTTCCTCTACAACGTTTTTAGTTGAAAAATCGATAAGCTTTGTCCAACAAAGTTTTGACCAGTTGTCATGTTGAGCCGTAATTTAAGCTGTAATTATAGGGTGCTTGCATTGTTCTCCCTTCATACCACTTCTTAAGATATTTTCTACTGGGGTTCCATTTTACAGAGACCAACAACTCCATACAATCTAACAAATGCCACTTACAGTTTGCTGAGGTTGATCAGGTTGAGAAACTTCCCACCAGCAGAAATACGGGATATGTCATTGTCATTTAGGAGTCTAGCGGAGAAAATAACAAAAACGACTTCAACAAACATCAACAAAAGACACTGGTTCGCATGACAAAGAGAAACAAGCACTCATTTTCTATTCCATTTCAAATTTGAATTCATTTATCATTTATTTCCAAATTAATCAAAATATAAAAACCATGAGAACAAGAAGTAACTGCATTAATACGATAGAGGCAAGATTTCCAACAATATATTTTAGCATATATTATGCAACTTAGTTGTTACACAATGTTTTCATAAACAAGTTCATTCAAATGATGAGTTCCTTCACTATTTGCATATAGCAACTATTTACAACTCTTTGCATTGATTAAATTGGGGTTTAAAGTTTAATTCCATTTGAAAGTTTGTTGAGTTTAGATGATGTACTCACAGCTCAGTCGTATAGGTGGGGACATTGTCGGGTACGGAATGGAACCCACGGTCCGAGCAGTCCACGATGGTTCCACTGCACGAGCATGACTCAGGGCAGTCCGAATCGATGAAACACTCCCCAGCA
The DNA here is from genome assembly GCA_037893245.1 of Crossaster papposus. Lineage (NCBI taxonomy): Eukaryota > Metazoa > Echinodermata > Asteroidea > Velatida > Solasteridae > Crossaster > Crossaster papposus. The sequence continues at coordinate 433,847 of JBAIAA010000182.1, forward strand.
TGCATGGTGCGCTGGTATTCTGCGTCTGATAAGAAACACACCATGTGGTACAAGAGTAAAAATGACTGTATAAAGGTTTTATGGTCATCGGTAAAAATTGTTTTATTTGTATTTATTAATTATTTATATTGGGTAGCCATTCAGTGGAATCTACTGTTTTCCCATGGGGCCCAGTGAGAGAAGACAAGGTGAAGAAATTACAGTTTTCGAGATGGAAGGAAAATCCCAGAGGAATATTCTTCGGGAAAACCCATGGAGTCAGGCAGGGACTGAAAACCCAATTGGGTGCGAACCCAGGTCACAGAGGTGGAAGGCGAGGAAAGAACTGCTACGCCAACTTAACTCCCTTAATTGGGCGACTTCAACCCATTTCTTTCTCAACCCCCCCAACAAAAGATTTGAATTGGAGAGAAAGCAAAATACAAGCTTTTGATTGTAATACACCCTACATACATTGAGTTCCCCCTCCTTAAAAAGTGGCCTCTCCAAGTACCCCCTTTTAGAATTTTGTATATTTTTTATTTGACTTACTTTTTATGGAAATTTCAGATAACTTATCTCAGCCTACAAAGTTTGAAGGAGACGATATTCGTCTCGCGTGTTTGGAATCGACGCGCGAGAGTGAATTCCGTTTGTTTTCGCAAGGTTCCCGGATCACGTGATCTCATGGATGAAACAAACAGAGGCTCTGAGAGATGGAAAGGCTTCATCAGGCCACGTCTCTCCGTCTCACCTTTGCATTTGAACTTGATGCTCTTCATACGATTGAGTCTCTTGCCCTCCATCCTGCGAGGTGTCTCGCAGCGTGCCCCGCTCTTCTCAACGGGGTTCTCCTGAAGGTACTCCACCAGCCACTTCAGGTTGCAGTCACAGATGAGCGGGTTCCTTGCAAGATGCCTGCGAAGATGGGAAGACGGGAAAGAGAGAAGGTTTGGGGGGGGGGACAAAGAACAAGTGAACAGATTATCATATGTAAAGTTGGTAAAAACTAAACTCGACATCAAATTTCGTCACTCAAATGTGACCCAGCACGATTAAATGAGACACTTCGAGGCAAAAATGAAAATTGAGATTTTGATTTCATCATTTAAAGCTAAACAAGCTATAAATGATAACCTGACAGACTTTGCCTTGTTATAATTTTTTTTTAAATTGCATCTGACATAAGATGTTTTTTTTTTTTAATTTAGAAAAACACTCTTTGCTGCCTTTTAATGCCAAGAGTGATTACCTGCAAAAAATAGATTAAAGTCAATTTCAATGACACTTGCATGGGTATCGACAAAAGTCAGGTGTAAACAGTACACCTTATTAAATTAAATTGTACGGACTGATCACCCATGCATTTGTACACATTCAGAATAACATGCACGCCAAGCTGAACAGTAACGTATGGAGCCCAGAGGTTTTGTCTTGAAACGTCGAGAAAGTACAGAAATAGAGTGGCACTTAATTGCCAAGTCAGACAATAGCGGGGCTCGGGACGGCGGACTTCAATTGGCCTGATTAGCAGCCCACGATTGTTTACTCCAAACTGTTTTTGTTCACTTCAAGTTCAACGGATTAACCTCTCCGACCTGAACCGATGGATTGTCAGGATAGGACGAACAAAATATTTCCTAAACTGTAACACACAGGACATTCCAGTAATTTGATTCATGTGCAAGGTCTCAGACAAGTTAATTGGCTCCGTTATTTCCATGGCAACCATGTACAGAAGAAGGAAAAAAAGGAAACAGATTTCCACACGATGTCCCTCAAGAATTATTCGTTCCCTTTCATTTCTCTTGTGTGAATTTGATAAGAAATTTATTTAGCCATCAAGAAGATAGGGGGGGGGGGGCTATTTACACATACACTGAAGAGAGTATATTGTCCAAAATGTTGAGATAATACTCTCTCCAAAGGCTCTCTGATAAGATTCTTATAAGATTATTATAAGATTCTTATGAGACTTTTTTGTAAGGGCGCCGTATCTTCATATATCATCTCAATGAAGGTCAATCAGTGTGAAAATGTTGAAAAGATGAATCTGAGACTGAGAAACATTTCCCATTTTGTTGGGAAATACTTGGAAAATTGTCTCGACTCTCCGATTATAAGATTCTGATAAGATTCTTATGAGACTTTTTTTGTAAGGGCGCCGTATCTTCATATATCATCTCAATGAAGGTCATTCGGTGTAAAAATGTTGAAAAGATGAATCTGAGACTGAGAAACATTTCAAATTTTGTTGGAAAATACTTGAATAATTGTCTTGGCTCTCCGTAGACTTTATACACAGTCACAATCGCTGAAGTAGCATCAGAATACTACATTCTTTACTACATTCTTTCCAGGATTTCAAACAAAACAAAAAAGGGCCACTGACTAGGTGCATAAGATATTTTTTTAGATTTAAATAAACAAAGAAATCGACGTGAACCTGCGACCGCCGGATTGCAGTTCCGTTGCTCTACAAACTGATAGCTACCCAACCCTATAATTATTGGCAGTTCCCCAAATGTGTCATTGTATCTTTGTTCAGGGGGCACTAGCCAGGTGCCATCAACCTGCACTAACAAATAAAGCAAGATATTCTTTGTGTTGGTTATTGTGTTTCTAGAATCTCAGAATTGGTTTTGGGTATCTAGAAGGGTGTCTTGTAGTACAATAGTCTGTAGTGTACAGGGTATAGCCAACAACAACAAAATGGGGGGGGGGGGGGGGGGGGGGGGAGAGGGGGGAGGAGGAATCCGCTCTGCCCTGAATTGTGCTGGGTACACTGAATTGGACAAAAACACAAGTCAGCAAGTTTTGTTTAATCGAACAGCGTTACTCATGATGAAATACAGGAACTGGACTGGTGAATCCCAGACAAAGCATGGAATATAACGAATTGCATCACGATGACTAATACTGCACTGCTTGCGTCCTTCTTTTTTTGTTAAGGGGGGGGGGGGGGAGATGGAGAGGTAGGAGTGCAGCCAGTGCCCCGCGGTCAACCCCCTAGCTCCCCTCCCAATTTTCTGCTTGATGTTCAGGTTCCAATCTTTCCGGTTCCTCTACCGTGACCAGAGCCATTGGGGTGTACACTAATCAATCCCCTGGTGGAGGAAACACGGCGTGCTGATGGATGCATTGCAGAACGCTAGGTTTGCAGTCTCTAGGATCGAGTGGAGTAGTGGGAGGGGGAGGGGGAGGGGGAGGGGGCGTGGGGGGAGGGCATGGGAGGTGTGCATTTATGGGTAGTTTGAGAACCAGGTGTCAGTACAGCAAAATAAACCTATGGGTACCAGGGTACATGTACCTGTTAAAGACACCCTGCACCCATTTAATAAACCCAACCCCTATATCTACATCCCAGAAGTTGAAGTTCAGCTTGTTTATAAAGGTCCACATGATAATACTGCCACATAAGCGAGTCAATACTGCAAGATACAAGTGTGTACAGGGGCAGATCTAGCTTTTCATTTGGAGGTGGGAGGTGGGGGGGTGTTGCACCATTCACCTACGAAACTTAACTCCCAAAGACAATTACGGGCCTGGGGTACGGGGCCTGAGGTACGGGGCATGGGGTACGGGGCCTGCTTAAGGGCCCCTAAACATTTCGGATTCTAGATGCTCTGTGGTGCAATTTTCCTCCAAATTACTTAATATATTTGTGAACTGGACAGAAAGAGGACCTAAACATTACTTTCCGAATGCACATTTTTTAAATGCGATAACAAATTAGGTCAAAACTAAAAAAAAATATTGACTGGATTTTTTATTTTTTATTTGGAAACCAGATCTGAAAATACATTAGATTAATTTCACAGCTGGATAGAAAAAAAACAAAGTTCCAGTTTTTATATACTTCAAGTTACAGTGTCACCATTTGTTAAATAATGCAGAAAAACTATAATTAAAGCACAATTCTATTCAATAAAAACATTAAAGTTTGTTTGCCAAAAACATTTCAAGGATTCTGACTCGTATGACTGTGGGGTACGAGTGCACTCGCTAATCCAAAAATCCCCCTAAGAGCCTAAAGGGAACAAAATTGTTTTGAACACTGGGAATTGACCCCTCCAAGCAAACACTTCATATTCCCCCAACGGGGATGACGATATTTCATCGTGTTGATCCAGGTTTTACTCTCAATTCCTGCCCAAAAAACGTCTGGAGACAGTTTCTGACTCATCTCCAAATCCTGTAATCTCCTTGCCAAAACAGACCAAAGGTCTTTTTGAATCACATTGGGAATTGCAGGAAACTTATTCTGCAAATGTCTTTAACAGGAATTTGTCAAAGTGACATAGTTGTGCCTAAAACGATGCCTGTACAAATGTAGATAATTTAAGACAACGATGCGAGATTAAGTGAAGGTGACGAAGCAGTAGAGTACCTCAATAAGGATTTCCGGATTCCGTGACAGAACGCTTTGGCTTAAAATGTATCCTGTTCTTTTTTATGAATGAATGGGTCTGAAGTCTAAAAATAGGGATACAAATTTGTATTAAGATATTGCAAAGCCAAACATCTCTGTAACGAATAACCACTTAAGCCCTAATTATCACATTAGACAAATCACAGAGCTGACGCAGGGTCGAAAACTTGAGGCATTTCACACTTGAACATTTTTCAACCCCACACCAACCCCGCATCAGCCACAATATTTGATTTTGCCCCGGGTTGAACTCAACCCTACTCCAGACCAAGGGAGTCTGGTGGACACAGCGGTTGTTTCATCGTCTTTCAATAATGGATTGGGTTTTCAGTCCCTGCCTGATTTCATGGGTTTTCCCCAGAATATTCGTCTAGGGTTTTCCTCCCACCTCTAAAACTGTAACTTCTTCACATCGTCTTTCTGTACTTATCCATCCAGTAATTGGCACTATATTGCTGTTGGATGTTGAAATAAATAAATAAATACATTTTCAACCCGGGTTGAAACTCTCGCCCTAGATTAAAAACACGGTTTGTTTGAAAGTGTGAAACACTGAGTTGAAAAATCAGAAATTTAGACTGAAAGGTGGGCCAGGCTGGAATGAAGACTAGTAAATGGCCTTTAAGTTCACAGAACCAACGGTTGTCAATATTTCTTTCCTTCATAATGACAATTGACAACTATTTGCTGAAACTGCAAGACTATGTTTGGTATCAGTATAAGTCCACCGAAAAAACACTAACTAAAATGTTGGAAGTTAGGTTTTTATGTCACTTTCTAAGACCTTAGAGCTTCAAATCTCAGATTCTCTAAGACATACTCTGGGCAGATTGCCCCTTGAAAATCACCCAAAAGCTCCAGAGTACACGCATGTGGTTGACGTCCTCTGGTTCAGCAGTGAATCATTAGGTACCTGTAGCCATAAAGACAGCCGAAGTTTTGTACTATAATTGCCCGTAAGCTAATAGATTGGTCCCAAACGAGTCGGCATCCTGTTTTCTTGCAAGGGGGCGCTACATGTACGTGCACCGGTGCCGCATAGTTCCAGGCCCAATTGCATGCTGGTCTTGATTAAGAGCACCCGAGACTTGACTGTCGATCAAATTCTTCAAACCCCCCAAAAAAGAAAAAAGGAAAGGAACAGGAAAAAAAGAGAGTAGAATTGGGCCAACTTTGGTCTCCCGACTAAGGTCAGACAACAGCATGAGATTTATATACCACGACAGCCTCGGGGCTAGTTTGGTCTGAGGGAGTAGACTGGTGCCTTGCTTGGCCTGCACCGTTTGAACATGATACTCCCAGCAAGTGGGGATAATCCATGCAGTAGGTGTGGTACCAGACCGGTTTGCCCGACTAAGTATCCCAGGAGGAGGGAGTGAGTAATGCGAGAGAAAACACGGAGATTCAGGATTGCGTCTGACAAGTCAACATCATTTTTGCTTGTAATCCCTTACAAGAAAATCTCCGGTGACTCTCCCCACCTCAGGAAAGAAAGAGGGTATATTGTATGAGAGAACATAACTACACCCCCCCTGGCAACCCCCCCCCCCCTTTGTTGTAGGTAATAGCAAACTGGAGCAAAATAAATGCAAACTGACTTCTTGGAACTTGTTTGCACCTTCCACTACCACAGGGTAGAATTTCAAAACAACGTCATTGACATGTACGATGTATGCAGTGTTGTAGGCGAGACCTTTATGTCCGAGACGAAGGCTTTTAAAACCGAGACCAACACTTCCAAGACACAACTTCTAAAACCGAGACCAAAAATGAATAAAACTGTAAGGTGTTTAAGCCATTACAAATATGAAGTATACTCGAACCTTTCTTTGAAGAAAAAAAAAGTAGAGAAAATCAACTGAAATCAACAACTACATGTATATTTATATAATTTGTTTTCACTTCCTAAAGACTTCTACTGAGGACATTTCGCCATTGAGATAAATTTCAATCCAAAAAGAGTGGTTTATGCTCAGAGAATTAGCTTTCAATTAAGAAAATACTACACAATTACAAACAAAACCACATTAACAATTTACATTGCATTTGTTTACAGCGGCCCATCTTTGGATACTGTTACCCCTGACAGGCAGGCTTATTACTCTTGGATTCCTCTTGAAGACTTGGGAATGTGATTTGCCAGTCAAAGTACTACACTTGTTGGGAAAATCAGCCTATTTCTCCCGATATTATCATCAGTCAGGTCAAACCTCGAGGAGAAGAATAACTTTGCGTATAAGTACTTGGGGAGGGGGAATAAGTTTGACAACAAAACCCTCTTAAAAGCTACGATTCCTATTTTCTTTCACTTAGTGTTAGGCAAAGGCTCCCTTTTTCAGATCAATAAAGAGCTTTTAGCCTGCCTCTACATTGTTTTAAATGTCAACAGCGAGCAGGACATTCTTGAAGACGGGGGCGGCAGTTCAAATAAGCAAGGTAGTATCATGACCAGAGATTCTTTTGAAACTTACAGGTAGTTGGGGCATCACAGACACCACGCAAGTTTAGGGTCAACTTTTAAACTTAAATAATTGTCAGGGTTGTAGTCGAGTCCCTGCAAGTCCTTTCACAAGTCCGTTCGTGAAGCCAGTCACAAGTCCCTTCATAAAGGCAGTCACAAGTAACTGGATGAACAATGACAAAGAAATGCCTTTGTCAAAGCTGATTTGAATAGCTTGTGATTTAAATTGGAACTGAAAGACTTGCGATGGACTTGCAGGGACTTACAGGGACTTGCAGGGACTTGTGATGGACTCGACTACATCCCTGATAATTGTTTACACAAGAAACCTTGAGGCATGACTAATGATTTGGTCGAGGCAGCGTCAGTCAAGCTTTTTGAAAGTTAATATCTTAAGTAACCTCTTAAAAAATGTCAATTGAAAAAAATTTAAGAATCTTTATTTAGTCGCAGACTCAGACACTGCAAACAAATTCACTCAAATTAAAGTCGGGTTCCACACTGAAAATTTTCTTGACAAATTGGGCTGAGATGAATCTGAATCATGCAAGCATGAGCATGTTACACCCAACTGATTAAGAGGCCCCTGAGACATGGATATCGGAACGCAACTCTTAATTTTTTTTTCTCGTTGGTTACGCCTAGCGATTAAGATCGAGAAGGAGGGTGGGGGGGCAACGATGAGCATTCGTTTCCTCTTCCAAGTTCAAACTATGATTCGCCTTCCTGCTCGGGCAAATATGATGAATTACACATGTGGGAGAAAATGACGCGGGGCATTATGGAGGATTTAGGTTCAGTAGCTAAGAGGGATTAGATAATTGACTTCAATTTTATACATTTATAATGTATAATTGTATAATGTTTGACCAGAATTATCAGGATCAGCCGTCCAGTTTCGTTAAATCTTCATAAATCTTAGAATTGGACACGTTACACAAACAACTTGGATGAAACAGCCAGCCTCTCGCATACAGCGCCAATAACCAGACAAATTTTCAACGTCAAGGACAGACAAAACTGGACAAGTGATAATTACGAGCATCCTAAAAAAATTCCGTTAAAGCACACGTCCAACACAAACATTTGCCCAAACCACTAATCGACATCGCGTGCACGCATTTATCCAAATTTGTTTTTTAACCAGAATGACTTTTAATAATAAAAAGCTTCAGTAAAGTGCTGTCATACAGTGCACTTTTCCAATACTAATACAAACAGTCGATTTGCTAGCACTACGACTCAATCTCAGCGCATGGTTTGTTTCAGAGGTCTTATCACATTTACTTTCAACAAAATCTGACAGCTTCTAAGACCTGGGAAGATATAATGGGATGCCACAGAGACAAATGAACCTAGTCCAAAAGGGGGGCCATGTTATCTATCTGTACCCATGCACACGCAGGAAATTTCGTATTACACTTTTTTCCGCACAAGGGATTAACTTGCATGGCTGTACGGTCGAAACTCTCGTTAAAAATCTTAACAGTGGAGATACTGAAAAGTGACATTGTCCGTGGTGTGCCATCACTTGTGTTTACGCAGTTAAGAGAAAGGGGCATCTTTTAAAGTTCTTTAAAGTTCTTGCTTGAAAACACAAATGTTGAAGGGGTCTGGCTGGAGTATCATTCAACCCAACTGTGACGCATGTCGCCGGTAGTTATTTTTTACTGAAGCTATAAACACAAGGGCCGGCAATAATGTTCTAGTCTGGTCCTTTTTTTGTGAGTCCTTAAGTACACTGAAATGTTTTCTCGTCTTTTTAATCGGTTCAAGCCAGGATTATTTTTACATTGACCGGGCCCAGGTGCGAGATTGTTTTTCACGAATTAACCTCGATCCAAGACGGATTCAGGCCTCACTCGCTGCAAGCCAGTCACTGACAGATATTTTCGGCCTTGCTCATGACGTGTTTATCCGTCATCCATTTTTGAATTCGGGAAAACATTTACGTGTACACACGCCATTCGACGCAAACTGGTTTAGTATATACTTGTAATAGCACTACTTATAAACAAAACCCAGCAGACAGACAGGAAAACAAAGAGGAAATTTCAAATGAAAATTGCCCAATAACTAATGAAAATTTTAACCAGATTTTTTAAGACAAGATAATCCTCAGTCTTTTTTAATTTGTATTAATTTATTCCTTTTTTATTGGACATAAATTGATTGGGGATTCGACATTCGCTCAAGATTTGCAAGCCAGAGCCAAGTGAGTCACAGCTCGAGCAATAAGCTCCACTGATAAAAATGATCTATCCGACTTCCTTTCATGCAAATGCTTGTTGATACTTTCTCTCCACAGACTTATTTTAAATTTGTTGATGGACTGAGCAAAGTGTTGGCATAAAGGGCGATTCACTACCCTATAGCACCCAGACACAAAACATAGCCCAAATTGTCACAGACCATTTTAACCGCTCCCCATTGCGAAATTACTAGCGATTGCCGATTGTACGTGATACCAGAGGAAAAACTTCTTTGAAAGGATGTGTTCTGGTGCATTTAATCTTCGCAATAAAACTTGGTAGTACCTAGAGTTAGGCCGTTTTCCAAACGCCAGCTTAGACTCCGTCACCATTGCCAAACTGCACGAATGAATCCAAAGACGAAGACGAAGCTGGGGTTTGGAAAACGGCCACAATCTCCACTATGCAGGCTCGGGGTGATATTATCTCCTGAAGTGGGTACCGATGAACAGGGAGACCGGGGAAATCTGAAACTATGAGATTATAAGCCGACAATCGCAAACAGGACGTGGTAATGTAGTTGTCATCGACGGACTCTTCTGACACCATCTTTCTTTGGTAAACCTTGCGTTCTTTCTTCCAAGTGACAAGCAGATCTTGAGACCAGCTTAAACTCTCTGAATCAATCAGACTGTTCATCCTTAACTTTCTGACTCAGATGCTAAGGAACACGGACAAAAACTAAGTCTTAAATGTTGAGCCACTCATCCCATTCTAGTAGTTATCAGAATCTAAATTGTGCTCTCGATGACCTTGGGGCTTTCTTTTCCAAGATATGGACAAATTAAACGTCTAACAAACTTGTTTTGTGATGTGCTACCATTCTAATTTAGAATAGAGATAATCTGCTTTCTTTTGTTAATGCGAGGCATTCTAGGCAGGCATCGAAACTAGGGTGAGTGGGTGCGGTGTTAAGAAAGGGAATACAATTCTCCTTGCAGTACTGACTGTTTGTTGCACTTCAATCGGACATTTCGTTGAATAATTATGCCTGTTTAAAGTTTGCATTCATGGGCATGTCAAACAGTAAAAACAAAATTAAAAATGCCCACAAGGGTTCAAATTTTGTCTCCGTAAAATTAAAAAGATGCCAAATGTTTTCATTAAAAAAACACTTAAATTCCACATATTTTATAATGTATACATGTAACCTTAAAAACACGTGTTGATGAATGTAATATATTGAAATAGCCGCCATCTTGATTTTTGTCCGCCATCTTGATTTTTGTCTGCCATCTTGATTTGTGTCCGCCATCTTGGATTTTTCAACAGTAAACACTTTTGTTTAGTAGAACATTGATTTTTCTTGCAAAGAACACCAATCCCTACATTTCTGAGTTAAGTTCTTCCCTTCACTCCTAGGCTGCAGCATTCTCGTATTTCCAGAGCACTTTGGGGAGTTCGGCTTATAGCCAATAGTAGACATATCAACAATTACAAATATGAATAAATCAGAAAATTGAGAAATCCCTTATTTTAGTTTCTCTACTTTGGACTGTGCCAAGTTCCGTCTCATTTTGCAAGAATGCCTCACATATGTGCTCTGTACAAATGATTTCAAACTAAAGATGACTACAAACCCTAATGTAAGCTGTGTCTCGTTCTTTTGACCAACTGTTTCAGAGGGCTTATTCCAGCGCAGGTGTACGGTGCAAGGGACGAAACAAATGTTTCCAAATACTCCGACGAGCACAAAACTAACACGAAGAGACACATGTCCACTTTGATCAACAATTACAGGCCACTCACTCGCCGCCGGTTCCGTTAAATGACCGCTGCTTGCACATGTGTAAAGACAGGAATGGCTAATTATCCAGTGATTATTTGGGATTAGCATGTAGGTCAGTCAAATTGCTGGCGACGCCAAAAACAAGACCAACGTCAATCAGAATGTCGATAGACGAGTGCCGCCCCCCCCCCCCCCCCCCCCCCAACCCCCCACCCCAGCCGATTCCGTTGGATCACACGTCCAACACAAACATTTGTCCAAACCGCTAATCGACGTCGCGTGCACGCATTTATTCAATTTGTAGTTTCTGAGAGGTGCAGAAGTCGCGCCACCAAAAAGTGATCCATGCCAAATTTCATTAAATTTTATGGCCTAAAAACACGCGAGTTTTTTTTTTAAGTAGGCCCCAGGTGTGTTAATGACTAAAATGTGGTCTGCTGCTTAATGTCATATTCACCTGTTGCGAATTAGGTGGGAACTTAGAGGGAAAACGGGACCTGTACTCACATGGTTTGAAGGTTGCGTAGCGGAGCCAGGGTTGCGTTGGCAAGCGACATAATCTGGTTATCGTACAAGGACCTGTGGTAAAAAGAAAATGACAACTTTTATATCACCCGGTCATCAATCAATCAAAAGAGATACAACACTTATAAGTGCAGTGGCTAGCTGGTCACTTAGGAACAATGAAAGCCAGTGTACTGCACTTGCGTCCACGAGCAAGGCACTTTGCAACAATTGGTTCTTTTCATGCAGGATTTACAAGGGTACAGTGAATATAAAGTTGGTTTCTGTAGGCAAATGTTTCCATTAGCTTTGCAGTCGATGCTCTGGCGATAAGGTGGTGGGTAAGACTACATTTTGTTATTTTTTTTAAATTTTTTTTTGGGGGGGAGGCTGTAGCCAAGTATGAAGATGTGGATTGGGGGTAGATAGGGTCAAAGAAACTTACAGCAAGTTTAAGGAGATGAGATCCTGGAAGAGATTGACTCGGATGCAGGAGATATGGTTGGCGTTTAAGAGCAGCAACTGCAGGGAGGTCAGACCCCGGAAGATACCCTCAGGAAGGTCGTTGATCTGATTGCCATAGAGAACTCTGTATCCAGGAGACGGGAAGGTGGCGTAGAGGAGGAGAAAGTATTCATTATGAAAGATAGTTACAAGAGCTGTATGCTCCAAATCACAATAATCTTTTTAAGCTAAACTTTCTATTCAAGCAAGTAGCAAACAGCAAAATGGCAAAATCAGATGCCCTCCTGGAAATTTTTGTTTGTTGGTTTGTAAGCCGCGAATTGACTGCTTAAATTGTTCAATTCCGGAATTCAATTCAAGAAAGTGCAAGGAGGACAGTTATCAAAATATCCGGCACGATAAAGCTCTGATTGATGCAGGATTAGGGACTTCACAAACCCAGACACCTCCTTTCTTTTTACACCCTGGTCTTATCGCTTCCATCAGCCATGATCAGGAAGTGCGGCTTTAGAGCTTTGATCCTAAATGACCTTCCCAGCTCTGACACTTTTTCCATCGGAAAACAAATTATATATATATTTTCAAACAATGACCTCTAAGGAACCCAACATGACACTTGACCTCAGTAATCCGAGGATGGAATTGTGTCTTACCACCAAATGGACATTGCATCTAAGTTTCCTCAAAATCCATAAAAGCATGTAGAAGTTAAATGTTTTGTTTGTTTAAAATACACCTTTTTCAAAATACACCTCGGTTATTGTGAAGAGGGGTTACAAAAACTGCATTTTATTTAGTTTTATGGCAAGTTCTGGGACAAGTTAGTGGCAAGTTGAGCCAGTGTCAATGACCCCCCTTTTGCCTCGACTCTAACAGTGTCCACAACACCACCAGAGATTTGTGTATCAAGGGTTTAGCAGAACGCAAGACAAACAGAAATGACCCATATGGTATCTTAAGGCTACGCTTAGGAAATTCCTGAGGGTCAAATTCAGGCCAGATATACCCCGCCATCCTGGCAACAAACCCCCCCCCCCCCCCCCCACCACCCCACCTTGACCTTCCACTTCAATATAACATCTGCTTTTACTACACTATCAATTAGGCCTATGTACAATATCGATTGGTTACCAGTTTAATTAGATATAAACGAAGACCGCAGACGACAGGACAAGGCTTTCGACGAACCACGCAAATCAATTACCCCGAAGAAATGGCACAAAGAAAATAAGAGTGAAAAAAAAAAGCAAAAGGGGGGAACTAAAGACTGCGGTTGTGTAAATATCCGACAAAATGAAATTATAGAAAACTGTGACCTTGAGAGTCTAATGAGTCGGCTCCAGCAATGAGACAGACTTATTATGTATGCTCCGACGAATCCAGTGACTTTCTCTTTATTAAAGGTAGGATACACCATTTGCAGATATCGAAAAATGTTACTACCGAATTATTACAAAATATCTTACTTATTTGATAGTAAATAAAGACTGTAGGTATCCTTAAAAAGATTGCGCTAGATATCTTGTAATTGTTCCGTGCAATAAATGGCTGTGGATTTTCACATATTTCAGATACCATTAATTATCAGGAATGGTTGTGTGAGGCCTTTGGTTTGAATGCAGGCTGGGGCCTTGCTTTAAAAACTGTGTTGTTACTTACAGAGAGGAGAGAGCTCTCAGACCAACAAAGGCATCGTCGGCGACAGTCTCAATCATGTTGTTGCTCAGATCTCTGAAAGAAAAGGGAAGAAAGGAAAAATAAAAAATACTTCAAAACAGGAGTATTTACAGTTTAATTGATGCACTTAATTTACAACTTATGCACTTCTACACATTTCTAGACGAACCCCAAATATAGAGCCTGGCAGTATTACCGCAAACACTGTTTTCACATGGTACATTTTCAGGGAGCAATTATCTTAATTGGCAATTTTTCCAGATTTTAATTTGAATTGCAGATAAGGATTTTGACAAAAAATGGTGTAGTGGGATTTGATTTTGCAAATGTCCCATATTTGTTTTGGCCAGAATTTAAAGGTATTCAATTTTTTTTGAAAATGTTCACTATGAACATCTAACAAAAGAAAAACGGTGAACTAACATTGAAAATCTATTGTTACTTGGCACAAAATCCATTGTTTGCAGTGTCAGGGCCTAAATTATTGCTACATATATGGTGTAATAAATGCACATTCGATTTTGTGGCAATGATAAAGAGGGCTTAAGAAATACAAACTATGTACAGGTATTTTGTTCAGGGGGAGGGCATTTGTGACCCGCTCCATCGAAATCAGGAATAAGTCGCAAAAAAACTTTTTGAGATATGCACATGGTGAGAAAGGGAATTTCATAAGCTTTCTAATGATACCCATCACAAGTGTGTATCTGTTTAGGTTAACGAGTTTGGTCTGATGAAGATGACAATTGTTTATTTATTTGCCGAATCCACATTCCGAGAAAAACAACTTTGAAATAAACAAAATTGACCAAAATCATACGACAGCGCACACAAATCCTCTTCATTTTTATCTTTATTGATCGTTTTTACATACAATACATTAATGACAATTATCTGTGATAACTATACTTTCTAAAAATACAATGTTCAGAAAATCGACTTGGTCACAATTTTCACCCATGCGTTCACTTCAACGGCCAGTTGCGTAAAACGGCCTCAGCGACTTATTCCTGATTACGATGGAGCGGGTCACATTTACGTTTATTCAGAAATGGAGAGGGGGGAGGGGGGAGGGGGGGGGGGGGGGGGGGGGTGGAGGGGGTGACTCACATTCTCTTCAGTTTCTTGTAATGTGTGAAGGCTCTGGATGGAATAGATCGAATCTGATTCTGCTCCAGTCGACTGCAAAAAAAAAAAAAACCAAAGAATGAAATGAAATATAAAACTTACAGTTACACTATCAGAGATTCAATTCTTTTCCCATATTTTTCTTTCTTTGAGTTTCATCCGAAAAATATATATATATTTTTAATTTGTTTATTTCTTTTTTTTTCCCTAACAATGCAAAAGTTATTTTTTTTAAATAGGAGACAGCGATCGAAAATATATTAGTTATTAAATTATTACTCTACAATTTTGAATTATTAGACAATAGCGCTGTTTTTGCAAGGTTGTCTGGTTTTGGCCCTACAATAAGTTTCTGCTGGAAATAAGGGTTTAGGTTGAAATAAAGACAAGTTACAAGTTACACATTTTAGTAGATAAAAAAACAATTGTGGTTTTTGTGTGTTTTGTTTTTGTTTTTTGGGGGTGGATTGTTAATACTTCTGTATACAAATTTAGTTCCGTTATGTCGTAAAGTAAACATCTGAGCCAGTTTTGGTCATGTCTCATGGTCCAGACTAGAGAATGTTCGTCCAGAGAATGTTAATCCAGTTGCATGTGTCGTCCATTAGTGTGGTCCAGAAACGTGCCATGAGTCATCCCAAGATGTAATCAACAGATTTTGGCAGACATATGGACAGAGATTGAATTACCATGGTCTTACATATCAGTAAACTTGTCAATTCTAAACTTTTGCGTAGGAAAAAAAACCACACAAAAACAAGCAACGGAAACCGTTTCAATGATTGCATTCATGATCAGGTGTTCTCACGAAACATCTCGGGGGGAAAACAATAACCGTCTCTGTGAAGTGCTTTCGAAGGAAAAAAACAATTCAAAGAAACTGTAACGAATCTTCTCACGTGCTTGTTGTTAAAAACAGATCAAGTGTCGAAAACCTGTCAGTTCTTTAGAGAGGTAAGAGAAATATAACAACATCTATTGCAGTGCTCGCTCAAAATGTGCCTGTTCGGGACGGGCAGGTTGCAGACCCGCAAATGTGGCCGGCCATAGAGTACATAATGCCCATTCAAAATTTGCAGTAGTGCGTTGAGGTCTATATAGTGCCATGTTTACGGGTCAAGGCTGATTTTTATTTTAATTTGAGAACTGCTCATCCAAACAATTACACTTGACACTGTACATTCTTGGGTGCTACTCCTGAGCAATATCTGTCAACTTTTAACTTCATACAGTGACAAGATCTGGAGATAATCAAAATATAAACAGACAGACAGCTGGACAAACACACAGATGGAATAATTAAGAGATGCTACTACAACCCCCCACCCCCCAAAAAAGGTCTGCTTTGACCAAAACAAAATAATATGTGCAGTAATTGTAAATGTAATGCACGATTTGGTGATGAGATTTACCAAGTGTTTTTTGTTGAGTTTATATGTCAAAAATATCTCACTTCTGAAAAATGCGTTTATTTATGAGGGTGGGGTTAAATGACTGCACCAATGCGAAGTAACATCTGACAATAGTCGAAGGTGATCTAGAATGTTCTGCAGCCGACAATGGTCAAAGGTCATCGAAAATGTTCTGCAGCTGACAAAGGTCATCAAAAATGTTCTGCAGCTGACAATGGTCAAAGGTCATCGAAAATGTTCTGCAGTATTTTTTGAAGAAAAAAACCGCTAGTAGGACGTTCACCCTTTGTCTGTCTAAAGGGGGACAATAGAAAAATGGCAGGGATGTAAATCATCCGTTGCTATTTACCCGTAAAACTGCCCTGCCTGTTTGTTTGCAGGGGGGGGGGGGACAAAGAGAAATAAATAAATATACAGCCTGGGCCTTCTGCTGGATCTGACGCATGAAACCGATAACAGATATATGGATACTAAAGAGGCAAGTAAGTGGATACTTTTGTTCCCTTTGCACAAATTCAATGAGTGCCTTGTTTGCGCAGAGAAGCAGCCGTGAAATTGGACAAAAAGGTTCTGACCAGTCGTCCCTCAAAAGAGTGTGTCAATAGAAAGAAAGAAAAGGCCCACTTGACAATGACATGATAGAGGACAGTAGAGGGGAGATATATGGAGATAGATAGAGTGATAGTGTGTGCTTCTGGGGTCGATGCCTTCACTGTGTGTGTTCCAGCAGAGTACAGCATTTTAAGGGGAGACAACATGTGGGAAAAACACTGGGAAACTAGAATCACTGCTGCATATATTTCACTGAAGAAGCCTATAAACCCATTATTAAAGGGTTTCATCTCCAACATTCAACCAAATTTCAGCAAGGGCACTCTCTGGTCTTTGCTTTCTTTTTGACAATTTTTAGCCGCATCGCAGATGGCGGCTCAAGTGTTCTTCGTCTTCTTCTTCTTCTTCTTGTGTCAAAATCGACATCCGGGAACTCCTTGGAAAGCAGTTAAAGAGAGCGATTTTTGTTTACAAAACTGATGCTGTATAAAAATTTTGCATTTGGATTATTATCTTTTTTTGCTCAATACAATTAATATGTAAAATAATTCTGATGAAATCATTAGCTGTACAACATTGCATTTTATTCACATAAAATCCCTAAAAACTATAGACTTCTTGTAGGTTTCGAGTCCCACCTGGGGCAATAAGCAGGGCGGTTTCAGGCGGTACACAGAGTAATGTGTTGCAGGTTCACACTGAAAAAACCTTAACCCAGCAAAAGAGACAAAAATGACCCTCAGGTTGTTGGGGACAAAGTACCAACCAAAGGTGTTACCTCGACATTCCAAACTGTCATTTTCCAAGAGGTTAAATACTCCTCCCTTACCCCCCCCCCCCCCCCCCCCCCCCATATCTCTGAGGATTTCCATAAATTGGAAGGAATTTTAATTGCTACAAGAATGCCCAGGTATCCAAATAATGACTGATTAAAATGGTGAGGTCAGTGCACCAGCTTACTAGCATACAGCCAGGGCGTGTTTTGTTTGTATACATGTACCTGTTAGCATATTTTAAAGGAAATTCCTCTTTTCAAATGAGCCGTTTTTGTGGGTTTTTTCTGGTCCTGTTGATGATTTTATGGGTGAGATTTACAACAACCCCACTGTCAATTTTCAACCTGACATTTAAATTTATGACTGATGAAACCTTGTGTCTTTTTTCGGTAGTCCATAAGTAAAAGCCACTGTACAAACTGAAACAAAACATAACTATACAAGTCAACAGACTATCTTGTTTTAGAAAACAATGGCACAGTAATTTCTGAAAACATGCACTCAAAAAAACGTATTAGTTGAAGCAGTACTTTTACTTAAAGGTAGGATACACCATTTGCAGATATCGAAAAAATTTACTGCCGAATTATTAAGAAATATCTTACTTATTTGAAAGTAAATAATGATTGTAGGCATCCAGCAAAATGAGGGCCCTAGATATCCTGTAATTGTTCCGAAAAATTGAATTGTATAAACCAAAATTCATTATCGCCGGACGGCGATCGCGAAAAAAAATAAAACAACATAAGAAAAACTGCCCAACTTCGGTTAAAAACGAACGTCGTTTTTCTTGCGTTTCTCAGCAACCATGATTGTAAAACTTCGGACAGGTCAGTTAAACGATAATTACTATGAAATACAACCCCCCAAATCAACCCATTCCTGATAATTCAAACCTTTAAATAATCTTTATTTGTTTAAGATTTCCAACAAAAAAAACAGTCATTATTACTTTTATATGTTTTATATAGCAACATAACATAACTTTTGGTAAAATCAAATAATTGTTATTCGGTTCGAAACAAATTAAAATAACCGGATTTAAAAAATCTCAGATTTCTCTCACCACAACAAGCTACCACAATAAATTCCCTTTGTTCAATGTAACTCTAGATTTAGTAGCAATCAAGGATGCACTAGGGGAACATTCAGACCCTCGGCCCACATGTGGTCGAAATAAATGGGTTATGGAAAGGATTCTGAGGGCATAAATGTCAACTTGATACGATCCATTCATTCACTAATAAATAATTCATTCATTCCGGTGGTTGGTTTCAGAAGGTGAGAAGTAGTCATCAATCTCTTCCAGCTTTTCTAGCTCAGAGTTTTCAAAATTGTGTCAGCGGTCTTGAACTTTGCAGTGATACAACTTAGGGTTGATGCCTCCGTCAAGTAAAACACACATGTTTTTTTTTCACTGTTGTACTTTTAGCAACAGATGTGGAAAAACTGGCAATGAAATTGCAGACAACCGGAGGTTATTACTGAAATATGTCATGTTAAAGTAGGCACTTTAGACAGAATGTATATTGAAAAAGGACCTCATCCAGATCTCTAAAATGGATCAAGTTGTGGGAGACATTTTTAAAGCCAAGAATGAGATATTTTATAGGTGAAAAGTGTAATATAGATATTGTACTTGTAATGTAATGTAATGAAGACATTGTTAACATGATTCAGTTTCTTCTGCATCCTCCGCATCATGTTGAAAAAGCAAAACGGCAGCAAAAAATATTTTATTATCTTATACTTTTACTTGATAACGTTAAAATATTCTTTCAAAGAAGTGGTGTTTAGCGGTTTTTGCAGCTAAACTCATTAAGATTAACTTTGAAGTGAACATCTAAAAACAATTTCTACTACAGACCAACTTAATTTCTAGTAAATTAATCTAGTTTAATTTTACCTTAAGTACAGACCGATAGATTTCAGATATTTTTTATTTTGTATTCATGGAGGACTTAAAGGTAGGATACACCATTTGCAGATATCAAAAATATTTACTACCGAATTATTAAGAAATATCTTACTCAATTGAAAGTAAATAATGATTCTAGGCATTCAGCAAAAGGATAGCGCTAGATATCCTGTAATTATTCCGAAAAATATAATTTTATAAATATAATTTTATAAATTCGCGATCGCCAAAACAAAGATAACATAAGAATAACTGCTCGACCCCGGTTGAAATCAAACGCCGTTTTTCGTGCTTTTCTCGGCATCCATGATTGTAAAACTTCGGAAAAGTCAGTTAAACGATATTTACTATGAAATACAACCCCCCAAATCTACCCATTCATGATAATTCAAGCAATTACCAATGGTGTATCCTACCTTTAAATAAAATTTGATAATTATTTTAACATGAAGACGTACAGCTTTAATTACTCAGCATTAATCAGGATCATGTTTGGAGTGGTTCGTGGAAGTTGTTGAACCAATCTTTCAGCACTCGGATGTAGAACACTGAACTTTGGGATCCGGTCACATGGTACACTGACCCGCTTTTTACGTCCCTACCCTGGATTTTCTTTTTTAATCCAGCAGTATCAGTCTTGATTGCATAAATTATTGAAACTGGGAACTAGACTTCTCAATTGCTGTGTCAACATTGCCCAGTACACAGTCCAGTTTGATTAAAAACCCAATCCCAGTTTTCTAATGAGGTCCGCCGATCGATCCCTTCCATATATTCAAGCCTCGGGTGTGAACTTTCGACCCTATGGTGTCAATCCCACACCAGTTTAGCGCAAACACACACACACAAACAAAATATAAATTTATTAGGTTGAGATTCCTGGTAAAACATGCCATTCTGAGTATTTTTGCTGACCACAGAATATATACAATCTAACCACAATGTTTTGACTTAACATGGGTTTGCCCTATTAAAGAGGGGGGAAAAAAAGTGTTTGTTTGATGTTGTAAACACTAAGTAAAACAGTGATGACCACTATGTTTAAAACTTGCTGCAGATGATCCCATGAATGCCAGATGTGAAATCTTGCACAGACAAACCCTCATTTGACCACATATCATTCCTAGCTAGCTAGCTATGGTGTAGGAGTTTAATGCTTCTGAAAAATGTCAGTTTACACTCAAGGACTGTTTGGCCCTGTGCTACAAATTGTGTAAATAATCGGGGGTGCTAGAGAGTGCATTTCTCCACACGGACTGACACATGCTGTAGCACAAATAGTAGCCCATAGCCTTGATGAACCCAGTGTACTGCCAGGCTGTGAAGCACAGTGATTCTGTTTCTTTCCAAGTGTTTATCTTGTATATTGAGTAAGAAGAACATTTAGTCAGGCAGATATATCCTTATTCAGTTATTGGCTTCCAAGGATCATACTTACATACAAATAATTACATCATAAAAACCGGTAATGTTCAACTCAATCAGGAAAGAATAAAGGCTCATCAAAGTTTTCCCTCTCCCAAAAGTTTTCCCTCTCTTCCAACATGTAAAAAAAATTATATATTAAAATTATATATTATATAATAAAATTATATATTATATAATAAAATTATATATTATTTATATATATAAAATTATATATTAAAATTATATAAGGCCCTCTTAACTTATTCGATTTGTATATTTGTAAATAAAAGCTATCCACAAAAAAGGATTTTTCAAAATGTATTTTGGCCCCATGTCAACATGCAGTCTAGTGTACAAACTACACTCGTTACTCTTTAAATAAACAAGAGGTTAAGCAAATGGCTCCATATTTACGATTAGTTTGTGTAATAACATTTTTATGATGACCACTCCTTAAAATACAACCTTTTTTTTTTCAAAATAAATTCTAGAACCTAAAGCAACCACTAAAACAACCACTGCACAACACTTTAAAACTTTGTTTTTTTTCTTCAGATGCAACACATCAGTTGACAGTCATTAGTGAGACAACTTGTTTATTTCATATTTACTGCTTAGGGTGAAGAGGTCAGTTTATGCAAAAACCCTAAGATATGTCTCAGCCAGGAGTACTGTCCTGATTGGTCAAGGAAGGGGGCCATTCCTCAATAGTGTCTGCATTCTTGCTCCCCTCTGTTGACACATTTGAACAGGTAATTATAAGCAATAACATGTCTTCAATAGAGGGGTGCAGGCCAGGTAGATCCAAAAATTGCCTGTGCAGGTCATAACAGATTTATAACCCCTTCAATTGTTTCGAGTGTTTGAGGGGGAAAAAAAGAAAAAGAAAGATGGAAGCATTGTATTTCTGTAAAATGTTGATGAAATTTAGGCCCAAAAGTTGTAGGCATCATTCTTCCAAAAACTGTAGGAATACTTTTTAAGAGAGATTGTCTTCAATGGATAGAATTATTGATTGTCTCTCAATTTAAGTCAATACATTGTTGCCCACCCCTAAAAAACCAAAAACCGAAAGATAATGAAATAGGCTTTGATTTGATTGGTGTCTCAAAAGCACATTAGGTATTTATTCCCCCTAATCTTGAGTAACGAGGTATTTATCACTGTGGTCTAAGGCAGGTTATTTATTGGTCTGCAACCTCTAGGATATCTTCTTCGTTTCTCCAGCTGTTTTAATTTATCACCGACTTCACTGGAAATGTTTTACCAAATAAAAATACACCCTTATGCCTTGAGTTGGCCAGTGAAGATATTGTGTGGTACACCTATTATGATGAGGTGGAACCTTGAAGTAAGATGTTATAGCATGGCCAACAAATGTTGGGGGAACTAGAAATAGGGCACCCACACCCAATTTGTAGGCAGTGAATCAAAAATTGACAGTTGGGTATGTGGTTATTGGGAAACTTTCAAGTTTGCTACATTTCGTTTTGGAAAGCAAATAAACGTTTTTGAATGGTACAAATATGGCTGATTGGAAGTGATGGCAATCTTCACGGAAAAAGTACCAATTTCAAATTGGGGTTTTAATCTCTATTTATGTAGGCAAATCATTGAGTATCTCATCAAAGTGTAAAGAGATATCTGTTGGATTGAAAAATTTCAAACTAAATAGCCATTTCGAAGGGAAAATATGAGAAAATTATGGGTTTTTTTCGTCAAAGATGTTTAAAAAGCTTCCTGTCATTTGCCAAAGCACACAGACTTACTTACAAACAGCCATATTGCATACTATCCCAAATATTTTCAGCTTACAGTCCACATGTAACTACATTGGTTTCATAAAACAGCACAGATAAATTTGCTGGGAAAAAAAATGCTAAAATTACATTCTCGCTAAGCATATCTGTCAAATGTGCCAGGTCACAAATACCAAAAACGATCTGTATGCATTAGTAAGTATGGATTAAACCAATTGCCCTATGATTATGGCCTGTTCCCAGGTGTGAAGGCATAATGTCACCTAAAGCCCTAAAAGGTGTCTGGAAGAATGATAACCCTCTCACCAAGAGGAATCTCAGGGGTACCTGGGCCCTGTTGGCTGATGAACAGCAGATGGGTTGGAGTAAAGAGCTGGCACAGAAGGGGTGCACCACAGGTGGGACAGGGCGCCAGAACACTGGGTACTACATGTATAAGCAGGTGAACAATAAAAGGCACTTGGTTTTGTTTAGGGGGAAAACCATTAACTGGTTCTGTAATACCATTGGGATGTGAACTGTAGTGGGAGAGTCAGAGCAAGGGTTTGGGAAGTCACAGGAAAAGCTTAACAGTGTAAATATCATGACACAGATTAATGAATTATGAAGTTGAAGAAAAGTTGAATGAAATAAAAAACGATCATGTGGTACTACTTTGTTGCAAAGTGATCAATATGTGAGCTGGGCAAGTTGTAGGAGTTCATGATGATAGAACCTTTGAAGCAACTTTAAAGACTTTAATGAAATCATTATGAATAGAGTAATCTGAGATGGGAAGCAAAGTAGAGAAACAGTATTGCAAATAAAAATGTGGACAAACTAAATTTAATACATTGGGGGCAATGTTTGAAAATAGTCAGGTATTTCCAATCATTAGAAATTGATACAAAATTCCACTTTTCTTGAAAACCACAACACACCAGGTGCTGTTATTTGACAGGATGCTTGAGACTGTTATTCACTATCAGGTAAAGTATTTTTTTAATAAATATTTTGTTTTTGTTTTTTATGTTTGAAAATAATACTACATATACCTTTAAAAGTCTGATGAAATTTTGAGAATAAAATGTTGCTACAGCGCATTGAGCAGTCGCTGAATCTTCGCAAAGGAACATGACAAACGAAAAAAAACTCATGATGCTTTTTGTTCTGCTCATTCATGTCGCAGCAACTGCTTCGCCAAGTTAAAAGCCCGACATTGTTTTCCGGGCTCATGGGCTAAATCTAGACCACTCGGTGTTCTAAATTTCCTGCCCCTTCAATGCAAGCCGCATGCAAGACAGAGAATACAATACTCTCATTCATCACAACAGGATCCCAGCCTGCCAATCACGCGGCCCCGAACAATTTGCGTCCGTATCTGGTCTTTAATTGTTTCAGTTTGAGAGTTGGTGGCGAGTTAATAAGAACCCTTGAATGAGCTCACACAACTTTGCAAACTCCACCCTTTTTGATGAATCGGGCCATCTAAACTAGGTTATAGCCATGTCTGACGGAGAAAGGTTTCAACGCACTCTGCTATTGACATTATCCATCCATGGGAAATCATTATGAAGCTATCAGACAGGAGTAAACCGGAAATTGCCAATCAGGGAGCCCAATTTGTGAAAATAATACCCGGGGATTGGTTTCCCGAACAATTTAGCTGCTGTGTGTGTACTCCGAGTACAGGTAGTCCATTTTATTTTCGGGTTTTCAGGTTCGATGTTGATAAAGAGCAGAGTTCAGCGTACAAGTCATTCTTCAGAATCTCACCTCCCGATCATTCACTTCCACTCTGAAATCCAAAACAGCTACAAGTCCAAATTCCCTGATGAAAAAAACCCCGAAGGTTGATGCATCGCCACATCTGTGGTTACCGTGATGGGTACATATGGCAATACACTCCCTCAACACAGTCCCTCGCGTTCTCTTCCCGACCCCACCCCACCCCCCAACTCCCAATAGAATCTCAGGAACACTCTTCTGCAACCTCATTCAGGAAAGACTTTCCTCGATCAGCCCGTAGATTACCAAAGAAACACTGCCCACTTATGGATGTGCCAAAACTAGTTTTGGGTCGGAAAATCTGACAGCCCCACACAATGGGAATTTATGCTCCAAATCATGTTGGCAATGTTGGCAATAAAGATAAGTAGCTCTCACCACTAGCCCATGGATTGTGTGGTGGAATGGAAACACATGTTGTAATGCTTCATGGAACGAATCGGATTCTATGATTTGATAAGTCAAGAGAGTCTTTGCAAGAGATGGAAGATTTTGGCCACAACTAGAACATAGAAGAAGACATTTAGTGCATGTTTCACACAACAATCAATCAGGGGTAGTGCAGGGTTGAACATTTTCAATAATTGTGACACACTGTATATGTTCAACCTTGCGTGTAAAATAATTAATATGTTCCTGTGCCTTAACTTCTATAAATATAGTTTTACCATGAACATTTTGACGAGAGAGATATATCTAGGTACTTTCTGGACAGCACAGACAATTTTAGAAAGTCCAACAAATTCAAATATAACTTTTAAAATGTAATTCCAGCAACTTGTTGGTCAATTCTCCTAGTACGGTACATTGGGACCATAATATTTTAAACGCTGACCTACTTGTATAAGCTTCCATTGCTTTCCCCACCCCTGGTCCGTGACACCTACAATTACTTCAGATTCCAACCAACATTTCCAACCAGCTGATGAAACCCCCAGGGTCCCCAATTAGCCCCTAACATGACATAAGCATGGTGCATCCCCACACACCCAATGTTCCTTCCTGACCAACGTACCTCGATAAGAAAAAAACAATGTTTGAATTAATCAGAACGCTTGGCAACATGCCAATACAACGCGTCATCCCTGTATCTATTGGGACCCCTCATTTACCCACAAGATACTTCTCCAACCTCAGGATCTCCCCAATTTCCTAGCTAGACACCTCTCCCCCGTTTAAAAACACACAACAACCCTCTTCCATTTTTAAGAGAAAGGTCTGGGAGTTCGTAAGTCATTCAGCATTTTACAATATGCATACATATACAGGCAACTAGATTCAGCAATGGGGCCTAGCAAAAACTCCCCCCCCCCCCCCCCCCCCCGAATTTTGACTTGGGACCCTCACCCATGTCAAAATAGTTTTAGAGCCCGTTAGAACTGGGTCTAACAGGCAACAAGTTCTCTAATAATTATACCTGTTCATGTAGTATGAAGCGCACATGAACATTCCTAGATGTCTGGGCTGACAAAGTCTAGCATGCAGTCAGTAAGGTAGTTGACTTATTAAGGTGCCAAAACTCCGCACTGTTTGCGAGGAATTATGACACAGGTCACGTTTGATTTACTCAGCAGCTCAAACATTCTGCCACCCCTGCTCCCCACCAAGAGTTTTGAGAAAGCACCTTTTAACTAATTCACACCGTTAAAATATTTGAAGTATTCGTGGCTCAACTTAAATTGTTATCCAAGAATTTAGAAAGATTCAGTAGAAGGGCATCATGTTTATTGTTATAACATCCTGAAACAAACTTCTCAGCTGGTCAATAATGATTGGTATTATACACACACGTAGCATGCACAACAACAAAGATCAAAACGCTTTACAGTGTTTTTTTCCACTGTTTAATCGGCACATGAAATATTCTCTAAAAATATATATCATCAAAGCTTGCGATGAAGCATACAGCTCGAAGCAGCCATTTTTTTCCAGGCACAAACAGCTTTGTATACAATAATCACCTATGCCCTCAAGGGTACCCATTTCACACCTGGACAGAGAGAAATAGGGACAAAGTGCCTTGCTCAAGAACACAACTCCAGGCTGAACTCGAACCCATGTTCTTAAAAATTTAAGGGGGGATCCTGCTTTGGCTAGAGGGGAGGTAGAGCTGGCATGTTCTGTATTTTTTCCGGTTATTTAATTTTGGTGCATTGCCGAAAGGGGGAGGGGGAGTTTAAACCCCATAACAAACCCCTTAACGTATCCCCTTCCCCAAAGATGGTGAATTCAATGCTCAAAATCCCTAGGCCAAAATGCTCCCCTACTTTTTGTCTGATGACAAGAGGTAGTACGGTGAGGGTAAAACAGTTTGACTCGAGTCTCCTACAGTCTTGAACTGGAGGGAAATCGGCTAATTGAGGCCACACGTGTCTTTCCTCCCGCTCTGTTATCTTAGGGCAAGCCTCTCCCATCCAACGTCAGTTGTCTTTAGGGCTTCGCATCTAGAAACACCGGCACAGGTTGTGCTATTATATTAAAGCTGACGGGGGACGGAGGAATAGCTCAGTGCACACGCGAGTGAGAATATTCCAACTGGAAAGTTTAGGAGCCCCGGGGAAAAATATTATTGTATTGGTCAAATCTCTGTCAAAAAATTGAATTAATTGGGACATTCGTGGTGAAAGGAAATTGGACATCTTTTCACTCAATTCTTGTTTGCCATCCAGACGTTAACCTATAATTACACCTGTAATGAATTACCATGTGTACAAAACCTGAGCATAAAGGTTAATTTAAGTTTAAGATCAGTGTGAAAATTATAAAAAGTAACTCAAATAATGAAGAGGCAATAACTAGAAAAAAATCAAGATCCAAAAACTTTAGGCGCAAAAGCAGCTAAACACAACCTGGATATAATGAAAAATGGCGCTATCAACTAAAATCTCTTAGTGCCTAAGCAAATGCCTTTTGCTGGCATTTATAAGTGCACCTGAAGTCTTCATCAATCTGTTCCTGGACCACATGTTAATGAATCAGCAATTGGCTTTTAACGGAACTCTGTACTCTAGCCCTCAACAAAAAAATCTAGAAAGTTATGTTTCACCTGATTAGAGCCAAGGTGAACTGCTGAAAAGCACCCCCTTCCCCTCTCGGCTAGGACCTGCCAGGACCTGCCTGTGTCCCTAGTTGGCCCTATAGTGAAACAACAGAGGGCTGGTTTTAATTTGGGCAGTGTCCTGGGGTCAGATGAGGTCAACCCTACCCCCAGGGGGTCTGAGGCATTGTGGTTGGATTCTATCCTGTCTACAGATGCTGCATGTTTCTCTTGAGATGTCTAGCATTTCTGCCTTGGGCAGGTGTGTTACTGCTCAGTTACTGGTACAGCGAATACTCATGATATGCAGGCCTGACGAAGCCAGTAGCGAATTGAGAACATTTTCTGCTATGTAATAATGAGTTGCTCGTAAATCTAATGCGTAACATTTTTTTACATTTGTGGGTAGACCACTCGATGAAGTGAAAGCACCATTCAGTGATCTATTTTGACATTGACCGGGCTCAGGTGCAGGATTGTTATTAACGAATCTCGACGCGAGACGGGTTCAGGCCGGCATCTGTGGGTAGCATACCCTGATAATTTCAGGCTTTGAGCCGGTCGCTGATAGATATTTCCAGCCTTGCTCGTGAGTTGTGACGCCCTTATCCATCATTCTTATTAAATTCCGGGGGGACAACTTGGCGTGTATACATCCGATGCAAACTGTTGAAAAGAATGTCTTTATTCGAAAAAAATCATGGTCCCACATTCTCAGTAATTCTCAGTAATTGCGTTTGTGTGTAGCCTCAGACCACAACATTCAAAGTGTGCCTTTATTTGTCGGAGAGTGGAAAAGAGATAATTGTTTGAATATTAATTATTAAGATCAATTATTTCATATGCACAAGGAAAAAAAATAAAAAACTGATGCGCAATATTGATGTAAAACAGAAATCATTAAGTGACAAACAACGGAATAAAAAAATATTGGCAAAAATCTCAAACGAGTTTTACCCAGTGTTTCGATATTAAAGGTTATGGCGTTTACATGTAAGCCAAAGGTTATCTAACTTCCACGATGAGGTTTACCGAGTTGGATATATGCCAGAATGTGATTCCTCTAACCAAATTCTAGCCAGGACTGATTATGCATAATGCACCCCCTAACTCCTTAACACAACTAGACCCCTCAGCCTGTGGAGGTGAAGGAAGAGTGGGGTACGGACACTGCTTCAGGAAGCTGGTCTTTATCCTAATGCAGCTCATCTCCACTCTGCATTTTTTCCAACCAATTGACAGGGAGGTGAAGACTTCCAAATTGGAGCAAGGTGACCAAGTTAGAGAGACCCCCCCCCCCCCCCCCCCATTCCTCTCCCCTCCAACATGTTGTTATATATTATATTCCAAAGTCTAGTTTGTGTTACTCATAGGTTCCGGAAACAGGGGAAAGCAAGGGTGTATTTGTAACTCCCTTACCTCCCTTCCCCCCTTCAAAAAAAAAAGAAATTAATAAAAATCCCCAATTACCTCCTCCATGGACATAATGTGACTCAAGTTGAAAGCCTGTCACTTGGACCACTTTAACTAGGATTCAGGAATCATTGGAATACACACTGCTAGTGCTAAGCTTATCAATGATGTGTAGAATACGGGAATTATACAAAATCTGACAGAGTTTTATATATCTCCAATTTCAAGGCTCGTAACTTAAACTCATTAGGAAATGAACAAATAAACTTCATTGACATTAAAATATATCCCTAATCCAAGCTTCTAACGCAACAACTTTTTTCCTGTACAACGTATTAGTATGCAAGGTCGGGCATCTACCGATTGATTGGGTACACATAATAATGATAATAATATCAGCCTATTCTATAGCGCACATGGAGCTGCACTGTGTCATATCTCTGCTAATTGGGCCCATGAAACATTTCAAATACCATCTCAGCTCTCTGGGGAGTATACAGCTCATTTCAATACTGTCTCAGCTTCCCGTGGACTGTACAGCTCAATGCTGCTGTTTTCAGCGCAAAGCAGCTAATAACAACCATCTCTGCCCTCACAGGTACCAATTCTACTCCTGGGTTAGGAGAAGCAATGAGTGACAAAATGCCCTGCCCAAGGGCATACGCACCATAATCCAAGACCGGATTCAAACCCACAGAATGCGAATTCAATGCTCCCGACAACTAGGCCCTGGCGCTGTGCACACCTAACTTCAATTTGCGTGTTTCATAGTCTCGATATCATCCTCGTTATTGTGGACCACCCAATGCTTTAGCACTTATAGCCATGAACTCATAGTTCAAAATCAAAATGTATCAAAATGTTTAGCATCTGCGGAAACGCTTTCCCAGATATCATCCATGTTATTTACCCATTTTTCCAGCTGTGCAAGGAGAACAAATCACCGTCGTACAATACAATGACACAGCCCCCCACCACGAAGGTTCACATTCAAAATCTGTTCAAACTCTCACAAATTAACGACGCATGACGACCCAATTGATAGAAGCGGAAATAACTATCTGAGTAGAAAGCCTCCGACAAAATGTTACCAACTGTAAAAAACAAAATCGTCCCTTGTGAATCATTTATTTTGGAGATCATCCTAACAGAACACTACCTATTTTACCTGTGAAAAAAATGTCCTCAATCCTGAAAAAATATCGTACACTGGAAACCATTCAGCCTTCTGTAATCTAATGTTAAAACTTAATTCTTATCATAATCTTAATTCTTTTAAGACACACTTGGGAATACGGAAATCATGTACACATTTGTCACAGACATTTGTATGAAAAACTTGCTCTATGATTAAAGCAGCACATGCCATGTCTAGAAATGAGCGCTGCGCAGTGCTAAGCCCAATAAATCATAAAACCCTACCATCACTAGCTTTAGAGGACTACCCAGATGCCAAAAATATTATCCCTCAAATTATGACCCCTGGGTATCTCCCTGTCTCTACTCTGGGGCCAAGTCAGTTCAGCCTTTGGCAAAATCGTTCACAACTCATGATTTACTAGCTCCATGTATATGTCAGGTACCCCCAAGCAAAATGTTATGGCTAATATACAACCACTATCGGACCCAGAAGAAGCCGAGCCTTGCTTAGGTGGGGATATTGCCTCCTTCAAGAGAGAAACCAGTAAATAAAACTGGGAAACGTCCTTTGACAAGGCACGCAAGGCCAAGCCATATCTAGGAATGCGGTACTATATACAATTCCATAACATGTGTATTGCTTACTTTATTCACCCCACTTGAACCACTCAAACGGGGCCCAGTGGTCCCAAGTTGTAAAAATATGAGGGGTGGTTGGTCTACGCCAGCCCTCTGGAATTCTACGGCTTCTGTTCCTGCAGTAACTCATGTTCATCAACTGGTACACCACACTTGTTTAAAATAAACCACTGCTGGTTTTATTTAGTAAACATTCTGACACATCACAAACACTTACTTTCCGAAAGGCCTGGGCCAGTACAAAGTATTAACATCTGCCCTGGGTACAATAATTCATGGGGTATTAAGTGCTGGGCATAAATAAATGTATTTAGAATATAAACAACATGGCAGTTAGTCTCGTTCAGAGTTTTCTGTTTTTTTATTTTATATTCTAACAATACAATGCTTTTTTTCTTCTCAATGGTTCGGACTAAAATTTGGACAGTAAAGTCACAGCTACTTTTTTCAAAGATCAAAATGAAAAGGAAATCCTAAACTCCCTAGGCTGACAAAAGATAAAAGTATTTCCCTGTGTTTCAAGACAGCTTACTTGTACATTACATAATAAACTGAATGAATTCAATTGAAGATTGCTTATCAGTAGTACTGCAGCGTCATTATTACGATTTTCAGAACAGAGGTCGAAGGAGATATAATATTTGTTATCGTCGAATGTTCAGCATATTGGTCCGCATTCTATAGTGTTCCATTCTTTAATATCTGATTTATCCACTATAATAAAAAAAACTGAGTCAAAATCAGCGGGACAGGAAAAGACAGGAAAAGACGGAAACTCTAAAATCCTGGTGATTCAGGACAGACCGAACTTGGCGACACGTAGGAAACGCTGTACACACCAATGAGGATAAGGGACAGGAAAAAAAAGAATTAGGAATGAAGGGAAAAGAGAAATTAAGACTGTTCACAACTGGGCCACCACAATGACCCCCTTGGGAACTTGTAAAGGTGGAGGGAAGGGGGATAGAGGTTATAACAGTTGTTCAGGTTGGAATGGATGGTGCAGGCTTTCTTGGGATGAAAAGGGCAAATCGAGGGGTAGAGGGCATGGGGGTAGAAAGATCTAGAGAGGTTTTAAAGGGGGGGGGGGGGTTGTCTGAAGTCAAAACGGGTGTGGTCAGTTGTGAAAGTCCAGAATTATTATTTTGTTTGCAAGAACGGAGAGGCTGGGATCGAGATGTCAAAGACAACAAGCTTTTTCCATGTGCTGTACATCTCTTTGGAATTCCTTGCCTGGTGCTCTTTTCACTCTGACCTATGATCTGTCCCGTTTTATGAAGAACGCCAATTCCGACCTGTACCTTCAGTTTTCAAGAATTCTTTATTCATTTCTTATTTTAGCTGTGTTCGGGGCAAAGAGTGTATGCATTAAAGAAACGTGTACATGAGCAATGATCTGAGGTTAATAAACGGAAACAAGAGATTTTTTTTCTCTCAAAATATGTCCACTAATTGCAGAAGGAAGAGGGTTTCCATCCTAATAACCGCACCACACTATATCCAACTTAGATGTGTCTCATCTCGTATGTACTGCAGAATGTGCCTAAAGTGCATGTACACATACTTGTACTTTACACCCTTTTGGAAATGTTCAACAACTGTGACCTACAAAGTTTAACCTCAATGATACTCAATCCAGTTGGGTGGAAAGCCAGTCGTTAAATATTCATTTCGAAAAGAGGAATTCCAATCAAAATGGTTCCCATTTGGATTAGATTTTCAACGTTAAAAGGCAGACAAATATTCCCTTAATCATGTTTATAGTCCTTTTTTTCTTTTCTGCAGTTTGAGATTTAGGGAGAAAAATAAAAATGTGACATAGGAAACAGAAGCGAAATGATTAATGGAAGAATTTTTTTATTTTGTTGTTTTCTTGGAGGGGGGGGGGGGGGGGAGAGGGGGAAAGGTTTTTTCTTCGGAGAAGAGGTCAGTGGTTTAATTGTATACCTGAACAAGTCACGATGAACTTAAACAATGCCGATGTGTGCTGGCCATTTCAACTTCTCTACTAACATCACACACAAAAAACAAACAAAATGGATTGCAACAGATTTAGAATAGCCCATCTAGGATGTCAGCAATCCGTGAATCTTGGTCTCAATGACAGACAAAGGAAGGTTCTGATGGAGTTCCTGTCACTCGATATTGCCAGACTCTTAACACTCGACGTGACTTTGGAAACAGATATAAGAAGTGCTCTATAGAACGCCGCTCCATTCAACCTTTTGGACAGCCAACTCCGGCGTCTACATTTCCCACCGAAAAATGAAACATTTAATAAGCAGAGGAAGAAGACAGAAATACCTTTCAATTTTTGTTTTTTTCGGCTCCTTCGAGGTGGAAAATATCCACTATGAGGGAGGAAACAGCTACTCACACAGCCTTCAAATGTTTGAAGGGAATATCATGTCAAGATGTTGATACCCCCTCCCCCCCCCCCCCTACCCCAGGGGCTTTCATTCACCTTAAGCCTTTCCCTAGGCAGGAAAACACATTAAATATGACCGGATCCTATCAGAAACGAGCCTTGTAAATAAACTCGGTTGGCATTTTGGGTTAATTTCTAACCGCTGCTGATGAGGATTTGTGTAAACTGATACGTGTTTTGCTGACACGAGGCCAATGTTTATTACAAAAATGTATAAATGTTGTTCACATTTGTGACCCACTCTGCAAAAATGAGTCTGATGTGTTAAAAATGGGTTTTTTTCTTCAATTTTACAGTTGGTCAGAAAAAGCATGAAATAAGCTTTTATTTGATATACGGCATAACTCTGTAGTGTAATGCACTGGTCTTTTTTACAATTTTGGGAAATTTGCTTTTTCTCAGTTATATTCAAAATGTCTTTGAAAAGAAATGAAGATTTATAATTGTAGTGTATTCAATTTAATTTAGGGATCAAAACAATGTTTTCAATTGATCAGATCTAAAAAAATTAGGTGTCTGAGAAACCAAAATGCCTTAAAACCAAAATAGTATTTGTTAAAAGAAAAATCACCTCCGAGACAATAAACAGCCCTTTACGTAAAAATGGATTTTGCGACATCAGACTCATTTTTGCAGAGCGGGTCACATTTTTTGGTAGCGTGCAGAGCAATGTTACGCTTAGGTTTACATAGGATCATGTGCAATTTGGGCACAGCTACAGAAATATTTTGAAATGTACAAAATTGTTTAAAATTGTACTAGTACTAAAGTACTAGTGGGTACTGTCTGTCTTTGTAAGGTTACGGTAAATAATGGAATTGTGATTACTCTATCTTACACAATAACCTGGTGTGAAAGTTTACAAAGATGTTTGAAATTCTTGCTCAGGGGTGGAAAAACTATCTTTTTTTTAAGTTTTTGTTGTTGTACCACATGACTAAATTTTCAAACAGTTCACGAACCACGACATTTAACAATGACACACATTACACATGTTGAACATATCTCTTTAAAAAAAGGGGCAAAAAGGAAAACTCTGACATTTCTGACTGAAATTTATAGGGTTATCTTGCCTTAACATGCATGCGTACGACTAATGAAGTAGCCTCGTAAAAAAGCAATAGACCAGCGATATAGGAAAGGCGGGCAGGATGCAGCCCAAATTGATTCCTGTCAATTTCTGATTGATGATGTTCGAGTGGCCCACAGCGACTGGGCACACACACGCATGATACGGGATATGATTCAGTCCCAATGTTATTGTCGAAAAGGAAAATGGTCCGAGAAGAAAAATGGCGAACATCAGGTAGTATCTATTAATGGACAGGCGGAGGGGGGGGGGATACTCACAGTTCGACGGCTCTATCCGGGAACGTTCCGGGGAGTTCTGTGAGTCCGATTCCGCGACAGTCCACGACGTTCTCTGAGTTGCACGCGCAGCCGGCCGGGCACAGAGGCTTGACCTTACACATGACCTCGTGGTCCTCCTCACCTGATATTGAGTCAAAGTTTAAAAGGTCAAAGTTTAAAAGGTCAAAGTTTAAAAGGTCAAACAGAAGGACCAGCAGGGTTCAACAACTTCTAGAATACATATCATAACAAATACATGTACAAGCTTCCTTTTTATCATACGAGTCTATATGGACAAGCCATATGATCATAGCATTCTTGATCTTATGGACTACAGGCAATTTCTAACCACATTTGACGGTCCCAGTTGCTGAGGCACAGAGCATGCTAGGAAGGGGTTCGTGCAAGAATGACGCAAAGTACGAACAACTTGTTTCATTCTGCACTATCTTTATGTATATAAATGCATACCTTCCCCCAACTCCCCGGAACCATTTGAAGGGTACATATGCACGGAAACTATACATGTATTACAAGCCACAGGCTTTATTTTTAAAATGAGCAGTTTCATTATTGGCTTGGGCAAGTGTAAGATCAATAGACACAGCCACAGAGTATTAAGCACACAATTTAGGCTTTGGCTGAGATAAACGTGACTTTTTTCCCCAGTCATGTGAGACGTGATCTTTTCTCTCAACTCTGATTCAAGTGCCAACTGAGTCATGGGGTGCTATCGACCGGTACCCAGTTTCTCAAAGTTAGGCGAGGTTAATTTGCAACAATCGCACGCTTTGCGTTTACTACATCTCTTGGGGTTCTGGCATTTCACGGGGCTGGGCCCGCCCAAATTGGAGAAGCATGACGTTTAGCCTGGAATTGATTCACATTCTTCTCATAAATCTGAAACACGGTCAGGA
Organism: Crossaster papposus; assembly: GCA_037893245.1. Taxonomy (NCBI): domain Eukaryota; kingdom Metazoa; phylum Echinodermata; class Asteroidea; order Velatida; family Solasteridae; genus Crossaster; species Crossaster papposus. The sequence goes on from JBAIAA010000182.1 coordinate 468,990, forward strand.
AGGATACTCTCTGGTGCCTGGCTGCGTGCGAGTTCCGAATGAGTTCTGCATGCAGTAGGCAGATGGGGGCCGGGTGGATTACAAATCATTCCAAGTACATTTAGGATGATCGTTTGAATGAGTAGAGGAATCGTAAGCTTGAGAGACATTACATGGGGAGGAAGAACTTGCCGGGTTGAATTTAAAGTGAGGTGCTGCTTTGATCTGTGACTTGCGCTAGCCTGTTTTAATTTTGTTGATCCAATGTTGATCCCATCTAGGGTTTTAAGGGATGATGAGTCAACATGGCTCAGAACCAAAGAAAGTAGTCAACGTGATATGGGACAGAAATATTAAAAAGCAGACGAGAAAAAACAAAAGGTAACAAAATCAGAACAAAAACAAAAGCTTTTCTGCAACTTGCAGAAATGCCCCGAATCACTTCATTGTCTTACCCGTGCATCTGAAGTCGCCTATCTGGAGTTCGGGGACCTTGAGCCCACGGAACTGACGGGGATGAGAGCAGCGTGTGGACAGTGCAAGCTGGGGATTGCCATGAAGCCACTTGGCAAACCAGCTTAGGTAACAATCACAGTACAAGTCATTTCCTGCCAGACGTCTGCACGTGAAAAGGGGGGGGGGGGGGGGGGGTGAAAGGAAATAATACCAATTAGAAACAAGCGTGACACAGATTCTAAATATTTGATCTTGGCGACTTGGCCCTGGTTTTGTTGGAGCAGGCACTTGTAGTTTCCCTGTCCGTGAAGTATCGGTGATGCTGTGTGGGCTCTACCAAAATGAGACAAATACTTGAGTACCTTAAGAAATGTTAAGTATTCAGTTGCTCATAAACACGAGGATGGTATGATTCTCTTTTACTTACAATGTCTTAAGGTAGGTCATGTGAGTGAAACTGCTGCTACTCAGTGTGGTCAAGTTGTTGTTAGTCAGCGACCTTCAAGAAAAACATGTCAACAATTTTTTTGTTTTTAATTGCTCACCAATGACATCAGCTCATGCAATAAACTGCATTTTATATTTCACCAATGAATCTGAAGAAAAATAAGCTTCACTACTTACAGCCGTTCTAACATTCTCAGCGGTCTGAAGGCACCATCAATGATACACGTGATATGGTTGTTTTCGAGGTTCCTGAGGGGGTTGAAGAAGAAAAAATTCAAATAAATTAAGAGGATCTGGTTAATTTTTTTAAATCTTAACGGGATCGGCAAAGGACATTGGTGCAAAACTAGTAAGGACGGAAATAAGGTTCGCAGAGAACAAGGCTTGAAATATCAGTGTGTGCTACCCACAGATGAAGGTCTTAACCCGTCTCGGATCGAGGTTCGTGAAAAACAATCCCGCGCCTGAGCCCAGTCAATGTCAAAATTATCCTGGCGCGAACCGGGTAAACAAAAAGAGATGTTAAATCCCAAAACTTACAAATAGCGAAGTAGCCCTGTGCCTCTAAACAGCTTCCGCGAGATCAGCATCAGCTTGTTGTTGCTAAGATCACTGCAGAAAAGAGATGAGAGGAAAACACAAGAAAAAGTCAATTATTTGTATTAATAAAGACCGATAATTTTATTGGACTTATTTTCATGTGCCGTGCCAGGAGTTGGGTGGGCTTAAGAAAAATGAGTTATTTCCAAACTTTTTAAACAGAAAACCAAATATTAGTCCTGAACAGAGCAATACAATTAAGGACAGTTTCAATACAAAACACACTTTTGAGCATCGCCTAGTGAAACCTACACTGCACCAAGATTTGTGTTACTTTAAAAAATAAACCCCCCAATCCGATAAGAGATTTCAATAACTTCATATTTCACATTTGATTACTCCCGCACTAGTGAGCTAAACCATACGTATGCCATAACTGCATTTTAGTTTTCTAGGCCAGAGTTCAATTTTATTTTATTGAGGGAGGGAGGGGGGGGGGGGGTGTAGGTTTGGAGCCTTTAGCAATCACATTATCAGCGGTTTAATAACTGTTGATCTGCCAGTGGGATGCCTAAAATGGTTTATTTTTGTATTTGGATTAATGCTAGCAGTAAAACAGAGAACCGAGCAGTATAGTTTTCTGGCTCATTGGCTGTTGGTTTGGTTTGGTTTGGTAGCACTGCACTGCACTTTCTTATAATTATGAGACAAGATACGTCTTCTTTTTTCATCTTTTCCCAATTGTCTTTACCTAGAAACAGATGGTTCTGAGATTATTATCACAAATTAAGATTTTTCAACACAGGAAGCGGATTACGCTCCTCTTCACTTTCACAGCTTAAGTAACAAATATCGTGCTTATGGTTTTAATTAAAACTTGCATTCAACCGGAATTGCAAAGGCAGCATGTGGTTTTTTTGGCAAAAGAAAATGTTCACACTTACAGATAAAACAACCTGCGAAGTGGGCATTGTTCACGTATTGCAGGATTGAAATATAGGATTTTTTAGTCAGACACGATATTTAACACACAAAATACCTTGAACATTTTATAGCTGACAATTTAACAAATTTAGTCCTGCAGATTAATAACATTTTTCACCACAATATTGCATTTGATGATACAAGCACCAAAATTGGCATAACTACTCTTTTGGGGTCACTTTACACAAAAACCCCGTTAGCCAAATTAAAATCCAATATGGCGGCCATTTTTTCAAGATGGCCGCCACTAAATGGTAACACTTAATGTTACATTGGATTAATTGGTCATACAAGCACCAACAGTTGCAACTATCCACCAAATGTACCCCTTAACAATTCAAAAATAGAAACAACTTAAACATTAAAGATGGCGGCCATTTTATTTCAAGATGGCGGCCATGTTTTCCAAGATTGCTTTCATTGAATGACATACATTGGTTATTTTACAAAAGAAACCAAATGGTCATACAAAAAGCTGCAGTTTACCTCTCGTTGGTCATTTATAATTAACAAATTATGGCTGCCAACACGTACGTGCAATACCAATTTAAAACAATAGCGGGTGTCAGTAAAGAAGAAAATGGTTACAAGAATTGCGACCTGACTTGAGATTCTTACCATTACTGTTTTAATTGCTTTCCAAGATTAACTCTTTATTTTGTATTTGCGTTACTGAACATTTAAAGGCATACTTTGATGCTTTTTTATGCTTACAGTCCGTGTTTTAACATCCCATGCATAGAGCAAATTAATCTCATCAGTCCTGGTTGAGCTTGTAACCAAGGTATTAACTAATATATTGGTTATCCTTCAACCAGATATATTGGTTGAGCTTGCAACCAAGGTACCAACCATTATATTGGTCATTCATAACCAATGTTGGTTGTCTTTTAACCAGTCATATTGATTGAGCTTGCAACCAAGGTATCAACCAATCTATTGGTTATTCATAACCACTATGTTGGTTGTCCTTCAACCAGTCATATTGGTTGAGCTTGTAACCAAGGTATTTACCAATCTATTGGTTATTCATAATGTAGGACAGTCATGTACCTACAGCAACTGACCAATCAGAAGTGAAAAAAATTGTTTTGATAATAGTCGATGTTAAATTGTGGTATTTAGTCCAAAATGCACTTTTTTGACCATAATATGTACTTGTTCAAACGATTCCAGGATTTAATTTGGATGTCTGTGCAAACATAGTGAAAAATTGACATTAAATTTCATCCGTATTTAACTTTTGACATTATTCATAAAAAAATAGCTGTGACTTCGTCGTGGACAAAAAAGAGAACTGTGTAGTTAGTGTTCACTGTTCAGTAGCTAATATCTAATAGGAATAGGTTATTATTGTATGTATGCGTAATTGCAATCTGTAATAAGTTAATTCGATTGGTATTATTTTATTACGTAATTTGTCCACGTTATGTAATTGGTTGCGTGGGAACCTTTGAATTAAATATTGTATTGGTTGGTGTCATGCAAATTGTTTAGTTAGTGTTATGCAAATTGGTTGCGTGTTAACCAATTATGTATTGGTTAGTGCTATAACCAATACAAATTAGTTGGAGTCCATTGTGGATTGGTCAAATTAACCAATATTGCATTGGTTGGTGTTATAACCAATATGGATTGACTAGGTAACCAATATAAGATTGGTTATTTTAACCAATCTTTTTTTAGTGTTGTATGTCTTTGTACCAGATATGTTACGATTTATGTGTCACTTTGTGTAACATATAGGCTGAGTCATCTTGTGGCGGCCATCTTTAAAAACTGTAGCCATCTTGAATTACCAAGTGGTTGACAATTTTAGTATAATATTGGATTCAAATGAAGATTAAATGCCCATTTTGGTCCTTGTATTACTGTTTGATCCTTGGTAACACTACTACTAGCCATTCAGTGGCGACCATTTAGGAAAATGGCGGCCATCTTGAATGTTCAAGTGCCTAATAATACTGTTTTGGATATGCCAACAACAGGGAGACCAAACAGATGTTAAATGCCAAGTTTTGTGCTTGTATTGCCATTCTATCCATCCGTAACATAAATATTTCGGTGATATTTGGCCTTCATTGGCGGCCATCTTAAGAAATGGCGGCCATCTTGGATTTTATTTTGGCTAACGGGGTTTTTGTGCAAAGTGACCCAAAATAAGTATGTGTGCCAATTTTGGTGCTTGTATCACTAAATGCAATATTATTGTAGTAATCTGCAGGACTAATTGGGGAAACTGGTGATATAGAGATATGATGGCTTGTTCGGTAGAGCAATGAAACGGCAATCCAAAGGTCGCAGATTCAAACTCCGCTTCAGTCAAATTCTTTGGTCAAATTAAATTATTATAATGCACCTCACAGTTTCCTCTTGATGGTTGTATTATAAAATTGATGAAAGATGGGACAAATGTAAAGTCATTACGATGTGCTTCGGCCCAATTTTGCTGATAAGTTATTACAAAACAAAAACACATATGCTCAGCAATTACTTGAGCTCAGATCAAATAAGAACTGCCGAGAACCAGTGAGAAGCAATATGCATTGCATGAGGTTTGACTGGTAACCAGTTTTTACTTTAAGGACATTTCTGTTCTTATACTTTATGATCATTTCTGCGCTTACTTTTCTGTGCTTACGTTTCTGTGCTTAGCTCTTGGTCCAGCGCATTATATACAATGGTGCATACATGTACCTAAGTTCCCCAATTCCCCCAAATTAAATAAATAAATAAAAATAAACAAACAGAGCAGATTTTATCAATTGCCCCTAAGAAAAAAGAGAACATTAAAATAGCATGTACAACATGTAGTTCCACTATTTAAAGACAGCTATCCATTCCAGACATTGCTTATAGCTTTGACAGAAAACTGGGTGGTCTGGTGCCCTGTACCTGGGTTATTTGTTTATTTAACTTGTAAAAGGGGATTAAATTGTCCCTGTCATTGGCAACTTGTAAAGTCCATAACATGTGCCATGACTTGGCCAAATAAACAAGAGGGGTGGGATGCATGGTTGCTTGTAAATGGAACAGCTTGTGATGAAGGCATGGCCACATATACATACACTGGACAACACCTGGACGTAAAAACAAACTAGTACAGTTCTGAGAAAATTCCTTTTATCACACTTGTGTGATTACAATTAACACTGTGGTAATCCAAGGGCTTGCCATTGTTCCAAATGTTCCCCTCCAATCATTAAATTAAACATTTTGTGTTATTGGAGGTTTTTTTAGGGGAGCTTAATTTAGTGATCTTCATGTGCATCCTGACAAAAGCTACAAGTTTTCCTCGAAAATAAGGAGAGGAATGTAAACATGATAATTCAAACTTCATTTTGAAGAATTAAAAACAAAATTGCTTTCCCCCATTTTTGAAAAAGCGTCAATGCTGTTTTCCACAAGCAACAATCTTCCAATAGGTGTCATCCTCGAAGGCAAGTGCCACTCCTTGTGTACAAATCTCTTAGGTCGCCATTCTCATCAACAGCATCTCTGTCACAGTTCAGCTTGGAGTTCGCCAACAAGCACTGAGAAACATAATACACTTGTCACACAATTGAGGTCTTTAAATTTCACTCTTGACAGTCAGGGGACTCTGGGAAGAATACTTAAGCTTGCTTCCTTCCTCCAGTTGTGTCTGTGTTAACCAACTCTTTCCGGTTTCATTCACAATCGCAGGACAACAATCATCACTTTGCCCCCAAAAGTCTTGGAAGTTTGGACTCAAGTGAGAGAAAGAAATCTGGAATTCGGACAGATTTCCTAACCCCAGAAACACAAGGCAGTCGATCATCGGCGTTTACTCACCGTCCCTTTTTTCTCTGGCTCTTACACTATGCAATTTGCCAGTCGCTGTGATCCGTGATTTGGAACGGAAAGATGAGGTTAACAGACCTTTCCTGATCTAGCTTTGCGAGCTAGGGAGACCGCGTTAAATTTGGAGGGATTTGTGAGGTGTTAATCTTTCCCCAGGACATTTGCACGCAAGGGCAAAATAAAGACATTTTGAAATAACAACCCCCACTTTATTTATTTTTGGAAATATAAAGTACACACTTACGCCATATTCACTTTTGAATTACTCAGACTTCCCCATGATTCTGCTGAAACTGTAAAATTAAAATGCGTGTAAAGTCCCCGAGGCAGTATCTTATATAACTAATTTGTGCTATTAATATTCCATCCGGAATGGTCAGGCCCGATACTGAGGCAGTATAATCTGTTGAAATGAAAATCCGAGTTTACAAATTGTATCAGAGGAAGTCAAGTAATTTCTTTGCAGTTCTGACATTTGCACATCACTCGCTGAGGAAAAAAACGAATAAAAGTTGAGTCATTTTCCATTAAATAAAACAATGCCAACTGTGCAAGCATCCAGAGAATAATATGCTGGGGTCTTATCCAAAGCACATGAGGTTTTTTCTAAGACTACCCATATCTCCCTGCCCAACACAAATCAAACACAGACTTTCCCCAAGGAACCCCTTTCACACTTGCACAAGTCAACACAGCCTTCTCTATGATTCAACAGAGGTCTGGCCAGCACTCTATCCCCTTTCTTGTAGTCCTGAATCCCCACACACAACACTGTCTGCTACTTCAACCTGATGCTCATCAGATTTAATAATAGAGAGGCTTTCGTGCTCCAGAGGAGGTTTCTATTCACTGCCTTTCAGAAGAAGGCGAGGTCACAACTCTCACAGATTATATAAGAGTCACTTGTTCTTGTTGAAGCACCCAGATTAAGGTAATCGGATTATACCTGGATGATCCTCAAATTATACTATAAACATCCTTGAAGACATCTGAGGTACTGATATCAAACTTCTAAAACACACCCGATGAAAGGTTTATAATGAGAACTACCAACCACAAAAGAGAAATATTTTAGGCAAAAAGGAGCCTGGAGGCCTATTTTGTTGCCCAATCATCCTCAAATTACAGAACAGGTTACAGAACATTCAATTCCTGGGTTCAAAACAGACAGGGTGGGGTCATAATAGAGCCAATAAACTTATTTCTCAAGTTTAAGAAAGATGGGGTGAGTTAAAGACGTGAGTCAGCCTTCCATCGGTATAAATTTACCAGTGACAAATATTTCCGAATCAATATTGTGATAGGGACATCTGAGATTCATTTCCGACAATGGTCTACCGTCTGCGGACCTGAAAAGCATCGGCCCATGGATACATTTGGCAAGGATGTACGTTTTACCGATCGCGGAGTCAAGTACGTATAAATGACGTCGGTCCTGCTTATAAGGGCTCATAGTTGAGATCCTCTGTATGCAAATCACAGGATGAAGAAGGGAACTCAACATTGCACTATATGACAGGATCAGCGTCTGTTTGGGGGCTTAGAAACCTATTTGGCTCATGTTCCAACTTTAACTTCTTTGACAGGTGTTCTTCAATTACACTTATAAAATGCCCAACCAACAAAATGTGGGGTGGGGGGCGGTGATGAGAAGAAAATCAACTATCAATATGTTACAAGATGAGCAGCTCAGTTAAACTTCAATGCTCTACCATAATATAACCGAACGCCCACACGTGTTCAGGAACTTCTCTTTAACGAAGTGTGGTGTGCGACAATTGTTCCACAACTCATCAGCCTTCGGATTCAATTAGAAAGAGGTATAAGGGAAAGAAGACTCGCGAATGCTCCGACTAAATCCGTCTATGTTTACAGCCGCCCGGTACGCCTCACACAACAGCGGCAGGAAATATCAAATTAATTCAGAACATGTGTAGGTATTAAGCGTAAGCCTACGACACATTCATTCACTGGTTGCAGGAAGTGGTCTATAATACAAAACGTAACACTACAGCTACACACTTACGTGCTGTCTGTAAATTACGTATCAAACTCGACATTGGTCATTCCAAATATTTCGAGCTCATCAGTGGGGTTTCAAATCTCATGTTTTTTTATGTTTGTAGAAATATGCTTGAAGAATGACAAGTTTGATTGGTTGGAAAGAATCTGATGAAGATATGTTTTATGACTGTTACACATTTTTCAAGCGTACTGTACACTGGGCCAATTTCATGGAGCTGCTAAGCATACAAAAAATGCTTAGCATGACAATTTTTCCTTGGCAAAACCAGGGTAACAAATCAAATGTTTATGTAATGTCTATTGTATTTAGCTGGTTTTTTGCTTAGCATGAAAAGCTCAAGAAGTTTTGGCTGGTACCTGTCTTTACTGAGCAAGACTTTTTGTGCTAAGCAAGAATTTTGGTGCTAAGTAAGACTTTTTGTGCCAAACAAATTGTTGTGCTTAACAGGTCCATGAAAATGGCGCCAGTTCATCAGAGCTCAATTCTCTCTAAGAAAAACAATTGTTATTCGTACGTTTTGTGACAATTTTTAAACTGCTATTGATGCAACATTTAAAACCTTCAAATCGCTGCAGAGATACATAACAACAATCCATCCATAACTTTCCATCTATTCAATCTATGCAACTCGTGCGTACCAAGTCTAAATTTCAACAGTTCTATTTACACAGGAATCATGACAAATATTGTATTCTTTGAAAGACAAGTCCCCATTTTCACGCAAGCGTAGCACCGGAAACGACCATCTTACGATTACGACGACAGACAAATACAGGTGAGGCGTGATGCGGAAGGAAATCACAAATTGACACTTCTGATTAAACTCCGCCCTTTTTTCTAATGCCTCTGTGATGACTCCAGCCGTAGTTCCGGATCGACATGATGAGAAAGTCGAGATGTGATTTTGTGGCTTTGTGCTGTGGTCAAACGTGTCTGTTGTCAAACCTAACTAAATTTGCTGAATCAACAGGAAGATTTTCCACCAGGTTACTTCAGGGTCAAATATATTGGAAAAACCACAATACTATTGGGCGGATCAAAATCAAAATCTAAAAAGTGTCTCAGAATTCCTAAATTCCTCAGTAATAATATTTATCATAGCTACATGTACATGTATTTAACAAAGTTCTCAGTTACTTTTTAATAACTATTTCAATGTACTTTTCCCTGCCAACGTTCAGATTTATTTATTTGTTTTTTGGGTGGGGCCGGGAGTAGGGAGGGTGGAGTTGCGTTAACCAAATCGGGAACTTTAAGAAAACTGTTTAAAGATCAAACTGTTAAAAATATAGAACTAAATTTGGTAATTCAATTTCCAGGGAGTCCCATGCACTAATAGAAATACAATGATACTGTCACATATGTTTTCTGGCAATGCTTGTCTTTCAACCTGCCAAATTAACGAGTTGAATTCTCCGCCCGATTCGATAAATACAAACTTCCTCAAACACTTGTGCGCATCGCTGTAAAACGAGAAAAATAACTTTATTTGCAAATACGCTATTGTTGCTATAAAACTCAATGCTGTCTTCAGGGTGTGTTTTTAACAGGAAAGCAGAGAGTGAATCCCCCATCTTGCCGTAGCCCCACCCCAAAAGAGGCTGCTATTTGTAAACCTCTCTTTCTCTGATTGAGTGGGTGCAAGCAAGCTGGTCTGGTTCCCTGACAATTTCCTTACATCTAGAAATTGCTTCGTTTCATCTGAAGTAGTCGGTGTAAAAATATTTGCAAAAAAAATAAAATTACCCCCAAATCAATGACACCCAATGAAGCAAATGTACTTTTGAACATCAAGATAGCAGATGACTCACAAAAGTTTACATGAATTACAACAACTGCATGATCAATTTACACATGGCGTCTCCTCTGAATTATGGCATTCTACAAGGCTTATAGACCAGTTCCTCGGGGATTAACATTAGTAATGCTGTCCATTGCCAACTGTTGGGTTGCAGGCAGCTGAAGTGACTGCTGTTGATCCAACCAAATCTGGGCGACCTTCAGTTGAAAAACGGAAAGCAACATTTATGTTTTTATTTTCGGAAAATTAACATCGGCTTCACCTGTTTATATTAGATAAACTAGATAATAGAGCACAGTCGGTTTCTTAATTGCAACTTAAACACATGGCTAGGATTCACCAATTTGTCAATTTACCGAAAGCGCTTTGCTACAGCATTTTTTTTTGCTTCGAATTTCACATAAAGTGAATTTCATTTTATTTTGACGTGACTTTCCAATTTTTTTTTGAAGTGCACAATGATCTTTTAAAAATGTGCCTAAAAAACCCACAAGAGAATGATTTTTGACAAACTTCTAGTGGAGATAAAAACAGTTCAGCAGAATTTGGTCAAATTTATGGAAATAAATACTTGTCAAAAAAATATTTTTCTACATTTACAATTTTATGGGTATGCATAAGTGCACAATGAAAATGAAATCTTTTTACAAATTTCTAAACTGTACTGATGAACAGCATTGAACCATTTTTTTGAAATGATAAAAACGACTTGTCATAATAATATTTTTGTCTACATTTACAGTTATGTGGGCGTGCATACATGTACATACGTGCGCAACAAAAAACTACTTTTTTACAAATTTCTGAGCTGTGCTCTGGTTTGTTTACAATAACGACAAAAGAAGCTTGATTAAATTTTTCATTACAATCAATGGACCGGAGTGTAATACCCAGAATGAAACTGTGAAAAAATGTTTCAAAGGAATTTTTTAGCGGAATGTACTTAGGCCAAGTGTTGATGACACGGCTGACTGGAGGCTGTGTGCAATTCACATGTGTTGTCTGCTAGCCTGCTCGATAAAGATTGATTCTGATAGTTACTTTTTTATCGAAGCGCGGCGCTGGATAGTAGCGCGGCGCTGGATCGCAGCGCTGGATCGGAGCTGGGGGAAGTCTAGCCCATAACCAGGCCTGTAATTAATTTCCCTTTGTGGTTCCCATAGCCAGAAGGCAACTTGGTATTGATGACCAATAACCGAAGGTTGCCCAATCTATAAACTCCAAGGTTTGCTTTCTAACTTTACACATCTGACACTTCTCTCGTGAACTCTCAAGATTAAAGAAGGGCTCCTCGCAGCCGTGAACCTGAACTCGTGTGCACCTTTAATATGAATTTGGTTTTCCACAAACGCATTTTGTCCACCAGACCAATAGTGTAGAATGTATGGCATTTTTGTGATCACCCTTTTACTAAGTATTTTGGGGGAAAAAAATCATTTTGTTTCAAAACAATGAGTGATAAATAAAATGACCTCCCCCCTCCCCCACAAAAAACCTACCCCTCTGCCTCAAAATAGACCCTATTCCACTAGGCTACATGTGTGAACCAAAACGAAAATGACCTCCTCCTCCCCTTCCCCCAGAACAAAAACTACTCCTCCCCTTCCCCCAGAACAAAAACTACCCCTCCCTCTGCACAAATATCAGGCTCCAAAACTTCAAAGGCCAGTTCACAAGTTTTCTCCCCCTTATAAACACGATCTTCTCATGAGAATTTGGTGGGTACTCCTCAGAAGATGCTGACCTCCAAAATGCCATAATTTAGAGGAGGAATAAATCTTGACTTGGCTAAATCAAAGGTACCCATGTACAGCATGTGTCTCACAAGTCACAAGTGTGGTAAAAATGCCAGCATAAACATGCCTTATGGAAAAGCCATAACTTATACCACGCCTAGCCTGGGGGACATTGACCCTGGAATTGCTTGCTGCCATTGTTTGTGCATGTACATGTATTAAATGCTGATCTTTTGTACTTGTGTGCAATTTTCTGGTCTTAGACTTTGGTCAATAGGTACAAACTTCAATATGACAGGTGCTACAGTATACACTGGTGATACAAAATGATTGAATCATGATAATGTTAGAGACATTTACATGGGAGATTTTCCCCATGTTATATATTAAGGAAAAACTTACCAAAAAAAAACACACAAAAACCAAGACATTTGTTTTAGAATGTGTATACATGTATTTAAGATGATGATTTAAAAGGTACTTGTATTATACAACATTAACAATCATAAAATTTTTTAAAAACTACCAAATTTTTATATAAAAAACTTACTTGTCTTAAGTGAATGGTAATATCAAGTATCCTGTGAAAGTGGAACTTTTGTATCAATTTCCAATGATGGTCAGCTAATTACCAACGTTGGACAAAAATGCTGTCCCAAATTTACCAAATTTAATTAGCCCATATTTTTGTTTGCAGTCAGTTACATATTGTGCAAAGTTGTACGCTGAATATACATAACTGATGCTAAATATATGTTACTGAACATTATGAAGCACGTGTGGGCTCATGCACCTGGACACAGGTTAGGGAACTACGTCTTTTTTTACTGCATCCAGATTATCTACAACAGGACTGAGTGTAACGTCTTTCAATGCCGGAAGCAAGATGGCATCCGTGAGATACTTGAAGGGATTAGCTAGGATAATCATATACCGGTATAATATTATCCTATATCCGAGGCATACGGAAATCTACCACGTGCACATATGGTGCACAACCTACAAACTGCAACATGCAGCGAAAGGCTTAGCAAGGGGGAAATACTGGGTCACGTTTCAAAGGAGGGGGTATGAGGGGAGAATGAGAGGGCCAATAGATCTCCTAAATCAATCATTGCTGGTTTTAATTTCGGGGCAAGCATTTTTTTTTTTTTTTTTTTTTTGGGGGGGGGGGGAATTTTTTTTCTGACCCATATCCCCCGTTTATAGGTATCAGGATGTACTACAAGAGCACGGTTTAGCTTCCAGCCCCCCTGGCAAGGAACTCTCCTACCCAGAGGGAGTTCCAGCGCTATAAGGGCATCTCCGGCAGAGGCCGACAACCTCATTTCCAAAAGAGGTTACAGGAGTCCAACTCTACTCGGTAAACTGGCGTGGGCTGAGCCTAAAGCTGTGAAATAAGCTGCGAACGGGACCGAGCAACGGTGTTTTTCTGCATTTACCTGGACAAACTAGATTGCTTCACAGCATGTACATGGTATGGACAGCATTTAGGTCATCGTAAACATGTCTTCTGTTCTGAAGGAAAAGTTAGGTAATCACTTTTCCTTCTGTTAAAATCGACCTCCTTACATTCTGACAAAATACGGAATTGGATGATCACAATCACATGGGTTTAAAGATCACGTCATAGCATGGTCATAGCGACAGGGGCCTAATTCTCTCTCTACTAGTTTGATCATTGACACACATGTGATACCAGGTAAAAACTACTAAATAAATTGTAAGCATTCTTTCGGCAGTACAAATGAGCACATAACCCATTTTATTGGAAAAAAACTGAACAGGTAGGGTCAATGCAAGTTTGCAGTAATTAAAATTTATACTAAATATATTGAATGCAATCAAGCAGAAAACAATACAGAAAAAATACTGATAAGGATGTCCAGAATTGTTCAAGAGCTTTGTCAACTAATCCAAGATTTAAGGCAATTTGACTGGCCAACAGATATGTTCTCAGCTTTTTTGGGCGACAGATGTCAAATACATGTAGGCCTATGGTACTTCCACAAATGCCTCATCTACCAGATCAAAATAGTTAACTCCTCAATGGATACTCTAGAGGGTGATAGCCTGCCTGTCTGCCTGTCCACAGTGCATAGCGATAACCAAGTATAATGTACATAGCCAATACCACCCCAGGCTCCATCCCATATAGCAGATGCCTTAATTATAAGACACCTGATCCATCTTATACTCAAACCTCAAGTTTTCTTCTGATCCTCTCATTATGTTGACAGAACCTAGACATCTTGTCTAAACCCAACCCCTGGTGTTACTAGAAGACATACAGTACTACTCTATTCAGTCTTAAATTCCTTCAAGGTTTGCAGCGCATCAAGGTTTCCAATGCTGCCTGACCCAGACCCATTCAGCAACCACACAGAGAGATAATTCAATATCGCTGATTTGATTACTACATTGTAGGTCCCTTTTATCCTTTTGGAGACCAAGTGGCAGAGTGAAACCTGAAGGACAAGGAGTAATTATTTAATGGCAAAATGACACCAGATCACTCTGTTGGACATCTCATTTCTGTTTTTCGTTCAGTCTGATTTCTTGTTGGAAAAGGTACACAGGATTCGGATCTATTGCAGTGCACACGTACTTAAAGGTAGTATACACCATTGGTAATTGCTTGAATTATCATGAATGGGTAGATTTGGGGGTTGTATTTCATAGTAAATATCGTTTTACTGACTTTTCCGAAGTTTTACAATCATAGATGCCGAGAAAAGCACGAAAAACAGCGTTTGTTTTCAACCGGGGTCGAGCCGTTATTCTTATGTTATCTTTGTTTTTTCGCGATCGCCGTCCGGCGATCGCAAAAAAACTTTATAAAATAACTTTATAAAATTAAAATTTTGGGAATAATTACAGGATATCTAGCGCAATCCTTTTGCTGAATGCCTAGAATCATTGTTTACTTTTACTTGAGTAAGATATTTCTTAATAATTCGGTAGTAAATATTTTCGATATCTGCAAATGGTGTATACTACCTTTAACCCTAACAGTCCTGAATGAAGACTAATTCAGAAAACCATGAATGTGATAAATAAACTATGGAAAAATTCATTTTGTATTTCTGGAGAAAAAAAAGGTATGTGTAACTTATGTTAGTCACCCTCAAAGTTGTTTTAAAAAAATTAAAATTCTGGTTGGAAAACAGAATTCCAAATGCAGTATCAAGGTGTTCTTGAAAAAGTTCAAATCTGATTTCATACACTGATTGGTAAATCACTGGATAAATCACTAGACATGGGGACCCAATTAAGCTTTGACCCTGTGCTAAGTTGGCAAGTGCAACACATCTCTCTTAAAAAAAGGAGGTTTTTCCTGGAGGGAAAGGGGAAGGGGGGGGGGGGGGGGCTCCTGGTGATCTCGCTAACTCATAAATTAACCTCTCAGAGATCTTGACAGGTCTGCCTAGCCACCAGTGCGGGGCGCCATGCCAGCAGCTGTACCAAGGCAGATGATTGGAAAGTGATCAGTGTAAATTTGAAAACCCCCTCAAATGTTCCAGCCGACAGAGAAGGAAAGACTTACATATGGCTGTCAGTAAAAATTGATTTTGAAGTCCCCTAGTTCCCTTGAATGTGGAGTGAGGCCTTCGTTTGTTTTGTGACTCCTCCACATTTTGGTTCTGGACTGCTAGGCGACAGTGTTTTTTACTCCAGGCATTCTACCCATGACTGGTGTGTGTTTTCTAGGCAAGGCATTTACATTGTAGCCAGTTGGTTTAAAGCCTAGAGGCTCCTGCCACATGGACCTGACCTGCTGGCGAGCTTGGAATGCCAAAAGCATCCAGAAATCCTGTCCCAACAATGGTTTAACGCTAATTTGATGCGACAACTTAAAACCCTGGCCCTTTTTTTGTTTGGGGTATGACTGAGCATATTAGTAAGTGTACCCAGAGCCAGGCCAAACCCAAATAATTTGTGGTTTTTCAAGCAGATTTGTGAGTTGAGAGTGCCAGTTCTGTAGTTTTATGTGAAATTAATAAATACATGAGACAGTTTCCCATTCCTGTTGGTCGAGAACGACACGTGGATACTTTTAAATAGCCCCGCTGGTTATAAACACTTTTTCTGTGTCACATTAAATTTGGACTTCTATGAAGTCTGGTCCAGGACCCTTTCATTGGTTGAAAGTTACACCCAATGAGACTGTAATAATTGTCTCAATGCCATATCACGCGTCTATCTCCATATAAGGGCATGTGCGCAAAGGGGTGTTTCTCAAAACACGACCTTTTGAAAATTTTCATTTGAAAATTGATTTTCATTTTTACTTTTTTTGACCAAAAAAAGGTAATTTAAGAATGGGAATAAAAAAAAAAAGTTGGCCGGTATTAAGCGTGCATGTTTAAATTAACTGGCTCAAATGCCTAAACGCCCGAGCCAATGGCGATCGCAGTAATAAAAACTAGAGGCTTATGTCTGCTTGTATATAAATATCTTTTCCGTATTTTTTTCATTGTTCATTTTTTATTTCATTTTTAAAAATTAAAGTGGGGGCATTAATGAACGTTAAAAAAATGAAACTTGGGCAATCAGCCCAATTCTGGACGCAAGGGACACAATACTGTACACCAAGACGCCTACGGTACCAGAAAAGTCTCCCCTCACCTTCCGATGACTAAAAGAAAAAAGATGACAGTGATTTCCGGAGTCTCAGTTGAAGCCATTCCTCCAGGGAGCCGAGGTGTATGCCTTCCTCCTGTCCTCTTCTCTCCAATTAGTGAATGCATAGATCATGCCAGCTGTTTCCAAACTCTCTCCTCTCACATGAAAGTTACACTCCTGTTTTATTCCACGTCAGTGGAGCTGTTTCCGACTTTGACAATTTAGCCCATTTCAATCCACTTTTTTTGTTTACCTTGATATAGCAGTCAATGATTTTTTCCAGCTGTGTTCATTAAATGGTTTTCAGCATGCTTGCCTATACCTCAAATTTCAACGAGTCTTTTATGCTTTGACCCCATACAACTATTCAGCCTGCCCACTTTTGCAGCAGTTCCAATTCATCATGATGCTTAGAAAGTGAGAGAAAAAGTTTTAAAAAAACAGCAACAAAACGCAGATTTCAATTTAAAACCCTCAGTTATACCACTGGGAAAGGCTGTAAATATTTCAGATTTAATCTACATTATTGGCCAAGGAACCAGGATTCTCACCACATGGACCATGACCTCTGACATCTGACCCCTAAATCTAAACCATCCTCCCTTCACCGGCCAACAGGACACTAATTTCATAAGAATTGTTACTTACTTATCATCTTAAAACTGGTGCTCTGCTTTTTAGCCAATAGTTCATATTTTATTAGAACAAACATCAGTCCTGCCATGTTTAATAAAGCAGTCGAGTAATTTTACTGAAATCTTATAAATAAAACGTCAATAACTTTGGATTAAAAACAGAAATAAATGGCTTTGTTACAGCGGGATCCACAATTGTTTAAACGAGTAGCCAATTCAATTGCTTATTTCATTCCTGCCTTTGATTTGACTGACTCTTTTAAAACAAAACTACAAAATCATCTGGCGATAATTGGACTCGTGCGATGAGTGAACCAAAGCATAGATCCTCTGACATTTATACTCGCTGGATGTGCATTACGTACGTCATGCCCAAAGTGGTGCTTCAAAGAAACTTGCACTAGACTGATTTCCTTTTTTATATTTAGCCCTTGCGTCAGGGCATTACTCCAGAGATCTGTGCATTATCAGATTTGTGATGCTTAGGATGATTATTTGTCAAGAGTGGAGATTTGACGAGATAAGCACTGACAACTAAGGTCATTCTTCACTTCAGGCCAACTTTACTAAGTGGAAAAAAACTAATTTTCTGATGTGCAA
This sequence comes from Crossaster papposus, assembly GCA_037893245.1. Lineage (NCBI taxonomy): Eukaryota > Metazoa > Echinodermata > Asteroidea > Velatida > Solasteridae > Crossaster > Crossaster papposus. Next base: position 486,642 of record JBAIAA010000182.1, read on the forward strand.
GTTACTCCTAGACTATCTAAGTTGCCATTTTAAACTGTATTTTAACTGCCTTTTATCCCTCATATATACAGTGCAGTTACCATAGAGCTGTCAGACCTTTCAAAACCTTTCAAGTTTTCTGGACTGAAGGGTTTTGAAAGGTGAGAAAGCTGTCTGACAAAAGGAACCTGTGAAAGATTTTGAAAGGTAAAACAACTCTCTGAACAAACTGGTGTGAGAAAAACAATACCTTTCAAGTTTCTGGACTGAAGGGCTTTGAAAGGTGAGAAAACTGTCTGACAAAGGGAACCTATGAAAGATTTTGAAAGGTAAAACAACTCTCTGAACAAACTTTTGTAAACAAAAAAAATACCTTTCAAAAGGTTTTGAAAGGTGTAGTAGTGCAGTAGCAACAAATCCTGGAGCGTTTTGAAAGGTTCATACATATTGATAGCCATTTTGCCCATTAAGCAGATTTTGAAAGGTTTTGAAAGGTAAAACCATAAGAGGGTTATTGTTTTTTCATGCTCATCCAAATTTCCATATTTATGAGCAGAAGCCTGAGTGCTACAACTACTTCAGCTGAAAAAAAGTTGCTAGAATTTTGAATATTTTGCTGCGATAGATTTTCGTTTCCTTTGGGGATTCGATGTTGTGTCAATACATAGCAATAAGCTAATGAGCAAACCTTTCTCACAAAATATTTTTAATGAGCAAAGTTGGGGTTCACCGTTTTGAACAGAAAACCCCTAAAATCAAGCGTCTTCCTGAAAGGACTTGACAACAACAACATCCTCAGTGGTCCGGGAATTTTATTATAATTTTTGTTTTTATGTACAGTATGTAGTGCACTTTTGTATAAAATTTCTTTAAAAAAAAAGGGATGTCAAATGATTTGTATACATTTACATGTAAATAGAAGAAGAAAAAATGGTGTTTCTGAAAAAAATCTTTGGTTGGACCCTTTAAATTTGTAATAATGCGCTGCTAAATGGAAAGAAAATGATGTACATATACTGGTACAATGGGTGTGCAGTGTATTCATGTACATGTATCATGCTGTGATTTGACAGGTCTGTTTCCTTTACAATCCTTTGCCAAATTGCAGGGAACATGTTCATGTAAAATGTATGTATCAAGCAATGCTCACGAATGTTCAACTTTCTCTCCTAGCTCTCTGAAACTAAAGGCTTGCATGTTATCCTATCAGTGGCATTCATTACAGACCGTGTTATTTTATCCTAGGGATCGTGCGTGTGGTCTGTCTGGAAGCAGTATCTGGAAGCAGTATACCGTACGTGCTGCAAGATTGAAATCTCCAGTTTATTTTATCAGAAGGTTTAATCGAAGAGGCTTCTGTTTCTTGAGAGTGCGGGGTATAAGAGTTGAGGCCATAACCCTGTGTGCAAATTTAGTTAAAATACAGATACTTTGCCGAAAAAAAACTTGCATTTTTTACTTTCTGCACTTAACGACAGATATACCGGTATGTGTGCAATACATGTACATTGTACACACACGGAAACTAGTACATGTAACTGTAACTATTTTTGTTAAGATATGTGGTTATAATTAAAGACACGACTTATTTACCTCAGCACGCATTGAGGGTACTTTCCTAATCCACTTAAATGTATACTAGTTTACATCCCTTAGATAATTAGCTTCTGCTTAAAATCACACATTTGCTATCTGGAAATTCACATTAGCGAATGTTTTTAAATATGACACATGTTCACAAGAAATTCCTTTAGAACTTTAATTACTTTCTCATTTTTTTTCTATAGGGGCCAACACTTTCTCCTTCACATGTACCCAACTTTGACTCCCTAACCCCCCCCCCCCCCCCCCCCCCAAAGACCGACAAATTGGATTGTGCATTAACTTCACACAACGGGAATGTCAGTACAGTTCTAACAACCATTGGTCATTGGTCCTGGCGAAAAAAACCTAAATGGATTACTAAAACCTCTCCCAAATCAATAAACACCACAAACATGGGCAATGGACAAATGAAAAGGCAACTTAATGCCCCACTCAATCAAAGCTCAAGCATCATTACCCCTTGAAAAAAAGGTGTAATCAGAAAGGAGAGGTCCAGTACTAACAGGCCGGATCTCATTTCACTGATCAGCGATCCAGAGATCCGTCTGTATTGATCCCGGCAGATTGGATATCCGCTCTGATCCAAAGACTGGCAAATAGGGGTCCTCGGGTCAAATCATTGATTAAAAAAAAAAAATTGTTTTTGCCCTCACTGTGTCACTCTGTTTATTCTCTCAAAGGCAACATTTCTCGGCAGAATCGATTGAACCGGAAAGGCACGATATTGTATCATTTAATTACAATCCATTCCCTAATGCTGTGGTGTCAAATTATGATGGGGGAGCGCCCATTCATGAATAACAAAAGCATCTCTAGACTGTGACCTTGGTAGAAGAGGACAGGGGGTCCTGAAAAAAACAAATTCTGCTGTTATGCCTTTCTAAGTCCCATCTCGTTTGTTTGGTTCTAAGGATGTTGGTTTTTTTAAAAGACAATTGAACAGATTTGCAATGGAAAAGCTGGCATGAAAAGAGAAGCATTTCATAGAGCTAGATGGGAAACCATTGGGTGTGGGAGGGGCAGAAGTAAAAGTCAACAAATCATAAGTTTGCAATGTCGGGTTTTCACGTTGTGAATTTTAAAAAGTTAAAAACGGCAGAGTCAAAATTTCACAGCGAATATATTATATTATGACTTTGCATTCGCAGTCACGTGAAATATAAATGGGCCTCTTCATTTCACAATTATTCAACAAATCTCTGGAGTTTTTTTTCGATGCCATTTTTACAAATAAGATTAAGATGCGAGTGTATAATTCGGGAGACAAAAACGCAAGTGGCCCTAACTAATATCCACTGAGACCAATTGCCCATCAGGGCTAGGGGTGCATTACAAGGGCACAGACAGGGCCCCATTACCCCTGCTGGTATCTGGGTAACCCAGTGCACCCACAGAGAGAGACAGAAAGGGTTAGGGTATCTCCATTGTGTTATTATTACCAACTCCTAGCAGGAGGCTTGCCCTAGAGGTGAACGACCTCACAACTCTCTGGCACTCACTGCAAGCCCCTAGCCTGCAAGAAACCCATGCATTCACACACAAAAAGTTCTCTTCCAAACATTCATGACTTTTTTCTTTCTTTCTCTTTTGCAAGTTTCTTCAAAAAGAAACTTGAATGAAACTGTCTGACCTTCTGGCTGACATGACCCCATACGTGACCTTTGTGTGACAGGGCTTAGCTAAAATGGTTTGAGGTAAATTGAGGCATCATTAATTTGGGCTTGGTGTTTTTGTTTACACCAGGCCTTTACTGAATGTTTCTGTCTCAAATTTTAAGGTAATGAAAACCAACCAAATTCTTCAGTAAATGAAACCAAAAAAAAAAAGTTTCTTTTTTTGTTGTCTGTGTTTGAAGAATTTTTAAATACAAACAAATTTAATTAAACAAAACATCAGTGACCAGTTTAAAATGTGCCTCTGAATGCAAAATAAAATTAACACACACAAAAAAAGGAAACAAAAACAGAAGAGTTTTTCTTTTGATAAGAGAATCCCAAGACAATCTGCTTCCCCTCAAACAAGCACAGGACATGTGGGATTAATCAGACTCCCAATTAAAGAAATCTAACGGACTATTAAGTGAACAAATTGTAAAAAGAAATGGGAAAAAAAGAAGTGACCTAGCTGTCACAGGGCCGGATAGAGGTAAATTTAGCGTAAAATGTGTATCCTGCACTGCGAGCAAAGGCGTGGTTCCTCCAAAATTAACACACACATAAACGCTGAGATGGAAACAAAAAGAAGCCTCAAAGCATTCAGCTACTTCCTTACAGAACTCCAAGGAGTTTGGGCCAATTAGTTTCTTCACTCACGGTTCCTAGCGGAATTTTGCTCGAGGGAGAGGACTCGACTTGCCCTGTACTACTTTTGCTACAGTATATGTAACGGGCAACTGAAATTGGGATGGGGAGAAATTCATTTCTACACTTTTCATCCTTTTTTTTTTCAGGCACAGAAACATCTTATAGTCTTATCATACCTAACTGATGTTGAATTAGACCTAAGTCGTAATGGCAACATGTGTTGTTTTCATGTGCGCTTTCCTGTGGGAGTTTGGTATAGATCTCAATCCCACCTGGCTCCCATAGGAAAGAGTAGATGTAAACAAAATGCGATGTCATTCCGTCTCAGGTGTATTACGACTGTGAAGTCATGTCTACAAATTTGACATAATTACGATTTGTTTATATAATTTGTATGCTGCCACTGTTGATTTGTACAGGTACAGGTATAGAACCGACATTTTTGGTTTTCTGTGTGTAAACATGTTACAGTACAAACTCATTTTTCTTATAACAAGAAATTCCGGCACAGCGTGAGAGATAACAACCCGTATGGGGTAAGAAATAACCCTCCAGACCTGTCCAGCGCATTGTCCACGATTACAAACAAACACAAAACATTTCAGATGACAAAAAAATGGCCTTTTGAAGTCAATAGGTGCCCCCAGCAGAATTTGACTGACAGGCTTTTGCAAGTTAAATTCTCCTTCAGGTAAGAATACCCTAAATTTCTTGACTTTTTCAATGGCAAATTATTCGGGTTACAATACAACAGCGATTTGTTTTCCCTTCAGATTAAACAGTCAAGGTTTTCTTGTATCAAATTCTCCAAACATAGGCACCAATTGGCTGTGATATGCAGACTCTGAAAAAGGGTATTTATTTTGTTAACCATGCCTTCTGGTGCATCTTGGAGATATTTTTTCTAAAATAAAAAAAAATTATAAAAAATAAAAAATAAATGCTGTTTGAAAAAAATTTTTAAAGAAAAAAAGACACTTGGATTTAATGGGTACTGACATTTCCAGACTGTTATCCAAGGCCGAACATTTTCCTTTTTCATTCACAGGAAATTACATTTCTGTCAATATCTATAATGACAGAAATTAAAAGAGGGCTTTCGGTGAGTCATTAATATGACCTTACAGTCTTCCCCTCCCACAATAACATGCCCCTCCCCCTGGATCAACAGAGGAACATCATTCAATAAAAAAGCCTGTCAAAGCGGTTAGGACTTAAAGCGCCATTACTTTCCAATTTCAACTGCACTGCTCATTTCGACATCCTCATTAAAATATTCACACAAAGGGGGAGAATGTTGGCATTCCATACAATGCTTTTCCATTGATCAACAGACAAATTTCACTTGTTAATCACAAGGATCTTGCTTTTGTGACCGGGACAATAAGCCGATTCCCAGGCAAAAGTTTCATGCTGAGAAATTGGGCATTTGGTCATCATCATCAGTAAGAGGCAAAAGACCCTGTTGTCTACATCGCTGGATTAAAATGCAACTCCACAATGCTGGGTTGTTTTTTTCCTCCAGAGAACCCTAGTAAGTGTCTGCCAGTCAAGGCGTACACCCTTCCGGCTGGCAAACACAGGGCTCTATTTCTCTCCCATTCACAAGATGCCACAATGGACTAATTTGCAACGAAGGCAAGAACGAAAATGCAAAACAAAAAAAAAACCTCTCAGACAACATTTAACATAGACTCAGTCAGAGGAGCGCTGAAAAAAGGGTTGTTGTTATTCCAAGGCGAGTGGAACACTCGGCACAACGCAGACTCGCTATTGTAGCAAGCAAACTGTTTTCTCCACTTGCTCTTTTGCGCATTCTCTTTCTCTTTTTATTATAAATTCTACTTTTGTTGCAGCCGTTTTTGAAGAAAAACCTGCAATTCGCCAGGGGTTCAGACGCCACGAGGTGCTTCGCCCCGTACCCTTAAGGAAACTGGAAAGCTCTCTCTCGCTGTATGTTTAGACAGGATAAGTTATGTACACATCTATTGTGAACGCCATGACTTGGAGAATCCCGCAGTCAAAATCCAATGAATGGCCGAGTGGAATAACCCGAGGGTCGTCAGCAGATAAAAAAAAGACACAGCGTTAGTCCATCGAGACGCTCCTCGTGAAATTTCACTTGTATCAATATTGAAATATATGCAGAGAGAAAGAAATCATGATATTAAAGGGGTATAATTTGCTGTTAATTGAAACGGTTAGGTAAATTTATTATGGAACTCGTAGTTTTGGTAAAACCTCAAAATTATATTGGTGACCGTCCACGACGAAAGGGCTGTAAAGTAGGCGTCTTGAGATATATTTAGAAAAATGAAATCTACAAGAAATAAGATTTTTTTAAATGATGTATTACAAGACATAGTTGGTATTTATGGTTAGCTACAACAAGTATCACTGAAAATGAAAATTATTTAGGTTTGTATTGTTTTTTGCATATTTTAATGGTCCTTTTCTCAAAAAAAGCTCTGGTGACTTTTTGTCATGGATTGTCACATTTGAGCATCTGATGAAAGTCTGATAGTATTACCTTTCTAAACGGCCTGTAGACACAAATTATTAAATTTATTCAACATTTTGTAATTACAACATAAATACAGACCCGCTATTTTTTTTTTAATCAATATTTTTCCCCCTAAATATTACTGGCTGAAGAGTTATAAGTATACTATACTGAGCACATTGATATGGAGGAATTGGACAGGAAGTAAAACATTCTCTTCTTTTTTTGGGGGGGACGGGGGTGGGGGGGGGGGGAATGAGAAGGGTTAGGTTGGGCTGGGTTTGGTATGAGATGGTGCCCTATCTTTTACAACCCCGATAGCTGATGCAGCAAGGAGCTTGACCGATGATTGACGTCAACCCAAACATCAAAGTATCAGGGGAAACTGGTGTGGTCAGATACCCTTACTGCTATTGATCTATCCAGCCATTATACCATAATCACATAATCGTCCCATGTCGATGATATACAGCGTCCAGGCCCAACTTAATTCAATTTTGAATGGGGGCAACCTGTGTTTTCTTAGCCCAAAATCTGGGGCCAATTTGGCCTGGAAATGAATATATCTCTTAATGACAGGCCAAATTTCCTGCCGTTGCGAGTGAACGTCATGCAACCGCACGAAAAATACAGAGGCGCTGGGCGTGCTCCATCTGCGCCACATCCGGATCTGTGCGCATGCCTGGTTATGCACCCCAACATGAAGAACCCCACTTGCTAGAGCCTCAAATGAATACCATCCCCACTTTAAAAACAGGCTTCCCTTCACCCTTCACCCTCCCCCCCCCCCCCCCCCCCTCTTCTTTCTCTTTTCCTGAACATTTCAACAAGTTGAAGTTGCAGGTATTTATCAATTTTTACTAATGTCTCCAAGGTCGGGGAAGGAACAGCAAGAAGTGGCGACGGCCGAAAACTGAAGCTCCCCCGGCCACACGCAAACAATCAGATGGTTTAGGGTTCCACAATTTCCTTCAAGAAAGGGTGGGTGTCTCGGACTCGGGGGTAATCAAGCACGCATGGGGATCACTGCGCTGGCACATCTTATCTGTCGGTACCTCTCCAGACATGATGTGGAGTGTCCAAGTTGATTTCTTGTTTGGAATTTCACCGGCACGCAGGCCACTCCATCATCGCACTCGCAATCATGAAAATTGGAAAGGGGGAACAGACACTAGAGTAATGTGACATTTATTGCCATGATATACAATCCAGGCAGGTAAGCCCTAAATCAGGTGCACGCAAAAGGTACACTCAAAATACATCCGCATGATTGCCTGCTAAATTGTGTATCGGGTACAAATGTACCGGGTAGTTCACTCCAAATTACTAGCTTAGTAGTACTGACACAAATTCAAACAAACACATGTATACATTACAACTTTGTAAAAGTTAATGAATTAAACAGTAAGAATACCAGTATCTGTGATAAACTTTTGCGAGCTTTAGAAGCTACATGTAGGATGAAACTTCCACGTATACATATTTAGCACACATTATTCGTGAAGGTACCGGGTAGACTTCAATTGCAAAAACTGTCCCAAACATCCCCCTACTACATCCAATTAAGCATGCCAAATGGCAACAGAGAAAAAGGACAGCATAACTTTCAACCATTAAAATACTTGCATTTTACAATCCCACAACGAAAAACAAAAACACCAGAATTCAAAGTGGGTTATGTGGAGGTTACTGCCCTACTGTGTTAGCGTTAACAAGCTTGTTAGAGACCATGTGAGTGTACATCAGGGAGCCATACTAGCTCAACTGATGAAAGCCTGCAATTCGTGGAGAGTTTCAGGCAAGGAAAGGGATCTGGGGTTTCTTGCACAAGGGAATAAAACATGCTGCTACATGTATACAGTACATTCTTCTTTGGTGTTCAGCCATGATAGCTGATACATGTTTGGCAAGGGTTTGAGAGTGCATTATGGCTGGTCCATTCCTTCCTCCGTGGCTGGCCTTTCCATCTCGTGCATTTGAGAATATCAATTTGTACATGCAGGCCTATTCGGTATCAGTCATTTCAACATGGAAGGATAAAAACAGGGTTATCCGGTATCAGAGATCTGAAATTAAAAAATAAAGGGCAGCCAGCGTTCCCTAATTGTCAGTGAGTCATACACATCATCTTACAAAGTAATATGTCCTGAAAACTAGTTTAATCTCACAGAGCAGCAACAATCTATGGGGCGCTTTGATCACAGTAAAAATCACTTACAAACACTCAATCTTAGAAGTTTTCTTCAAAGCGTAATTTTCTATTTTTCTGAGCAATTGGATCTGTGAATATGATAAGTTCATCAAAACTACAAACTCTGGTATCCATAGTACATCTCAACCTTTTGTAGAATTTAACTATCATCTATAGACGTGTGTAAATGCCAGAATATAAATTTATGTTAATACAGTCCATATTCCAATGGCAAAATTACATGCAATGTGAATACTCTTTTTATTACTAGCAGAGACAACCGGGTACAGCCAAATTGTGCCCTGTGTCAATATTTTTATAAGTGCTATATCTCTGAGAATTCCTAATTTATCTAAATCTTTAGATCAAGGACAATAATGACATTTCCCAAAAAAATGATGTCATCAGGGTGATGTTTGTTGAACGACTCAAATCTCAACAGACAACAAATTCTTCTACAAAGACAAATATCCGGGCGAGAAAATTAATCATTTATACAAATAAGTAAAGTGTATGTAGCGTAACTAATTCGCGCCGGGATTATTTTGACATTGACAGGGCCCAGGTGCGGGACTTTATTTTTGTTTACGAACCTTGATCTGAGACAGGTTCAGGCCGGCATCTGTGGGTAGCACACCCTGATATTTCCGGCCTCGCTCGCTGCAAGCCACTCGCTGACAGATATTTCCAGCCCTGTTTGTGATGGTTTTTTTTCCGTCATCCGTCCGGAAAAGCTTGTATCTGCGGCATCCGACACGAACTGGGTAATAATGCACAATTGATACTTGCGCTGTCAAGAGGTGTGTGCCACTGTAATTCAGAGTCTCTGCAATTTTAATTTCAGTCGATTTGTAGGCAACCTAACAAGGAATAATGTATGCATAGCTCGTCCAGCATTAATGCATGCCATTTACATGGTCCTCCAGATTTCTGGAGTTCGGTCAATTCGACAAAAGCTCGATGGACCCAAACATGAACAATTCAAGCTTGCAATATTTACTTGCCCTCGAAAAGCCCTGCCAGATACGGTGAGTAGATAACAGGCTGAAGAAGACTAGAACAAGGTAAACCTTTTATCGTCCTAACTGCCTAAATTCCCCCACTGTACCATTACCCATACTTTATAATCATCTCCCAGTATTGACCGAACACTTGACACCGTTATTTACAGGTCTCAGCAGTACACCAATGTACACACATTCCCGGGCTTTGACAGAGTGTATTACCACCAGACACCAATGCAAATCTGCTCCCATTTTTGTTTCCACATCAATTTCTTTTTTTTCTTCGAATCAAAGCAGGCCGCATGTACGATCACCGCCTTTACCAAAGCCTCTACGCTGTTTGCACCTTTTGCTTGATCTTTCATCGCAGATCAAACAAGAAGGATTAGACGAAGGAATTTTTTCAAACAGCCGAAAACGTGACTCTGGAAAAAAAAAAAATCCTCCAGTCTCTCTTCCAGACTAAAGGTCACCCATGACATTGGAAACTTCCTTTTGTTTACAAATTTTCTAAATAAAAAAAATAAATTGTTGGTTGGCTCTAAAGATTACCGACACTAAATTAACCGTACCGGTAGCCCGCTCTTGTAAAGGCTTAATCACTAGTGTACCGGTTGTTCTATTTAATTAAAATGTCAACAGTTTGAAAATGCTTACATTAAAGGTAGTATGTACACCATTTGCAGATATCGAAAATATTTACTACCGAATTATTAAGAAATATCTTACTTATCTGAAAGTAAATAATGATTCTAGGCACCCAGCAAAATGATTGCGCTAGATATCCTGTAATTATTCAGACGGCGATCGCGAAAAAACACAAATAACATAAGAATAACTGCTCGACACCGGTTAAAAACGAACGCCGTTTTTCATGCTTTTCTCGGCATCCATGATTGTAAAACATCGGACAGGTCAGTTAAATTATATTTACTATAAAATACAACCCTACAAATCTACCCATTCATGTTAATTCAAGCAATTACCAATGGTGTATCTTACATTAAGAACTGAATTTTTTGATGATAATTTAATCAATCACTGTCTCTTAATGACGTCTACACGTCAGTTAAAATTAGTACCTTCTATTTAACCAAAACAAAAAGTCGCTTAGTCCAATATATTTTCCTCAAGAAATCTACCCAAAATTAAAGCAGTATTTAAGGTGTTTTTTTGCTATTGGTACCATTGCCAACCACCCTACCAAACATGGCTTGTACCGTAGTTTGCTGAGAATCTTAACATCTAAACAATTAAGGTCCAGTAAATGGGGGACAATCTTTAAGAGGATGATTAGTGGTTTTCAAAAACAATTAAGCATCATCAATTTTATAAAATAAAAATCAGTCTTGACTTGCATCCCCCCCCTAAATCATCAAAATTTCAGTTGAATCCCAAATCGCCACAAAATTGCATCATTCTGTTATTCAATTTAATAAATCCATGCCTGTTTTGTTTTTTTAGCTGATATTTTACAGTCGGGACATAAATCATAGTTTCTAACAAGCACTGTGACTTTACTGGTCTGGTCCCGGTACACGTGGGACCCAAGCAGCTGCCTCATATGGGGACAAAACTAGAGGCTGGTATTCATTCCAGTGGTATCTTTGAACTCTACTTATATCACAGGGAAGCAAACCAGGTTTTAAATCAAAAACAGGGGGGCGGAGTTGTGGGAATAGGATTTGATGAAATTGGAATTTTATTGCAGGCCAAATGTACAAACAACACTGGTCCAAGAACAACTAAATGAAATGGATAGCTTTGTGGTAAACAAGTAATACATGATTTCTTAGACTCTGTATAATGTTTTTAAAAGAAGATGTATGTATCAAAAGGGCCCATACATGTAAATGTTATGTACCGTAGTTTTTTCCGGCTTTGAGTTTTAACAGGTGGTTTAAAGTAGAAAAGCATTCTTCTTAACCAGTTCGCGCCGGGATTATTTTAACATCGCTGAGCCCACGGGCGGGATTGTTTTTAACGAAACTCGATCTGAAGCGGGTTCAGGCTGATAGTGCCGGGAAGCACACCCACGCATTTCTGACCTTGCTCGCTGCTGACATACATTTACGAACTTGAACTTGGCGTGTTTATGCGTCATCAGTTTTGAATTTGGGGAAATTTTTGCGTCTATATACGTCATCCGGCGCGAACTGGTTAAGTTGTTTTTTTTTGCTTTTTAATATAAAAAAATGTAAGTTGTTTATTGTTCCACACTCAAGTGCAAGAAATGGTAATTCCTTCCTCAATGCTAGCACATAAAAACATGATTTTGCTGTTTACAGATCACTTTTAGTTATTTAAATTTTATCCATTGGGAAAAGAGTACCGGTAGCACAGATATTTATTTCTTCAAAAGTACTTCTCAGAAACCATTGAGGGAGCCGGCAATTCTTCCCTTTTTCCCAAACACTTAAATTCTGCAATCTTTAGCAAAAACATCACCCCGGCTATTAAAATGCTCAATATGGGAGTTGCATGTCAAGGCATGTAGCACCATACACATCCAACATCCAATGACCCCCAATCTCAGGACCTGAGTAAAACGATATCCCCCATGACCTCTTGCAAGCATCCCCTAGCCCTAGCAGTAAATTGGGACATCTAAACAAGCCTGGGGGATTCCTCAAGTTTTCCTGCTGATCCCAGGAGAGAAACAGAGAGAGAGATAGAGTGTGGGGACTTACTAGTAAAGCCCCAATTTACAGCTGGGGAATCCGTTAGTGTGAATAGCTGTAAATTGAGGTTCGGGACCTTTTGACTTGTTGTGATCCAAGGTGGATGTGATTGCAAGATGGGGGCATGGAGGAATGATGGGGTGAGGGTGGGAGGGGGGGGGAGGCTCTCAGGATGGGAACGCGAGTTGGTTCGGTTTGCATCTGCAGGCCATTTGCAGGCAAATCAGCAATATGCCAGATGAAATGGGCTGAAAGAAGGGCGTGTACATTTATGTCTCATCCACATAACAATAGAAGTGGAGCCCTTTTCTTTCGGAATGTGGAGCCCTTTTCTTTCGGAATGTGGAGGCCTTCATATTTACTCTCTTGCTGTTGAGACCTCAAGAAAACCAATTGGCCTCAGTCAGTTTCTTAGATTTGAATCGAGACCAGACTATACACTTAGAAAGAAATAAACCGGTTGTGAGGCTTGAGCATTGAGCATAAACTTCAGGTAGAACAAATGTTGCAACCTCACGCTCTTTTTTTGTCTTCTTCATGTGTCAAAAACGTTGAATCTGGGACTGGGAAACATTTCCAATTTCGAACTGCCCTGGGACTGAGAATCTTTTCCAATTTCGAACTGCCCTGGATACGATTCTTCCCATGAGCGACAACTTTTGGGAAGGTGGGCGAGTTATCAGAATCATAAAGTTTCAAAAATATTGTGGGCTGACAAAGTAACTGGATACTATCATGTTATAGCATATCGCATTGAGATTAGAAAAATAAACAAAAAAATATAAGTAAAATGTATATTTTGTCTGTAAAACCCATGCATCAAAAAAAATAAAAAATCATTTTGTTTTCAGCTAGCCAGCTACATCTAGATTCATCATGGGTTGGAGATGGGGATGGGCACCTAAATGTTTAAAATTCAATGTGAAACATTTGTGTCATGATTTGGTTTATTTTTGTTAAATACCAATTGTGGTGTCTGAACACTCGTTTACATTTATGAAAAGTAAACCAGTTTTGAGTGACGTGACAGCTATAAGGTCTTTCAAACGCTGGCTCATTCCTTGAGTGACGTGTGAAGTGAAGTGAAGTGAACGTTATTTGATGTGAAGTTATTTGCACTGAAATGTGTTCAACTTTAACCCAGCGCAATTGTTGTCATGGCTTGACGAATCCACTTTTTTGTTGCTTTCACATCGAGCATGAACCATATTTATGTGTTGGCAAACGTTGGCACCAAATCACACTGAAAAGTTTGAAACAAAATAAATCAAACTTTCTAGATCTAAAAATATGGCATAAACTTTAGTTTGTAAAACACCAGTTGATTTTTCTACTCTGGAAATATTAAAACACGGACTCAACAAGGTCGTCTAGAACTAGATGATCTGCCCTGGCTCTGTGCGAATCAGCACCCATGACAGTGATGCCCAATTAATGGTTCCCTTACCCTCTCCCCCTCCCCTCCTTTCCCCAATCCCCCCACCCCTAGGATTCCTGTCTACCAGACACTCAGAATCCAACAAGAAGTGGCACTGAGCCCCATCTGATCCTAGTTTACTGGGTCCTATACTCAGATGTGTCACTAATTGGGTTATCATTGAATCCTCAATCTGAGGTCAGAAATGTCCATTCAAACTACAAAAGTTGTGTTTTTTTCCCCTTGGGTTTTTGCCACATCAGCAAACAGCTTAAATACAACAATTATAAAACTTATAGATTTGTGTAAATATTGCTTTATCTGTGTTAAATGTTCTTGTGTTGTGTAAATATTTCTGTAAACATTCTTGTGTTTTATTTATAACTGCCTGTATTTAATATGGTTGTAATATGTTTAACCAATGTTTTTGGTAGTGAATTTTACTTTTCCTAATTCAAAAATTAACCAGTTTCACGCCGGGATTATTTTGACACTGACTGTTTTTTATGAGCCTCGATCCGAGACGGGCTCATCAGGCCGGCATCCGTGGGCAGCGCACCCTGATATTCCCGGCCTCGCTTGCTGCGAGTCTGTCGCTGAAAGATATTTCCTGCCTTGCTTCCTGCCATTTTAAATTCCGGAATGTATACATGCGTGCATACATGTCATCCGACGCGAACTGGTTAATAAGTAATACTTGGATCTGATATCAGTTTTTAATTGTTTATGGGGACACCCGGAGTAAAGAAATGAAATAAACAGCCTTGTAGTTCCTTCATTGTCACTCATTTCCAGTTGAATGCACACCATCCACTAGCAAAAAGGATTCAATTAAGCGACCCAGACTAATGTTGTCAAACAGCAATTACCTCCAGGATATTAGAGATGATTGGCAAAAAGGGGTGGAGGACACAGAAAGGTCATCTTCATTCAGAGCAACAAAAAAAACAAGAAAAAACATTTCCGAAGAGGATACAAGTTCAGATTCGGTACAGTGACTTTCCACTTGCAATGGCACGTTGGGATTTAAACAGGCCTAGCGTTGAAAGGATGTGCTTTTGAGAAACTTGAGACAATTTTGAGACAAATTGCTCGACCTCAAACACAGAGCAAGGTCACAAATGTACTTGGTGAAATACTAGTTAAAAAGCTCCTTCTTTGATAACATTTTTAAAAGTGCACTTTTTTGTGTTTTTCTTGGCCAAATCTCTTGAGGAGTACATTGGTAAGGATATAAGTGGTCAAGTGGGGGACAAAGTATGTACATGTACACCCCTCTTCTTTTGCAACCACACCCCTTTAAACCATTCTGTGCATTTTATTGTAAACAAACACTTTCCACAAGGTTTGAGCTTCAACAGGGCTTGCTAGTCAGAGCAATATAAATCCTAAAAGATGAGTTCACATGCCCAATGTCTGTCAACATATTGGCATATAAAAAACATCATCAATATAATCAAAAGTAGGGCCACATACTACATGCACTGTGGAGTGATATGGCCCAGGGGCCAATTTCATTGAGCTGCTAAGCACCAACAACTGCTTAGCATGTAAAACAGGATTACAAATCAATTTGTTCAGAGCCTGAGAGGATGTATATTGTTTGTGACTGGTATTCAAGCTGGTTTTTCCTTACTATGAAATTCACGATGATTTTTGGCTGGTAACCTGTTTTTACTTAGCCAAACTTCTTTTGTGCTAAGCAAATTTGTGTGCTTAGCCGCTCCTTGAAATTGGTCCCAGGTGGTGCCCTGTTTTAGTGCTGGCTGGCTGGCTAGAACTATAGACACCATTAAAACGAAATGAGGGGTAATGCCCTGTACTGTAGCCATTTCAGCAACAGAAAGAAGATTGACAAATAATTGAACGCAACATGGGATGGAATGGAAGTAAATTAAACTCTCTGGGCCCATCTGGATGTAATGAGGACGATTCTACTTTGTGCATTCTGGCACGCACCATTTGGCCACAAAAGAAAGAAGAGAGCCTGCAAAGTTTGATGTGAATTCATCATGAAAAGAAAGTTGAAAGATTTAACATCTGCCAGAGTATTAAACAAAAACAGTTAAAGGAAGGATACACCATTTGCAGATACGGTATATAAAAGAAAATTACTACCGAATTATTAAAAAATATCTGATTTATTTGAAAGTAAATAATAATTGTAGGCACCCAGCAAAATGATTGTGCTAGATATCCTATAATTGTTCTGAAAAATTGAATTTTATATAACAAAAATAAAAAAACACATAAGACCACTGCCCAACGCCGGTTGAAAACGAATGCCGTTTTCTCTTGCTTTCCTTGACATCCATGATTGTAAAACAGTCAGCAATATTTACTATAATATATAACCCCCCAAATCCACTCATTCATGATAATTACCCCCAACAAACTATTCAGTGCAAAGTTACCCAATCAACAAATGCCACATATTTTTAATCATGTACACACAAAAAAGTTTCTGATAACCCAACAAAGTGCTATGTAAAAATGCTACTCTGTGTGTACTAAATGTACTACATTTAAATTTAAAATTACTTGAAAGATACGTCGATCAAATTGCTGTCTGGCTTTCAAAATCTCAGGCATACAACTGGGAAGTAACGAAGCCTTGCTGCCCGTTATGCCAGACATCATCATTCAACGATAAGTTTAGGATATTTGTCTGATACCAAAATATTTTGGATCCCAAGCCTAATCCAGTGGGATTAACCTTGTCATGTCCGATTTGGTAGTCCGCCCCCTTGAAGTAACCTAGTTGCTGTACTCACAATATGTGTTTTTTAAATAGCGTGACAGGTTACTGACAAACAGGTATTCCAGCACAGAACCCAAATTAGAAGGGAAATGAAGTTCTTGTTGCCTTTTTTTTCACCCTCTGTTCAACCTTGACTGAAAAATAGTACAGATCACCCCCTCCCCCGTTCTTTGTTGTTGGATGGATTAGAGGGAGCAAGCTGACAGCATGTCATTGTTCAACTAAGCACCATTTCACACCTTGATAAGGCTGTTCCTGTGACAATCAGCAATGGAATTTAACTGCTACAAATTGCGAGAGAAAAAAGGCCTGGAGCCCAGCAGACGAAAAGGCATTGATCACCTTATTTATATGCAGCTTTTTATAATTTTTAGGATTGTACACAATGTAGATTAACAACAAGACTTATACCCATTAAAAAACTACATGCATCTGAAATATTTCTGGACTACGTGAATCTTTGGTCTTTTTACCACAAACAGGTTACCAGCCAAAATTCCATGTGTTTTTCATGCTAAGCAAAAAAACAGCTGAATAGAAAAAAACATGAAAATTTGATCTGTAACCCTGGTTTTTGTCAAGGACAAATGTTCATGCTAAGCAAATTGTTTTGCTTAGCAGCTTCATGAAATTGGGCCTAAATTCAAGGCTCTGCTTACCATTTAGCGGAAAATATTGTCGCAGAAAATTACGGTAAGCATCTTTTACAGGTTATTCTGCATATATATGTACATGTATAAAATAGCTTTTGATTTAAATTGGGTCTGAAGGACTTGTGATGGACTTGACTAAATGGATTTAAAATTTACATTTACAAGTATGATGAGAAAATATCCAGGCCTACTTTAAATATATAATCTGTAAACTGAACTACTAATGCTACGTAAGTATGTACACAATTTAATACATGGATACTGTGATGCAGTGCACAGTACACATGTACACAATAATTATTATTTTTTAGTCATAAACAAACTAGCCTATTTTTGTTGAAAAGTTGTTGACAAACCCCAATTCTCAAAACTAGTTCACATAAAAGTTTGTCTGCACTTCGTGCTTCGATAAAGACCCTTTAAAAAAAAAGTTGGGCCTCCGGATCTGTAGTTAAAAATGGCTAGTGAAAGAAAAAAAATTGGTCTTCTATGAAAAAAAAAGGTTGGCCTCCCAAAAAACTGAATGTGGTTTCCCCCAAACACGCCAGTGTTTAGATCAATTTAAAAAGCAGGAAATCAGCCACTTTTGCAGTTTTACACAGACAATTGACTATTACTCTCCACTTCGGGGAACAAAGGCTAAGGGAATATCGACCACCGAATGGCGTCAACTAAGCGTGACGCACCGGCTTACGATAATGTCGCGCCGATCAAAAAAAATATCAATTTTATTTTTGAAAAGCCGGCAATATATTTTTGATTGAATTAATACATGTAAGCAATTTCGACCCCACTGATGGAAGCAAGATTAAAAAAATATATGACAGCAAGATTAATACGGCCCGACAGAGATTTCTGTTGGGTCACTAAGTCCTAGAGGCATTTTTCTGGCAAATTTAGGACTGGTTGATAGCAAAAGCTAATCTCCCTTGACCTTTTGCACAAAGTTTCCCTCAAACTTCTAACTGGGGGGGGGGGGGGGGGGTATCAAGGCAGATACCTGTTGCTATCAGCACTAGGCCATAATTATAAACTATTTCACTTGGCATTTTACCATGACGCAATGCAGATAAATTACTAGCATTTGTACCAAATTCCGCTTGCCACGATACCATTCATAAAACGTTACGGTTGAATCAACTGACCGCAGTTTGCCACTTGGCAGAATTAAGCAACAACAAAAAAATCAGACAAACCTAGTGTAGTTAACTAGGAATCATACCTATCCTTGCAAACTGTACACACAAACTGTTGGGACTCCGATTCTGGAGGTGCCGAACATATATGCCTAAATTTGGGGCGCTATGCAGTACCCATCCTAACAGATTCCAACCAAAACTGGTGTTGCAGTTTGTTGGGGATCTTTATGGTTAGAAAGAACATAAAAAATGTCCCCCTGTGATTCGTTACCACATATCCCTTGGCCATACTCAGTAGCATTGAAACAAATTCACGATGAGGCGAAATTTCAGCATGCTACAAAAGACAGCCTGTTTTGTCCCAGCAACTGCGACAGTGAGTTTCCTCAACTATTGCTGATCAACTTTAAAGCAGTCCTCCTTAAAAGCTAGGTTCCCCCAACTTCCGCACCCCACACATTTTGTTTTCCCTGATATGAAGATTTGTTCAATTATGCCAGCAAATGCAAAAGGGAAAAGGGGGGGGGGGGGGGGGGCTGGTCTCGGTATCAACATCTTAAAGCCATTTTGAGACTGGCCCCTTGTTAATTAGAGGTGCAAATTTGTATTTATTTACTCACAGTCTGAAGATGGAATCCATACTTGCAAAGACCAGCTCTGGCAGGCTTTCCAGCTGATTCCGATCCAGTTTCCTAGCAACAAAAAACAAATGACATCTCCTCAAAAGATGGTGAAAATAAGCAATACTGAAAACTGATCCTGGCAGTAGCGCATTTTGCAGAAATTATTAGAGACTTATTGAACATGGATTCAATTGTATCTAGATCCAATTGCGAGTATCAGAATGTTTACCACTATAAATGTCCCTCAATTTAAATTACAGAACTTTATTAAAGTTGTCTAGTTTTAAACCATAATAATTTGTTTAATGTATATTTTTGTCGTGACATTGCCAATAAAATTGTAGATCCAAGTTCCCACCAAACTTATGTCTTCCTAAAAGCGAAAGGTTTCACGACTTCAGCCTTAACTTGTGGATAGTGTGAAAAGAGTAAACAGAAATGGGTCAACCTGTGACAGATTTGTTTTAGGGAGAGAAAAAGGGCGGGCCGGGGAGCAAATGTCTTCTTCGTTTTTCAAACCTCTTCACAGCCGTTCTTCCGAAGTCTTCTCTTCCGCAAAACTCCCTTTTTAATGTAGTGATCCCCCTTGAAAGTTATTGGCTCTTTCTTGCTTTTATCGTTAATATTCAGGGCACGCATGGCTTTGGAGGGGGAGGGAAATGAGGCTTTGAGGGCGCTTGCCCCAATAACCTTTCTCCGGCACCCCCTTTTCAGAATCTGGGTCAGGGGGAAATTTCCAGATATTCAAACAGGCTCTCCTGCATACAATGTCCACGTCTGCAACACCTGTCTGTCTTTCCAAGAGCACAAAGGTGCTGCGTCGGATCGAGGAATCAAAACACAAACCCCGCGTCTGAAATATTTTGAAGGCTCAATCCTGTGGCACAGCGGTGATGTGTGAGGAAGAACGTGTACTGCTGTGCATGCATTGTGCTTGGCCAGGACTCAAACAGGGTCAGGGCTAAATACACGCCACAAAAACTTGGAAACTGTTAAACATGCACTTTAGAATGCCAACAATGATTGGCCTTTGATGAGAGTCTTGTACTTGTAGTTTACATGTGTACTAACCCCAATTCCCGGCTCCCATTGCGGCCTGTAATACAACTCCTGATTGTCAATAAAGTGGGGCAAGTAATCGCTAGCATCCGGAGAATTACAAGACCATGGTGGCACAATGGGGCCAATGCTGTACCCCAAAATAATCAAAGCTCTTTCTCCTCGCTTTTATTCCAACCACCTCTCCTATCCTTTCTCTGTGTGTGCCTGTGTTTGTATCTGGGTCACTGCGGAGAAGAACTTTGTGAGTGGTGAGAAATTTAGGCTAACAATCTGAAGGGGGGGGGGGGGAAACCATCAAGATGATGGATAGATTAAAGATCATTATCTTGAGAAGAAAAATCTATGGTTCACCTAAGTCGGGAGCTATATCTGACACTGACAGATTTCAAATTTCCTGAATCATAAATGGGTTTGACAGTTTGTACACGCTGTTCAGGACCCACATCATGAATTTTCTTAAACAATACCCCATTAATCTTTCTTGTAACTCCTTATATCAGATGTTGTCTGGCCCATTCAAATCTATATCATTTATAATACATGTATTCTAGAGTAAACTGCACAGCTATGAAATTAACAAATCCGAGTTCAACAAGGCGTACATATGTTGATGCAACTCTTGACAACTCAGCAATTTGGCTACCAGCCTTCGTGTATCCGCTGATGTGTTCAACTCTGTACATTAATGCACTACGCTCAAATCTTTGTACTCGTGGCCTCGTAATCCATGTACTTATAGTTTGTGTGGGTTCAGGATACTGGCAGATAGGGATAATGCAAGCCCGCCAATGTCTTGAGATGAGGACTTTGGCAAAATTCCCAGTAGTCTGACATTTATATCCCTGGCTACACCCAAAAAATATTCAGTGAATAAACCCAATGCATACACCATAACCACCTCTACATAACTCCTCTCATTCCACAAGTGTGGACAAGCGTGTAAGGAATGTGTTCCTTTTTATGCTGCTTGTGAAAACGGAACATCATAGGGGAATAACCTTCACTCGCAACACAGCAGACTTTTTTTGTTTTCGAAACAAAAAGATCTCATTTCAGTAAAGTCTTGAACTTGAGGTTACAGTTCAATATTTAAGTCCTAACGACAATCTGAATACCCAGAAAACTGGGGCAAACTTGTAGCCTTATTCAAAACAAGTAGCACAATCGCCACATTATAACTGTATTTCTTGGGGGGGAACTACTCGCATTAGCTTGTATCAAAAAGGGGTTTCGTGCTTTAGGCTGCTTGACTCACCTACTGATCTTCCAATAAATAAAAAAATACATTGGCAAATTCGCTAGGCGTAATGAACATTTGTCAAATTGTAAAGCCTTTAAAATTGGCTTGTACACATGCTACTGAACCTCTGATCCAGCTCCCCCAAACCGAGAAAAAGCCACTAGTTTCAAAAGAAACTGCCCGCGTCAGGTCTAAGCAGGTCAGTCCTCTCAAAAGAGAACTCCCGCAAAAAAATCTGCTGCTGATCCCGAGGCCAAAGGATTAGTCTTACACCTTGGTCCCGCAAGAGCCATCATTAAGAAGCCTCACTCTTACAGAAGCCGAGAGCTGATCGGACACTACAAAAGAAGCCAGCAACAACACAGCCCAGGGGCCAAGCTTGGAAGAAGGAAAAAAAAAGATTTTCACAAGAAGGAGCCGACAGTTAGAGAGAGTCAGAAGCTCTTAGATGATCCAAGGTGCTAAAGTGGTAATAAGCCCCAGATCAATGACACAGAGTAGTTATACACTGATTAGAATACCAGCGCTGGGTCAGAAAGAATGAAGGTTGTAAGTTTTCTGTTACAATCTTGGCCTCTGCGACTCTGCGTGTCTTGGGGCCTCGAAGCAATGATTATCAGAATCACTTTGCCGACCCCTTGCTTTGTTCATTTACCACCCGCAGGTCGGCGAGAATTCTTGAGAAAACTCCTACAGGGGAAGACAACATGCCCTTACAGGTTTCAGACACCCAGTTGTGATGATGGCTTTCCGAAAAAGAAAAAGAAACAAAATCTGGTGTCTAATATCAGCACCTTGTACATCTACATGTTTGCTTTGTAAACCTTTTACTACTAAGCCACCTTTTTGAAAATGGACCAAACATTCTCAGAAGCTCTGCGGATAATTACAAAAACGTATGTGGCTATACTTGAAACGGTGGGATATCGTTGTGATTTCAGGTTGTGTGTACCAGGTGAATCGGTATCAGCAGGTTACTACAAAACAAATATTGTGCTTGACAACAAAAGGTGGGAAGCCGGTCAACTTTTTTTTGGTGGAAATTATGGTGAACAATTTGTGTAAGTTTGCATGAATTCACGAGTAAACCCACTCCTACTGAAATTGGTATAGCTTCAAACACAGACATTTCAAAGTTTGCACAACCAGAAAAATAGACTTTCTTTGAGTGCTCGCTGTAAACAAGTGGCAGTTACAACAGACCTTCACCTATGCCATGCTAGTGTCAAACAAACAATGTATAACTACAGGAACTGTCTCTGTGTGATCAATGTTTCAAAAGAGTCGATTATTTGAACGAATAAACCATGCAAGTTTTTCCTATACTTGCTTCCTAATTTGTTCAGACATGCAGGAATGCATGCCGGACAAATGCCTCTGGCATTTAGCACTGGGGAGAAAAACAGGAACGGAGTTTCACAGTGTTTATAAACCTTGGAATACAGACATTCAACGTTTTATCTAAAAATAACACCACTGATATTCATTTTAACCAGTTTTGAATATTTTAAACAAGATTAGAAAATACAAACCAGTTTTACCACAACTACAAAAAACTTCTTACATAACTGAAATTTTTGCAGACAAATTTGAATTTTGGCAAGTGAATGGGCAAGTGAGAAATTGAGCTTATATTTAAAGCACTTCTGTATTAATACTGAGTACTTTTTCGCCATAAACTTCAAAATATTATGCATATTTGCAACAATTATCCTACTGTTTATTTACATAGAAAGTATGTTCTATGCAAGTACTTGTGAATATATTCCATTGCCAGCTTTGCGTACGTACCGGTACAAGACAGATTCAGAAAATCATTCGGGGCTACAGTTGTGTTTTTTAGCCTTGCACAACAATTCATTCAGGACTGAGGCAAAAAATACTGATTGATCTTGCCACTGTGACTAACTGGCTGAACAATTCGTAACAATGGATTGAGGGGGAAAGGCATTTACTCGTTGAAAAAAAAAGTACAGGGCAACCCAGGCAAAAGTGTAAGTGTTGGTACTATTCAAGTTTACAGTGCTTAGGGCAACGTTTCTCCTCTTAAGGCTTAAGCCCCCCTTCATAATCTACATGATCTTGAGGTTGAACAGGGGCGGTGTTGCCAATTTTCTACTTTACACCTGAATACAGTCAAGAAATCTGGGGGTGCTTCAATCTAGAAACTCTGAATAAAAAGCTTGCAGTATACAATTGATACAATGCTATAGTCTTTTTTTGTACCGTCGTACCGGTAGTACATGTATGTATAAATATTTCTTTGCCTGGCCATCATGGTGAATTTCCACTCCTGCCATTTCCTCAGACCTTGCGCGATTGCTGACACAACGCGATCAAACAAACAATCGACTCGGCCCAGTGTGGAAATGAATGCAATCTGGACCTGAAATTGACTTGTGTTTTGTTGTGGTTTGTGCATGGACCGCTGTGTTCGGAGTAACTTTAATATGGAAATTGATTCCGCAATCATCATGACATTGTGAGGAGTTTAAAAGTTTTGAGCATAGTGAATGTCCTGGGGCCATTAATTAGTTATTTTTGTACCCCCGTGGTTTCCCAAATTTAAAAAGCGGGGAAAGTTCACAGGTCTTCATTTACAGTTGTACATTTAGCTGAATAGTCTGTTACTGATAATAAAAAAACCTCAAGAGCTCTTCCCTTTTGTCACAAAGTCAACGGGTTGGGGCAGAAATCGGGAAAATAGAAAAGTGAGTGGTTTGTGACAGAAATATGCATCTATATGATATGTACAAATGAAGGTACAAATATAATCTAAGCTTTGTGGGACTGGGACAGTGAACAGCATCATGTGTAGATTCGTGTGTGTGCTGAATCAGCGTGGGCTACATGAAGTTTATATTTCACTGCCTGAGGGTACAACAAGTGTACAAGTTGTTGTTCTGTTGGGCTTGGGTGAACACTGATTATTCGGAAATGTTGTTACAATTTGTTTTCAAAGCCAGCCAACTGTATACTTGCGTGGGTTAACGTTAGAATTTCGATTCTCTACATAGGTTGGGCTTCTCATCGGATCAACCCTGGTCCTGGACAAGGTCGGCTTTCAACCTTGTAGAGTTCTAGATCTACGAAGCAGTCACGTCTGATACTTTCAGAATTCTTGCAAGCGTGAAAGAGTCTCCGAAATGTCTGTATTGGACCACTTTCAAATGGTTAATTGACAGACAAATGCTTTGCTTTCCCGGAGCCCAATCTTTCTTCCTGCAGAGGGAGGCTGCATGTAGTTGACAGATCCACGCGTTACGCTTTGCACATGAGCACTCACACACTTTGCCTTCCCTGACTGGATCCTAACCAGCTGTGAAGTTTGTTGGAAAGCAAAAGAGAAACGCGTCTTACGGTAGTTTTCATTTGTGAGTCATGATTGAAGGGCTGGGGGGGGGGGGGACCTGACTGTTCTGCCTGCTGGCTGTGCGTGGTGCCACGACTCCTTGGGATGTGGTACTACAACGTTCTACTCTTCCCTTCAGGCACCAGCCTGCCTCTCCTTGATTGGATTACATCCAGAGATGGAATGGAGGTCAGCGACTTTTGGGGAGTTCGAATCCAACCCAAAAAAAATTACGGATTAAATGTTTAAGTCCCTGCCTGATAAAAGCATTTTTATCTTACAATAAAAAGCAGTACGTTACGAAGGTATTAATTATTTATAATCGACATAGCAAAATGATAAATCTTTATGCATTTTTTTTTCAAGAAATGTTGTTTACGAAACCTTTTATTCATGATGACTGATTTTTACAATGACCTTAAAATTTGAATTGGGTTGGCTATTCAAAACATTATAAAGTCATGTTTCACTAAACTGACCTCGGTTTTAATTAATTTTCAGAGAACCCTCACTTATTCCACTTTTGAAAATTTTGAAGACACCCAGAAAAAAAGAGTTTTAGGGGTAAAATGGGGTTAGGATTATCTGTAGAAAAATGAAAGGGGAACACCTGAGAGGCCCAGAATCAAAAATCTGGGGTTCAAAACTTTTAATTTTAATTCGTCCAAACATACAGGAATCTGTCCACAACTCTCAATAATCACAACAAACCACGTTTTTACTCCCCTTTTAGAGGTGCTAGCCCCAGTGATGACCTGGTACCCAGTCTCTTCACACCAGGGTTAATGATTCTCTCTCACCTCCCCTGTTGATATTTCCCCAGGCTATTTAATTAACACTAGCCCTAGCTCTCCCCTGTTGTGCGAGACACCCCCAGGCTGTGTGCGCCCTGTTAGGTACCGGCTAGTCTGGCTCCCATTTACTTTAAAAGACGGCCTCAGGAAGAAATCCAAAGAAAAAGCTGGCGTCGGAGTCAGTGGTACCAGATGACATACAAGTGTCTATATCTCTTTTATCCTGTGGAATGACCCTTAGGAATTCTAGGGGCCTTTTTGAATCCCTGGCTTCAACTTCGTCTTTGGCTTAAATCGATGTTAGGCTCCAAACCCCCAAAAACTCCTGCCACATTCTGATGCCTGTTATGCTTTAAAAACATTCACTTGGTTGATATGAGCCATTATTTCCATTGGCTTCCATTTCTATTTGCTTCTCAGTGATTCGGAAGTCGAAGGAGAATCTAAAGTCGGAACCGAAGATGAAGCAAAGGTTTTGAAAAACCCCTGAGAGTGGTCTTCGCATAAAATGGTTATAAAAAAGGAGGAACAACCATTGAGGAACAAGATCCTACATTCAGATTTTCTTTTTAAGAATAGTGGAATGTTTGTATTATTTTCCAATGAAAAGAAAACAGATTTTTTGTCTTCTCAAAATACTGCCTCTAATTCATCAAATTTGTGTTAGCCCACATTGCAATCGGTTACACATTCCTGATTGGGTTCTAGCCAGCTAGTCTGCTGACCTGACAATTCCCCGACATCTACAAATTGCCCTGTTTCGTCTGAAGTAGGGTCAGGGAACCGGACTACAAGAACAACATTTTCTTTTCTTGGGTTTTTTTTCAGCATCCATGACCTTAAAACTTTAAACAGAGCATTGTGGCATTATTTGCTATAAAATATTAACCCGCAAATCTGTCTGTCTGAAATTTACAACAAACACAAACCTTGCAGCTTCACTTGGTTTTGTTTGTATCACGTACAGTTTCTTTCTTTGAATTGTACAGGTTTCTATAGCTACTACTTCAACACTTTCCAACAGTAGCATTATTATTTTCATAATACTCCATTCAATTGTGGCATGTCAATAACGATGGCAAATTGAAGAGAGCACTTTGTTCCTAAACGCAATGAACATGTAATATATTTTTTCCACAAGAACCCCCACGTGATTGGCAGTTTATTCCGTGACACAATAAGCAAGAATTCTACAAGAAAAAGAACCAGAAGTAAAAAAAAAATAAAAAAAATACAGTCCTTCAAAGCTGGCTTTCAATTTACTGTTTTGAGAAATAATATCAAACAGTAACCGTTCTTCCCCGAGTGGAAAAAACCTCGACAGCGCCAGATGCAATCGCTACATGATATAATATTGAATTCAGTTCGCCTGAGATCCCACGAAAAATTGATCACAAATTGAGGAAATATGCGAGACCCATTGAAATCGACAAAGATACTGGCGCCTGAATGAACTGGCTTTGGTGGCCGACCATGCTTGTATAAATCCAAGGCTATTTTTTTTTTCTCTCGCGTGTGTGTGCTCGCTGGCAAATGTAGCGTAAACTCAACATAATACTGTGACGAGATAGTCTGATCACATGGACATTGAACTAGCGAGGATCTGAAAGAGTCCAGGAAAAAAAAATTCACAACAAAAGCCGCTCACTTCTACCCAAGTGAGCCATGCTTTAATCAATTACACACTCAATTACGGAGGAGATCGCCCATTTCTATTTCTTCTCATTCTACTGTTACTTTTCGCTTTTCCCTTAGAGTGTTTGTTTGGTTTTTTTAATGAACCAAAGCTGAGCAAGCTGGGA
Source organism: Crossaster papposus (assembly GCA_037893245.1). NCBI lineage: Eukaryota > Metazoa > Echinodermata > Asteroidea > Velatida > Solasteridae > Crossaster > Crossaster papposus. The sequence continues at coordinate 513,751 of JBAIAA010000182.1, forward strand.
CTCCAGAGACGCGAGCACACAGCAATTCTGGTGAACCAATTTGCTTCTAGGCTGACCACAAACAATAACCGTCTTTTAGGTGGAGTTGACGACCATGTTACAATCCATTGTGAACCCCCACCTGTGTATACATCAATACATCAGAATGCCCATGTCCCTGTAGTACCACAAAACTCACTGATACATGTGCATTGCTAGAGAACCCAGAAAGAACTGCCATTCACACTAAGTATTTATACACTGGGTCTAATCTTGAAATCCTACTTACAGCTCATACACTTATAGCTTAAGACACAATGAACTAACAACATTCTGCTTAACCAGTTCGCGCCGGATGACGTATATAAACGCAAACATTTCCCCAAATTCAAAACGGATGACGCATAAACACGCCAAGTTCAAGTTCGGAAATGTATGTCGGCAGCGAGCAAGGCCGGAAATGCGTGGGTGTGCTTCCCGGCACTATCAGCCTGAACCCGCTTCGGATCGAGTTTCGTTAAAAATAATCCCGCCCGTGGGCTCGGCAATGTTAAAACAATCCCGGCGCGAACTGGTTAAGAAGATGTTTTGTTTGCCACACTTCAAATACTACAGTTAGTACCTAATGGCACATGGTGCTCCACTTGGATCTGAGAAACCGCAATAAGACATAGGAGTGAGCATCGAATACCCGATTACCAACTGGCCGTTGATGTCAGGAACTGTTTCAGATTATGAAATTGAGTACCCGTAACCAACTTTACAAATTACACAGTAACTTCTCCGACAATGAAAGAGAAGGGTTTTGAATGTCATTTGTCGGGATGTTTCAAAATAAAACCGGGCTACATAGAAAAAAACAAAATATAGTTCACGTTTACAACACTCGCAAAATTTGCAGTTTACCACTGAAAGCCACAAAACTCACTGTAAACACTCGTGTCTTGTTTTATTGACTCACCGATGTGGTGGGCCTTTTTTAACAAGCTGAACAGCAATTTCTAAAAAATTTGGGGTGGAGTATATTCAACAGGTACCTGGGTAGATTTTAATCTGGTATCCGGTTCCCGAACTCCCTGTAAACGCGCACCCTATTGAGACACCAGTTTCACAGCATGATACCAAGGACAAAAGAAGGGCTTCTAAAATATGGATAATTTTCAAAGGCGGTTTGTAGTTAATTGGTTACTTACATTCGCTCCACTGATCGGAGGTCCGAGAAGGCCCCACGCTCAATGCTGTTGATCTGATTGTCGGTGAGCTGTCTGCATAATTCCAAACAGAAAACAAGAAAAACGTTCATCAAGTATAACCACAAAATTCAGTCATTTAACAAATATCAAGAACACCATTTTGGTAGCAAGTGATAAAGTGATAAAGAAATGTTCTAAAGTGTTTAATATAATCACTTTAGGGACAACAATTATTTGACTACAGCAGAAAGTTAAGGAATGATACATGTATACAGACTTCTCTGATCTATTAGATTAACTTAAGCAACACAAAACTGGTTGAGGCAGTTTTTTTATGAATTTTGTTCGCAGTTTTGTAATCAAATCAAAATTGTGGAAAAACTGGATATCACTTGGGCCTTTTGGAATGCCTACATCACTATACTTACAAGACTCGTAATCTCCGGAGATTGTCGAAGTCTCCCTTGCGGATCTTTGTGATGTTATTTCCATCCAGGTTTCTGCAGAAGAAGATCATCATAAAAACATTTGCATGACTACGATCAATTACGATTTTTATTACATTAGCTAAAATCAAGCGAGGTTAGGCAAAGAATTTAAGGGAGCGCTGTACTCCCGAAACCAGACAGAACTTTTAAGCAGGCTTAAACGTGATTATTCCCTGAGCTTTCTCCTATTTTTAACCGTGTGTACATGTACATTAAATGCCTGGTCACTCTGGCTAATCCGCTAGAACATTTGCACGGATGTTGATACCACACTTAAGGCCGACGGGCCAAGAAAGTAGTGGTAAATACTGAACAAAACCTGAGCTCAGAGTCTTAGACAAACTCAGCCGTCTGCTTGCCCAGAAAGGGTCTATTCTTGGTCATCAGAAGCCTTATAATCCTAAAGGGGGATGGACATAATTGTATGAAACGCATCAAAAATCCAGTCAAAAACGGCTTCGTCAGGGAAATCCACCAAAAGGCACCTGGAACCAGATGTTTGCTTCAAAAGGAAGCGCTTCAGCTTACAAAGGAATTAAAAGATTTGCAAGCTAATACTTGAACAGTGTTTATAAAAATACGTCGGGTGAAAGGCAAAATCCCATATCTTATATGCATAGTTTGGTTGCAGGCCTACCTGCTGCTACATGGAAAATTTATTTCAAGACTTTTATTTCCATTCCAACATAAAATAAAATTAAAAAAAAAAAAAAAAAAAAAAGCAAACATATCAGATTTGAACCAGCGGGATGACCCCAGCAAGCTTGGTCATGTTGGTGGTCAAGTGGTAGGCCCATGGAGAAATTCCTCCATGGTAGGCCTATAATTAAGACGTCTTGAATAGAACAACCGCCGATCAAGGATTTTCCATTATAAACATAATAATGTACCTTCATTACCAACCACAGTTCAAGGCAATGAAGACGTCGTCCAACCTGTCCTGGGCTAGTGTCTTTACCAACCATATCGCGACAGGTCAAGGCAATATTGCTGGAGAATAAACCATTCATGATCGAACAACATTCCAAGAAACAACATTCCACCGTATTAACCATGGAATAGAAATCACAATCATTGACCACGGGCATCAAATGTTGCTTTTAGCACTCCCAGTCCCAAAAACGATCACTTCTCGGAGGCCACTTTCCAAACAGCAACTCAATCGCTGGGAGTGGGACCATCACGCACGTTGGCCTAAAACTTTCCAAAGGGGGCTTTTAATTTTCAGCTGGTGTCCAATTAATCTAGTACGTATTTGTTGCGTAAAAAGTTGGAACGCCGGGTACCAGCACCGTGGTCAAAAGGGTATTTCCCTTTTTCACAAAAGGACCCCTTTAAAATCGACGCTGTCACTGAGCTCTATGCGATCATAGACATGGAGAAAAAAAACTCCATGTCTATGATGCGATTGACGTTGTAAAACTAAACTAGCTCGATGGTTTGACTTTGGAGTTTTTGTTTTGGGTAATTTAATTATCTACATGACCCCTTGTGTAAATCGAAAATAGCCATTTATTTAAACTGTCCAGCTAAAATTGATATCAACTTTACAACTCATTCGCTAAGGGAGAGAAACTGTTTTAGGTTGTGTCAATTTAACAGTAGAACTTGAAGGGTTAACAAAATATCAGTAACTATTTTATTTGGTATAAAAAAAAACATTTGGCATTTGGTCAAGATGATCCGTCTAACCTCTTGGTTTAAAGCTGGTCTATTCCAATTTTGTATATCTTCAGATAACCGCCATTCGCTGTTATTATTTTACTAACAACAACAAAATCAAACGGTTGACCGGTAGTCGCTTTAACTTCATCAACAAGCCGTGTAATTAAACCTCGTCTCATTTATTTCAGGTTGATAGAGTTAAGACAATAATCAACACTGTCGCTTCATCGCACAAGACGAAATCGATCGCACGCACCAACAGCGCGCGGTCCCTTTTAGTGATGCGATACTGATAATTGTTGGGTCCTTTTTTCGCCGTCACGGTCTCAACTCTCATAAGTTTAATAACTGGACGGGGAACAGCTCAAAATGACCTCTTAATTGATGAGGAATGTGCGGCCCACCAACATGGACGACAGACACTATGATTGGGCTATAAAGTTGAGGCTTGAACCGTGTTTGAGTAGGAAAAGAGCGTGGCCCTGCTGGTATAACCACGAACAACAATCCGCGCTTACGATCACCATTTTAGTAACCATCGCCCACACTGCTTCATTAAAAACAAAATTACCCACTCAAAGAAATCAATACTCTTATTCTCCCCCAAAGGCTCCTATTATATTTCTTTCTTTTCTAATTTGTACAGGGCTTGCGAGGAAAAGTCTTTTTGGGACCTATATAGGCTTCATACCTTTTACCAATCTGTTACAACACGCTTGCAAAAAGAGTCTAGTTTTATGATACATTTTTGTCTGCCTTCTGTCCAATGTCACCCAAGTACAAAATTAGCAGCTTGCTTGGCGCGGCGACCTTGTTGTAGGATGCTACGGCAGTCCCTCAAATATTATTTTAGAGATAAATTCTGAAGGTTGTATCGACAGACTGTCACGAAAAAAAAGAATCAATATGTTGAACAAAATGAAGAAATATAAAAGGTGAAGTCATTGAACTTGGAGAGAACGCAGAAACATACAATTAACGCAGGAAATGGAGAAGGTGAATCTCAATGGCCCTGCAGTCCAAACTAAACAAACGATGAATCACAAATCGAGGAACGCACGTTCAATCGTTTTTGTGCGTGCATAGAAATTCTCACATTTCGAAATTTGCCAATTTCTTTTTTACATCGTTTGGTCACAATACATACAGTGCAAAGCGAGTTTCTTGTTTCCTGTTTAAAGACTGGAAAGACAAATTAATACACACTGGCAGATCATTTTGGAATTTTGGCCGTATTTATTTGAATTTTAATTTCAAGCCGCATTGCAAACATTGATCAGTATTGATATGCCTTGCTGGATGATTGAATATTAACAAAACTTACAAGTTGAGTGCATGCCGAGTGGAGTAAAAGGGTAAAGTTTTGAATACGTTTAGATGGAACATGGTTGGAACATCTTGTACACCCGATCCCAAAAAATCAAATCACACAAAACACAATAAACGACCATGGTGGGCATTAACAAACGCAACGAATACGATTACATATTTTGACGAGTATGGACGTCTACTTTCTGATTATACTCACAATCGCTCTGTGTTTAGGGGTATGTTGACGGGTACGTACTGTAGGCCCCGCTTGGTGCAATCTACGGTCCCCCGGTAACAGCTACATTCCACCGGGCATTCTCTTCCCTTCCTCCCACCCGCCTCGCAAAAATCCACCGAGAGTCCCACAACCAAGCAGAGTCCAGCAACCAAGTATTTCATCCTAGATAGATCCATGGAACCGGTACGGCTCATCCGAACGACAACGATACTCAAAATTAAAAAAAAAAGTTGTCCTCCTATTCCGCTAGCGCAGTACGGTATTGCTTCACGCACAGGTACGTTGAGAATGTATAACCATTAAAAAGAAAATCCTGGTTTATTATTTTGTTTTCCCGAAATTGTAGAATTATAGGTGACTTCCTTTCAGGCGGCACGTTCAGCAAACGATGCTGGGATTACCGAATTCCAAGATACAAGTTAGCGGGCTTATTGGAGGCAGTGGATCGCCTGCGTACGCCGAAAGCACAGGAGCCCTCCACAATATATCCCTTGACGGATGATGACGAGCCAATAACGATGTCAAGTTTGAATATAATTATAATATGCCAAACTTTTTTCTTCTCAGCACTCTTTCTTCTACAACGCAAAGCTATGAATTCCTCCGACGTATTCAGCAGTTAAGAGCATCCATACCAACATTGGAGACAGGAAGAATACCATAACGAGAGAATATAACAATCCTGTCAGCAATTTGATAGTAATCCTCGTAAAAGTTGACACCACAAACATACACACTCAGCTTGTACCGTCCTCGCGCGACCGAGCACTACGTTACAATAAACCCTTTTACCACGGGAGTCACCGGTGCGCGTAGCGGGTGCTGATGACGTCCTGCTAGGCTGTATACACAAGACCTCGTGCCTACCGCACATGAGCGCGGATATACAGCATTGGTCACGCACAGCTTTTTTTAGGGGGGGGGGGGGGTGGGGGGCTCGATCGGGGAACCAATAAACCGCCCCCTAGGTCACCATGGGACGTCACTCAATGAATTATCACAATAAGTAATGATAGGACGCATTGGATTCTGAGCTAGAACCACATTACCACATGAGATTTTAAAATCAACTGTATTCTTTTTCTGAAGCTTTAACAATAAAAAATATCTGTTGTTTTTTTCCTTTAAAAATCGGTTTTTCGGTTAAAAGTTTGCTTTCGTTTTGTGTAAAGAATGATATGGTTTGCTTGTATGTCAGTGTGTGTTCATAGAGCAAGGAACAGCTCTATGGTGTGTTGTAACGGGGAAAGGCCGATTTCACAAATGCTAAGAAAAATCTTAGGAAGAGTAACTCATCCTAACTTGCATTTATAGCAAGTTATTAAGATTGATCCTGTAGCATTGGTAAAATCGGCCCCCATGGATTGCTTTTTGCTAGTGTCAGTTTTTAAAGCTTTGAAACTAACGACTCGCTCAATTTATAGTGATGAACAAATTCAGCTACATTTATATAGTTTTTGATACTGCATTTCAGATGCTGCCGTCATGTGCCATTTGAGGAAAATTTCGAGTAAAAGATTTCCGCCGATAATTCTTTCGGTAAATATTTTGACAGCAAACGGATGGCGGGCCACGAGCGTCACTCGGGCCGGTGGTGGCTGGACCGGTTTAATGCAATTTGTTGGAGTCGGGCGAGTTCGGTCTGGAACGGAAGAGGCACTCGATACTCGCAAAATAAACCCCATTCATCATTTTGGTTTTAAGGCGGGAAACGAGGCTCCAGACTTTTAATGGAGAAAATGTCCTTTGGAGAAACATAGTAAAATTGGCATCAAATGCGAAGGAAGTTGGTGCATACAGTTTAGAAGATAAGAATGGAGGGTGCATGGTGGGTATCGGGGAGAGGAGCTAGCTAGGTGAGGGCACTGGGACTCGTAAACGTTGAGCTCATGATTGAGCATAACTCTGGTGAAGCTCGACAGGCAGTGTTTGCCCAACAGATTAGAGAGAGTTGGCACTGGAACAGACCTCAAACTTGCGGCGTAGAGCCTCGTGCCTTCTCCCTCATCATGCACTGAAGACTGCCCTGTGTGGTTGATTATATACTATAATCTAAGGTAAAACCAACAACAGACCACAGATATACAACGAATCTAACATGCCAATCAAATTCCTTTATCATACATCATCATACAAACCAAGAGGCAGGATGTCCTTCCAATATCAAAATAAGCTGAAAGCCCAATCATACCGCATTGCATTATCTACCAGCCCGAAACTTCAATCACCTTCAGAGATCCGCAGCTTGACTTGCGGCACTCAAACAACAAAATCCCCACCCTGTCTTCAAAACAGACACGAAACAAACAAAAACCGCCACATAATACATGGTTTCAAACAAGGAACGTGGAATTTTGACCACCATGCAAAGCTGACAAAAGTTGACAGTTGACTTTTTTGTGGCGCACGGATAAATTCTGGTATTACAACCAACTTGTGAACCACAACGTCTCCCACTTTTAAGTGAACCAATATTGACTTTCAAGGATGTGCACGCACGGTGTATAGAGTCTATTGAGGAAGCATGAACGCCAAATTCAGCTAAACATTTCTAGGTCTCTCGTAGTACCAAACTTTTTGTTGCATTTCCGGAGTCGTGAATTCCGCCGCAACACCACCTCGTATTTGAACTGTCTGGTGGCGAAAGAAACGTCCCCTTCCCGAGGCACGGCGAGAGACCGTGGCAGGTCCTCACAGGCATTGTCCTCCGACCGTGGCGTCCAAGATCCCTGACGCCAGCCGACAAACGGATACGGTGCCCCTTTCAGAAGGGACGAATTTGGGGCGGACATTCGGTAGACAGGGCGAAATGTGATAGACACGCACCGGGTTTGACAGTAGGCTGTTGTGAGGGGCCAGGGAATTATAAGGGGGGTTGCTTAGCCCATAGCCTCATGGTATAGCTAGCTATAGAAGCTACTGGTGTGTGGATATAGACGGAATTAATTCCTCCATGGTTCGACTTTGAGCAAGGGCTCCCCGCCTGAAAAATGCATCACTTTACATCCCCCATTTTAACGTAGTTTCTTTTCTAACTTTTTGTCAAATTTTGTCAAATGTAATTTGTTAGTGCTATTACATGTATTATGAAAGTGCCACGCTATATACTGACCATGTGACAGCGCGCGCAATGCTTAAGCCGTAACAATAATGTATGATATTGAGGGCGCACTTGCATATTGTTCTTGGTGCGCACATTTCTTACCAAATCCATTATATTTGTTCTTGCTGGTTTTTATGGTATTATTTTTTTGGTGTCCCACTTGGACTCACCTGCACGTACGTACAAACATATAATATGGTTGCAAAACAAAGGATAATGGGTTATTTGCTTCAATAGAGAATATAGATTTGAGAGGGCGCCCTGTCGATAAGGTGCTCATGATTTGGTATCGTGAAGCGCCAGAAGAGGGCGCTTTAGCCATAATTTTCCCCCCACGTTGGTCAAAATTTTGGCATAAATTATAATAAAAATGGACCAAATACTAAATGTTTGATATTTAATGTCACCATAGGGCTAGGGAAGCATACTAACGTTTTTTTAAGGCAGAGACATCCCGGAGACATCTTGGTATTATTTCTCTTGTAGACAAATTCTCTATTTATTTGGCCTCGGGGTAGTGGAAGTATGCTTGTCTGTTTTGTTATGGGACATCCTGTGTATTTTACATAAACTCGCTGAATTTGATTTTGCCATTGCGCAGAATCATGTAGCAGATGGTGGGCGTGGTTTTAGCCAATTGACGCTTGAGTTTTCTGACAACAGCGTTGATTGACACAGCATTGGTGGACGTACGGCGCGCCCCTTGACGACGAATGTTAACGGTTGGTATGACAACTCGCTCGTGGTTCCCAGATGCAGCTCGAATGGCGTCAAGACGACTCGTCAGATCCTAAATAATACAATTTCGTTTCGGGAACAGAATAGAAAGAAAAGTGGAAAGAACCTGACAAAATGTGTCATAAATTTAGTCGGGGTTCAAGAAATTCATGAATATTTGTTTCAAGTCCGACTGAGAGATAGCAGGGGGTATCTTGAACGGACAAATAGTGCAATAAAATCTAAAACGGGAAGAGCAATAAGGTTCGCAGGCCATCTGTCGCTTATTGCGTGGTTTTCAAATTACAACTTCAAAATGACAAAACTTACTTACAAAAATCTTTTGCACAATCCTAAGAATACAAACTGTAATTGATTTAAACATCATACAATATATCATTGGAATCATTTACTGCAACGTGAAATGATTATGTAATATTTGTGACGTTTTAGGCTATTGCTACATTTTATTAAAAGTTTCCAAAATTGAAGACATTCATTTTATTCATTGTTTGAGTTATTTTATCTCTACAGCAATTAACTTTGAAAACCTTGGCACATTTACCATCAGAATATCATCATGTCTACGCCGCCTCTTTGCAGATGGGCTAGGCTCTTTCTGTTCGACGTGCCCTGGTCGCCCGCGTTTGGTTCCAGAACGGGCTGCCGTCGATTTCGCTCTCAGTACGGGTGAAGAACGGGTCCTCTTACTTGGTGGGGTAGCGGGAGTCTCGGGACTGGAGCAAGGCGTGTTCGGCGGAGGTGGCGGCTGGGAGAGAAGTTTGCGTTTCTTTCCCGCCACGTGGGTGCTGTCTTCGCGCCGGCGCGAATCTCGATTCGATAACCCGATATTCTATTACAAACAGATGGCAAGTTGTTTTATTAAATAAAGTGCCAGAAACCAAAAATGGTACCATCGATCGATCAGTCAGACTACCTACCCTTGCATGAGTACCAGGCGGCCTGCTTGCAACAAGGGTGTCAGATGCGCTGCTGTACCACGATTGTTTGCGCTCCCTCCCGGTGAGAGAGCGGAGCGAATACTGCACCACGTCACACGCGAAAGCTATCCGACGCCGTTCTGGTGGCCGTGGTACCGTCTTCGTTAAGCTTCGGAGAAAATACTGGTGCGACGAGGCGGGCAGCGAGGACAGCCTGGTGAACGGCGGGGCCCGGCGGAGCTCTGGACGGCCGCTGGCGCTGGTTGGTCTGTGTCCACGTTTTCCAGTGGAGGGTTTAAGACCCAGGGTTCTGTTTCTTAACGCGAGCTGAAATATTAAAAGAGTTCCTGTCAATCGGGGTTTGTTTTCATGCAAGACTAGAGGAAAATTTCGAAACAAATTTAACAACTTTAGGTCACACTGAACGGGCCTTCGAAAGAACCAAGTGCTTCATAATTTGTTTATATCACAGGCCAAAAGGTGAAGCTCTTCTTAAAACGGTTGGATTAAAGGTAGATTTTTTAGAAAAATGACAAGACGAAGGGTCATGCACCTACGCACCTAATATAATAGAAATATACGCTATTGTGTTAAAAAAAATCCTTTGGTATATTCAATAAATACATCAGAGAAGGTACCTTATGGTGACCTCTAATCCTAGTAGCTTTCCGTGACCTCTTGACCCCCGAAGCGGAAGTCTTGACCCGGCCAGACTTCAGATTTGTTGTCATGGGCTTGGGTTGCTTAACGCGACTCCTGCGCGATTGACGTATAGGCCTACTAGTACTAGTACTAGCGCGGTGATATTTGGCGGCTCCCGCATTGAGACCGGCAGCGGAAGGCGTGGCTGACGAGGAACGCCCCCTCCGCTCTCCACGCGATCGCAAGGCCTTCAAGATGGTCATTCTCGTTCGGTCACTTGGAACGAAAAAAGGCGTCACTCCATCACGTTGCCCCGACGTATACCAGCATCTGATATGGTCTCTTATGGAAACCGCGCGCTTTTTGTTGTTTACAAAATACGCAAACAAGTTTACAGCATTGTGACGTCACGTCAACTTTTACCACGCATTGTGGGGCGTGCGCGCGTATGACGCAAACACTTTCTTTCAATTCCTTGTATTTTTATAATGAATAAATAGTCTTTGTTCATGAATTATTGTGTTTCACCACCGGTGGACATCCGTGGTATCTTTGGGATTGTGTGACTTGTGTTCATGATAAACGGATGGGGGGTTGTAACTTGCTTGCCGCCCTATCCTGATTTCTATACAGACGTCGTACACGTCGGTATTTCCATCTTGTACGAAAACATGTAGTATACCGCACAAACTTAACTTATTTTTGGAGCCAAGGCCGAGTTCGGGCGGTCTGTTCTTGACACGCGTAACTTGTTCTTGCAAAACCCTGGTGGATAGGTGGTGTGTGTTCTTGTTCCGAGTGCAATGTTCACGGGTCGCGTTCCCGCCGTTCGAGCGCGAGAACAGAGTTCGCGTGTCAAGAACAGACCGCCCGAACTCGGCCCAATAGTCTGTCAAATCCGAAAATCACAAGAACAAGCCGTTTTTGGAGGGCAAGTGTAAATAAATTAAATTGGCTCTCCATAGACGAATAGTGTGAGCCTATGTTATCACCAAGTTTCGGTACATGTTTCGTTACAACAAGGAAATATCCCATACCAGAAATATGCGCTGCATTGTGGAACAGTATGCGCTGAACATTTATACCAGCAACATATGGAAGTCACTAAAAATTAACCAGTGTAGCGGTTCCTGTTGTATTTTTCAAGAAACTTATGTACCCTAACACGGTTTTCCCTTCAGCCTTGTTCTATGATTAAAATTATCCATAAGAACATTGTAGAAGAAAAAGACAAACGTTAACGAGTCGGATTCGAACCGCAGACCTTTCGATCTATAGCTCTCCTCTTTACCAACTATGCTATTGGCGAGTTGGTTGAGGAAGCCGTTCTTTATAATTCTTTACAGTTCTTTAACGTATATGAGTTGCCATGGCTCTTTCTCATGATTATACATTCATGCACTACCCAGCTCCTGAACAAAAATAACGCAAACCGCTACACCGGTTAGTATTAAGTGTCTTCCGCAACATATGGGACCGAGCGACTCCCCAATAGTCCCCATACCTATATACTCCCTAGACTATTGTTACCGCACCCCCTAAAAACCTTAAAAGAAACCACAACATTCCCCAAGCACAATTACCACCACAAAGGAGGGGGGGGGGGGGGGGGGGGTTCTCTCCGTACCATATTTTGCTTCATATGCAAATGTTGATGTCCCCACAAATCATTTCTTGTTTTGGAAACGATTCCCTGATCGGGAATATTTATTATCAGGCCAAGTTGAATCATATTACATCCAAATTAAATAATAACACATCTTTATATTTGAACAAAATTGATATATATTATTTACTTTCAGCGGTCATAAAAAATTATGCACCCCATCCATTCATTATCATTTTATTCTTTTGGAAACGTTTCCCTAAATAATCGGGAATATTTCTTATCAGGCCAATTGAATCACATTACAATGTACATCCACATTAATTATAAATAGCACATCTTTATTTTTGAACAAAATTGATATTATTATTGAACTTCAGCGGTCAACTTGACAAATTATGCACCCCATCCCATAGTTACACAGCTGATATAGCATGGTTCATTTTAATACAAATGTATGTACATGCAATTAGGAATGAACAACCTACTCCCTTCTGCTTCAATGGTTGCACTAGCTAGTTTGCCAACTTCCAATACACTCCAATCATATTTTATATTTGCAAGACATAAAATTCAGGACAGATATACATGTACTTTTAAAGTGACAAAACTACACTAAATTTGTATATAGGTTATTGTCGGACAAAAGAGAATCTTGTAATCAGCGAAAACAATGTCCGAGATTTATTCAAAGACCTAGAGTAACTGTTTAATGTCATTCATTTTCAGGTAGTACACACCCACAGATAACTAGACTCTAGTCTCCTTTTGACAAATAGGCTTACAAATTGAAAACAGTCTTTATCTTTAAGAACGCATGCAGCATGTGCGTGTGCAGGTCACCACCACAAAAGCAAATTATAATTAATTGTTCGGCGAACTATACACTATTCTTGCGTTTGGGCCATGAGTGCATTGACCCTTGAGATGAGCCGTCCAACCCTTGGCTTGTCCTCCTTCAGTTTCTCTGATAACTCAGACATCTCAAGGTCGATCTAGAACAAACCAAACACACACATCATTAATTTGTGACTCGTCACCAGCAAAATAAGCCTAAAGTTGGAAATTACCATTTGTCAGTAAAGTAGAGTATTCATATAGATCAACAGAATGACCAGTCAATACTTTAAGGCCAACTTTGGCATCAGAAATATTTCTGTACCTGTTGGAGTTCCTCTGTAACCTCCACGACATCTTGGTCTTTGCCTTCTGCCTCCTGTCCATGGGTGCGCCGATACTCTGCCAACCAGGTGCCCAGCTGACATCTCTGTTCTTTCAAGGTTCTGTCAGATTAAGAGGGTATTTACACATTAGGAAAGATCTTGGATAAGGCAACAGCTTTTAACAATATCTACAAGGTTGGTCATCAGGAGACAAGGTAGAATGCCTCAACACGCACAGACGATTTAGGTTTGACAGAATGGGATAGACATTTTTTTTTATCATCAACCACTTAATATAAGTATCGGGTTACCGTTATCTGTTACCGAAATTTTTCCTTTGCTCTTTGGTAGTCTTGCAGCTTCTCATGAATCTGTTGAATCTCTTCGTATATGTCTTGGGATTGCATTTCATCCATTCCTTCTCCTGTGCTTGTAAGTTTACGTTGCTCTCCAGTTTGGCCAAGCACGAGTGTTTCAGAAGACTGTTGGGCTTTCAATCCTGAGCTTGTCTTCACAGATTCCAGTTCAAGTGCCTGTAGCTGCCGTTTGTGCCACTCAGTATCTGTAAGCGATGACAGTGTTACCAGCTGTGGATCTCCTGGAGTGAGGGTTGGGATCTTTGGGACAAGCTGGGCTGTCGTCTGTGAAGACGTTCTTGTCGGTATTGCTTTGGAGGTCAAGGGTTTGGCAGTGGCACCTCTACAGATCATGAAGGCAGATGGAGGAAGGAGAACATGCTTCTCAGGAGGTTTAGAGAAAAGCTCTGGCCTTCCGCTCTCGTCAAACTGAGACGATGCATCTTGCCTCTGATCGTTTGAAGAATCTGCCACAAACAATCCTTCTCTTTTCTCGGCAGGATAACTTCCTTGAAGTGATTCCAGCTTACCAAAGCCCTCTCTGACTTCAACAGGTAACACTTCTATCCCTGCTACCTCTCTAAGAGAAGAAGCCTCTTGCAATTCCATCTCAACATGCTCACTTCCTCCTCCATGAGAGTCTAAGTCAGTTAACAGAGGTCTTCTTTTGGCTTCCTCACTAGCTGGAAGCTGACCCCCACTATACGGCTTTACTAGCTCAGCAGGAAGGGAAGGTACAGATTCAGAGTCGACACTCACTGGTGATTCAGACCCTTGTAGCCTAGGTATTTGATGATCAGTCCGCATTGACGATGGTTCGGGTTGTGCTACTCGAGGCATGGAGTCGATCATGTCAGATGCCATAGGTGAGCTGGTTTGGTGCGGGGCTACTGCATTTCCCGATGACAGTTGTTGTTGCTTGAGAAATACTTCTTGCCTGGGCTCGTATGGTGCATGACTGGATGAACAAATCATATTGTATGCAAGAATTTGTAGTGGATAAAAACAATAAATGATGCACCTAGGTGCTCGCTGTGTGCATGAAAACTAGTACTTCACAACCGATATTTGCTAGGTACATTCTTTTTAATTTTACCCATGTTCCAATCATCATACCGTGCAGTGGGCTTGCCTGAACTAGGCTCATTAGCCCACAGTCCCTCCTTCTGTAGAGACTCCATGAGAAACTCGGGTCTTCTAGGCATGGGCCTGGATCCGAGTGAAGGCTCTCTTTCCATTACTGCTCTGTAATGACGACATTGAACAACCATACATCATATAATGCCATGCCTCAATATTAAACTTTTTTTTTTAGAAATTGCTTTCTTGGAATTTCTTTGCATTTTGAAATCAAATTAATCACAGTAATGTTCGTTAAAGAGCTCTGGAGGGTGTTTTGTGTGTTCTGTGTGTTGTTTCCTTATTGGGTAAAAGTCGCCTATGGTAAACAGCAAGGGTGCACTTCCTTGTTGATAAAAGTTGTTTGTGGTAGGGAAAGGATTAAGACATTTACACAACGTGCATATGAATGAGGTGCCATCTCGCTAATGGCTGCTATCTGTGTTTGCATGGTAATTCTGAAATACTATCCTCACCTACTGATAGCCTGGAATCCCTCACTCAAGTGTGGCTTTGAACTCAAAGCAATGATGGGCAGGGCACTGGACGAGACCGGTCCCTTACTGATTATCCCGTCCAGGCTAGTCCTGCCCTTTGATGGATCTACCCGAGTAGAGACATGGTCGTCTTCTACGTCGGTCCCAGTCTGATGCTGTGGATTGTGGGTTGCCCAGCCTTGGTCGGCGGGACGTCTGATGTTCAGATGCGGTTTGGTTCCTGACTTGAAGCGCCTTCTATGGGTCAGGTTTAGCCAATGCGTTGCACAGCGTCTCACCACGTGGAAGATCTTGAGCGCGCTCTGTAGAAGAAGAACAAATGAAGTGTTGTGGGAACGACGAGACCAGATATATATCAAGTTGGAATGAACCACACTGGACGTTTTGCAGAGACAAAAGTTGAAGGACCGTTTGTACATGTATATACACACTATAAACATCAGGAGATACTCCTCTCTGGGTAATCATGTATAAATATCAATGGTTCAGTCATATGTGTGATTACTATTTCACAAAGCTTTCCATTCATTTTAATATTTACTATACTAACTTCAACCAATCTGGTACCTTGGCCTGATGGCGAGCTGCAACGTTTGACCTCTGCTCAGCCATATAAGTCCCTACCCTCATCCACTGGCTGACCCCTTCTCTCAGCAGGTACTCTCTGCGCTGAGCCATAGCCTCAGCCAGACGCTGCTTCTTGCGTAGCCGCTCTGCGGTGTAGGACAGCCAACCATCTAGTACCCTCCTCTGCAAGACCAGACTCCATTGCCACAGTGCCATCACTGTCTTAGTCTGGTGCTCCTGGGATTTGTGGAACTGTATTGCACGGAGCAAAAAGGCAAATTTGCAGAACCGATTCCGTAAGGTCAGGTCACCAGACAGAAAGAACTTGGCTTCCGTTAGTATTGAAGAGGAGAGGGTGAAGGGGGGGGGGGGGGGGGGGGGGGCAGGGAGGCTATAAAATTGATTTAAAAGTTTATTCAGATAATGTATATGAACAACCCAATCTGGAATCATTTACGCCAAATAATGACCGTACAAAACAAAAATGTTCAAATCACCAACCTGTGCTCTCCAACTTAAAAAGAACCTGGCCAACAATCTAGTGTTGTGTAACCACATAGACTGTCTCGAAAGCAACTGAAATAAACAAATAATAAACATGATTGTAGTACGGGTGTAATACAAAATAAGAAGAAATGTTTAAAGATAAATGTGACTTGGTACCACAACATGAGCCCGAATTGCCAATTTACAGAAATGCAAAACAAAAATTTGAAGAGATGGGTTATTTTTTCCCCAAATGAAGTCATGAATTTTTTTGTTTAGATGTTTTGTTCGCCCACCTAACCTCGAGGATCACACAGAACCTAGTTTGTGGTTTTTGTTTTGTTTTTCTTTTCTATTGTATCAACAATCTCAAAGCGTTTTACAATTACTACACCGTTTGTCAGGCTACGAGACCACACAGTAGCTGATATCAGAATACATTGGGCCTCTGCCATCACATTTATACTCCTGGGTGGAGAGAGGCAATTATAGTCAAGTGTCTTGCCCAAGGGCACAAACACCGTGTTCCTAGTAGGGTTCCAACCCACAGACCGCTGTACATGAGTCAAACGGCATAGCCAATGTACAAAAATCATTCCAGGTGAATAACTCGCTGCATTGAACAAAATAGCACTGCATTTATGTATACCTGTTTCCTTATCGCTTCCTGTTTAAACAAGCACCAGTTAGCCACGGAGTGTTTCATCAATCTCTGACAATTGTGTCTAGCTGCTTTGTCCGACTGCTGCCTGGTCGTAACCGAGCGGGCATACGAACGACGCCACAAATGGAAGACGCGTCCAAGTTTGCCTGCGAGGAATCGAATCAGTACAGTCAAAATCTTGATGTCCTTTAATCTTCGCAGTGCATCATCGTCTGTGAACACTGTAAAAGTGATCGCATTGAGGTTATTGCCACCTGTTGTTTTTCAACATGTTTGGACTAAAGATGAAACAGTCTCAAACATTGCTAAAATGTATTTGCGCCAATTTAGAGCACCTCTGTTGAGTCGGTCTTGGATCCTGTGCAGTTCCTCAACATCACTTCTTCTCTTGTGGGATTGCAAGACCGCATACTGTTGCCATGACGAGATTACCTACACACAACAAATTATCACAGGCAAAAAGAGAGGAAAACAAATTATCAACAAAGAACAATCATTGTACTAATTGCAATTAAAGCAAATCGTAGTAGTCAATTACAAAAAATAAACAGTTTGTAAAATGAAAGATTTAGTTTTGCAAAACTTTAGTTTTGTACAAATCTGACCCACAATGGTATTAAAATCAACTTCTATTAATGGTAAACAAGTTCTTTAACCGTTCAGGACGTTTTGCACATGCCTAATTCAAACCTCCCTCAAATTATATAAATGTTGTTGCTTTTCTATGAAAAGCACGTTATGGAGGTCCAACATATACACCAACTTAAAGCTGATATCACAGGTTTTTTTAACTACAAAAAGGTTTATAACTACAGAAAGTCACAGAAAGATACAGCACCAGTAATTTTGTTGTTAAAGTACAAAAGAGATTTAACGTCTCAAAATCTAGACGTACCTTAGCTTTGATAGATCTCATCCAAAACTGGCGAGCTCTGTCCTCAAGAATTCTCTCTCTGGTCTGCTTGTTAACACTCCAACACCACTGCCTCAAGGCCCATCTTAGCAAGTAAACAAGAAAAGCATTGATCGTTATTCACCGGTTGTATTTAACAATCTAGGATAATTATTACCCCTGATTGTCAAGCTTATGATAAATTCTGACTCCTTGTCATCAATTAGAAACACTACACAGTACACACACACATTAATGTTAACGTGCAAATGCTTAATCAAGCATACAGTGACCATCCCTACCTTGCAGGCCGTTTGCCCCTGGGCAATTGTGGTAAACAATCTTGCTTAGAAACACAAGGACCGTGATTTCTAGCCTTGTCCAAGAGCCACAAAACCCCAACAAGAATGCTGCAGATTGCAAGTGTGCACAACTATAGCAAGACACTGACTTTGATAGTGGCACCGTGTTACAAGAAAAAAACTTTCACTACTTTTGTGGACACTATCTAATAATTTTTGGGGTTTCTAAGATCGCACGAGAGGACCAACCTTAAACACTCCCGATCTTTACTCAGCTTTCTCCTCTCTGCTTCTTTCTCAATCTTCTTGGCTCGCTGTTGGTACAGCTGCAGTCGGGATGAAAATGAACACAATCATCTAAACCCTAACCCAAGTTTTCATGTGGTTGAATAATGAAGTTTTGGCAACAAGCATGGAATATAAAACCTTCCATATTAAAGTCAAGTATGGAGGGAAAAAAAGGAAACAACCGACCTTCCATGCTGTAAGGACTCGATTCTCAAGACGTTGCTGGCGACAGTTGGCAGCTCGTTGAATCTTGTCCTTCTTAATGCGACACTTTATGGTGTACTTGAACAAAAAAACAAAAAAAATTGACACCATTTCAACTAAAAATAATAAACCTCTTTTTTGTATGTATACATTTTCCTTGACACCATGTGAGGATCACTCCATTCTGAGAGTGTGTGGCTCTTTGAAGAAAGGACGGAAAACCTCATTGTTTTTGGCAGTATCTCTGCCTGAAGTCGGCCACTGACACGGGACAATCGCCAGAGAGGTTTACGACTTAACGAAATAGTTACCATGGTCCAGGCTTTCCAGATCCTGCCAAGATGCCTCAAGTGACTGTGTCCTGAAGCTTTGTGTTCTTGTTCATGCCTGAAAGATTGCCACAAAATAGAAGATATTCAGCCAAACGTGGTACAAGGGGTCATGGTTCAAGGAGTCATGGCTTCTGCTTTTGTTGTGTCGTGAGGGGTCGTGATGTTAAGAGGATTCGGGGGCGGGTGGGGGGAGCGAGTATAAGTAGACAGTTTTGTTTACCTTTTGTGAGAATCAGCAACAAACTTCTTCCATGTTGCCAACGCTGCGGCACAGAGGTGCTCTTCATGATGCTCCACCCCCATCGCCTGAAAACAAATCATTTCAAAACACTGCAGGGTTTCCTTGTTTTTGAAAACTGCAATATCTGAGGTAATATACAGAGATTAGAAGAACAAGTTAGAGAAAGTTTGAACAATTAGGAAACAATATTATTTTCCGAAAATTTTACTTGCTTAGAAATTAGAAAATCTTTGACTAGCCTAAAATCCAGCCCAAAATAAGCAGAACTATCTTCAGATCACATGGCTGTCATATACTACAATCTTCCGCATGCACTTGTGTATTCTTTCAATAATTTATTTTTCGCCAAGCTTTCTCATCTCATGGTCATGCAGAGTTTATTTCGATAGCTGCGTACCTCTTTTTCTTCCACTCGTTGTTTACATCTCGTCCGGTGTCTCCATTTCCAAAGCATCCTTTTACCCAGCGTGTCGTCATAGTGTAGCACAGCCTTAATAGACAAAAATGTGGACTTTCAAAGTGATAGGAGACAAATTTTAAGTGCAGAAACGGGAAAATCCTGATCAATAGCTCGTATTAAATATTCAGATTTTAGATCAAGCCAGGGATAAAATAATCAAATTATTTATAAATGCACAGCCTACGTCAAATTAAACGAATTTTCGAGATGACAAGCAACTTGGCGTTTGCAAAAAAACTCACCATTCTGTGCATCGTGTTCTGATTCTGGCTCGTCTGATACATGTGCCACCATCTGACAAAGCAAAACCCCAGGACACACTCCCTGGCAAATACAGACACAAGTCCATTTTTACACAACTACTATGGTGGGGCAAAGCTCAAATTTGAGGTTTTGTTTTTCTCTCTGGTTACTTAATTTCTCCATTCTCCATTTTCTATTCTGCAAAACATCTTTAAAACCTATTTTCATCTCGTTCTATTGGTCGACTTATCTCTCACCGTAATACAACTGCAGGTTTTTTGCATGCCATTTTTCGCAACTTCAAGTAAGTTGCTGGTCTTGTTTCCGTTACTAAACTCAGCACCCCTCAATGTTGTATACCATTGGAAAGCTCTTGTTCGGCAGAATCCTAATATATAAATATCTCAATTCTTAAAAAAGAAAATTAAAAAATAATATTTCGACAATCGGCCTTATAATCATGGAAACTCGACAAAACCCTGCTGGGCTCACATCTTCATTTCGTAGTTGTTCCCACAACTCAGTTTCAATGTTCCCTAGCACTATTAAAAAAACAACACTTGACCACCACCCAGTCACCACTAACGCACAGATACCTGCGGAAGCTAATAGCCTGGATCCCATCACACCGTTGGTCTTGCTGTCTCTGTGCGTTCGTCTTCAGGCTATGTAGACACTTTGGCAGGAGTCTCGACAGGTAGTGTGCCTCTGCCATTCCATACTGTGCCTTGGTATAAAAAAAATTAAACTTTTGAAGTTTACAGGAAAGTTATGCTGATAAAACGGTATATCTATTGACCTACTAAATACAAATCAACTTTGCCAGAAATACTTTGTTTAGTTGTTGAGCTGGCAAAATGTGCAGATTAAGTGGAAAATCAGAAACATTTCATTTTTGTTTTCCTATTTTTCCTTTCAAGGGAAATGTGTCTATTTTGGGGTTGATTTCCAATTAAAAAGTAACTTTTGTATTGCTAAAATAAAAAAGTAAATACAAAAAAAAAATCACAAAATTTAAATTTCTTTTACAAAAAAAATACCTTTCTTTTTTGGCGCCACACTGTGTATTCCTTCCATGTTTGCATCATCTGACTCAGAATTTTGGACCTTTTGGGGGAAAAAGCAAACAATGTTCAATTCAAGCAAACAACATTATCGAAGAGTACTTGTTGGGTAAAGTTCTCACATTACGGCACTTGCATTGAAACAGAGGGAGGGGTGACAACAAGCGTAACCCACCTGTACATGCCCCTTGCCTGGCGAGACAACGTGAAGAGGCTGAGCTCTTCTTTTTCCTCGCACCTCTGGATCCATCTCTGCATGGCATGGAACAGTAGCTAGTCGCAGCAAAAATAGAACAGTTTGTAAGTTGCTCCCATTAGATTTGGAGCACAAATATTAGGTGTAATAGTTATTTACTGTTATCACATTTTACTGAGGATCTCCAAACTAAAGCAGCCTAGGCAATATTCTGCTGAAATCCCAAGTATAATACGCAACATGTGTCTTATCTAACGCCTTACCGAATGGTTCCTAAATATCTCGGCCTTCGTCTTCCTGTAAACATGGAGTCTTTGCCTCACCACAGCAAGTTGAAGAGCGCCAAAGCTAGTTTTCTGCAGGCACAAAAAAACAGCTCACAAAGTTATCATTTTGGTTTTAATTTCACACATTTTCCCCCCAAGCACAATCAAATGTTTGGGACTCTCGACAAAATTTAAACCAATGTCTGGCAGAGAGAAAATGTGGCAAAAAAACCCTCAAACATCAGCCGATTGTTAACTACACATTAGTTTCAAATAATAATGGCTGTTGGCTTCTACTACTGTGACCCAGGTTCGAATCCCGCCAAAGGCCAATCAGGGATGAGGTTGTCAAGTTTCAAAAAGTCTCAAAATTGATGAAATGCCTAAAAGGTTGCACTAGGAGGGTTAACAACTTTTCAATCAAAACAAATCAAGTTTGTAATAACAATGACAAGTCTTACCATGAGTTGGCATCTGTAGTAATGTTCAGCTTGTTTTATCTTCAGTCTTTTCTCAAACTTCAATTTGATGACTTTCCGGAATTAAAGACAAATATGTTGTATTTTATATATTTTTTCATTCAGTTTAACTAGAATCTCTGGTTATGATATTCAATTTAATTTAATTTCAATTCAGGTTTTATTAAATACCACCAAATAGAAAGTCAAAATTTGGTTTTAAAAAAATGCATTAAAAAAAAGAACATTTACAAAGTATTAACATTCCACAATTCAAATTAGTATGTCCAATTACAGGTCTAAAAAATATATATAAAATATAAGAGAAACAGTGATGGCATATTAAATTGTTAGAAGTATAAAAAAAAAATTCCTTGCAAAAACATTTGCGATGAATTCATTTTTATATCTACTCAGTTCTGTGTACTTCATTAATTCAAAATAATCAGAAAATTCTATGCCAAATTTTTCTGAGCTTGGCCAAAGAAAGAAAAGAAGAAAAGGATACAGTATCTCCATCTAAGGAAGTGCTTTCTTAGTTTGCATCTCTCAGCCATCGTATTCAACTCCTCCCACTGTTCGTTCATGAGCTTCGAGGTATACCATCGGCTATGCCAATGCTGCCAGGTCTTCTGCAGTACAATATCTTGGTATACTTGTGACACATAGGCTGTTAAAGTTGAAAATACAGCAGAAATTTACTATGTAGCAGGGCAGTCTGGGGTTATGCTGGATTCATGTTTCAGCCAAATTTACAAAAAACATATCCAAAAAAATCAATTGAAAAGAAATACAAAATTTACCCACACTAGGAAATGGGAAGGATCGGCGGGAGAAATGCTGCCAAGAATCAAGGCATCTGGTTTCTCATCACACAAATCCCAATATTTTTTTAAATTAGTTCTCGCAAGGTAGACTGGTTCTTGCCACCTAATATCAGAATTCATAATGCAGTGACTGGGAACCAGTCCCTAAATGATCGAGGATTACAGATTACAAAAATTAACATAATTTTTTTTTTGATGAAGTTAAATATTTTTGAAAGAACAAATTGTATTTGTCTAACACCAAAGAAGGTACATCTTTAAAACAACAAAATTGTTTTGGTTTGCTGGCAATTGGGAATAATTTGTTTTCGAGGTCACATTTTATACAAGGGAATACGGCAATAAAGCACAGCAATAAAACACACTAAGCGGGTATTAGTACAAAACAATTATGGGTACCTTTTTCTTTTCTACGTTCCCTTCGATGAGCCATATATGGCACTAATCCCCGGTAGAAGCATTTAGTAACCAAGGTCCTCTCGTATACGTCTCTTCCCTTCTGGTCCTTGAGATGCTGCTCAATCTTGTCTTGAGTTGCGGCTAACCACATCTGCCATGTCTGCAAGATAGATTGTTTTTACAGAATATTATTATAAAATTATTAGAATGAAATTTCAAACAGAAAAATATTCCTCAGTTCGCGTCGATCCCGTGTATACACGCAAAGGTTTTCAAGAATTCAAAACAAATGACGGAAAGTTCTGTTCGGATCGGCTTGCAGAGAGCGAGGCCGGTAATATCAGGGTGTGCTACTCGCAGATGTGCTACCCAGGGATGCCCTACCCGCAGATGTGCTACCCACAGATGTGCTACCCACAGATGCCCTACCCACAGATGCCCTACCCACAGATGCACTACCCACAGATGCTGTCCTGAACCTGTCTCGAATCGAGGTTCGTGAAAAAACATTTCTGCGCCTGGGCCTGGTCAATGTCAAAAAAATCCCAGTGCGAACTAGTTAAAATTTGAGGACTAATAATAATAATTCAAGTATCGGGACTGTTCAGGTTAAACCTAACCCTGCCAGATCCAGCACAGTGCATCTGTGGTGACTGCTTGACCTTGCTGGACTCTGCATACAAGTCAATGTGACAAAGTATGCAATCTGTTGCGTCTGGCAGGGTTTCTAGCCAAAATACCCTGGAGGGTTAAGCGTTAAGGGGTTAACATTTAACCATGTCTGAATTTCAGTCTACCTTGTGCACCAGATTCTGAGCCCAGCGCTGCACGGCATAGTCACCAGCCTCCTGTCTGGTTATCACTGCTCGCCTCTGTGACATCCATCGCATCCAGGCCCACTCTAGGTATCGCAACGTCGCGTGGTTATCTGCCTTCCGACGCAGGGCAGTCTTGGCCCTGCGGCTGACGACGTAGGCCTTCCAGGCTTTTAAAACTCTGGACTGAAGCCTTCCATTGGCTGTAAAACGGCATTGAAAAATTGAACAGCATAGAAAACTGCTATGAACGCTGTTCCGAACATTCCTTTTATAACATAATTATATGTACATATCGCTACAACAAATTGCCAGTGTACTGAACACTCTTTGGTGGACCCCACTGTGTTATAACCAAGTTTAACTGTATCTAATTCAGTTATTGAAGGTGTAGTCGGTATTTTGCTTTTAGAGGTGTAATCGGGTGATTTTAAATTCAAATTTTTTTGGCTCGAATAATCTTCTACTTTTTGTCGGGAAGCTAGTCACTGAAGGGTAATGGAGAATCAGAGATGGGAAGGTAGTCTAACAACCCATCAAAATGTAAGATTTCTGACTTTAGGTGAACCTAAATCACATACATGTACTTACCATGTGCAACTGCAACAGCGTCCTTAGAGCTTTTGATTTTCTCCAGGAGGACATATTCTTTCCACGCAACCCAAACCGTCTGGCATAGGAAATATCTAAATGATACAAGACACGTCATGTGCGTGTATATTAAGCAAACAATCTGGAATAAGAGTCATAGGACGTTTTCAAAACCTTTGCTTCTTTTTTCGACTTCGGTTTCGCCTCCGACTTTCAACTCGCTGAGAAGCAAATACAAATGAAAGAAAGTGGACATATTCAAACATTTGTGTTCATGACAATCGATTATTAATGTTTTTGAACATCGATTTTGATTTGACATACATACAGTTTCAGTCATCTTTCAACCAATCAGAACGATCGAGGCACTATAAATAATGAATAACTAATTATGGAAATGGTTTCTACCTCCTGTGATAATCTGCTCTGATCTGAAGTTTCCATTCTCTACGACTCGTCCACCAAAAATCGACCCACTCCCTGAGGGCAGCAGACAGCGTACGTTTCCGGTAATGTTGCCTATGTGATAAAAAGAAACCAGTTTGTTTTTGTTTTGTTTTATCTTGCGAAATTTTTCTTCAAAGTTTGAAAATTATTGCAGTTTTTTATCGCCAGATATTGATACTAATTACCTTACTACGGATGGACGGACACGACCAAATGCTGCAGTTATCCAAATATACAAGAACTTTCTTGCAAGATGTCTGAAAACAAAGATAAAATAATTGAAAACCCCTTTTTTACACATAATCTTTACAATCTTTGAAACTAAGCCTTATTTACTCAAGGTTCTTGATTTTTACCCAGTTCGCACCGGGATTATTTTGACATTAACAGGGCCCAGGCGCGGGATTGTTTTTTACGCACCCCGATCAGAGACGGGTTCAGGCCAACATCTGTGGGTAGCACACCCTAATATTTCCGGCCTCTCTCGCTGTGACCCAGTCACTGACAGTTATCTTCGGCCTTGCTTGTGACACAATTTCGTGGGTGGTGCAATATCCATTTTCAGGATCTTTCGCCATTTGTACATTTTGTTGCTGAGTAGTCAAGTACTGACTCTGAGTGGCTCACAATGCGGTCGAAGTCCAGTATTTTGAGCCACATCTATGGGGCTAGTCGATCCCCTAAAATTCTCAGTGCCTGCTGTATTTTGGAAGATTGAGGAGGATTAGCGTTAACTGAAAAAAATGAATACTCACCTGATCCTGATTTCTTTAAGCCGGCCACCCATATTCCATGTGTAGCCTGGTTTTGCCCTCGGCATGTGAGCTCTCTTTGGATCAGATACAGATAAGGGCATGCCAGGCTTCTTCTTGGGTGTCGAGGCTGGACTCTGGAAGCGCACGGCGAGAGCTGAGCTCTTGGGACTTGCCTTGGCAATGGCATGCGCTTTGGCAACTGGAATGCGGGACCTACTAGTACTAGTAGGGGAATGTAGACTGTTTACAAGAAAAATAAATGACATAGATAAAATGGGAACAAAATTAAATTTGACATGTTCGAGCCGTAACAGAAAAATACAAACACTAAAATCGAATTCTTAAAAAAAATTCTCAAATGTTCACATAGGTCTAGGAAAGGGGTCCTTATATTTATGCCCTAATAAATTAATAATTATTAAGCAAAATTAAAACTTACATTTTTGTTGGGGGCTTTTCCGTTTTTTCCTCCGAATTATCTACTTCTCTTGTGACAGCCCTCCCCACTTCTCCTGGATCACCTGGATCACCAGCGCCTCTGTCTGCGCTTATTCCTCCATGGTCTGCGCTAGACTCAAATCCGTCTTTTCGTGCAGCTAGTCTTATCTTCATTGCTTTGATTCGTAACCCTTCGCTGAGTTCGTGTAGAACAGCCTGCTTGGCCTTTCGTCGTAGACTGTTGGCATCGTTTCGCTGCGAGAAACGCTCAGCCTTTCGTACGCTAACTTCGTTACGCTGTTGTTGCAGCATGGACGAAGCCGGCTGCATTTTGAGTTTTTCTACCAGTTTAATATTTTATGACATTATTTTGTCCTTAAAATTAACGTTCTTATTTTATAGGCGACAAAGATTTGATTTGTTTTGGACATGCTGTTTGCGTAGTGTTTTACCGCCGAAGATTCGTGTTTACACGCCAGCCATTTTTATAAATTAGTCTTTGTCAGTCATCTAAATCAATAAAGTTTCCATAGTATTTATTTTAGCCTATAATTTGATGTAGATCAACTTTAAATAAAACAATGACACAGTTTGAGTAATATTCTTGATTACTTATTTGTGATAGAATATTTTGGTGTTTAAAATGATAAAATGTTAAATACAAAGTTATATTAATTGTCCGACGACTGTTGTATGCTTCTCAAAAAACATTGCCAGTCTTGCAATCGGGAGTAAGATTTACAAACAATAAAATATGAAGATATAATAACAAAGGTTAACAAAAATAGAAAAGGACAAAGCAAGATAGATTACACAAGAAAACAACCTTGAGACAATATGACATGAAAAACAAAAATGCACACCCGTACCCCTGCAGGATTGCCAGTGAGCAAACGGTAACTCGACATGTTTTCTTCATGAGGCCACTGGTAAATTGCCCTTTAATTTGTTACAGTGATGCAGCACGGAGGAGTAAGAGGATATTCATTGCCAATTTGCCGCAATCTGCATGACAACGGTTTATTAGCCAATCCCATTACCATTCGTTTATTCGGAAACAGCAATAAAACTACCCAGCCCGGGCGAACAATTACCAGTGAGTGATAATAATGTGCCCGATTGTGCATCGATCGGCCGGAAGGATAAAAAGTGAGTCGACGAAAACCACTAGCTGCGTCTCCGAGAAATTACAAACACGAGCTTCTGCTGGCTGACAGGCTGAACTGTGCTATTTGTCAAATCCACCATGATGGTGTTCCGCGGATTTTTTTTGAGCCCGAGGCCGAATCACTACAGGTGGAGTCGAGCCGCCAACGTCGTTACCTGTCGCGTTAACGGTTGCTACGCACAGATCATTGATTTCCCTGGTCTAGCGCTATAACGAAAAGGGGTCGACTCCCTCGTTGTATGGCTGATACCGACAAATAGGCCTTCTCGGCCCAACCTCACCTTACATAATAAGCAGTATAGACCTTTGTTTTCATTTGTACACACCTTTTTTTAAACTTATTCATACTTAATAGTGGGAAAGAAGCAACTGCGTGACTGTTTCTGATAATTTTGTATAAAGACCAATTGCGGATAAAGTTATACAGGTTTTTATCCTTTCTTAAAAAAATTGTTCAGCTTCTCTTTACCCAGGAGTATGAATGGGTACCTGATAGCATGGGGTAGGTTTCCTACCTCCATGCTGAGAGGGTCTAGGCCGATGTCAGCAGCCGCGAGGTCCATGGACCAATTCGTTGATACGATGAAAGCGGTAACACAACATAACATTAATTAACTAAAACTCAAAAGCGACAGCTTGGTATTCCGCTTTAATACACTCTCTTGATTTCCACAGTGGCTCAGTGTTCAATCACATTACATTTTACTAATTTATAATCTGAATGCTTGCTGACTTAAGTCGCTTTGTTATAATCTGTGGTTCATCGGCGCCGTTAAGAATACGGCAACTTTGCTGTCTTCACTGGTATATTTACGCCTGGGTGGTATTAGTTAATGTACCGACGCGACCGTTTGCTATTTCAACACTATTTGTGGCATGGCATTTTCGGCAAAGAAGCTTGAAAGCCGTTCTCCTGAAGTTCTTCGCTGTTGCAAGGTAGATGAAAAAGTTCCACCAGCTGTTAGAGAGGACTAGCCACATACTAACGAATTTTAAGGCGTCCGGGAGATCATGGGTACTGATGTTCAGGTAGATGTTACAGAAGAGGAAAGGTATGTAGGCGAGATTGAAGGCGCCGGTGACAATGAACATGGTTCGGATGGCCCGCATGTCAGCGAAACGCGGTACCTGGTTAGCCGGGGCTCCCTGGGCGGCGATCTGGCGGGCGTGACGCCTGCTGATTCGGAACAGCTGGGCGTAGATGGAGATGGTCAAACCAGACGGTATCACGAACCAGATGACTGAGATGGTGATCAGATAAGCTAGGATCTCCTGGTTGCCCCACTCGGGCAGGCAGACGCACAATACCTTGTCGTAGATGATCAAGTTGCTGTTGGTGGCCACGTAGGTGTTGGCTCCAATGCTGCTCAGCCAGACTACCGCCAGGGCAACCCCAGCCCGCTGGCGAGTCACCAAATTGTAGTACCGGAGCGGTCTGGTGACAGCTAGGTATCGGTCGGCGCTGACGCACAGCAGAGACAACATCGATATCATGGCGAAAGAGGGTCCCATCACTCCGATGATGCGGCACATGGCGTCCCCGTACAACCACCGGTCCAAAGCGGAAGGTATCAGGGAGAAGGAGACTAGAATCCCCACGGACAGGTCTGCCACGGCCAGCGAAGTTGCAAAAATCTTGGTCATCTCTTTGATCTCCGGAGTCTTCCATGTCACCGCTATACTGATGACGTTAGCGACAAAGATCGTCAGTGCGTCGAGAAGAATGAACGCCGTACGGGCGGCGATAATCGCTGCGCTGGCCATTTCACCGCGATGATGATGAGTTACGTCCACAGCAAATGATAGTAAGAGCAAAATGAGGCCACATCATAGGCCTACAGAGCAGCAACTGTATATAGCCATAGAAGCACGTGCCATTTCGAATTGCCATGATCGGCGCGAGAACCTGTTGTGTTTGAACATTAATTGGGACGTTCGTGTACGCGTATACAGTGTGTATACAGTTTCAAGAATAACACGTGGACACACGTGACTTCACGTCCTACGTATGCTCTTGTTGTTTAGCAAAACATAGCTCATAATTATATATCCAAATTCCTCAAAAAATTAAAACAACCGACAGGGTCCTAAAGATGAAAATACTGGAGAACGCACACCGTATAAACTCGTGTGTTTAATTACTGCTCTTTTCTTGTCTTTTAATGTGTAACCCCGCATTATGTTTGACTCTCTGTGCTATTCTTAACCGTTCTTGGATGTAGATGGTGATATCCTTAGTAACATAACAAAAAGGTTAGCACGATCTCTACGTGAATACCGGAAAATAAGCAGTTTTTGGCAAGTAGGCCTAAATAAAGAAGAAGAAAAAGTCAAAATATTTATAAATACAACAGAACGCCACTTTAAACTCAATGTGGGGCCGTTTTTTAATTTCTACTGATGGACAATGTCGAATTAAAAAAGGAATGGAAAGTGTCAGGAGAATTAAGTAGGGCCAGGAAAATGGAATTTAACATGCTAGCTGCCTATCCAGGTGACTGTTTTGTTTTTTCTTTTCTTGTTTTGACAGTTACACTAATTGAGATAGGTTACACTAAGTCTTGTCTTGTTTGTATGTATTCACGCATACATGGTCGTGTGCGTGGGATGTTAATCCCCGCGCTGTGTGCAGTATACCGCGCTTGAATTAAATGTATGTAAAATGTCTTCCCGATTGCAACCGGCCTTCACTGTAATTACATCATCCGAGGTGCAAATAAATCGAGTGTTGTGCATCGTCGTATACCCGCATTACCCAAGTTTCCCGCACCATACGCGAACTTGCAGAGATACCCGTTGTTTCATAATATTGTCTGCGCAGTGGCTCGTATAGTCTTGCACCTTAAACGAGACAATTGAGAATTGTGTTTTTCATGAAAGAATTTTTTTTTACATTCGTATCGAGCTCCAGTTCCTCTAGGAAGTGACAGGTCCTATGCGAATCGACAGTTCGCAGGTAACCGTTGTATGGATGTCCGCATGCCAAACAAAATGTAATTTCAGCAAAGAAAACCAAAATTACGCCACGGATGTGAAAATAAAAAAGTCTGACATTAATGACATTGCTAGCGTAATAGCTAACAGAAACTGCAGTTCGGCCACTAATTTTAGGCTTTGTATGTGATCCTTCATCAAAACGCAATGACACGTGACCTATACCTAGAATGCGGATTGGGGTGTCGGGGAATTGAAGCTATCCGCCATTTATATAATTGCTGTAATTCGTAATAGTTAGGCTACTCGTTAACCGCACACGTATACAACGTCATGTTTATTAGCGTGAAATGCTTCAACAATAATTTTTTAACAATAATTTGGTTGTTTTTGTGTGTGTGTGAATAGCTCCAAATAAAACACTATATATCTTTAATAACTCTACTACTCTAACTCTAGCATAGGAGCGATAAACTAATTCACGTTGACTGTGTCTGGTCCTAGCAGATTGCACGATTATAATAATAGGTTTTGTCCCATCGGTGATTAATGCATTATACTAGGTGCTGCCTTATTCCATCTCTATATTTTTGCCCGAAGCGCGGCTATGGAACGACCTTGGGCTTCCTTTCATTAAAAAACAAATGTTCCAAAATGAAACCACTTTCATTTCTGCTGCATAGAATTGTATTAATCTCTCTGACAATAGATTCATTGATTGATGGATCTTGGTCGTCTGCAATATAACTCCATGGCCGTCTGATATCACCCATGCACTGTTCGAGCTTAAAGTTAATTATGTCGGTGTCAGAATGAAAGATTCGGGAAATTACGAATCAAATGCCAGTCGAGAAAATGATTGAATTAAAATTCAAAAATAGCAGGCAATTTTGTTGGCTGACCGAATAAGCTTTACATTGAACAAGTTCTTCTCTTTTATACTAAGAAATTGGAAACGATTGTTATATCTAACCAGGGGAGGGTGTACATGTACGTCAACGTCAAAGAGATGACATGCACAGCTAGCTATAATAAACCAAAGATCATATAGAGCGCCGCAAGAGCGCCACAAGAGCGCCGCTGCAGGGCGCTCTATACGCTCTTTGCTATAAACACACTTTTCGCGGTAGCTGGTCAAGTTCGATCACTGATCTCCTTAATGGTTCAGGCTTCACTCACCGCATTGAATGGCGTTTGATTGTTCAACCTTAAAGACTGCATTGTGACGTCATCACAAAACTTTGACTGTTTCTATGGTAAAAATACGTACCGATTGTTCTCTCACTCGAGCTGAACGCGCGTGTTTTGCGTATTTTTTTTTGTATTATCATCTGTAATCACTGTGGGCGCGCGAACACGAACGCGCTCACGACAATCATACTAGCAACACGTAAACAAAACTTTAACTTTATAATAATGTAATAGGCCTGCGCCTACTTGCAACACATTCGGGATCGGATCGACTGGTATACTGCGTTAGTTTGGAGGCTTTGCGGCGAATTGCATCTCGCCTACCGCCAGTGCCTCATCTCTTGCTCGTGAAGTCAGAAACGCGACTGTCGAGCCCGGTAGATCATGGCTATGCTTCCGGTCGGCACCCCATTCGTGGCTCTCTTCCTCCTAGCCAGCATCGTTGTCATTCCAGGGTAATAATAATTGAGGTTGCATTGCTGGCTCACCGCATTATGACCTACATTATAGCGCCCCGAACAAAGCTTCCTTTTTTGGAGAGGGGGGGGGGGGGAGAGAACACCAACATAGGGCAAGATAGAGCAGTTCGTCGGGTGCCCGGCAGAAGGGCATATGAGCGTTCTGACGCGAAAATCACTTCCATACAAATTGCGTTAAAAGGCTCCAATTTTCCCACACATGTACTATGAATCCAATGTTCTCTCGCCCGCGTCATAAACCGTACACATTTTATATTTGTCACACATCTGAATCACAATTTTTTGAGGGGAATTTGTGTTAAGTTCAAAAGGAAATGTTTAAATTCCCTTAAAATATAGGCCGTTGTTTTGCATATGCCCTTTTGCTGGGAACGTTTTGGTGATTACGCGTTCGCGCATAAGGGCATACGCGCATATGCCCTTCTGCCAGGCACACAACGAGTTAAGCACGCTATGGTATATCCCGCTCCTAAGTTCTTTGTTCACTTTAATAAATAACAATTTATTATTTTCTGTATACGGTTGAAATCTTCAATGCAAAAAGAAGGAAAAATCGCTTATGGTTGCAGAACGACAACAACTGTTATCGCTAAACTTACATTATTTGCCCTCTTTTTCCCGGTTCAATGACTGACAGCAGCACGGACGCCGGCCATGGCAAAGCATTGTCTGCCGGAGCGCCGAGCGTCGGTCGGTCGGCTGGGGGTCTGCCGTCAAAATGGGTGCTTTTCGAAGAAGGAGAATTCAGCGAAAACGCGAACTGGCTGCTGGGCTCGTACGCCGAATTGGCCAGGAAGTTCGTCTACAAGATAACACCCAACGGATTCCCCTGGGGTATAAAAACTATAAAGTTAAATGCGAATACAAAACCCAAAATGTAGGCCCTACA
Source organism: Crossaster papposus (assembly GCA_037893245.1). NCBI lineage: Eukaryota > Metazoa > Echinodermata > Asteroidea > Velatida > Solasteridae > Crossaster > Crossaster papposus. The sequence continues at coordinate 546,365 of JBAIAA010000182.1, forward strand.
TTGACAATAATTTAAATAGGGTCAATTTGTAAAACATAAAAAATCACTTGCTTGTATATTTTGTTACGGTCTGTAAAGTCTATAAAGTGGCAAAATATACGGAATTTTCACAGTAAAAAATATGGTTTTATCAGTAAATACAATCACGGTCTGGCTGTAAAATTACGGTAAAAGGGTGGTTTTTTGAAGGTAATATTTTACAGGGTAAGATTGACAGTTCGTTACAAGGCTTACGGCCCTCAAGCAGATACATTATGCGGTTTTATTACGTGAATTCAGTGCTGCAAGGTTTTACACTAATGTGCTGATTACACCTCTATAGCCTTCGCCCGTTGTCTCCAAATTTCTTAAAAGAGAGGGCATTTTTATTTCTCTGGCAATTAAATAATTTCTTTCAGATCCCCTGATTGGTATCTTTACCGGATCGTCTAATATCATCCTAGCACTGTTAGAGGTACGTCAATACTATTTCATGTCGGTAACAACACGAGAGTATTACGTCGGGAAATTGCGAATGAATTGGCAGTCGAGATGACAATTGAATTGTAAATGCAAGAAAGATGGGTGGCCTACTGAATAGGTTTACCAAAAAGATCCACTAAAAAAATCCTAACACACTTAATGGATCTATACACTGAAGGCTAAATTTCGTGATCCTTTTTATTGACTTTTGTGTTCAGAAAAAAACAAATCACAATTAACTGGGCACTCTCTAATAAATATAAATTTGCATTTGAAACTCAACAAACACGATTACACGAATCTCTATATTTGAAATTTGAATTTTCACACGTACGGCATAATCATGCTGGATCTCTCAGCTCAAGAATCAATTATTCATCTAAAAAACGACTTTATTTTCTCCCCAATCTTTCAGATAGTCAAGTCCGAGGGCGGTATCCTGGCGGTGTCACTGGTCTTTCTCCTCCTGGGTCTAATGCTTCCAATCTCGGGTGTGTTGTTTTGCTTGTGCCGGTGTTGCGGCTACTGCGGAGCCGTGCGACGGGAGGAGCGGCTACTTGGACTGGCGTACAGCACGGGAGTCGGCCTGGGCACAGGACTCATGGTGTTCTCGCTCCTCGTTGTGTAAGTGATGCAAATATATAACGGCAGCGTATTGGCAGCCTAAAATGAAACGGTGACCATTTTTTTGCGCTATTTTAGAGCGTGCTTATAAATCCCCTGTCAAGTAACTCTTTTACTTCCGCACACAACGGAAGGGCAAACCCCAGCCTAGATTCTGTTCCGGCTTCCTGACTATTGCCAAACTAATGAACGAAGCCAAAGATGAAGACAAAAAGGGGTTTGGAAAACGGCCTGACCTGGAAGTTTAAGTGTTTGGCGCCACCAAGAGTTTTTAAGGGGGTTATTTTTGGTCGTTTTGCAAGAAGCAACTTATAAAAACAATGAGGGCGCTATAATTACTTCACCTTGAGTCTGTACTTCGACGTTGCTAATGAAAGTTTACATTTTAATATAATCTAGAAACTTATTTTACAATCTTTAAACAAAATTTGAAGTGAGGTAAAAACTTGCTAAATGTTAAATTGTTCTAATAAAAGTAATATTATTTGCACTATTTGGAGGCCCTTGCACTGTGCAAAACTATAAAGACCCCATGAACAATTCCTTTCTTCACAACTTTCTTATTCTCTCCTTTTCTTAAAGGGTGGCCAGTGGGTTTACAATTCTCTCGGGCGAGCGACTGTCTCAGAGCGTCATGCATTTCGAAGGAAGCATCAACTCCATCATGGACAATATTGACAACTTTCAGTGCGATCTTATAAGGGTATTCCACAACAAATTTTACTGAAAATGAAACAGTAAAGAACCCTCCCCCCTCCCTCTTCATACAGGACCCGCAGTTACGCCAGACCTTCAAACCTACAATGTTTGAAATCATTCGTTTGTTATGCTTATTTATAATTTCTTTAATTTCTATTAGGACCTAAGGGACGTTGGTAACGTAAGCTACATCATTGACAACACCATGGAAACACTGGAAGGTTAGCCCATTAGACGTTATAAAGTGTATTTTGTTTTATTAAATTTAATATTGAATACTCTTTCCTCGTACTTTTAGTTTTAGCATAATATAGTCATGGCTGACAATTCATTTTTTTCAGATGCCGAAAATGCTATCTTTGGTCCCATTGCATCGCAGTTTGAAAGCATCTCAAGTCCATTGGGCAGCACTGTGTTCAACCTCAATAGCGGTATATGGAACGCCCTTTATTGTTTACAAACACACTGCAGAGTAAACGTCTGTCCAATAAAATCACACTCGGCTCCCGCCTATTATGCCCGCCCTTGGACAGTATGTACGTGGCCCATTACAAAAAGTCGATATATGCAAGTGAAGAACAAGTTCATAATTAATAGATCTATGTGTCAATCTTTATATGAGTTTTAATACAGGAGTGTAATATGTTAAAATTCTTTGAGAAAATAATCAAATATTGTAGTGACTTCAAAAGTAATATGCAAATGACGAGTACAGTATATTTAGCAAAAGGAATCTCAGACAAACATTTCCGTATTTTGTTCTATTCAATTGAACAGATTTAGCTGCTCCGTTGGTAACACTTTCCGGCATCAGTGGTAGCCTGGGCGGTACCATCGCCCAACTCCAGGCCGACGGATCGGCGTTTCAGACAGCAGTGAACGACGCGGCCTCCTCGCTACATGATTTCCGCGGCGTCAACTGCAGCGGGAGCCTGCCGGACACTGTGGCCGGCGTCTGCGCCTACATCCCCGGTCATGATCCGTTCGATGGCTCGCTGTCATATCCCATGGTAAATTTATTTGTCGTCTACAGATGTAGGCCTAATGAACAACTTAATTCCTTTTCCTGAAAACCAAACAAAAATAAAAATCAAAGCCATCACTACAATAATGATACATTTTCAGGAGTTCGATATAAATACCTTGAATTCGTGTTACTGTTACGGTCCTGAGTAGACACCACATGGCGTGAATCAAACACGAGGCGAATTTTGTTACAAAGGTATTGGCTGCGCTTCGCCCAAGTTGAAAGGTGTTTAACTTCCCCAAATTCGAAGCGCCAAATAATTGGCCTGACGTCACAAATTCGCGTTAGCATTCGTCTTCGCTTCGAGTATCAAAATGAGAAGCAGCAGAACAAAAAATTTCAAAAAAATTGTTTTCGAGAGAAATAATTGATACGGTTTAAACATTTTGATTGTTTTGTTGTTCTTCAGTTGAACGCTTACAACGTCCTGCCCGTGGTGATGTTTACGGCTGTTCCACGTCCAGCTTTGACCGCAATCGTCAATCTGATATCGGCTGTAGGTTTAATATCATTTTGCATACATACTCGGATCAAAGATTGCATTGATATTTAAACACCCCGTGAACGTATTCCGTATGGTTGGCTATAAGTTAGAAGTAATCTAGAAATATCAGCGATCATTGCATTGGCCGTTTTTTTATTAAGTTTTGTAATTTTGTATAAAGAGCTATACAACAAAAATTGTGTTTCAATATCAAAGGTTATGTATTTTTTCCCACTTTTTTCAAAGAAATAAAAAAATATCATATTAATTGAGCTAAAACTTTAACAGGTTAGGTTGGATTTGGAGTGGTGTTAAAATTGGAAACTCTCGCAACAGCTAGCTCTAATTGTGGTTTTAAGTGAGCATTGGCACAGGCATGTCTGCTGGTCCTGGTTGGACGGTTTGCACACGTAGACGTACCTATATGTATATTTCATTTTTACAGGCGGACACTGCGCTAAACGATGCAAGCTCGTCAGTGGGCACTGCAAGCTTTGACGTCTTTCAAGGTAGGTCCTTAAACATTATTGTTGCGTCGATTGACAGCGCACAACGAAGACAATTTCCAGACTATTGGCTTGAATTATAATGGTATAATTATTAATTATTGATATTGTTTTAAATTCATTTCCCTGTCAGATGTTAGCGGTATATTGGCCACAATCGAGACGACCATCACCACGGTAACGGATGAAGTTGTTTCCGGACTGGAAGAGGTTAGTATTTGATTAATCAAGGGGCGGGGCGTGGGATGAAACTTGAGGGGAGGTATCCATTCTTACAGCTGTCTATAAATTCGTATCAAATTCTATCAAAAATGATGATTTGTTTTCCTTCTAATTATTTAGAGTCTAGGCGATTCGCTCGACACGCAAGCATTTCGTGATCAGATAGGAGGATATGTGGAATTGGTCGAGGAATATGATACGTACAGGTACATCTATGAAAAAAAAGTACTGTAGGCCTCAGTAAAGTTATTTACATATTTGACAATAATTCACTTACAATGAAAATAACATAGCTACTCGTATCAATTTTTTTCGCGCCCTATTTCTCGCGGCTTTGCCGTTTTTGCGAGAAAATAAGAGATCAAAAGAATCGCCCAAGAGCAACGTTAGAACATTTGAGTTTGAAATTCCAGAAAGTAACTCTTCACTGTTTTATATAGACTATCAATAACTTTTTCAAAATTTGAAAAAATAAGTTGATTTCTACTTATACCGGTACTCCTTGTGTACGCAGCAACGAAAAGTAGGGCAATATCTCATTTAGTTTTCAAATACCAATGAAATCACATTTTCTGCCATTTTTGTCGCGGATGAATCCAGTTACGTGGCTTTCATGGTGTTCGCTTCTCTGGGATTTGTAATGGCTTTCCTCTGCCTGCTGGGACTACTTTTAGGCGCGTGCGGATACGACGGTTCCAGACGACCAAGCGAGCGGAGTAATACGTCAGAGTGCGGCGGCAAGTTCATGATCGGGTAACACAATTCTGAATCATTATTTTCGTTCAATAAAACTGACAGACGAAAGATAAAACTTACAACAAAACTTATATTCTGTTGGCATGTTTGTGTTAATATTCGTTTCGTAGATCCACTTGGTGGACATTCGTCTTCGCAATTCTGTTCTGCCTGCCGACGGCTGTTTGGTTCATCTTCGGAGCCAACGTGACGCTGATATGCGACTCCATGGAAGACCTCACCATTATGGACAAGGTCGGACAGCAAATGTTTGTCTGTCACAAAATAAACTTGAAAATCATCAACGATTTCTTATTGGATTATTGGAGTATTGTCATTGGAAAAAAACATCCATGAAAAGCAAGATGTTTTCTCTTTACCTCTCCGTCTTTCTCGTAGTTGGTAGACAACCCTGTGTTGTGGAATGGAAACACGTTATTGGACTCACTCGTGCAGTTTGGCGAGTCGCCGCTGAATCTCACCGCCCGCCATTTTATAGAGTAAGTTCCAATCGTCTCTCCGATCGCTCTTCTGCTACGATGCATAATCCCAAACGCACGCATGTGATGAACGCATGTCAAACTTTTTGTGCACGCATCAGTATGAGACACGGCCGTGATTGGTCAGAACATATTAGGGCGTGGCTTATATGGGTCGGTCTCGTCACGGTAAACCTGAAAACTAACTTGTGATTGGAGTGTTATTTTGGTCTATTGGCTCATACCAGGGATTGCCGGGAAAACCAGACACTGTACGAGGCGCTGCATCTCTCGTCCGCCGGTCTTTTGGACGCTGTAGACGGCGTGAATATCGACGAGGTTAGTCACCGTGTGATAAGACCAAAAATATTTATGAACCAAACGAACTTCTTTCAATTGGCGAAAGTTGAACGCGTCCGCCCATATAATTATTATGTGCTTTATAAAGTTTGTCCTAACAATTCTCAGATGATTTTTATCTCATTTTAACGATTCTCATCAAAATACCAGTTCTTCTTAAAACTTCATGGCACTTTAAGCGAAGAATTTGGCAGACCACTCTTTGATTTTTACCTTGCGTTTCCTGCAGTTCATGCCATATGTGAATACCTTCAGACAAAACATGACACAAACGATCACCGGGCTAGACCTGCTGGCAGGAGCCCCCGACCTCACCCTACTCGTATCGGCTCTCTCGGTACCTGCCTTCCCGCTGATTTCAATGGTTCACTCCGTTAGTACAGTAAGTGTGGCTCTGGTATTGGACTCTGGACCAGTTTTATGGAGCTGCGAAGCACACAAATGTGCGATAGCAGTTAGCACACAAAAAGTCTTCCTCGGTAAAAACAGGAGTTCAGCCAAAACTCCATGTGCTTTTTACCTCAAAGATGATCACCTTTCAACAGCGAACTTTGTTTAGCAGGCTTTTCTACTTTTTGTTTAGTGGACAAAAAGTTCGCGAACTAACATTTTGCAATATTGTGTAAATGCATTTCAGTTGAGAGAACTTACGGAGGCCGTGCCAGCACAGAGTGCCATTGACGATTTGAATCTCTTCATCGACAAGACATGGGAGGCTTACGGTGCCCACGGGGCCTCGCAGCCGGAGTTTCAGGTAAAACGATCGAACAATACAATATCAGTATAGAATTGGTACAAGTCGCTAATATTAAAAGTTGTGTGGATTAGTCTTTTACTGACGTTTTAGTTTCAAACGAAATTGTTAACACATCATTTCTTCCGATTTTGTGCAGAAACAAGTTGATTACGCTACCGACATCATCACAAAGTTAGAAAGTTTGGAATCTATGCAAGGCGACCTACTGGCTCTCATGGTAATCTGAACATGGTGTAGCGTTTTATTAGGCTTGGCAAATTTAGGTGTTCATATCAGAGTGTTGTGAAACTTCTAATGGTGATTTGCAGATGAAATTAAGTTAAGGCCAGCTTTGCAGAATTTGGCTGGAGATCTAGAAATGTCGAATTGATGCAGCATTGATGCAAACAAAATAGTGTTGGATCAACACTGTGCTAAACAAACAATTAACATCACTGCCGTGTTTTTAATTTAACACTGAAGTTTCAACTAGTGTTTTGGAAGAACTCTGTACGTTGTGTTGTAGGACATTATATCTTTGACATTTTTTACATAAACTTATATCTTCATTTTTTTCTTTTCTCCAGATTACATATGCAAACCAGGTCGCGTTCTTTGAAGCAACCTTTTACGAAGTAGAGGTAATCGGACTTTGCCACAATATGCATGTGAATGCCCAGAAAAAGTCTATGTCACGACAGTTTGTGTGAGAGTTGGGTTTAGGACTGTTGAGAGTGGCTGTTCAACTCATTTCGAAAAGTCGCGAGCATTGTAAACCATTGTTTCAAATGAAAACGGAAAACAATCTTGACATTCAACTCTTTTTGGCACCAAGGTACCGTATAGTGGCAGTATCTACCATACCAACAACAATAAACAAAGTATTTTTTTCAGTGCAATTTTTTTTTTTCGAAGTATTTACTAACCTGAAATAGTTTGTAAGTTGAAACCTGGGGCTGCTAAGCACAAAAATGTGCTTAGCACAAAAAAGTCTTGCTCATTAAAAACAGGTTACCAGCCAAAATTCTACGTGTTTTTCATGCTAAGCAAAAAACCAGTTGATTATCAATCAAAAACAGTAAAGATCACGTGAAAATTTGGTCTGTATCCTTGTTTTTGCCAAGGACACATTTTCATGCTAAGCAAATTTTTGTGCTTAGCAGCTCCGTGAAATTGGCCCCAGATGACACCATGATGATGGCACAGTTTTTGCCCTACATAATCGGACTACGATCCATGTTAATACTACGGTTCGTCGTTGTCTCTTGACCTATGTTGAAGATATAGATTTGTATTGATTAGATTAGGATCCTGCGCGTATTTTTAATTCACTTGACTTTGATCTTCCGGAAACTCCTAAAGGAACGGTCAAGCAGCATAGTCTTAAAAATAATCTAGCAGATTACAAAGTATAAATATGATTGCTCATTGTTAACGAGTTATGAGTTAAGAGTGTAATAGAATCGTTTGCAAATTCACGTCACGGTATTCTGCACAAAAAAGGTTGTATGTTTGAAGTTTTTAAGTTTATACCACACACCGTTATTAAGTAAAGTTTACACTTCATATATTTTGTTCTTTAAGAGTTAGGACTTATAAATTTCCTTTCTAAAAAACAAACGAACGGAGTTTACTGCCTTGTTACAGGATTTGATAACCGATGATTTGCCCAGCATCGCGAGCGGCTCTCAGGATCTGCTGGACCTATCTTCGGATGCTAGTAACATCGTCGAGGCGGTAACGTTAACACGGACAATAATTATTGCGTGTTTTCCAAAGAAACTGAATATTCGGATATTTCGCCCCATCCACACAAATCGATACTTCAAAATAATTTGAAGATGCTTAGACCCTTTTATGCCCTGTCGCAGTTCACGTTTCAGTATAGATTTCTCTGCTCCTTTTCCCCAATTTGTTCACGAATCGAGACTTTAAAGTAAATGCATGACGGTCGACATATATTTCAGGGTGTATCGATAATCTCTTTCTATGGGAACTGGTTACACTTTAAAAAATAAAACACCACATCAACTCCTGTTTGTGTTTTTGTGTACCTAGTCGCTGAATTCCTACATCGACGACCTCGTTGCAAACGCAGAGGATCTTGTTACAGGACCCATCAACAAGGTACGGCAATATCATTTGACACACCATATTTCAAAGTGCGATAGTAGTAGTACACAATTTAACAAATAAAAGTAAATTACAGTTTATGTACGTAAACCCACACAGCTTCTTCCTCAATCTAATCTTTTCGATGTCTTTTTTAATCAGATTGAGAACGAGGTTGGTCATTGTGGAGTCGTTGCAGGCGCATACAAATCCATAGTAGCGGAAGTCTGCACACATTTTCTGACGGGATTCGTAAGTAGGCCTAGACCAACTAATATAATTGTTATACCGTCCCGTGTATATGCTTTTGTTGCAACCATTGATTGAAATGGTCTACCGGTCCTCAAGGCATGCAACAACTGATATCAACATACAAGCATGTGCGCCAACTTCGCTCCAGTGACGCACGCTCTTCTAGGTTGAAGGCTTAAGGGGACAGAAGCTGTTCTGTTGAAGCCCCTCACCTATGGAACATTCTACCTAATGTTGACTCTTCCAAAACCCATCTCAAAACCTACATTTTCACTCATATATATCAGTAGTTTTCTCCGACCCCAGCGCTATACAATTTTGTATTATTGTTTTCATTATGGACTCCGATAAGGGCACACATTTCGGCAATTAGGCCTGTCATGTTTCATCAACAATTGCATGTTAATTACCACCTCATCATCTAAGAAAAAGTTATTATTTAATAAAGGTCTTACCTTTGTCAGTTATTTGTTTGATATCCTTGTAGAACGCCCTCTGGCTGTCGACAGGTATTATCTCTCTCTGCTGTGTCCCAATCATCGTTCTCACCGTTCATCTGTCCAAGTATGTTAGACGAGCCCAGCCAACAGAGGGCAGCAGATACCGCAACACGCCGCCGAGAGCACACGTTTAAATTTTTGGCGGGAAATTATTGTGGACACTTTTTTACCTTTTTTTGTGTTTTTGTTTAAAAACAATGTTAAATGAAATAACCGCCACTATAAATATTTTAAAGCAATTTAATGTTAAATTATTCCAACATAGTACGGACATGAAAAGTATTTAAAAACCTCTGTTAAATATTTCGTTGCTACAGAAGTATTTAAAAATGTATCAAGTGAATTTTACATTTAACAAAGTCTGAATGTTGGCTTAACCCAAATCATGCCAGTTAAATTGAAATGAATATTTACGGTTCAAGTTAATTATTGCAAAATCAAAGAAGCTAAAACATGGGAACTTTGGTCTGATCTTTCACAAAATACGCCCCGTTTTCATTCAATAAAACGCCTGTTGTCAGATCTCTGTGCAATTCAATTAGAGGCTTTGAGGAATGGCAAAGTAAAGGATCGTAATAATGGACTGTATAGAAGTTACGATTAGAGAGGGGGGGGTATAAACATTTTTTGAAGTGGGAGATTTAGGAAAACTCTCTAATATGGAATAAAATAGCACGTTACTCTATATTCATCAGTTTCCCAGAGTTTATTTACAAGACATAATACAAGCTTCAACATTTAACCTTAAGGCAGTATCTTGTTAATACTGTATTTTATGTACACAAGTTTTACAAATATGTACAACAAAAAATACTCATTCCGATGCACATGTACTCATACTTAAAGTCTTAAGTGCAAGTTCTACGGATTTGCTTTTACAGAACTTGTACTCAAAGGGTCCAAGTACTAGCTGGGCCTTACAGTACTAGCTGGGCCTTACATTCCTAGCTGGGCCTTACATTCCTAGCTGGGCCTTACATTCCTAGCTGGGCCTTACATTCCTAGCTGGGCCGTACATTCCTAGCTGGGCCGTACATTCCTAGCTGGGTCTTGCATTCCTAGCTGGGTCTTGAATTTCTAGCTGGGTCTTGCATTCCTAGCTGGGTCTTGCATTCCTAGCTGGGTCTTGCATTCCTAGCTGGGTCTTGCATTCCTGGCTGGGCCTTGCATTCCTAGCTGGGCCTTGTATGCCTAGCTGGGCCTTACATGCCTAGCTGGGCCTTGCATGCCTTGCATGCCTAGCTGGGTCTTACATTCCTAGTCGGGCCTGGGGTGTGGTCTTCTACCAGTCGGCAGCGTTGGTGGCCAGGTAGTCCTTCCGCCCAATGGTGCTTGCCTGCTTTGTCTGCATGGCTTCCAGTTTGGGACACTCCGTGATGCGATGGCCCAGCCCGCCACAGAAGGAGCAACCACGCTCATCTGCAAAAACAACCAACAAATAAAAATTATAAAAGGAAAGTACGGGACACACAAGTTCAGGCATACGTTGGAATACATTCATTTTGACCACGGTGGTCGGTATACTTGTGCGATCTATCTATAACTCCAGGACTCTCTATAATCCGGGACTCTCAGCAATACCGAAGGCCTAGACCCGCAAACGTGGTGGTTTAGACCACCACGCACTGCTGCTATTCGAATACTCTGTACTGCCACATTTGCGGGTCTACTGGAGGCCAGGCAATTTGCCCGTTCCGAACAACCAAAGTTTGAACGGGTACTTAACTAGTATGAGTAAATTGGACAACTAATTGGAACATTTTGGCCACTGCTTCCATGAGAACATGACATATGTACGACACGAAAAGGCAAATTTGAGGATTTGAGAAATCTGCAACGACTTGGACCACCTACCTCCCATGTTCAGCATTTCCTCGTTCCCGCCTAATGCTATCAGGACTGGCGGTACCCTCTGCTTGGCCTCAATCAACAGATGCTTCAGATCCAAAAGAACAGACTCCTCTGCGGATAAAGGGAACGAACAAAAGAATCACTAAAAAAAAAGTTTCGGATGCGAAACTTTCCTGCACAAGTTTTTAGTCACAATCATAGGGGATATTCCAGCATTATGAAAGGAAGTCAGGGTTAACACCTTCGTCTACAATGACCTGACATTTTAAGAGAAGAGTAACGTTATCTTTTGGTGATAACAATCACACTACTTACCACATGACTTATTGATAAATGTTGTGGCTATTCCTGTCTTGCCACATCTGCCTGTCCTGCCTATTCTATGGACTGGAAAAAAGAAGAAATAATATGCAATTAGACATAAAGGAATGATGTGCAGATAAACAAATAACTGTAACTTTGTACTTTCTCAAAACGTACCAGTTGAGTTTACATGATCCATGTGGGAGCTTGTGCCATGTGAGAAGACCAAGTGGAAACACCAACACCAAGTTCAAATGAGAACGCTTGTCCCAAATGAGAACGCTTGTCCCAAATGAGAATGCTTGTCCCAAATGAGAACGCTTGTCCCAAATGAGAACGCTTGTCCCAAATGAGAATGCTTGTCCCAAATAAAAACGCTTGTCCCAAATAAAAATGCTTCTCCCAAATGAGAACCCTTTTTGCCGACAACAGCACAAGTACCCACCCTGAATATTGATTTTGGCAGGTTTTGTTTTGTTGGCAAAGATAAGTGCCCGCACTGTGCCGACCAATGGTTCATCTGTACTTCAAAAGCCAACAGTTCAGCTTTGGTCTATATTTACCATAGTTTTCAATGTCTTCAGGCATGTCATAGTTGACAACATGTTGGATATCTGGGAAGTCCAGTCCTTTGGAGGCTACGTCGGTGGCCACTAAGACATCTTTGTCCTTCTGCCGAAATTGCTCCACGGAGCGAGTTCTCTCCTCCTGGTCTGAGTTGGAATAAAAAAAAGAAGAGAATTGCTAAGTTTTTTTACTTAGAGTTGAATTCAGACAAGATGTTTATCAAAGTCCATCAACGCCATTTTGGTGTGGTTCCTGAAGCACACAAATTGATTTCAAGCACTGATGACTGTATGGCACCAGTGTACATACTGGACACCACGCGACAATTATGTTGAAGATCAAACTTAAATTTTAAATGACACTGAAAATAAAGTCCCCCGGCCAGGTTCAATGTCCAGTGCCTCTCTATATGCAGCCAGAAAAATAATCAGTCACACAGCAAAATTGTGTAAGTAGTCCATAAAAGTTTAGTTAAACATTTACAAACTAAAACACCTGTCCCCACCTTTTATTCATCCGTAATGTACAAATACAAACGGTCGTTCACATACCTTTTCCTCCGTGGATGGCCACAGCTTCAACACCTTTCAGCAAGAGGTACTCGTGAATATCATCCACGTCCGCCTTCTTCTCAGCAAAGATCAACACCTAGGATGATAGACGATATGATATGGTAGAGTAATAACGAGAAATTTAGGGACGAGGCCAGGTTTGCTGTGTTTTCCTGCCGTTGTTTTTGTTGTTGTGAGAGTCGCCCCCACAATTATGCGAGGGCTACACAGAGAAGAAATGTTATTAACTCTTTCTGGAATGAAACTAAGGATTTCTCAAAAGTGCCCGAGGCACCTTAGCTCGTAAGCCTAAAGAAACCTTCAGAGAGAAGACATTGAGGTGGTCACAGTTTTAGGGATGGGAGGAAAACCCCAGAAGAATTTTCTGAGAAAAAAAAAATTACGGAATCAAGCAGAGACTAAAAACTCAATCCACATATAGCGATGGAAGGCCACGTAAAATAAAAAAGGATTGAAGTTACGCTCGAACGCGGACAGATCACAGCAAAACAAGATGTAGGCAAGTGGTTACATAGCGAGGAATAAGAAACATTGAAGACATAGCTTCAAGTTTTGTGAAGAAAACTTCTTACCGGAGGAGGCGTCTTCTGCAGGCACTCTAGCAGGTAGACCATCTTGGCCTCCTGCTTGACGTATTCTACTTCCTGTATCACGTCTAGCGACGCCGCCCCGGCCCGGCCCACGTTGACCGTAATGGGCATGACCAGGGCGCTCTTGGCAAAGTTCTGGATCTTCTTGGGCATGGTGGCACTGAAGAGAAGCGTCTGCCTCTGGCCCTGCAATGGACAATTAATAAAAAAGTGACCGAATGGCAAAAAGTGCCGGATGACTTCGGAGGATACCATGAGTTGAAGCTCCTAGGCTGTACCCGGCATTGTTTATGCTCAGCCATGCACAATGGATTCCTAGGAGTATGCTCGATATTATCCGCACTGCTTCTAAATGGTCATCGGCACTGACTCAACCCATAGCAGTGATTGGTGGAGGATTTTGAAGAATTATGGCTATGGCCACCATTCAAATGAACAAATGCAAGGAATAAAGGATGATTTTAGAGGATTGAGGATGAATCCAACTATTTCATGGTGGCACTTGAAGGATGGTGCAAGGTTGAGGGCAGTTCCTAGCTAGAGGGCCGAGGGGGTTAGAGTTTAGCCAAACAAACAGGTGCTGTCAAGGACAATGCATGTATTGGCTATTAATGTACACGTAGTTAAGTAAGTGAAAGATTACAATTTCTAACCTTAAAGTAGGTGAGAATGGTTCTGATGTCCTCCTCAAACCCTAAGTCAATCATGCGATCGGCCTCGTCCAAGACGAGGTAGCGACAGACCGACAGATTGAAGCTCTTCCTGTCCAGCATGTGAATCAGCCGGCCTGGTGTAGCCACCATGACGTGCACGCCCCTGCAATCCGAGAATAGGTACAAGTGTTGTAGAAATTAGGACAGACTTAGGACGGGCTATTTACGGACTACGGACGGGCTTGGTTATGGACTTAGGACGTGCTTGGTGACGGGCTTGGTTACGGACTTAGGACGGACTTGGTGACAGACTCGGGACGGACTTGGGATGGACTTGGAACGGACTTGCGATACAAATCTTCCTCTGAAAACAGAACAAATGTTCTCACGGAAACAGACGACCCTGTCAAATATAGTATATCACCCAAGAGTTGATGCTCTACTTTTTTTCGCTTTACATGTATATTTGAATGGTTATATTCCCTGCTTAGCGGGTCCCAGTACTCACTGCTGTAGGAGTTGCATCTGCTCTTTGGATGGTATCCCGCCAATGCACAGCATGCTGCGTAGTGACGGCAGTCCCTCAGCTTCTAGACACTTGGTATAATACAGGAAACCGTCGTGTGTCTGTTTGGCCAACTCACGCTATTCAAAAACAGAACAAAGAAATACTCCCTTTTGAATTGCTCTTTGGGATTAATTCTATAAGCCTCTCTTGTTGGATACAATAGGACAGTACTACTTGTACAATCAAATTCCTTGACTTTTCCTGATTAAGGGCATTTTCCTCAAACTCCCTGACTTTTAACTGACTTAAAATGTGACCCACCACGCCAAAACCAGGCGGAAGTCGGCAAATGCCATTTTGAGATACGGCATTGTACACAATTTTTTTTTAAATATTTTTTTTTTATTAATATTTTTTTTTTCATAAATCGTTAGTTAAAACTCGTTAGATAATATCGGCCTTCTCCTGATTTTTGCTCAATAATGTATGATAATGATAAACGACTTTAGTGTTCGTTTTCTCAAAAGCATCCCTTGACACTTCCTAACTTCAAAAAGATATAACTTCAAAAGTATACCACCTATTTGAGTCAGCTTATTTTAAAGCTTAAAACGCTAGCAATCCAATGGTATAAAAATATGAACAATTTCGTCTTCAGCCTGGTTTTGGGGTGGTGGGTCACAAATAGCAAAACTAATTTCCAGGTTTTCCTTTATTTCCAAGATGTAGTGGAAACCCCCGATTGCAGTTGGTGAACTTTTTTTTTTTTTAAAGAAAGAAGAGTTTCATTCAAAACAATTAAGTTAGTGGATGCACTTGATTGATTCTTACCGACGGGCAGACTATGAGTCCGTACGGCCCCTCGTTCCTGATAAATGGTATCTTCTTCTCCTGTTCCATACAGAACATGATGAGCGGCAGGGTAAAGACCAGAGTCTTGCCGGATCCGGTGAAGGCGATACCAATCATGTCCCGGCCCGACAGGCTGCAAAACGGCAGGAAGACAAGAAGATTTCAAGTAGATACACAGTGCAATTTTGGGAGAAAGAAAATACCATAAACTGCGTCATTACAAAGCCGCACATTTTTGTCAGTGCGGTAATTGAACTTAGTCAAAGCCAATTGGAACTGCTGAATATAATTGAGCCCCTTCGGAGGCAAGGGGCTATCCCCCATGTAGGTCAAAAATGAGATACTTATGTGACCTGTCATCACAAAATGAGCGGAAAGTCGGCAAAATCTAAAATTGAGATATGGGTATTTCTAAATTCTGTGGAAACAGAGCTTTCCAATGGTATATAACACTTGGAGGTTTGATACTCAATATTTGTTTTATTTTTATTTTTTAGTCTGGAGTCTTAATACAGAGATTCTGAGAAAACGGACATTTCTTGCGAGACATTGTGTGAACGCACATAAAAAGGCATAGTCAAAATTGTCTCAAAAACTTCTTTTTTTTGTTATCTGATTGTCCTGAAAAATAGGGAATTGATTGTTGGGGATTTAGTCTTTAAAAAAACATATAATCTCAAAATCGACCACCCCTTCAAATTTTGTCTTTGACTGGCCGTACTGGGAAATCACTCCGTGCGACTTTACGCTCATTTTGTGATGACAGGTCACATATATTGTACACTAGTAGCTTCAGGGTGACTTTTCCAAAATGTTAAGTTAATGTACAAACAGTTCATAGAAACTACGAAGACTTTTCTATAATGTTCCAACTTTAAACCTCATTTATAACTTTAAAAATGTGGCTTTTGTAGGATAGCCCGCTTGTGATAGACCAACTGTGATAAAAGCTTCATGCAAAAATGTAGTTGTACAGAACGGCATATTAAGATTGTTTTGGTCCTATTTAAAAAAACAAATATTAACTTACACAACAGGAAATCCTTGTATTTGGATCGGAGTAGGATGCATAATCCCTTTCTTCTTCAGACCATAGATGATGGACTTGGGAAACTTCATCTCCTACAAAGAAGAAAATTTACCAAATATTTCACTATCTTCTTATGTACAACTGTATGTACAACTCTATATTACATTATGTCAGCATTTTATTTTTACAAGTCAAATTATGTATTAAAAGCCACTAAATCCTAACAAACAAATTTTCTCTAATTTTCTTTAAAAAGCTCTAGGTTTCATGTTCGGAAAACAAAAAAAAGGCAACGATTAAAACAGAATTTACCTTGAAATGTTTAACTGGAGGTGGTACATTGTCGCCTTCAACGATGATGTGAAGTTTCTTGCGTACGCGCTCGTGGCGGCTTTCCCCCATGCTTAAGATGCATTTTGGGGCAGTCCATCTAGGGTAAAACAAAATCACTCAGTTAAAGTCATTTAAAGTCAGTTTCACCAAAAGAAAGGTAAATTAATTTGTCTATTGCTTAACAACATGCCAGCTTCTGTTGAGTTACTAATGTTCTAATTTTAGTTCTTATATAGTGCTTTAGACTCCCACAATGTGGGTGTATCAAAGCGCTTTACAACTATTATCCCTGTTCACCAGGAACGAGACCATTTCTGCAGCAGCTCAAGATCAGCGCATGTGGTCTCTACCTTCACAGGTACCCATTTATACTCCTGGGTGGAGAGAGGCAATTGTAGCAAAGTGTCTTGCCTAAGAACACAAGCACCATGTTCCCTGCCAGGGTTCGAACCCACATACCATCGTACAGGAGTCAAACACGGTAACCACTGGACCACAGTGCTCTACGAGTTAACAATAGCTCACCTCTAGGCCAAAATATATCCCTCAATAAAATTGTTGTACTTCAATCAGACATTCTATTGACAAGAAAAAGGGGCTTTTGAATTTGTGAAAATGAAAGGTGCCAATTGTTTTGTTTTTAAACCAGTTTGTGCCGGGTTTATTTTGACATTGACCCGGGCCCAGGTACAGATTTATTTTTTATACAAACCTCGATCCAAGACAGGTTCGGGCCAGCATCTGTGGGTAGAACACCCTAATATTTCAGGCCTCGCTCGCTCGCTGCGAGCCGGTCGCTGACAAATATTTTTGGCAAGATATTTCAGGCCTTTCTCGTGACTGTGTTTATCCGCCATTCATTTTGAAATCCGAAATTCTCAATTCAAATGTAATTTCTATGCGCAATCAATGGTCTATTACACATAAAAAAGGTTCACTTCTTGATAAAAACACCCTCCTCTTTATCCCTAACCACCCTGAGTCCATCAAAATCCATTTCCTGTTTTGGAGGATTTAAGCGGATTTAGGATACCTCCATATTGAACCAACTGGAGGAGTGTGATGGATTGAGGATTTTAAGCCTAGCGTTACTGCAGGAGTGTGATGGATTCAGGATACAGAAATTCAGGTGATGGACTGTGATGGACTCTATAGAGAAATGCACTGCAATTTTTTGTATGCCACCTAGGTATCCTGAATCCGTCACAGTCCATCAAACTTTTGCTGGTGGAGTATGATGGACTCAGGATCTCTCCAGAATGCATACTGGTGGAGTCTGATGGACTCAGGACACCAGCAGTTTTTGCAAACCAAAATTGGTGGACTGTGGCGGATTCAGGATACTTTCTAGTAAAAGCCGTGAGGGAGTTAGGGTTATACACCGGGCTGGGTACTGCCCCAGAGTCTATTGACTACATACCCAGTCCTGAGCGCCTCCGTGTACGTGATGCCTTTGGCCAACTCCTTGACCGTCATCAGGGCTCGTTGCTCCTGGATGCTCTGCAAAATCTTCTGTTCCTCCTCCAACTGCTTGTCTAGCTGGTTCACTTTGCTGCCTGTGCAAAAAATCATACAAGGAAAAAAAAACAATCGTCAGTTAGGATAGTTGTCTGTATATCAGATTTGAGTTTGGTTTTTAACCCGAACACTAGATTCAACAAGAGTCAACAATTGTGTACTTACGGGCCCCATTCCTATAAGAGAACAAAATTCACTTTGAAGTTATTGGACTTACCAAACTAGCTTGCGACATTAAAAACCCAACAGGTATTTTTTTGTCGGAAATGTTGGGAATAAAGATGGCAATAAACGCCGTGCAAAAAAGAAAAATGGCGGAAAAATAGACAAGAAAAACACATTTTCTATCGCAAACAAAACCAATGTTCTAAATTACAAGAATTGGCAACATTAGAATTGACACAATTATACTTTAAGTTGTTAAAATTATTTTTGGAATGATAAAAAACACCGTTCTAATTGGATCAAAAGTAGAGATGGGCCCGTAATTACACAATTGTCCGAGCTAATCACTCGTGCTTGTTAGGGTTAAATAATGTGCGTTCGGGTGAATTTAGTCAAAAGAATTGTTAACCCCAGTTTGTGGGCCAATCTCCTCTGACATGATTGTTACCGCCTAAGGACAAACACTTACTCTCGGCCTTCTTCTTGAGTTCAGCATGTTGGTCCAGCAAGCTGACGTTAGCCCTAGGAATGAGGTCATCTGCCATCCCGCCATCTTCCCTGCCACTGTCTCGTTGTTCCTGCTCTCCTTCAGTGACTCCCTTAGCGATGCGCCGGTTTAAGAGTTTGTGGGCTTTATCCAACTGTACAGAAAGCGGAAATATATGACAACAAAGGCGATCGCAAACCAGCTAAGAAGCAGCACAGTACTGTTTCATTCCAGGACATAAGACAGTTAAAAAAACAAAAAAACAGGTTCTCCGACTGTGCTTCACAAAATAAGGTCTATTTGTTTGTGCGCCACCCTGTATTCTTGAATTATCATGAATGAGTAGATTTGGGGGGTTGTCTCTTTTAGTAAATATCATTTAACTGACCTGTCAGAAGTTTTACAACCATGGATGCAGAGAAAAGCACGAAAAACAGCGATTGTTTTCAACCGGCGTCGAGCAGTTATTCTTATGTTATCTTTGTTTTTTCGGCGATCGCGAATTATTTTTTATAAAATTTAATTTTTCGGAATAATTAGAGGATATCTGGCGCAATTATTTTGCTAGATGCCTAGAATCATTGTTTACTTTCAAATGAGTAAGATTTTTCTTAATAATTTGGTAGTAAATATTTTCGATATCTGCAAATGGTGTATTCTACCTTTAAGTAATAGCATTCAGGAATCCATTAAAACATGGGCATAAACATTATGTCAAAGCTTATTAAACAGAAATCTTTCATAATTTGTATTCTGTTGTATATGCACACAGTCGCAGAGTGCACACAAGTAAATTAGGATTTTCAGATCATGATTAAATCAGAACTGATTTTAATTAATTTCTTCTGTTACACACCTGTTCTTTCCGTCTATCCTTCAATTGTACGTACGGCACATAATCATCCTCAGAATCACTGTCACTGTGTTTATGACGCTGAAAATAGACAAAGATAAAACAATGAAGTAATCTACATTTGTAAATTGCACGTATAGGCAATACGGAAATTCGGCCATACTAAATCGAAAAATTATTTAAAGTTATAAGCTGCACCATTCCTTCTTATTCCTCCATGGCTGCACTGACAATGCTACACAACTGGCATTCAGCCGTCAATCTTTCACATGCTTGCGGCTTGGTCTGAAATATATCTCCAATTAAAATTGAGTTGAAAGGGCCTCTAAAACATTCGGCATGTCTTTTCATGGATGATGTGTTTTCACCGTTTTTACTACAGCAGTACTGGCCAGGGGTTGTACGTTAGCCCAGGTTGTACGTTAGCCCAGGGGCCAATTTCACGGAGCTGCTAAGCACACAAATTTGCTTAGCATGACAATTTGTCCTTGGTAAAAACAAGGTTACAGACCAAATTTTCACGTGATCTTTATTGTTTTTGATTGATAATCAGCTGTTTTTTTGCTTAGCATGAAAAAAACGTAGAATTTTGGCTGATATTAACTTGTTTTTAATGAGCAAGACGTTTTTGTGCTAAGCAAATTTTTGTGCTTAGCAGCTCCGTGAAATTGGCCCCAGGTTGGACTCCTCCGTTGAGTACAACGCGACGCACAACGGAGGAGTCCAACCTTAGCCCAGGTTGGACGACGTTCTTCATTGCATTACGACTGACGTCCAGGGTATCAATGTCTCATGCCATAGCGAAAAATTTTACAACAACATTTTTTCATATTTTTACCTGATGAAGGAAGCCAAAATCTCGCTTATGTATTCCTTGTGTCTGGAACTAAAGATCGTCATGGGTTATTAAAAGTTAATGTGTCTTTAGGCAACTTATTTACAGAAAATAAATTTCAAATCCACGCTTTTGGAAGTGAACATCATGTACGAACTCTCTACAATCCCTACATGCGTGCGCGGGTACCGTGCACGCGCCTGGCTTATCAGTTGTAGGCCGGCGCGGCTGCCGGGTACCCGCGCACGCATGTATGTAGGGATTGTAGCGAGTTCGTACATGATGTTCACTTCCAAAAGCGTGGATTTGAAATTAATTTTCTGTAAATAAGTTGCCTAAAGACACATTAACTTTTAATAACCCATGACGATCTTTAGTTCCAGACACAAGGAATACATAAGCGAGATTTTGGCTTCCTTCATTAGGTAAAAATATGAAAAAATGTTGTTGTAAATTTTTTCGCTATGGCAGGAAACATTGATACCCTGGACTCCGTCGCGTTGTACACAACGGAGGAGTCCAACCTGGGCTAAGTCCAACCTGGGCTATACACATAACTAGTCCGGAATCTAGGCAAACCTACGGAGCGCAACTACCACAATTAATCGTTAAATATCTTACCCTTGACGATTTTGAATGGGTAGAAGAATGTTCACGTTTCTTAGAAGCGGAACTCATCTTTCTTGGAATCGAATTGTGGTGATGATCAAGTCATTAAAAAAAAAGCTTTTCTGACTTTATATATCTCCAAAATGAGTAACGTAACGTTAGGTTTACGTGTAGGCCTACTGTAGTCTGGTACCCGGTATTGTGTATCATTGTTTCAGGATTCAACACTCCTGGGAACCCCTCATCACCTTGTCTGTTTTCCGCCGCAACCGCAAACGGTACCAGCCTATAATAATTATCTCAAAACCATAGACTTATATCATTTTTGTATGCATTGATCTCCATAAATGATATCGTTTCATGCAATCACACAGCGCGTGTATAATACATTCACCCACGAAAGTGAATCGACTGATATAAGTTTAGGGAAAATAAAGTCACACATGGGACTATACTGACTACACATCCGGAAAGTAAATTTTTATACGAACAAGGAAGTTGAACAAAGTTGAGTTTGGGGTGGGAAGGTTGTCTCATTTCCCCTTTCATTCTCATGACGCGAGCCGGTATAGTAGTGGTACGGATTGTCAAGTAATTTCCTGCAATTTGATCACCGACTCGTCGTAGATCTGTGAAAGTGAAACACAATAAAACATGGAGCAAACGCCGATCAGAAAGGGGTATCTGTACCGGCCGCAGAAAGTCGGATTGAAGGTGAGTGAGTAAATAATTTCTGACTGTACAAATAATCAATAAAACTACAAATCAATTAAAAATGTCCACCCCCCCAAAAAAAAAAAAAATAATAATAAATAAATAAATAAAAAATAAAAAATAAAAATAATAAAATTGAAATACACACACTAGCGAGTAAACTTTAATTAATTAAATACAATTAACATCCAGTGCAAATAAAAAAAAACATCCACTGTAAATAAATACCATGATGTAGGTGGGAGATAATCTTACTTTTTTGACAAGATATAAATTGTATTGATATCCCACAGTGTCGCTTCCCAGGTTGTATCGTAAAATTTGGCGTGATTCCTGGCTACACGACATTTTGGTGTTTATGATTTCTGACTAGCGATCGCGAATTTTTCTTTAAAAAAAATTAAAAATTCAGAATAATTACAGGATATCTAGTGCAATCATTTTGCTGGATGCCTATAATATTTACTTTTAAATGGTAATTTCTTAATAATTCGGTAGTAAATATTTTTGATATCTGCAAAGGGTGTATCCTACCTTTAAACTAAACAAATTTGTATACGCCCAACCACCACCCACATATTAAATGAGGTTGTATGTGCCCACCCCCTACCCCCACCACAAACCCACAAATTTGTGGACCCCCTATTGTCCCTCTCTTGTTTGAAGGCCTCCCAAAAGTCCCATAGTTGGGAGGCCTCCCATAGGTTTTGTACACAATTTGTTATCGTTGACTTTCTGTCAATCGTGGACCCTATTGTCCTCCATTGTTCTACGTCCACTATTCGAACGCGGATACAAACTCTACCCCTACCCCCCCCCCCCCCCCACCCTTCAAGCTCACCTCTCGGGTCAAGCCCATCCATTATTTTAAAGTCAAGGCAACCCCTCAAGTCAAGCAAACCCCTTATATTAATAGGGCCCACAGCAGCTGTCGGGCATGTCAGTACATTCATTGTCAGGCATAAGCAATTAATTACCGTACTTCCTTCTCACTTATTTAACAGAAACACTGGGTGCAGCAATGGGGACTGCTGTACTCGGCGACGGAGACCCAATGCCCTCGTCTAGAGACCTACGACAGCAAAGAGGCCGCGGCCAAGGAGGGCACCAAGCCCATCGTGTGCATGTCGCTGTCAGGCTCAGTCCAGGCAACTCCCACCACCCAGCATCGGTCCAGAGACTTTGTCTTGCAGATCAGTATTGACGACAAGGCTTACACCACCTATGCTGTGGACTCCCAGTAAGTCTAGATAATACGGGTAAATGTACACTTTATTGGAAAACACTGTGTTCTTTTCTGATGTCTAATTAGTATTAGACTCCAATGATGAATAGAATGCATTAACCCTAATTGAACTCGACCAATCAAAGTCCAAGAGTTTTGTTTCAATCTGTAATAATAATAATCATAGTCATGATCGTAATAGGCAATTCTTATATACCAAAACTGGTACTCAAGGCGCTGTGTCGTTATTATCCCTGCTCTTTGGGCCCATGAAACATTCCAAGAACCATCTCAACAGCTCTCCGGGAGTATACAGCTCAATGCTGCTGTTTTGGTGCAACCATCTTTGCCCTCAAAGAAACCCATTTCAATCCTACGGTGGGTAGAAGCAATGAGTGACAAAGTGCTTTGCCCTAAGGGCACACGCACCACAGTCCCAGGCCAGACTCGAACCAACAACCTGCAGCTTTACCCACAGACTGCGAATTCAATGCTCCAGACTACTAAACCACGGCACTGCAATGTTAAGACTTGTTATACTAAACCCTTAAATTGATTGAGCATTGTATTGGGTTTAAATACCACCGGATTCAGAGTCCTAACAGTTTGAGGTTTCTAGTAAATCACACGAGGGGGTTAGAGTTAATATTGTAGTTTGATCTTGTTCAAACTAAATATGTTCTGGCAAAAGCACTCCCTGTGACTTTTCCCCTCCCCCCTTTCTTGCAGGGAAGAGTTGGACACTTGGCTTGAAGTCTTTGGAGAGGTCGCTGAAGGTCGTTTGAGACATCAGGAAGCATCGGGAAACAGGACATCTATTGTTCCCGACTTGCCATCCTTTGGCGGCTGTGGTGACCCCGAGGAAGGCTTACAGGAAAACACCTTCTATGATTCATATGAGTGTAAGTACTGTGTGTGTGACTTCATGTGACAAATTGACTGATGACCTGATAGGGTGGAGCCAGGCTAGGAATGGAGGGGGGCATTGTGATCTCAGAGGAATGAAGAAGCTAGTAAATCTTAGAGTGGTGGAAGTAAAGATGTAAGATTGGTGCCACTTCAGTCCTAACTTTGAGTCTTAATTCAAGTGGCAAGCAATTCAATGGAAATATTGACAATGGCAATATCGACGACGGCGTTCCTTCAGCATTCATGATGTTTATTACCTGTCGCTTGTGACTGGACATATCAGTTATGTGGGTTGGGGTTGGGGTTGGTGTGGTCTATAGAACCTTATTGAGTTTGGACTTTGTTAGTCAAAGATCAAGGTCATTATGGTTACAACAATAGAAATGGTCGGGACACAATAACTTGAGAAAAACTTTGTCTTGGTGTCCTTCAAAGCGTTATCGATTTCATCCTTGAATAGTAAACTTGGTGGGGCATTTGTGTTTTGTCAACTTATCATTCTTGTTTTTTCTTTGTGCAGCAATGGCATTCAATGTTGGTATCATAACCACTCCCTTCAGTGAATTC
The DNA here is from genome assembly GCA_037893245.1 of Crossaster papposus. Lineage (NCBI taxonomy): Eukaryota > Metazoa > Echinodermata > Asteroidea > Velatida > Solasteridae > Crossaster > Crossaster papposus. Next base: position 570,704 of record JBAIAA010000182.1, read on the forward strand.
CTTAAGCTCCAAGGGAATTACACCCTGCAAGTTGACTCAGTTAAGCTCTCCCTGCTGGATGAGTACACCAACAACTTTCTGTACGCATGGCCCTACAGGTACCTGAGGCGGTACGGTCGGGATAAGACGTCTTTCTCCATGGAGGCTGGCAGAAAGTGTGAGTCAGGCCCCGGCTTGATTATCTTCGAGACCAAGGACGGCAACGACATCTTCCACAACATTCAGAACTTTGTCAACAACATCTCCGGGAGGAATATGACTTCTCCGGGCGTAGCCAACCAGGGCCACAGCGGCAGCAGGGACGGGCACCATGAGTCCGGCAGAATCAGGCCGCTCATTCCCGGAAAGCCGGTCACTAAGGGTAATGTGAGAGCAAATCCTCCCGTAGTAGCATCCCGTTCCAGTCCCCCGCTGGATCCCGTCGGCACCCTGGTTGCAGAAAGCAATCTTTTTAAGCAGAAGCAGAAAGAGCAGAAAGGGGCGGTGGAACGGGGAAACGAGGTTGCATGGAAAGAACCAATCCCCTGGAAGCCCAATTCAAAAATACCCAAAGGTACCAAGGAGAGACAACCCACGCCTCCTAAACCCGACTCAGAGCCTCAGCCAGACTTTGAGCCTGATCCACTGTACTCTGAGGTGCAAGAAAATCCTGATAAGACAGTCAGTGAGCCAGCTCTACCCATAACAGAGGAAGAGGAAATGTATGCCCTTCCAGAGGGCAATGAACTACCCCTCCGGCCTCCAATGCCAAATAACACCGATCTTCCTGAGTCCAGTGAGTACGATTTCCTGAACACCGTTGGTACCCCCAGCAATTTCTACGACACAACCTTAGAAGAGCCCTTGGGGGAAGCCTGGAGGGTTTTCGGTCGCACTGAAGACAACATCCACACTGAGAATTACCTAAAAGGCCTGCAAATCGTGGAGGACGAGGAAACAAGTGGGGAGCCCGAACAAGCCAAGCCCATTAAGCCCCCACCCTTTAAGTCCAAACCTCCACAAAAGCCCTGCCCCTTGCCAAAGACACGACCTACTGTCCGTAACGCCAAGAACACCAAAGCCCCTGATGTAAAAAAGGACCCAGTGCCACTTGATCCCAGTGATCAAACTTATGACCGAGTCGGATCATTACTGGTGCCAAGCGCAGGTCTAGGGTCTTCACCAACCAATGACCCAGACGTGTATGACCACTTTGTCCGCCCTGTTATTGCCCGCCCTGTTATTGCCCACCCAGTTCCTGCACCCCGGAAGAGCAACACCAATCAAACGCCACCAATAGATGATCAACGTGAACTTTACGATCACCTTCAGCGAGAGACCAACACTGGGGGGACAAGGATGACTGCTAAGACCTATGTACCCAAACAGAAGTCGTTGGATCCTGACGAAGCTTACGACGTCTTGCGCGTTGACGAACAAGCCATTGGAAGCAGTGGAAGTTTAAGCGATCTTGCGGCAGGCACGCTACCGGAGGAGTCCCAGTACTCCGAGGCTAATGCCCAACCACCATCACTAGACTCTAGCATAAACGAACCGGAAGAAAACCTGTATGATGTGGTCGAGTACAGTGAAGCATAACATGTTGTACAGACATCAGCTGTTTTGCAATCTAGGGCCCTTTGTACACACTTCTACAGGGACATGCTTCAGATTGGCCATCCTGAAACCTAATTCTGGCACACTCGTTGAAACAAGTAAACATCTTGATAAAAACACTAAACATCGTGATAACTAAAAGGAATTCAAAACAGGATAAAGGCCTCTCATTCCAAACAACATTGACGTTTTAGTATCAAATGTGACCTGTTTCAACGAAACCCGGACAAAGTCGCACAATGTGTTTTGTCACAATGTACTCCTGAAGTCATTTCGGGATGGATTTTACCATTTTGAGGTTTTAGGTTTTCCTAAGTCACTCACTATTAATCTACAATCTCCTCAAACAAAATCTGTCAACCAGAAGTGGTTTTTTGTCAATTTTGTGAAACATTTGTGTATAGAAATAATATGCTTTTCTAAACTTTAAAGCTGTTTATCTCATAATTAGGTTGTTAGGGTTTTATCACTAAATCCAGACCCCAGAGAAGATAGGGTGGGGGTATATATGTAAATGATACATCATTTTAAAGCTGAGAACCTAGATAATTTGAAAAAAGCAAAATCTGAAAAACTAAAAAGTCGACTTTGTCCGGGTTTCGTTGGAACAGGTCACAAATGATACATTAACATATAGTGTACAAATGTATGTATAGAAATGAAAACAGTTCATGCTTATCTTCAAAATTATCAACAGGGTTTTTATATTGCATGCCAATTTACATTTAGCTTTTTCCCCTTCAAACAAAAATTGTATCTTAGGCCATCAGCCTCGGTCAACAAATTGGGAGGAATCAGAGGAGTAATGCTCATCATAGCATTTTTTGGCAAGGTACAAGTATTCCACCTAGAGTTTGAAAATGTGTGCAGTGTGTAACTTTTTTTAATTTTTGTTTTAAAATGGCCGCCAATATTCATTGGCGTCCATTTTTAAAAGGGTGATAACACCGCTATCACATATTTTTCAACTACAGGGGTGAATTTGGGCACACTGATAAAAATTGACTTTGATGTATTTTTATATATTTTTTTTTTTTTGTACTCAGCCTATACATTGTTTTTACAAAATAGAGATTTAGGGGATGCGAGTAGCAAGGCGGGGGTACCTTGTGAGATTGGTGAATTACAGTACCTTGCTGCCACCTTGGATGCTTACACCCAGTCTTATAATACTCAAGATAGAGACACCACCCTTCCATGTACAAGTGGCAAACCTTTTCATCTTTTGGGGTGAAACAAACTTTTAAAAATAAGCTTCTTTTTAAACTAGGCTCCCAGACTATGAACAGTGTTGTCCACAAAATTCATTCAGGGGCCAATTTCATTAAAAAAACATGTAAGCACAATAATTTGCTTAGCATGAACATTCTTCTTTGGGCGAAAACAGAGTTACAAATCAAAATTTCAGGTGAGGTTTATTATTTGTAACTGGTATTCAGCTAATTTTTGGTCAGCATGAAAAGCACATGTTTTTTTGGGCTGGTAACCTGTTTTACTGAGCTAAACTATTTTTGTGCTAAACAATTTTTTGTGCTTGCATGTTTTATGAAATTGGCCCCAGGGACCATATTAAGTGCTTTGTTGAAAAAAAAGCTGAAAGAGTTGTTGACAATGTTGCATGCTGCAGCTGCAGGAAGGAATTGATTGAATTCCAATTACAATGCGTTCACATGTTGTTGCTCGGGCATGTGTTTCCTCCCGTTGTATAAACCGTGATTGATCAAACCATATATGGAATGCTTTTCTAAAAGAGTTTGGCATTGTGCATTGTGATGGCCCCATAGAGCAGGCTGTTGGTTCATTTTGTATAAAAGTATATATTTTTTTTTTTTTTTTTTATCCTTGGATGTGATGTACTTATATACATCCTGGTTCACGAGTGGCTGTATTTGTACAAACATCAAATATGGGAAAAATTATTTGCTGATCATGTGTACATGTAATTTGCATATACATGTAGGAATTTAGCCCCCCCCCCCCCCCCTGCACTGTACCATACACAAGGTTAACCCTAAATCCCTAGGCTAAATCATATTGATTTTTGAGGATTTGGGAGGGTTAGGGTTAACACAATTATGCCAACCACTGGCGACACCATGCAAAAAACAAGAAATGTTGCAAATGTTTCTATGGCAGACCAAAGGGAACAGTTTTTACCTACATGTACATGTACGTGTTTGTACTGCAAGTTGAATTTTACCTCGATAAACGTTTACAATTGTATCGCCCCTACATGACTCTTATTTTACGAGGAAGCCACTTTGTTTGTGCTCCCTGAATGTATTTTTATAAAAAGGGAAAGTGAGCAAGAGTTAAAAAGGGAAAATCCCTGTGTATTGTATATTTGTCCCCTTGTACGTGAAAGATTTCTATTGTCTGCATGGAGTTTGGATTACAAAACAAACTTGAGGAAGAGATTGCTATATTTTTGTACAGTAACCATAGCTGTTCAGTGTTGGTAATGTACACATCACTTTAAAAAAATAAAGTGTGTGCAGAAAGTGTACCTTGATAACTTGTACATGTGTATTCTCATAAAGCACAAATTGTTTCTACCATTAAACCTGAAGTTTTTGGAAAATTGAAATTTACAGAATAAATATATGTAAAAAAAATTTTTTTTTATGTAAACAATTGTACAGCAAATAGATTTTAAAAAATACCAACTTAGCACATTAGGGATGCGACTTTGTGTTTAATTTTGTAAACGATTAGCAAATATTTTTAATTACTGTTTAAATGTTTTCAGTGTTTGGCCATTTCATGAAGACTGATGCTTGCCCATTATGTCTGCAGACCGGCCTGATTTGCATAAGTCAACACTGCGATTTGCATAATCTAATGATAATGTGATCGCTTGTGGTTGTGGTTGCAAAATGCTTCACAAATATTGGGCAGTCGTTAAAAAAGTAAACACTTGACCATGTTTAACCCAAATATAATCAGCCATTTGCTTTTATGGTTTGGAAAATATGTTTTACTCAAACAGAAGATTTGAACGTTGGTTCCCTTTTTTAGAATATTTTGGAGTTGTAAATGGATTTAGAGTTTTTGTTTAAACATTTAAACGTTGCATATTTATAGCACATTGTACATGTACCGGTGTCCATTAATAGTATTATTACAGTTTGTTTTGTTTAACATTGGAAAATAGTTTTGCTACATTGAATTGTTTAGTAGTGCAGAACATATCTGTGAGACAGAATTGTTTAAAAATTATGAGTGTTGGATGGTGGCTGGTGGTAAAATGAACAACTTAATTGAACTTTGTCAGGAAGTAGAAAACACGAATATAGGCAAAAACCTTTTTAACAAAGTCCTTGGGACCTAACAGAGATATCTTGTATTATCAGTAATGAAATAACCATATACAGTGTGTTTTTACGTACCAACACTTATAACCAGGAAACGACTCAAGTGATGGACATCCTTTTCGTAAAAGTGTGCGAAGGTATTATTTCCTCATATTTCTGTTGGCTTGTAAAGAAATGTTTGGTTTAGCCAAGGGTTATGTATTTGTTACATGTACGTACTTTAAACCGAATTGTGCATTTTGCTTATTTCTGTTACTATCTTGGATTCCCCCCCCCAATTTTTTTTTTTTAATTGTCTTTTTTTTAAAACAAGTTTTAAACGATGGACTGTTTGAAAAAAAGGAAACATGCAAGTACAGAGTAATAATACCCATTCTTTACATTTGTAAAAACCCATTTTTAGTTGTTGACAGCCCGTCAATTACTACTGCTTTCCATTAAAATCTCCATATAGGAGATTTGTAGCGAGCAAAGCAGATACCTTGGACATAGCCAGAGGAGTGTTTCACCAAAATATAAGCTCAAATTGTTGCAATTTTGAAAATGTTTAAAGGTAGGATACACCATTTGCAGATATCTAAAAAAAAAAATCTACCGAATTATTAATAAATATCTTACTTATTTAAAAGTAAATGATGATTCTAGGCATCTAGCAAAATGATTGCGGTAGATATTCTGTAATTGTTCCGAAAAATTAAATTAAAAAAAAACAAACCAAGAACTACATACGAATAACTGCCCAACATGTCGATTGAAAACAAATGCCATTTTCTTGCTTTTCTCGGCATCCATGATTGTAAAACCTCCGGACAGGTCAGTTAAACGATATTTACCCGGTACTATAAAATACAACCCCCCCCCCCCCCCCCCTCCCCCTAATCCACCTATTCTTGATAATTCAAGCAATTACCAATGGTGTATACTACCTTTAACCGCATTTATGATTGGCAGTAAATATTTGGTTCGGGCCATTGTTCGTGACCAGGCCCCCCTCCCACCTGGTTTCATAGGCACTTGTTTAAAACTAGCCAAGCATATTATCCCTTTGTAACAATTCACAAAATGCAATATAGTATACAGTATATATTTTTGTACCTTATACAAATAACATTCTTATATTTCTTGTTTACCTATATGGATACATTGTATATTCTAAGCAATAATAGTTATATGCGTGGATGGATGTATGTATGTATGTATGTAACATTCCATTGGGGGATTTCAAGGGACCAATCATGTAATTTCCACTACATTCAGTATTGGAAAATCTCGAGGACCTCTACCTAAATTTCTTTAAACAAAATAATTTGAAAGAATATCGCATTCTGATGCTACTTTTCTCTTCATATATGATTTCAGTAAAGGTCAATCATTGCAAAAATGGTGAAAAATAGTACATAAACTAGGACTGAAAGTTTGAAAATGTACTCGACTCTCCTTGGACTTTGTACACAACCAAAGTATCAAGTGGCGTCAGGATACTACATTCTTTCAACAACAACAAATGTGCGGGGGTACCGGGTAAGCCCGTTTCCTGTGTGGTGTGCGTGGTTTAGTCGTCAGAGATCCACATAAGTACGTCACAAGACTTCCTTCAATTTCAATTGAAGTTTATTCAATTGTGTTGCTTTTTTTCCCTTTTTTTTCAGTTACCTACTTTGATTTGATTGAAGATTCACTCAACTGCCTTCCGACACTAACCTTAAATATATAACTACATTCCAGTCTAAAATGCAGCAGTTTTACGATCAAAAATTTGACATAAATGTTTACTTTTTGTATAATGTGATGCATTTTAAGTGTTTTTTTTACAGAACAAACACATACGTGTGTGTATACATATTGAACAGCCTTGTATGTGTTTATATATCAACTTGTTGGAATATTATACTTTTTATAAATTTGAACAATATGCATTCCTTTGTAACAGAAATGCTAAATCTTCATTGTGTATGATTAAATGTGCTGCCAGGCACATTGATCTGCGTACAAAGGTTTTATGAGGTATATACCCAGAAATGTCAGAGGCCAGTTTTCTATCTGATGAATTTTGAAATATTCCAATCGAATCACAAACGTGGTGTTAATATCTCTATGACAATATATGGGCGATTATTGAGATATGGTACACTGTGCTGAATGATCAATAAAATTACAATTGGAAGAACGTTGGCTTGATGTGGGCATCGTTTTTTTTTTTTTGGGGGGGGGGTTATTGGTAGACAGGGTTTTTTATTTTTTGTTATTACCACAAAAATGGGAGGGGGGGGGGGGGGGGGTATTAAAGGCCCTTCTACTGCATGCTACTACAAAAACAAAGGTTCACAGGAAAGAAAAGCACTCGGGAATTAACAACTATTTTTTTCATGAAGCTTTTTCTGTTTTATATAAATTAATGTGATGACTATAGAATACTCGGTGCAGACAAAAATTTGCTCTCAAATTAAACCGACCCACTGCATAGACTGTTTCACAGACATTTTTGATCGGGCGGTCACCTTTTGGGGGGCAATTTCATTACAAAAAGCATCCAATCATGCTCAGTGTACAAGGGCATGATGGGAAATACGGGGATGCCCTTCAGAGATTACCAAATAAAGATGGCGTCATCCGCGAAACAGTGTGATATGGTACATTGCACATATGACAAATACATGTAGTACATTAGCTTAACATTTTCTGTTTTCAAAGATAAAATGCGAAAACCCAATAAAATTAATACTATTTCGATACAAAATATTTACTGTTAACTTTGTTAGAATTCTGATTTCAACAATAACATGCATTTGCAAGGCCATTTGCACAATGGTAAAGTTAATCTGAAAATTCATAATTTCTTTTTTTGCGTTTCCCTTTCAGAAATGTTCTGTTGCTACTAATTTCATAAATTTTGTGACCAGTCCCGACAAAATGACTTTTCAAAGAACTGGGATATTTATATTTTTGAATTCTGCAGAACAAAAGTTTTCCCATGGTATACAACATTACTTTTTTGTTTGTGGCATTTAAAACTTATAGATGGGGCAGAACAGCTTTTAACCAGTCCACTTTATAACCAGTTCCGAAATCCAAAACAGATGACAGATAAACATATCAAGAGCACGGCCGAAAATATCTGTCAACTACTGGTTCGCAGCGAGCATGGCCGGAAATATCAGGGTGTGCTACCCACAGATGCTAGCCTGAACCCGTCTTGGATCGAGGTTCGTAAAAAACAATCCCGCGCCTGTGCCCTGTCAATGTCAAATTAATCCCGTCGCGAACTGGTTAATAATGTTTGACAGAACACAAATAATGAGAGAAGAAAAAAAGAACTTAGAAAATAAGGTTAACCCCCCCCCCCCCCCCCCCCCCCCCAAACAAAAAAACAGCTTCAAATTCTGGCTTTGTTCTACTGTACTGCAAAATCACAATTTATAACTTTAAGTTCCTTTCGTGTTGACAAAATATAAATTTCCAATAAAACATTGCAAACAAAATTCACCGAAAGTGAAAATGGCCTTAATGTGCAAACCACATTCAAATAATCTTTGGCACTTTTCGAACTGGCTTTAATACATACAGATATATACATATAAATATCTATCAATCAATATATATATTTTTGTACAGTGCTGGTTAAAAATTGAACAAAAAAAAACCTTTTAAAGTGCAGAAGTGAGTTATAACAGCACAAAAACCGTGATTTCTTGTTTCTATTTCAAATAGGTATACTTTCAATTCCTGATTGTTCTTTGTTTTATCTTTATTATGACCGTGCAAAAACATTACACCTTTTCCGTGTGAATTATCAACTTTTTTACCTAAAATTATACACGTAAAAATTAAACGTGTGGGTCTTGTAGACGCGATGCATAAATATAGTTAAAAAAATTACGAAAAAGTATATATGTGACCTGTCACCTCAAAATGAGAGTAAAGTCGCACAATGTGATTTGGAGATATGGCCACCCAAAGTCAAAATATGAAGGGGTGGTCAATTTTGAGATTTTGCGTAATTTGGAAAGCCCAAGTCCTCCCCTACATATTCCTATTTTTAGGGTGCAATCATATAATAGAAAACCTCCTAAATTACGTGATTTTGTGTAGTGTTTGCGTAGTTAGTGTTTGGATTAAATTCCATCAGTGGTCTAATTATTACGGTAATTAAATATGCAAATTAGGTCTTCATTACTGTCCCACGTTTTCGAAATGTTGATATTATGTTGATTATACAATAGCTTGTATGTGTGGGAAGTTTCAAGAAGAAATAATGATTAGAACATAGCCATTGCTATGCTCAACCGAACCTTACTTGTCCTGTTTGGCAATCTTTTGTGTGTTTTGTTTAGGATGTTTATAAGGAAGTTTTCTCACAAACACGTTTTGTAAAACCCGTGACTTTCTGGAGCGCTGTAAAATATATTTATCGCAAAACCCCCAAGTGTTATATACCATTGGAAAGCTCTCTTTCTCAAGAAATTGAAAATACCAATATCTCAATTTTCAATTTTTCAGACTTTACTCTCATATTGTGGCGACAGGTCACATATTGTTCGAAAAAGTATTGTTCCAATTAAAATAAATCGGAAACATGACGATGTCAGTGTGTGCCTTTTTGGGGGGGCTCTCATCCCAGTCTTGGCCCAAAATAGACAGCCCACATTTAAAACAAAGAAAGGCGTCAGGTCTAAACAGCAGGTGCCTTTGTTTAAAAACTTACACCTGAGGAGAAAATAAAATGTACACAAAATCTCACGCAAAAAGTCGTACCAGAAATGAATAAAAACATTCAGCAGTAAAGCATTAGTCAACAATGCAATAAAAGGTTACACCACTGGCTGCAAAGAATTTTTTTTACATTAAAACAAAAAAAAAGGTAACAAGGAATGATTTGTGTCATCTTCATTAAAAAAATTAAATAAACGAAAAAAGAAAAAAAAAGAGTTAAACAAAAATATTTTCAGGACGTACTTACTCTGAGAAAACACTTCTACTAGAGCAAACAATAATAATAATTTGGTGTGAAAGCAGAAGTAGTTTGTTGAGTGTAGTTTTTTTACGAGCCATATGAAGAGTTTTTAATAACAGTTTCTGTTTATCAGCAACTTTCTTCCACTGTAGCTGCGTCTCCATCCTCATTCAGAAAATCGAGAAAACTTCCGATATGGGGTAACGAGGAGGCGGAACTGACAAGTCCGACCTCATTCACGGGAGGTAACTTGGGCGCTAGGCAACCGTTTTTTGTATTGGCCATCGGGCACGGTAAGCATCTCTCCCTGTCATGGGCCACTCGATTGCCATGGTAACCATGATTGGGTACCTCGCTGTCGACTGGCCCCTCTGGGTAGGATACAAGACTGCAGTGGGAACTGTCCACTTTGTCCGGAGGTAGAGCACCGATTCTCTGAAAGGGTTTAAGCTCAATATCCGCCTCGTAGTGGTTACCATAGAGACAGCTGCTATCTGATGAATACTGGTCGCCATGGGGATATTCATGGATGTAGCCATTGGTGTACTGGGCACGCGGGTATGTTGCACCGTCAAGTAGCTTGACTTGTACGGCACCATTAATGACCAACGAGGTGTAATGTTCCGCCTTGCAATAGTCTGCAGGGAACATTGGCTCAGGAGCTTTGTCGCAATCGTTCCCCGATCCCAGCGATGAGTACATGCAAGCCGGCTTGACATTTTGGTTTGGTGACGGGGGAGGAGAGAGTGTCTCGGGCCCAGCTGGGTGCACTGTGGGCATGTGTTCTGGGTAGTGTGTAGTGAAGTGCCCCTGGGGGTAGAAGGACTGGGGTGACGTCTGTGGGGTCAGCGGGAGCTGATACTGGGCCATGTGATGGTGGTGGTAACTTGGCATCATGCCGGAGGTAGCCAAATGAGGGTGGCTTTCCATGAGCATGAGGGCGTGCTTGCGGTACGAGTCCGCATCGTACATCTCAGGTGGCAAGTGCGCCACCATCTGGTACATGGACAGCGCCGGATGAGGCTGAGGGTGGCTGGGATACAACGCCGGCCCCTGGATGAAGTCCTCCGAGGCGTGGGCGTAATCGTAGAAGTTCACGTTCATCGGGGGAGGTTCCTGCTCGCTGCAGGGGGCTTTCTCCGGGGTGCTCTGGCCGCCCTGGGCTGCTTTCTGGTAGCGGTGAGGGGCGTAGGTAGATGGGTACACGGGTGAGTGCCGGTCCGAGGATTGGTGGTAGCTGGAGGGGCAGGCCCCGTGGGGGCTGTGCAGCGACGCCGAGTAATCGTCCTTCAGTTTGTAGGGGCTCTGGCTGGCTACCACGTACGTGTCGTTGCTGGTCCAGCGTCGCTTGCTTTGGCTGCAGTCTGGTTGTGGTGTGGTGGACGACACAGACGAGGAATCACTATCGGTTCCTGATGAGTGATTTATGTGTTTCATCTTGAGGTATTCGTCTAGGCCATACCTGGCCCTGGCCCGTGCCTCGTGATGTAGGTAGCAACTGTCCATTTCCCTAGAAGGACATGAGCACAAACAGTCTTCAATCTTTAACAAACTAAAAGTATGGGCTTTTCTATTTCTAAAGTTGGCACAGCCAGTGCAGCCACCGTAAGGGTTCCAGAACACTGGTAAGGCGTTTAGAAGGTTGAAGGTTCAAATCCTTCTCCAATCTAATACTTTGTTATTGATCAAGGCCTCACCTGACAGGGTAATGGGTCAGCACGATGGAGTGCTTGCGGGAATTCTTGACAATGACCTTTGCCTTGGTGTGAAGCCACACCCAGGTTGAGTCTTTGGTCATCAGCTGGAAATACAGTGTGTGGATCTCCTCTGTTTCTACCACTGCATTAAAACAATAATAAAGAGAACAGAGCAACAAATTATAATAACAAGACTAGACAAGCAACGTAAAAAAAAATGGCCACAGCAAATAATTCTGAATGGCTATACACTGAAAGATTAGTGATTGACATCTGGGTACTTGTGATTGACATCTAACGACTTCTAATTGACATCCGAGGACTTGAGGTTAACATCCGAGGACTTGTTATTGACATCTAAGGACTTGTAGTTGACAACTGGGGACTTTTGATTGACAACTGGGGACTTGGGATTGACAACTGGGGACTTGGGATTGACATATGAGGACTTGGGATTGACATACAAGGACTTGGGATTGACATGAGGGCTTGTGAATGACAACAGAGGACTTGTGATTGACAGCCGAAGACTTGTGATTGACAACTGGAGACTTGTGATCGACATCTGTGAACTTGTGATTGGCATCTAAGGACTTTATACAGTTGCTTTAGATTGCTTTAGATTGCTTTAGATTGATGAGTGATTGACAACTGAGGACTTATGGATGATTTGAGATTAACTTGTGATCTTCATCTGAGGACTTGATAATGACTTGAGATTGACTTGTGGTATTACTGACATATGAGGACATGTGGAAACTTATAACAATGAAAAAATGACTTGCTGAACGAGAGTACATAAACATTGAAAACAACTCACGGGTCTTATGGCAAGTGTACACAGCTGCAAGGTCCTGCGGATGGATCATATCATACAGTGATCGGCCTTCTAGCTCACTCGGGTCAAAGCCTAACACATCACAAGCCCTGCAAATAAAACACAATTGCAGTCAATGCATCTGTTTTTGATGCACAAATAAAATAGAAATGAAAAATAAATTTGACGACCGCACGGGTTGGCAAAGGAATTTGAGAGGGGATTTTAATATTATTGGACAATGAAAAGGAGGAAATATCTCACTGCCGAGGTACACACAATAAGAGTTAATTTAGCGTGTCACGGATGATGGGTTCGTGTGGCGGGGGATACCCTCAAGCCAAACAAAATGGAAATCAATCAGGTACCTCGGATAGCATTAAGGACCTATTACCAGGGAAACTACCAGGCAAAATTCCATCAGTCCAACGCTAAAATAAAATTCGTGAAAAAAACCAAAAAACGTTTCAATTACAGGGGTTAGCACAGCAAAACAGAAACATCTGATCAAATCAAATTAATAATTGAACCTATTAAAATCCAACTGCATATTTGTTGGGTATCTATTAGGATGGGGGAAGGACCCTTACTCCGATCGTTCTTTACATTGGGTTTGGCTAACCACAAGAATCATAGTCCAACAGTTTGTGTGTACAGTTTACTATTATTTTGGTGTTGGAATCTGCAAGGATCCGATATGCACAGTTCCTTGTAAATTATAGTGGTAGGGAAGGGGGTTAAGGATTAGTGAGATCACATCGGAGAATGTGTACAAACACAAAGTTGTTTCGGAATTTAAAACGAATGATTGATAAACACGTCATAAGCAAGGCCGGAAATATCTGTCAGCGACTGGCTCGCAGCGAGCGAGACTGGAAATATCGGGGTGTGCTACCCACAGATGCCAGCCTAAACCCGTCTTGGATCGGGGTTCGGAAAAATTATCTTTCCGTACCTAGTATCCAGCATCTTGAATGTGAGGTCCATCTCGTGTTTGCTCCAGAAGACGTTCTGTTTGAACTCGATGTCCGTGTCCTGGGCCAGCGAGGTGATGGGCCTAAAGGCCAGAAAGAGAACTTGGCAGGAGGTGCGGTTTGACTTGACCGCCCCCGGGAAGGAGTGCATCGACCCGCAGCAGTGCATCTTCTGATGGAAAAAACAAAATGTTCAGAATGTACCACAAGCAGTCATGGGGGGGGGGGGGGGGAGGGGGTGAAATTGTAACGGTATTGGTGTGTAAATGTGTTATGCTTCTGACATCATTAGTTTCAATGAACCAACAAATGTAAAATGTTCTTTATGTTCTTTATTATTAGGCATTATATTTTTGTTTGTAACTTTAAAAAAAAAAAATTCTGGTAGAAAATTGTATTAACAAATTAGGCCTAAATGATTAAATTAAAATGAAAATAGATCACTACTTTTGTCTTTGACCTGCCTTACAACTATTACACGTAAGCAGCATTGGGGCCAAGAAGCTTTCATTAAACTTTTATTATACCATTTTTGTATTTGCAAAGATTATTTTTGTTTTGGTTTAACTAGCTGGCATTACAGCACCAATCCCAACTTACCACGAACCCGGTGCTGGTTCCGTTGAAGCACTTCATCCTGCATAGGAATGACACTTTGCCTGCATTACTGGTACCCAGCTCTTCTATCCCACACCGGACGCCATAAGCCGTCTCCATCTAATAAACACAGTAATGATTATATAAACAATGAGGCAGAATCGTTAGGCATATATATATTACATGCAAAATGCCAAACAAACTCATCGTTATTTGAAGAAATTATTTTCATAATGAAATATATTCATTTGAAAAACAAAATCTGCACTTTAACCCTAACTCCCTCACCATTGTTAATGAACAATACAATCCTCCAACTTCCTTTGTTGTGTAGGGAGTTAGGGTTAACCTTCCTCTTAGCGCCAACAAGAATCCATTTACAATTTCTATCAAAACTCATTGTAAACTCATACACTATAAAGTATAAAGAAAAGGAATTGGTTTCTTATAGCTCAATGTTTTAACTGTCTATGTAGGATGGTTAGTTAATTTAATTACCTAATTAATTAATACAATATAAAACGCATAACAGCCGTTTCTAACTACAGAACAACCATCAAAAATTAACTTTGTGTGTTTACCGCAATTTTTAGCTCTCAATTCTCATTTCTAACCCTAACCCTCCCAAATACCCCAAAATCAATATAATTTTGCACACACTCTAGGGAGACAGGGTTTTAATACATTCCAATTATTCAATTCAAATAAGGTTGTTTCACGTTCCGCGGCCATCTTGGATTCAGCGCAAAAAGGGGTACGCAACTTACCCGGATGATAGCGTGTTTATATGGGTGATCCCCTCTACAACATGTAGTAGGCCTACAGAGGGCGCTCTACTGAGCATGCGCAATTGGAACGTGAAACAACCTTATGGATACTGAGTTTGGAGAGTGTGATGGTATTCATTATAAGCACCGACCTGCACCCGCGACTGGCAGCCGGGAGACACCAGCGTCTGTTCCAGCGCTGTCTTGAGTTCATGATGGTCGTCGGGATGGACAATGCCGTACAGGCAGCGATGCACAAGATCTACCTGGTGGAAACCAAGGTGGGCGGAGATGTTCTCTGTGGAGTAGAGGATCGTCCCATCGGAGGTGACTACCAGGATAAATCCATCCAGAGCCTAAGGCAAGCGAAGAGACCATTTCATTAGCCTTATAACAAATACCATTTGAGTGAATTTGCAAAATAGATACAAAGCACTGTGCTGTGGGAAGGAAAAGAGAGCATTGTGCCCCATTTTTCTCAATTCGTGTTGATGCTCAAGCAGTAACGAGTACTTGTTATTTGCGAGGCTTATGTCATGAGAAAAAAAAGATACATTTAAGTTACATGTAATACACCTTTTATAAGTGCGCATTTTTTAATTTATTTTTTAGATAAACAATGTGATGCCCGATGCTGGCCGGTTCACAATTAACCATGGCAACGCACGCACGTACATTTTCGTATTCGTAAAGCCCACACGCATTTTCATTCTAGCCGAGATTTCTTCACATTTTATGGCACAATTGTTGTTGCTACTGCTAGTTATCCACTGGATGTAATAACATTCTTGATAATTGTGAACCCAGGACACGAGCATTAATAACCGCGAACAAGTTTGGGGTCTATAAATAATTTCACTCAGCGTGCACTGGCTGGGCGCAGACATCTTAACAGTGCGCCCTCAAGAGTTAAAATTGTGTAAATGCGGAAGAGAACTTGAATCGTTTGCGCGTGTTGACCTGACCTCTGGACCTAAACGATCGTGTATACATATCATCACATCATCAGACATCAGTGCCTATTTAGTATACAGCTCCGTGACATGTTGTTTGTGTGTATTTCCTGGAATTGAAGTTGACAAACTTGCGCGAGTTTCACACGTAAAGTACATGTATGTACGTCCCGGTAGCGCACTTAAAGTTACAGTTTACACTCGCTAAATTCAAACTAGACAAATGAACTGTACGTAGTCCTACCTTTTTCCTAGCAGTAGCATAAGGCCTATGCATAACTTTTAAATTGGCGAAGTGGCAGTTACAACAAATTCACAACCATGGTTTGCAAACGAAATATTTGATTGTGCACTCCTCGAATATTAGTTACCACAACAATTCGGACTGAAGCTGCGTGATCATTAACAAGCTAAGTGATTCACAATGGTGTATGCATTCATCATCCACACTCTAAGTCTGAATCCAGTAGAAGCCAGTGTCTGTCGTGTGCTTTATGCCTGTACATTTGGCACTGAAGAGAGCCTGGATGACGCCAACGAGCCACCCACAATCAGCGATCAGTCCAACTTGGAGATAGATGCCAGAACGTTCAAGAAAGAACAGCTCTCTCTGGTGGCACGAAGGGTCCAGTCTGAGCACGTGTTTCGAAAGTCGGTGGTTTCCAAAGACCAGTTGGAGCAGAGCCCCAGTGCGTACTCTGTCGCAGGACCTGTGGACGACACCAGCCTAGCGGACGCTGGGTTTTTCCGGCTGGCAGCGGGCGACCCGTTCCAAGTCGAGAAGATCGCGGTCTGGCTGGGGCTTGCCAACGTGGGGCTGACCCTGGTCTGCGAGAGGAGCGAGAATCGGCTCTTGGCAGAGAGCGCACTCAAGCTTCTTGCGAAGTACCTCCAGGAACACGTGCAGATGGTCGGCCAGCCCGCGGAGGTGCTGTTGAAGGGGGATCGAGTGGCCATTATTGTGCACCAGTTCCTACCCAGTGGCAGGCTCATCTTTATGAACTATACAGCCATCCGGCAACGAGAGAAAGACATGGAAAACATGCTTCGCGGAAAATGAACAGAACATTTTCTTGCACTCCAATTCCAAATCAGATGGGATATAAATTATGTTAATGTAGATATAAATATAGTTTGGGATTCGGATCGGGAACCACAAATGAGGCTGGTATATGTCTTGCGCCTATATCATGGCTGCATATGTTGTGCTATAGGTGCACAAACCAGTGTGCACCTGTCCACAAAACTCTCTCAAATGTGACAAGAAAGCGCCATTGTTTGCGCATGGAGCCCATACTGCCAACATGACTAGCTTTGAAAAGACTTGTAATTGATCAGCTCATGAGTTTATGCCTAAAACTTAAAGCCCCAATAAACCTGGCCAAGAGTCCAATTTTATAAACAAATGTATACTTGGAGGTTGACACTTTTTTACACATGTTACAAGGGGCATCAGTAAAAAACAATTTCGATATCAGGTGTGGGGTGGGGTGGTCTAACAGGCCTCGCGGCAGACTTTTCTGGCGCCAGAAAATTTTGCAAAAAGGGGTGGGTCTAACTGGATTTTGGAATGAAAAAAAAAAAATTCAACAAAAAAGGTGGGTCAAAACACCTGACTTGAACTACAAAAAAATATTTCACTCCATTTTTCGCCATTTTCAAGCAATTTGTTAAAATTTTCGTGATCAGTGACAGCGTCAGTGATCGAATTTTCAATCGAGAAAAAATAAAAAACTTACGGGCATTCTCAATTTCAAGTCCGTTTTGACTGCTCTCACGGTGTCAGTGTCGGGCGACGATCCTATTCTTAATATGCGGCCGCCGCATTCTGAATGAAGAGCGACAACCGGCGTAATTTACGGGTAATTGTCGAATTTTCCAACTCGGAAACATTGAATCTTTGAAAACGAAAGTGAAGATAATAGTACGCTGGACTCCGAGGAACTGAGGACCGGATGCGGACTGAGACTGGCGCCGGGCGCCGGGGATGATTATCAGTGAATAACTGCTGCAGCAGTTCGCGAAAGTGAACGGACACAGATTCGTCTATATCTGTCTGAACGAGCAGATTTCCATGGTCAAATTCAGAATGATCTCGAAAGTCGTTCCGAAAATTTCGATCTCGTCACGAATTATCTCCTGTCGAATTCCGAAAAATATATCCCGTTAAAGGGGTGGGTCCGAACTTGAGTTGGTGAAATGAAAAAAATATTTCCCGTTAAAGGGGTGGGTCCGAACTCCAGTTAATGAAATGAAAAAAAAATATTCCGTAAAAGGGGTGGGTATGGCATCCGGATATCATTTTCAAAAAAAAATATCCGTAAGGGTGGGTGGGTCAACGCCGAAAATTTCGTTGGAATTTTCTGACCCGATATCGAGAAATTTTCTTCCTGATGCCCCCTGCATGTTAGTAAAAAGTCTGGATTTGCATGTACATGTATCTGCTTAGAGCTGGATGGTACATTGGCCTTGATTTTAAAGTTAACTCATTCATGAAAATGCAATAAAAATGGACTTCGAAAAAGAGTTTAAAAAGTCAAAGCATTTCTTTAGAATATTGATAATATACCATGAATACTTTTAAACCAGCGGGGGTACTTACCACCCCATCTATTTGCTTGTTCAGTATCCATGGCAACACTCTGAACTGGGAGAGGAACAAGTTCCCCTAACCACCACCACCATTGACCCATTACAACTCGACGAATAGCGTTGTGTTTTCCCACCCGAATGGTCTCGATCGACAATGATGTCGCGCGTCTGTACTATTATGTATAAAACAAAACAAAGGCCTAGGTTTTTTCCAACAAATGACATAGACAGAAAGATAGATTTTGCACCCTACAAAAAACCTTGCAGTCGCTAGGGTTTGCCATTTGAAACAGATGTGCCCGAATGTATCTTTTACCATGAAAACTGCTCGTTTTCCCCCGGCCCATAGTACCGTCTGCATGTACACGCAAACGTCCAACCTTCCTCCGAGCTCCGCTATATAGCTATACGCACCCGGACCATGCAGACCTAAATAGCCCACTAGGATACTCAATTAAATTATCGTCCATTGCTAATTTAATCTAGCCCCTCGCCAAGACACACAAGATTTTTTTTCCTTCTGTAGAAACCCAATTCACACGTAATTACTGCGGCCCTAACCTGAAACACACACACATTTGTATAGTTCATTTACCACCTGATTTTTACCAAAAAACATTAAGGGGAGGGAGCAGATCGAGTTCGACAGGCTGCATCTATCTTTGGTTTATTACTTTACTTCACTTTTAGTTGATTTATGTCCGTTCTCCTTTGAAATCGGTTTATTGGTCTGCAATGCATTTATGCTTGTCACTAAATGTGCAAAGCGCCCCCTTGAGGCGTGTTTAGGGGCTTTGTCTGCCTACATTGAAGGATTCACCCATTGAAGACATAGTTATCTTTAACCAGTTCGCGCCGGGATTATTTTAACATCGCCGAGCCGACGGGCAGGATTATTTTTAACGAAACTCGATCCGAGTGAACTGGTTAACTGTTGAACAAAAATCGGAAGACGTCAGCTGAAACAAAAATTGAAAAAGCACAGTCGAGTGTGTTTTACCAACAACTTGGGAAACCGGTTAAGTACAGTTTAGCGAAATGTTCCATGCTTAATAATGAAAAACCATTCGCTTGTCTTCGGCCGTGCCATCATTGCATGTTTGAACCGCCCTCTCGGATCGTTTGACACCTAGCTGGTATAGGCTTACATGTTGTATTCCTCGATCTGTTTTAAGTGCGATCCATCATTTAAAAATTGTTTGGTCATCCAGGAGTTTATCAGAATGTCTGCCTATAGGCTAACACGGTGAAGACCTCCACTGTATGCTCTCTCGTTCAATATTAACCAGGACCGGCGACCAGCTCTATTCGATTACACGTACAACCGGGAGACGAGAGGCGTAGGCCCGGCGTAGATATAGGACAACACTTGGGAACGTTCTGTGATAACGGTCGCAGTCTGTATTAGTTATGCATCCTTTTGACTTCATAATTAGTATCGTACACCGCGCAGTTGTTAGAAACTGTTACCCATCCATTAGTAAAGGACAAAATCAAGGTATATCTGACTAAAGCAAATGCCTCAGTACAGCTAGCAACCCAATGAACGTCGATATCTTTAGGTTTCTAAGTAAAAACACACCGGAAAATTTGGATTTTGTCGTCTTAGTCGGTCCTAAACTCTGGTAATCGAGATCAACCGTTGCAGCGGTACGGTAGTCGCTGACGCTAACAATTAAGTCTTGGAAACGTTGGCAGCCGAACCCCAAACAACTTGAGCATCTCTCGTGCAGTTGTGTCTAAGACTATAATCATGGGGGATACACGTTTCGCATTGGTGCATGTGTAATTTTTGAATGGTGTCTTCCTATAAAAAAAAGTATTATCTATATGAATTATCGCTGCTCAACAAGCAATGAGAGTGAAAACTTGGGCGTAACATAACTCCTTCGTGCTTCAAGTTATGCGGTTTTTGCCGCGCTTTCCGTTTCGGAAAGAATGTAGTGTCCTGACGCCACTTCAGCGGTTGTGTACAAAGTATATTGAGAGTCGAGCGATTTTTTTAAGTACAGTATTTCCCACGTTTCTCAGTCCCAGATTCGTGTCTTTTCAACATTTGTTGCACTGATTGACCTGGCCAACCTACCTCAAGCGCTAGTTGAACCTCGGATCGATCGCAGAAGTCCTTGCAGGCGGCGGTTTCCGTGAGAGGTGTCTCTCTTTTGGCGGGGTGAGACTTATGATGATCCCTGATAGCCGGCGTCTGTTGTCCGGTTACCTCAGCCTTGTCCGGGGTCACGGAGGAAAAACCTGCAACTGTGCCAGAATGAAGGGTAAAAAAAAACTCGCTTCAATTAAATAATGACATACTCGCTTATCTCTAAAGAGCGAATGTTTGATATATTTAACAAATAAAGTTTTCATCGGACATAGGGGATAAGACAGCTATCTGGCCTCAAAGGTTTTAGTCTCTGGAGAGAACAACATTTTGTGGAGTGCCGTGGCCTCGTGGTCTGGAGCCTTGAATTTGTATACCTGTAGGTAAAGCTGCAGGTTGTGGGTTGGAGTCTAACCTGGGACTATGGTACGTGTGCCCTTGGGCAGGGCACGTTGTCACTCGTTGCTTCTCTCCAGCCAGGAGTAAATGACAGTAATGATTATTGTTGTTAAATGCTTTGCGTCGAAATGAAATAATCGAGATGTATACTCTCCAAGGAGCTGAGATAGTTTTAGGAATGTTTCGTGGGCCCAATGATCGTGGTAATAATGTGACATGCTTCGCAATTCAGCTTCACAGCTGCCAAGGAAGATTAGAAGTTATGTTATTATCTTTGAACTTTAAAATACGGACAGACACGTTGGACTCGCACCGGCGACTCACCCCACAGAATGACCTTCACCTTCCCCAACTCCCAAATATCCCAATTAAAATAACTTCCTAGTTTGTTAAAAACTTGCATCGGCATAACATGCAAATGCCAATAAAAAAAATTTGAATCAGAGGACACTAATAAGGCTTCATCGCACAACAACAGATAATAATATAGGCCTATACTTTTTCATCAACAAATTTCCAATTTCCGTTCCTAATTAGTAATTTGCACGGATTTAATAAACCCTCAAAGCAATCAACATAATAACTTATACTATACTCATAGTGCAATGTTTTATTTCATCACGAAAATCATTCTGGTCCCTTGTTTCCCCTCCTATTGACCTGCTAATAATAGTGCATTTTTTTTATATTTCCATTTGACTGAGTGAACGGTATATTTACCTAAGACAGTATTGCATTCTGCGTGTATGTTTGCCATGCGGCCTGGTGTGGGCTATTTGCATATCATGTCGCCAGTTAGTCTAGCCTTTCACAAACGGAATTACTAAGTTACACCAACGTTAATTAATCGTACACGGGACGAGCCTCGCTAATAATACAGTTTCGTAAGAAATGTAAGTGATATTTGGGATACAATTGACGTCTTCCCTATAGGTTTCGTTATCGTGCAACAAGAAATCGCTTCTTCTTCTTTTACGCGAACCGGAATGAAGCTGGGTTTGCACTGTCTTAGTGTTATTTCATCTCAGAGACAAAACTATTTTTTTTTTATTAGGTATGTGCACTTTCAACTAGATGATGTTACTGATGTGGGTGTATCGTTTGCCGTTGAGACAATCGTGAAGACGGGATGTCAAGAAGATATACATTTACACCAGTTTTATCTCGAATGTTCATTGACAGAAAAAACAACAAAGGTATCCCGTCTCAGTGGGTATGTTTTCATTAATCAATTCTAATTTGAAAATGTGTGTAGTGACCTACTAACGTACTTTTTTCATACCATGTTTCTGCGCTAACACAGCAGTATATAGCAGCAATATTCTGCGCTAACCATAAACACATAATCACTAGTTACGGGATGAACGCATCATGTGCAGAAATCAATTCTTCCAAATAGGCACTTGGGGAGACAAATTAGCGTAAGTTTTTAGGTAATAAGGAGACAGTGGCACTTAGGGGGACATTTCAGTCTCTCCCTAAGTGTCTAGCTACCCTAACAAAATATTTGGGAGTTATTTTTGTCCCAGAACGACAGATTTTGGTCTAAATAGCATAAATCTCGAATCTTAGAGAAAAGGGTTAGGGTAAACAAGTTAGGACTGTTTTAAGTTTATGTACATCTCTATGGGAATTGTCTCCCTAAGTGCCTATTTGGAGGTACAACAACATTCCTTGCTATAACCCGTGAAATATGCTCACTTTAGTTTAAGCATGGAATTTTCTGCTAGAGTAAGCAAGGGATTTGTTAATCTTGGCAATACACACAAACATATACATATAATATAAATAATTATGTACACTGTATATTATTCCCAACGATTAAATAACCTTTACAGTTCAAATACATTTCTCAATAAAGCTGTCTTGTCTAACCCTAAAGGGACGTCCTCCCGTGCCCCAACACACCTCAAATAATTTACATTGGTAGAGAAGTCAAAAAAAGGAAAAGGCGCCCGTGAAACATTCCAACGCTGGCCCGATATCGCCGCACGGCGAATCGAGAGCTCAGACGGGGTATCGAAATTAATATCAACGGGGAAGGACGCTCCAGGCAACCCGTTAGATTCACCCGTTCAGCGCCGCTCTCCGCCGCCGATACTATCTCGGGGTTTAATAACACCAGATTAAGAACCAATTGTAATTGAAAAAGGTGACCTATTTTCACACCTTTGTATTCAGAAGGAGGGAAGGAGGGAAGGAGGCGAGGAGGGAGGGGGGGTGGGGGGGGGGGGGGTCATTTAGCTATTTAGCTATTTTTTCTATAGATTTTACAGTTTAAGACACGTCCGGAATGTGACGATTGCAAAATGAGCTCTGAAGATTCTTTAATAAGCATTCGCACTTTACGATGATGAGGTTTTGTTTGTCAATCAAAATTGCATTCTATTTTGTTTCAAATTAGGGCTGCATTACCTTCCAGTTTGATAATTTTTTTCTCCTTTTTTCGCACCACTCGAGACCGGGCTGTCGGTGGGAATTTGGAGGGCCCGGGGTGGGACGAAGAGCGTATAATATGCCATGATATCGCACAGAGTGCAAAGACACGTCAAACTATAAAGAATTCATGAATGTACTCATTACAAGTGACTGCAACACGCACTGTAGACATGTTTGAAATTGGCTCACTAAAAAAACGAAGGTATGTCATTTAGGAGTTCTCCTATTATTGAAACAAATCCCTGCCTGGCTACTGTTGATTACTGAAGCTAAAAAGACCAAACCGAACTTACAGTTGAACCTCTCTGGTGTCGATCAACGTACAAATCCGTACACAAACAATGTATTAAGAACACATGGGGTGTACATGTACTATAAAGTGGTGTACTTTGTCTGAAAAGAATGAGTTCGGGCCATAGTCAAACTGTCTTCCTTTAATTAAAACCGCGTGTGACATCTATGTCTCCTGACACATTGGGGGTTTTTTGACAAGAGTTTATTTTCCGTCCCAAATCCTCATCCCAAATTCCCGCCCGAGGTGGGCAGCTAGGTTTGTCAACAATAGAGTCAGACAAGAATAACTTTGGTATTACAAATCTCATTTCAAATTTGTCACAAATCTCTGCAACTCTTTAATTAGTATACGTCGTCGTGGTACACAGCGGCGTAACCATAGGGTTGAATTTGTAGCGGGCACCCACCATGGGGGTCTACCGATTTTTCAAGGGGGAACTTACTCAAGGGGCCGCTATTCGAATGTAAGTGTACTGTACAACGAACACGTATACGCGCTCGATCATTTTTGTCACGCAGCACGTATACTGTCGAAGCGTAAAATTACGTGAAATGAATGGTAGACAACCTCGTCTCCATGGAGTTGGGCTTTACGCTCTTACCACCTGCTCCCTAACCCTGGAACTGGTTCATTTCCCCCTGTTATTTGCACAGTAAAATAAGTAACGGGGAAAAAATGTACACGTTTTTAAGGGGGTGTCGAGTACGCTTCAGCCGTATCACACCCGGGGCATGTACGGGTCGCAGGTCTAAATATATGCCAATAATGTTACTACATTTTGATGCATTTTGGCTGCAGACTGTTAGCAGTGAAATTGGTCATGACCCAGGTTGCGGACTTGCGGTTGCTGGGCAACTCATCCTTTTCGCGCCAAATTTAGCGTCAGACACTCGCGACAATAGGGCCCAAGAAGGAGACGTTGCTCCATACACTAGCAACCTCCGTACCACTGGTTGTTTCCCAACGAAGACGGGAACCTTTATTGGTCTGGTTCCGGACTGGCGGAAAGAAGCAAGGCGGGCTGCAAGCGATGAAAGTGATAACATTGCCCTAATTGTATCACTTAAATTTCTCGGATTTTCTTAAGTTACAGTGCCAAAGTTACCAAAACTATTAGAATCATCCAGAGCCATTACGATATATTACAGTCCCAGCGCCCTCCACCGTCAGGGATTGGAACCAGCTGCGTTAGGCGAATACAAACATGGGGGAGGGGGGGCAGGCTTGGAAACATTAACAATGATAACCCAGGCTTGCGTATACCAAGACTACAGGGCCGTTTTCCAAACCCCAGCTTTGTCTCCGTCTTTAGCTTCGTTCATGCAGATTGGCAAAGGTGATGGAGCCACTAGGGTAAAGGCTGGTTCATACTTCACGCAAAAGCGAGTGCGAAGCGAATTTCATGACGTCAACAATTGAAGTTTCATTGTGACGTTAACGTTCTCCGTTACCTTAACGAATTCGCTTCGCAGTGACATTCGTGTGTGAAGTATGAACCGGCCTTAACTGGGGTTTGGAAAACGGCCTAGGCTCAAGTCAACGCGCTACTGCGCGTTTAGCCAGTGAACAGTAATCAGTGGTGCCTGCGCGTGTATGACGCAGTCACCTAACGGACCGGATATCGGGCGTCACCGACCAGCATGTCACCGTGCCAAGCTAACATCGTTGGCGGGAGTTCATGGTTGCGGTCCCGCCCGGGCCGCAGTGCATTGTATCCCGTGTTGATCTACCTACTCGACGTGTCGCCACAGAGTCCCGTACAACCTCGTTGACACCTGGCTGACTGGGCTGTTATCCCCCTAAATACCAAACCAACGGCTTTCAAACGTCGTTGTCACTCTTGTAACTCTCAATGGCAGCCATGCAGTATAATTTTAACAAGCTTTCATTTATTTTAAAATCAACGACGTACACATGAATATGTACAGTGCACATAACTATTAGTAGGCCTAACCTTTCATAAAGCGTTGGGTGAAGCTTTCAGTCGAAGTTTGGTGAAGACCCGTGTTTGCAGTTGATAAATAGTCGACATTTAAATTATATTACAACGTGCAAGGGTTCATGCTTTTACCATAATTGAATTGAGCAGATGAGACAATTGTCTGGCACAAGTTGGATGAGTTTGGGGATTTGAATACAACCAGACAAACTAATTAGAAAGTACATTTACTGGAGAAAAATCTTGGCAAAATCTCTTCGAAAATTAATAATTAAGGGGATTTTAGTCATCATGTTACTTCAATGTGTACAAAATGTTACTTGAATGTGTTCAAACTTTGGTGAGTCGGCCACGTGCTATTTACAGTATAAAACGAGCTATTAAGTCCAACATCAACAGACGAATTATTGTCTCGTTAGGACTGACTTATTTGTTCACTACTAATTTTGTTTGATGCATGTGTTTCCAATACACATACATGTACACACATCGTGCCTGTAAATTGTGGTCAGGCGCTCGAAAGACTGCCCGGGCGTATATTGCCCGTGATGATTCCATGGAAACGGGTTGACATAAATGATCAAGGAAGAATGGAGCTTGTTGATAAAGAGGCGTCGGGATTTCGCGCCTAAATTGAGACGTTTAAAAGCCCCCAACATCTTCAAGTGCATCTTCAAGTGACACATCAGTTTGGAACATTTTTCTCCCCATATACCCTATCAGAAGAACCTCATACTTCTAGTTTTATTTTTTACTTCTTCCTTTTCTTGTTTCACGAGAACACGGCACAGTGAATTAAACTAAAGTGCCGTTCGTTAACGGTCTGCTGAAACTCGTCTCGGAATCCGGCAAGTGCCCAATTCTAGATCAAATTGCGCATGCCCAATTAAAGAACTCTCTATACTTGAAGGTTCAAATCGTGCCGAAACTGTATACACAGACACAACTTTTGCTATTTCTAGTAAAAACTCTTTGTCCTGTTTTCTCTTAGCAAACAAACACCTGAACGTTAAAAGCCCAGTTTATTTTATTTTTTTACAGAAACATATTTGCTAGTACATGGCAACAGTGACAAATTTTACTATGAATATCGCAATTTCTATAATAAAGTTGTGAACTCTTTGTTACTTTGTATTCACAAAATGTTCATAACTCTACAGTTCTATAAACGAATAGAATTGTTGCGTGACTGCAAAGATTGCATTAACACAACATTGCCGTGACAGCATTGTTTAAAACGTTATTATTATACATCTTTGATTGAGAGCCTGCGAAAATGTTATATACAAATGCTTGGAAAAGATCGTAAATCTCGAAAAGACTAAATCAGCCTAAACTGTTTAATGCCGATTTGTCTCCGATTATTTTGTACAATCCTTAAAGGTTCTAACCCGAACAGAACGGTGACACATCGTGTACGTTGGTTCTGGTGTCGAACTAAGTTCTAACCAATACATGATAAACGGTTGAGGTAGTAAAACAGCAAGTAAAATATACATTATATTTTGAACTCCTTGAATGGTGGTGCTGCTGAGCAAATGGTGACTTTCTATAGCAACAAGGCTTGCCACGTAGTCAAACTTTGTATTCATGTAGTCAACTTTGTATAAGCAGCAATTTGGTTCTTGGTAACTTGCTAAGTATTTTTCATCTTAGCAGTTTACCAGATCGTGCCCAAGGTTTCACCACATCTGATGGGTAGGGGCGATGCCCTCAATGTGGTTATGACAGGGTGTGTTGCCGAGGGCAACGGACAAAACCCTGGGGTACCACTTATCGCCGAGTTTATCTCGGCCCCAAACCGCCGGTGTTTTTTTTCCTGATCAGGCAGTATGGGGTCAGAAGGGACCTCACCTAGACCCATTGTGGGCTACGGGGGAACAAAAGAGCGGGCATCAGCGCGGAACTATCTTATCTGTGATTATTAAGGGTTTAAACGTCGCTCGACAGGACAGCCACTTGGCCTGGATGATGATTGACAGGCTTGATGGGCATACGTCGATTTGGAGAAGAGGGAGGGGAGAGGTATTGGAGAAACCGGCGCCGGGCCTGGCGCAGCTTCCTAATGGCAAACTTCAGTGTCGATGGCAAAACAAAAGGATCTGGCTCTTTTTAGAGAAAAAAACCCAGTTACTTCAAAACATATTGGCAAAGATAGATGTGTTTTATGCCCCAAATGTCGTCAAACCAAAACGCCTGTATAAAACGAAACGAATCATCGAAACGAATAGTGGAAAAACTCTTTTCGCGAAAGTTCATTTATAGGTCAATTTTGAAAACCACACATCGGACGTTCAACTTTTAATGCAATTAAACAACCACAAACGAAAGAGCTGTCATTTGGATTCCGATTCCATTTATTCTTTAATATTTTGTGGTATAATATAATAAAATGTTACTGGTGGAATAAACGTATAAAGACAATTTATACAAAATACATTTTTCGTTTGGCAGAGTTGAAAAACTCAATTTCTAAAACTCCGTGCTCGCATTATGCGCGGTATACATTGTGGAGGGCTCATGTTTAAACTTGCTTGATTTGTGTATACAGCTAATAAACAGAGTTGCGCTGTTTGCCATAACTCGATTGTATTTATTTTAATCGCATCCGTGTGAATTTATAGCGTTCATTTTGGAAGAAGGTCAATTTTGTGTATTGTCTTGATGTGTATAAAATGCTAAATCGAGATGGTTTTGGTGATCAGAAAAGATCGCCTCTTCGCAAGCGGCAAAATCATAACAAACCCGAGAAAAAATACAGTTGCATTAAATAAATCAGCTCTGCGGGGTCTTAAATTCGATCAATAGTTATTTCCATTTTGTTTCCTTCCTCGGAGGAAAGGCCACCTGTACAAGCAGAACAGTACAACGACCAAGTCTGCAAACACAGCAGCTCTGTGAGTATATACAGACGCCGGGATAGTGCGCTGCCTGGCCCCGCGACTTCTACGGCAACAGCGCGGTGTTTCTCGCAAAATTGTCGCACTTTATATCGCACATTGGCCTGCGTGGTCGCGGCATATACATGAACATGTACGTGCGAGATGGGTAAACGCATCGTTATATTAGTTAATATCCAAAGTGTGATTATTGTTTCTATTAATACAGGCATGTTTGTGTTGACCAGACGGTATGTCCACAGTGAGTCTGCGCAGGTTGTCAATTTACTGAGTGAGGGACAGTGACAGGCAATGGGCACGGCGTGGTATACGAGCAGAGAGATAGCGCCATATCGCGCCGGCGCAATGCCCTGGCCCAAGCACTTGGCCATCCAGGATGGTTGGTCGAGAGGTGCTGGGGGAAAGAAGCTACTTTTTTTCGCTGCTTTGTTTGAAGAAAAGAAGGTTTCAGTTGAAAGGTTTAAAGAGGGAATAGCTGTTCAAACGATCGATGTCGACGGTGATGTTGCCACGAACGATAGGTAGTAGGGCGGAACAGCACGTATAGAAAGTGACGCTCCGATACAAATACAAGGCGTCTGCTGTGATTAAACTAAATAGAAACATCCGTGCGAACTCAGGATTTGGGTCGCGAGTTAAACTAAAGCAATCTGGGATTTAGGAGCAATAACAACAATTCCAACTTGAACTCGGGCTGGCTTAGAATTTCTTTGCCGTACCATCAAATTTAGACTAAGCTTTGTGGTTAAAAGCATTGAATAGTTGGTATAAAGTTTGGACGCCCTTGTAACAATCTGGGAACAACGGAACAGCACAGCCACAGTCACAATGCCCGACTTACTTGGCTATGGTTTAAAATTACACACGAGTCTACGGTAGCGGCTACAACTACTTCAGACTCATGCATGTAATATCAAACCGCAGCCAAGTATTTCGGACACGGCCTAACATTCGCATATTATCGAGCAACAACAGACTGGTAACCCTTTTGTAACTAATTGAACAATGCTAAATTAGGGTTTAGACCTATAGGACACTAGATAATACTTTGGCCGGGATTTTATAATTTATGGCCTAGAAACTTGCCATATCACTAGTTACCTTTTTGGCACTTTTAGGATTTGACAAACATGAACCCTTGCCCGTTGTAATTTGGCTAACAAGACAGTGTTATTACACGGATGATTGTTGTGGCATAATCTGCGTCAAACAATTCACACACAACAACCTGACGCTATATGGTCATGTAATGTTTCAGAAACATAAGCTTCAACCTAACCGCGGACCCACTCTATATCAAAATAGTTAATAGCAATTAGTGCAAAACGTATCCATTAGTAAATAGAGTGTTTTTGTTGTGATCATCATGAAGCTGTGAATGCTGCTCTCTTCAGAATGACCCCTCTGTGCTACAGTTGCCTGGGCAGAAACAGAGTACATGATATACGGACCTCCCCCCAACAAAATACCGGCGTAGCTAGCTATCCGTCGGTCGCGGTGCTTGAGCAATTCGGAGGGAGAAGAGAAGGGGCGACCAACTGTGATTCTTCCCACACCCAAGTCCCTACTCCACGGTGGTACGATCTACCCCGCATGTGCTTGTTCCCATAACTCGACCCCCTTAATAACGGGATGGTAATCATGATAGTACTTTGTCCTTGGGCTAACAATATAAACTGGCAAAAGCGGTGAAAAGCGTTGGTATCGCTTCAATGACCATTGCCTTTAGGAAAAATTCAAAAACAGAGTGTAGGCCTATAAGTCTTTGTCGCTAAACGAGGGTTTAATATACAGAAAATGATTGATATCGCTAATAAGATTTTGCAGGTACGCACAATGCTAGAAATAATCATTCATCTCTCGAGGCAACGGAGAGATCATATTAAGTCAGACCATTCTAAAAAAAAAGGACGAAATTTCTCATATAAACTATATTATTTCATAGCTATCAATAAATGAGACATAACCCTATGAAGCCTTACTAGTATTGTCCGTTCATTTTGATTCGATTCCATTGAATGAAGAATGACGGTGACACAAATTGAATAAATCCATTTCGAGCCATTGTTGTTACAATTTTAGCCTGGGTATCTGGTATTTATATGATGTAAATCTCAAGCTTTGGGTAGCTGTCTTATTTTGTCTGAGGTCTTTTTTTGTGGCTCGTAATGCTGTTTCTATATATAATGACGTGATAGTCAACATTGTCTGAAGTTCAATATGGCGGATAAAAATGCGAACATGTTATAGCACAGTTTAAAACTCTGAAAGCCTTATTTTACGCTTCTATAAATATACAACTTTCCTTCGACTAAGTTGTAATCCAACAATCGATAACCCAGAAGTGTGTTGGACCACAGGATACACCGGATAGCAATAGCTGCAACTGCACAGCGCGTAACACCGAGTGTGGCTACCGGACCAGGGCGACTGGTGGTCTCGAGTACCGTGGTTCACACGCTACTATAGTTGAATGGGCGGGGTATTATTTATTTACGTAGCATCAAATACTTGTTTGTGTATCTCTTTCTGGAAAAAAATGCATCCCCATTGATAAAACTGACCTTTTCTGTACAAATTTGCCTAATTCCCAAAGCTCCAAGTATACTGTGATAATTTCCCATTAAGAATCCCTTTTGCGATACTTACTAAACAAAAAAAATCATTTTTTGTAAATTATACGTAGACATCTTTAAAAAAAATACATTGTCAAATAGGCCTACATTTCAGTATATCAGCCCTTGCCCAGTCTGACTATAATTATACGCGTATTGCCAGCAGTTACGTGCACAAGTCTGACAGAGGGCTCCCTCAATCGGTCACACTTATTCAAATAACATATCCTTGCCTAAATCATTGATGAAACAAGAACAAAAACACTAATGTCAGCGCTCGTTCCAGGCATGTCCGGCCTTCTGAAATCAAACAAACTTCCAGTATCCTGTTATTGAAAGGTTTTTTTGGGCCAACATGTTGCTAAAAAAACGCTGAAAACTTTTAACTGTGGTACCGCGATATACCATCCATCACAATGGGGGAGTTTGTCTACAGAGCATGCCGCTATCCATCACAATGCGTTCCAACAAGCCGAAGCCTTTGCTTCCGGATTGATTTAATTGGCCTAATAATTCGCGCCATTCTGGAGTGTTTCGTGTTCGGTGAGCACTTTGGGGTGCCACCTCCTTGTTTATTTCATTTTGACCGAGGAGGCCCTCTCGAGACCGTCCCCACTCGAGTTGCGCACGCCGGGTTTTTATTTTAGCCCCGTCATTGGCGTGTTGGCGTGCGCGAGCGCAAACCAGGGGCCAAATGACTGATCTCCGAGCAAACATGGCCGACCCACACCCCTCTCTAAAGGGTGATGTATCGTTCATTCGCTGACCGTCTGACTGCTACCTTCACCTTCACTATACCGTAATTGGCTCTCTCAAGACTCCAGTACGGGACGAGCTATACTTCAAGGAACAAGGGGAAGAAAAAAGGTGTCGCGATTTGGTATTATCGTGTCATGATTGCCAAAGTTTTCCTACACGAGCGCTGCCAAAACGGAAGGCCGTCTTCTCCAACGCGACTGTCAGATTTAATAAGACAGAATGGAGTATGTCCATAAAACACTTCTATCTTGTATTTCTATCGTGTGGGGCATCTATCACGCACGGTGACGGAAATTCGGACCGCGGAACCTAGTTTAGAAACTGTGTCAAGGAAAGATCGATTTCTTTGTCTGAGGATCTTGCAACTGTTTTCTCTTATGGCTTCGTTTGGCATACATCGCACAATAATGAGATCAATGCATTTCAGAAGACCCAAATAATTATACTGCCTGAGATTACAATACGAATGCTCTAGGTGTACTTTCATAGTTGTCTAATAGATGGACAATTTTGGGGCCAATTTCCTGGAGCTTCTAAGAACCAAACTTTGTTTAGAATGAACATTCTTCCTTGACGAAAAACAGGGTTAAAAACCAAAATATTCAGGTGATCGTTTGTGCCTGGTTGGTATTCAGGTGGGTGATATTCTGAAATTTCAGCTGGTAACCTGTTTTTCCTAAGCAAGACTTTTTGTGCTAAGCAAAATGTTTGTGCTTAGCAGCTTCATGTATTATCCCCTGTTAAAGCTTCAACAGAAAAGGGGTTTGCCGTTCAAAACAATTAGGTAATTAAGTGTTCTGCAAATTAGATGTTGTGTAATACATTTTTAGTAAACTAATTTTTCTACTCCACAGACGGGTATCCATAAACGTGAAAAATGCGAACTTTCATATACGAAGCCGAAAGTCATTATAAACAAACATAAGGGAATTATCATAACGACGACAAATAGCCCTTTATTATTAAATATCTCTATATTATTCATAAATAATATGAAGTAGGAACAGCACAAGCGAGATTTATCCAACATAACAAGTTTTTAGTGCAATTCCAAATACTGTTATAACTGATACATAATATTTGTATAGCTACACTATACAAATTGGCTAAATCACTTAATCCTTGACTTAAATTACTATAAAACAAAATCACATTATGGTGATATATAATGGGTCGAAATATTTAGGAAAAATTGTCCTTGGTAATCATTAAAATAACTTTGGCTTATTTGTGTGTGCGCGGTATTATATAATTACAAGCCATCTCCCCAAAGCTAATGGGTTTAGTACAGGGGGATTCAGTACTCTTGTTGTTGGCGGCTCATTAAGTATACGGGCATAATTACGATCGGAGCGTGAAAACATGGACACCGACCGGGAAATCATCGGGTCGGCCCCGTCTGAATGGACAGTTGCCTGTTGGACTTCATGGTTTATGGGCATGGTCAAGGGAAAGAGTCCAATGCGAGAAATCAAATCCGTTAATCCGTCAATAAATATTATGACTGTTGTATAATCCTGTGTAACTGGTTTGTGTCTTATTCTGTTATTACACGCGCTTTTTACTTTTTAGTAATACATAGTTTTGGAACATTATTGTTCGAGAAACAGAAACTCGTCAAGAAAGTTTCAGATGTTTGTTTGTTTTAATCTAAGATGCATAATCGATAATGATTGGTCCTTTTTTAATAATGTTGCATGGTGTTTATTGCTTTTGAAATCAGTGAAAGAAACCATTATACTATCTGGTTACTTGTTAGTAGCTTACGCTATGTCTTGCTTTTATGTTATACCATAATCGATGTATACTATTATAATAATCGATAATACTACGAGCATAGTATCGTTAGACAGCGATACTACGGCTCAGTTGTTGGTGTCGAAGCTGCCGCTGTAGTTTTGACACAAACGATTGAACGATCGATACTCAAACAAGTGTTATAATGTGGTTGTTATTTTGCTCAAAAATAACCAGAATTCCCAAACTTAGCAACAACTATGGGTACTATAGATTCATACCAATTGTGTGTGAAGTATACATGTATTGTCAAACCATTTGTTTTTGTACCTAGCTTCTTTGAATATGAGTGCGTCACTGCAGAATATACTTTGCCGATTTGTAACCAGTTTTGATTATAGCATGTCAAAAAATAAAATAAACAGAAAATGTATATATTTTGACGCGTTCTCCCTCACATTATAACCGTCATACCCACAACAAATCTCTGGGGGGAAAAAACCGATAATCTTTGCCGGTGTAGGGCCCTACTGTCGCATTTTCTGTTTTGTATGATTCAAATGTACTATTTTGCTGATTGGGTTCTAAAATGTTCCTCATTTACGGGCATTACATACCATCATCATTCTCAATTTCTTTGTATATTACCCTCTCTCCTTTCCCCCTTTTGACTCCACAGTGTGATTCCGCCTCTTTCTCTTCTCTTCCCTTCGCGCTCTCCTCGCCTGGCCCAGGTCCAGTCGAAGGAAGGCGTTTAATGAGCTGACGCGAGCGACATCTTTAGCAATCAGGAACCGTAAGATCTTAAAAGCCCTCATTTCCTGGTGGGCCCTCGCCTTGTCTTCCACGGCTAATGTGTCGTGGAATCGCTAATGCAGGTGGAAGCTGAGCGCCGGGCCGCTAACGGAGCGAACCCGGGATGGGAAGTGACAGGCCCCGGCCGTGCTTGCATCCGTACGGTGCGGGCGAGATTATAAGACCTCGGTTGTGTGCCGGGACTACGGAACAACATCACAGATCGTTAGGGGTTCCGTAGTGCGGGAACTCCAGCGACACAGCACGCGGTTTATGTACAGCGAATAGCTAGCTGAGAGAGATGGTGTAAAAAAAACTAAAAAAAAAACAGACACGCAAAAAAAAAAGTGGAAGGAGACAACTTGCGGGGAGAAAATTGATCACCGCTTTGCAGTATTCGCCCGTCCATTACATGTATTTATCCATAATCACATTTCCTTTAAGAGGTTGTGGGGAGCATTTCTGCCTTGATCAGCTCTGACTACGGAGAGAGAGAGATCGGTGCTGTGGCGCAAAATAAAATGACCCTTGATGAATCAACGGGAATGGCGATGATTGCCGACTCGGTCGAGACGACTGGAATAGCGGCAACATATTTAGCATGCGCGCAAGCCGGGTCAGGGTTTTTGTATAGGATATATTGTTTCTATTATGTATGTATTCTGTTGCCATAATGCTGCCGCTACGCAAACAACGTCACACTTGCCAACTCGTTTAGTCTCCATCAGTATATTGTACTCGTAAACAAACAAACAAACAAACTACGTGTTCCTTAATATGAACCAAACTCGAGCCCATACCCCGTGTACAACAACCATCCTGCCACTATCATAGTATAATCATAATAAAGGATTTTGCAGTTATTAACAAGAGTCAACAACATTTTGTTTCAAAAGCGTGACAAGATGACACTGTCATTTCTTTGTACTTTTGTTTGAGTATTTTTTAACCTGAGGTCTTTATAATTAAACACACAATGCAAATAATGGGCTTTATTAACGAGTCGGCCATATTTAATTGAAAGTGAGGTAGCATCTTCATTTTGGGAAATTGGGGATAGAAATCCCCTCAAGTTAATTGCACATTTAAACCAGTCTTCTTCTCTGATGAATAATACAAAATTGTGATAAAACATACCTTAATGTTTTAAGCCACATAAAAACAAAATTGAAAGTGAGGCTAGAATGCAAAAAAAAATAGTCTGGCACCATCGCATTCAACAGTTCACAATTTATAAAATACATTCAGGGTATTATTATTGTTTCAGACAGAGGAGAAACTATAGGTTAAAATGGTAAAGGTTTTGCAAAGGAAAATTGCCCCTAAAATAGTTTTGTTCTTGTGATTTATACAAACAAAAAACTGAGTTGGTACGACAACAAAAGTTCCTTTAGCGTCAGTTCCATCCATTTAAGCGTTCTTCTTTAAAAACAAGAACCTAAACTTGAACACTCTTTCGTAATTCTGAGACTTAATTTTTTTTTAAAGTGGGTCAAGCAATCATCATGCAGGAGCATTTTGTGGCAGTATTTGCTGCCGTTTTGAATACATGCACATAACATGCCAGTGAATTTCCTGCAGCTCGCTAAATGGAGTCGGGAATTCGGCTCTTATCTCAGGAAAAGGGGGAAATATCGTAATGTTGTCGGGAATTAGACGGTAGGCTCTAAGGTCACGTAGTGAGCGGGCTTTTAGCGCGTTAATGTTTCCCGCTCGACATCGCCACTATACGCGGCGGCAGTGTATCAAAGCGAGAGAAAAAAAGCCCCAGGGTATGAGGTTCTACTCTGGACGGACGAAACCTACCGATCCATCGCGCGAGCGGTTAGAAGGACCTTCGAAACTGTTTTCTAGGTTGTCGATTGTTCACTAATATTCCATTGGCGAATCGCCCTTTATGCCATCTCTTTTATTTAATTTGATTCCCATAAATACTAAACTTTTAACTTTCGATTCGGGGAAAAAACTCTTACCGCCTAACTACTCAATTACCCCAAAACAGGCAATTTTGTTCATAGTACTAGTAGCGAACAAGTAAAACCTTAAAATGCCTGGATGCGTATGCGCAATGATATAACAAATGGAACACTATAGAAATCACAGAATATCACTGTGGGATGTTCCATAATAAACCGCAGGTGAATTCTTTTTTCTTTTCTTGCATCAATTTTCTTTCTCTTGAACTGGACACCAAAAGCCACAGAATACGACACGGTCGGGCACTATATTCAAATTCCATGTATTATGTACTAGCCTATATAGTGAACCCCACGTGATAGTTTTCAGCCAACCAGGATAAAGAACCAGCAAGAGGTGTGTTATAATCCTTGTAGACAAACTGAGGCCATTAAAATAGTTAATAAAAATGGACAAGTCTTTTTTTCTGGATATGTCAGGAGGTGTTTGAAACTTACTAGACAAGGCCACCCAGCTTTACCTTACATACGCACTGTGGACATTCCTTTGTATTCGTGTAGTTAACAAACTTTGACTAAATACAAATTTTTCTCGCTTCCCCAAAACAAATTTACCCTCAAATTAGGATTATGGGCCTCTCAGCTGTCCCTTCTATCTTTTCTATATATAACCCTAACCCGTTTTTCCTCTAGCGCTCTTTTTCGGAAACTGAAAAACGGATTGTGGACGTGTGCAAGTCCACACACCGTAACCTCTTCCCGCATCGTGTGGACCTATATTGTTCGGAGGTCCACAGTGCGTATGCAAGACTAACTCACCTATACACTCTGAAAAACTTCCAGGTCAAATCGAACCTAAATCTGAATCTATATGCTTTTCCCATTTTCGGCTCAAAGATGACACCTTTTAAATGTCAATTTGCACTGTTTTATTGTTGTCTCCAAATCAGCTGGAAGCAGTAGGCCTACTAAAAGTAAATAGAATAAAACTTTTCTTATAAACTCGATGTTTATTTAAATCTGTTTCGGGGAAAATGAACAGTTTGGACACGAATGTCACGTCATGTTGAAATAACATTGGCTCGAATACAAGGCGTTTGACGTGATTAATAAAGGACAGGGTTAAGTCGGTGCCATTAAAGCAGGCATATTTCTGTGTAAAGAAAATGACACCTGTGGGTTGATGTGGTTGTGTGGATGAATTGTGGATGGATTAATATAAAAACGATTAGTATTTTGGTTTTGACTGTCAACAGGCTAGCGAGAGAAAACCCGCCCGGTGTTGTTATTTCTGCCACTTTAGGCGGCCTCGGAATTGCAGAGACTCCGTTGAAATTGTTTGTGCGTCCTTGATTCTGTGTTATCCGTACCATTTTTGTTTGGTTTGACTCTTGGCCTTTTGTGTTGTCTTGAGTAGTGCGAAAGGAACAACAATAAAAACCTGTGCCGGAGTGTTTTGACGAGCGGGAGATCGCTTCCTGGTCTATACCGTCCGGTGCCGTCATTTCGCCCGTGCTTTCATTCTGCCCGCGTCCGGTACTTTGGTGGTTCGACCGAGCACGGCCCGCCGTGCCTGAATTTAAAGCAAGCGCGAGCCTTTCATCCGTATACCGTCTTTATGCTTGATTGGCCCCGCTCTTCTGAAGACGGAGGGGGTACCTTCAGCCTCGATAAACGAACAAAACATAGAATCGATGACAAGAAATTACAAAATACTGGATCTTTTCTATTTTATGTTACCGCGCCGCGAAACCGCAACTCAAACTTTTAAAAAAAGGAGAAACAAGGAAGCCGTTTTAGGAGCCACGCGCACCAAATAAATTAAAATTCATTTGCATTATTAGTTTTTATATATACGGTCCCAGACAAATTTCAATTAAAGCCGCCAAAACAATTTTGGTTGCGTCCAACGATCTGACTTTGCACAGGCGATTTGCCAGTCTCACCCTCACTATTGATTTTTCTTTTTGAGGGACAGTATGCTAAGCTACCGAAGAGCTTCCTAGCGGGAGACTCAAGCTATAGATGGTCGGGCTTTAGAACACGGCAGTCCGGCTTCACACAAAAGTAGACAATTTCAAACACGAACATGCATGATCAAAAATCGAGTTCCTTTGGCTAGCATCACGCAAAGAATAAGACACGCATCTCTCCCTTTTTTTCTTTCTCGTTTGACTGGAACCGATTGCCTTTTAATTGGCGACGTCACCAAAGATGAGAGGGGGGTCGTCTAGCGTATAATATGGAGACGAATTCTCAAGGCCATCAGTTGCTCTATCGTGATCTAGTGAGCTCAACCTACCCCACCTCCTCGTATTTTCAATAAACCTGGTTAATTGACCGTCATTAATGGCACCATTATAATCCCTAATACAACCTCCACGATTTTATTGGATTTCGTGCAGTAAATACTCGGGGAGGAAGGTCTGCTCCTTTGTGCTTTTATAAGGACCGTATACCTTCCAATCAAAAAGTCACTAACTTGGGGAAAAAAATTGTGAATTAAAAATCATATTTAAAAAAAATGAAAAATCGTTAAAATCGTGTGAGATTTTTTAAAAGGTATCTCTTCAATGTTCGGCCAAGGCTTTTCGTCGGTAACTGTGTATTGTTCACCCCCAAAAGTTACTGCGGCTACCTGGACGACAAACAGCAGCCAATAGCAGCCTTTTTCTACAATTGAGCTATCAAGAGTCATTCGAAAGACAACCAATCACATTTGTTCTTTTATAGAGAAGCATACTATCGTGTCCTTCATTTATACACTGCTCATTAATGTCAATTTCAGTGAATCACGTTTATTTCAAGTTCATTCTTAATTTGTCTTTCTCATGTATATACTTTTCTTTTCAAATCAGCACTTGATGAGAATAACTTTACTTAAATTAAGTGTATTTTTCTACGTAAATAATAACATTACAAGCGGATAAATTGGAAGAAAGCATTAAATGACGATTCAAGAAAACAGTTTTGACTTGAATACAGTGATATTGGAACTGCCGATGCTCAGAACATCCAGAACGCCCAAAGTGATGTCTTGTATTAATTTGGAACCGGATACTTATTTGATGTTTAGGGCCTAAATCTTCCACATTAGGGTCTTATCATTAAAGCCGATTATAGTATATCCGATCATGGCACCAGACAGAAGTCAAAAGGTAAATTGATGAAAAGTCATTATTAGTGGATTTGACAGTATATAACTCTCAGGTATTTGAACATATCCGGAAGTCATCACGCCATTCACAAGCCCAAAAGGTCACGACGAACTTACCACCAAATCTACCGCCATAGTTAGAGGTCATAGGACATGACGTCATAGTTAAAGGTCATAGGACATGACGTCATAGGTCACATGTCATTTTTGTCAATCGTCGATATTGTTACATAAGTTGCAGGCCAGTATAAATAGGCCCGTTGTCAATTAGGAATCAACCGACTAATGTACAAAATAATGTAGTATAAATCTGGTTTTTGTTGCGCACGCCATAATGACAAAAATATAAATCTGCTCCGGGGGCGGGTCACAGTGCACTACACGCAGTACTGGTCTAGTAATGTGGTTAATAACCATTATCCAATTAATTATGCAGTGTCTGACAGGGTCCCTGTGTGTATTATCTGCTAGCCCGCGGGGAGTGAAGGGGGGGGGGGGGGGGGGGGGGGGTGCACAACGCGGTTTATTAGAGAGCTGTGACTGGACGAACGTCGTTACTCATCATGGCGCGGGCCAAGCGCGTGTCGACGCAAGTTAATTGGTCAATTGTGCCGGCATGTAAAGTTCGGGTGAACAAAAAGACAAGTTGACGGCTTAATCTTGGCGCCTTAGCACCAATTTGTGTTCAATCTTTCTTCTCCTTTTGCCTCCCTTTCTCCTCAACAGGTTGACAAGTTCACGGGTGTATGGAAGTTTGAGTTATTTTTATCGAGTCGGCATTTGCCATATACTATGCCGACATAGAATATATTCATGCGTGGTAGTTGACTCACTGCTGAATTCTCGCAAGCTGTAAGATCATCCCGAGATAATCTAGGTCTATCGCGAGATATATCGCGTCTAACTCACTCGAATTCTTCACGGTATAGCCATAAACTTGGCGGATCTTATAGTGGCGGATCTTAGGGGCCAGTAGGAGGTCGGGGGTTGCAACCCCCTTCGTTTCAGCCATGGATTAATTTTATGATACCACCAAAATGGGCACAAAAATATTGACTCAAATTCCTAAAATTAGTTTCAATTTTCCTTAGAATCCAGACTAAAGCATTCTAGATTTCAAATCCGTCCGAAAGATTTCCTAAGACCCACACCCCCTCGTCCCCCCCCCCCCCCTGTTTGCTCAAAGCTAGAGCTGCGCCGTATAGCCTATATATAAGCATAAAGCTCTATAATCGATGAGTATTATTCGAGGGGGCATTTTCCTATTTCTTGCACATCCAAATCGCTGAACCCCACACTCCGAATAAAAAAAGCGAGGGGGGGGGGGGGGGGGGGGTTGGACCTTTCTGTTTCCATAAAGCCTGGCAGGTCTTGCAAATGGAAGCTATAATTTATAAGAGCCATGCGTTTTTGCATGAATCGTAGTGAATAAGTTGGGAATGTGATGTTTACTTAAGGTTCCGCGAGCAAATCATCAAATCACCACACGACAAACAAAAACCTGTTGGTGCAAACAATTAGACTCGCCCAATAGAACCAAACTCTGTCTCGTCAACGGACAATAACACACAACACGGACGGGACCGAAAAGTGTCTGCGGTTGCACTGTTCCGACACCTATTAGTATTAAATGTATAAACAAATAGCGACAAATTATCGAATAAGGAGCGCACGATTTTCAACCCTAACGTTTTACGTGTCCAAATATTGTGGCGGGGGGGGGGGGGGGAGTGGGAGGGGGCACGGGCAAAGGACGACGCCGCCAAATAGTTGCCTCTCACCAGGCCGAAAAAAGGCGGGAAGATTATGAACGAGCAGACGGACATGACCGTACAACTTGAACTTGAACATTTTGTCATGCAATGATGTGATTGCGCCGATTTGACTGGCAAGATTGTTGGTGCGTGCACTCTTAAAAACGCGGGTTTCTGTTGAAAAACATTAACACTTAGCAGGGTACTATGAATAAGGCAGTCGCAGTAAGCTCACTCTATAAATTATGTCCTGTGTTATTTACCGAATTAATCCAAATAATTTCTTAAAATATGATCGTATTTTGTACCTTTCAGATGAACCATCTTGTCTTATACGCCGCAAAAACTCAGAACTGTGTACCTATATAACAACTAGCCAAACTCAAGTTATACTACATGTACAATGACATATTTTCGCAAGGCAGATCTTCAACAACAAGATTATAGTGTCTGCCAGTGCAGTCACCTATAACAAGGGAATTGAAAAGTTGTTTAAGTCTGTTAATTTTGTCGATGTCTGTTTCAATCAACCCGTCAATTAGAATCACTGCACAAATCGATTTGGTTCCGGAGTGGAATGAGAGCGCATATGCAGGCCAAAACAATCGAAGGAGTTTTAACTTCATAGGACTATAGAGCAGATAAATCTGGGACTTTTAGCGACTTTGTGTGCAGGGTACGGTTGAAGGTTTGCACACTGTGACAAAGGTTGTTACACGTATAGTTGAGGGTTAATTAACAGACACACAACTAATAATTGTGAGAACCACGAAGGCAGAAAATCTGTTGCGATTCTGACGAATATAAAATGTCAAAACGACATTAACATGTTGATTTCCTCTTTGTCTGAGTCGGTTTGCTTGTATACATTATACTTTGAAAAAAAAAAATAGCCCTCAAAACCGTTTGGTTCAAATACAATCAATATCAAGTAAAAGAAATATTAAAACCTCAACAAACATCCAGACAAATATTTGTGGTTATAAAGTATTTCCAAGTATTAGATCTTGATAAAATGTTAAATTTAATTTCAAACATCTGACTTAAAGACTCTTTCGTTGTCCACCGAACTTCTCGACGGTTGTAAAGTCACAAGTCAGTCACTGATGTCAAGTCAAACAAACATAATAAGACCAGCTTAAAAAAATCCCTTAAGTTAAATAAAAATGCGCGATTAATAATAGCCGGGTACCACCCGGGGCGGCATTATTATTGAAGTATAATGCCCGTTCTCGCTGGTCCCATTGTTCACAGTGTCGGTTTAGGCCACCGGGTTGTTGATGAAAATTTGTTGCCCATATTGGTGTCCCATCCTACGCCCGGGGACCTTTCTTTATCTAAAATCTACCCGAGTCTTAAGCCGCGTATAGAAATTGGTGATTATACGTTCTGCCTTCTCCTAAATCCGACGATATTGTTTGGGAATTGGTCGCGGCGCGCGCGGCGCGCCGAGCCGAGCCGAGCCGGTAGGCAGGAAACCCAAAAGGGTGCAACGCAACTAATTCTGCATCGAAATCTTTCAGGTTTTTTTTCCTACTTTTCTGCTATTGATTGTCTGTGCTTTTGTTGACAGAGGGTGGAGAGGGATAGATCCATGACTATCAGCCTGTGGGTATAATGAGCAAAGCCGCAGTCGCATCAAAGGCCGGCTACAGGAAGTGCGTCATTTCACTGTATATACTGCCGCAGTCCGTGCCGTTTACACGGACCGGCCTTGGTCCGGTCCCCCGGTTGCTGGTCCGGGCCAGAGAGCCTTAGTGTGCCTCGGGCTATCTTAACCCGCCGGGTTTGGTGAGACGCGACGCGGCGTGAAGTCATAAATCACAGTGTGTATATCTAAGGTTTCGAGGGTTCACCGAGCAAATCAAAACACCCAGGTACCGAATCACCACCGTTTCTTTTTCTTGCAATTTCTTCCCGGTCCTCGTCTCTAGGCACCGTGACAGCACGAGGCTTATCGGGAATAGCCATCGGACTTTAGAACAGTAATAGGGAGAGAGTCAGGCATCAGGATAACATTGGGAGAACCATCGCAAAGTCTCCTCTCTATACATTGTTTGATATCGCAATGGGCCCGAGGTTATTGTGGAATAGGCCTGGCTATCTCGGGCAGGAATCGGGCTGGCATATTGGTTTTTTTGCGAAATAGCAATTGATACACAAGTACCAGGCAAGGCGGGATGGATAATATTCATTCCAGACGGATCGGACTGGGGTTATGTTTATAACCGCCAGGAACGGCGTTTATTTTATTATTAGTCCAGAAAGTCAACCATTATCCCACATCACCCCCTCCCCATCCACCACCATTTCGCCCAAGGGGCCACGGCAAATCGTGACAAAACAATCAGTATTTGGATTTCGAATTCTTAATTTAGCGCCAATCATAGGACAACTAAAAAGTCCGATTCGTGATGACGGTCAACAATAACAATTCCCCCCCCCCCCCCCACCCCTTCATCCGCCGTGCCCTAAAATGGATTGTAGCACGTTTTTGTAGGGCAATAATGATTAAATGTCTGAGATTTCTGTATTCGTTTAAGTAGATCTATGAGACCCCCCCCCCCCTCCCCCCTCCCCACTCCTCACCCCTCTCCCCCGACCCCGACCCCGAAAACTGAAGATAACTCAGCGATAAGTCCCTACCATCACCTCTCATTTACACGACTTTCATACCCCGGTTTCCCTGGCAACGTTCGACTCTCCAGCACAACTATTACAAAAGTCGGCAATTCGGCGTGATGGATTCGATCTGGCGTTGGACTGTGCTCCGCGATATAGAGTGTGCAGAACGGCAAGCCGTAAGCACACACAACATTTCCTCCTCGGTCCCTTCAAGAGCCAACTATTCATCACAGTTTACTCAAGACAAGAGATGTTCTGTAGCTTTTATCGTCGTATACGCGGGAATATACTGTAGCGCGCGCGGGAGTCCATTCGGACACCGGAGGCCGACTGTGCGGTGCTTACCCGGCTTTCCGCCGGGTTTCCTCCCCGGGCGACGCAGCGCAAACACGGTGCTAAGACTGCCACAGCGTGACTGATGGCATAAACCAAGAGCTCGATTTGCCACTTGGGTTAAATCCGAAAAACTAGACACGGTGGGTAAAGGAAAAAGATTAACTACACGCAACATGACTCAAAGGAAACGCAAAAACAAAGAAATGTGTTGATAAACTCAGAGAAGTATAATTTAGCACCATGCAACATGATGGACCATTACGCGAGGCCCATTCGCCCCCGCACCTGAAAATGATACTGAAAATGACACACTAATTGGATAAAGTATAACAACTATTTTATTCAAGTCGATCTATAAGAAAGGCGTCTCTAGATGGGAAAGAGCCATCATCTTTTCCAACCAAAAAAAAACGTTAAAAAAGTGGGGAAAATTTGGTAATTTAACTTGACGGAAAGGGAAAGCCAAAAAGCCCTAAATCGTCTCCGCGAAAAAAAACATATGTTTAAGGAAACGTAATACAAAGTGAAGTAAAACAAAGAAATGCGACGCGAAACAAATAAAAGTGACATTAATACAGAATTGTACTGTAAAGATATTAGATAAATAAGAAAAACAGAGCGATGATAAAAACAGATTGGGGCCTGAAATAAAATATCTGTACTTTGTAGAACAGTGACAAAATAATAATAATAAACCACAAATATCCAGTAAAACTCCAGCAAAACCAACACCACAAATTGGTTAAAACCGA
This sequence comes from Crossaster papposus, assembly GCA_037893245.1. NCBI lineage: Eukaryota > Metazoa > Echinodermata > Asteroidea > Velatida > Solasteridae > Crossaster > Crossaster papposus. The sequence continues at coordinate 615,478 of JBAIAA010000182.1, forward strand.
ATGAGTTTTGTTATGTTTAATTGTCAACATTTGCGCCCAAGTACCTGAGTACCGGCTTCTAACATTTATTACTTTTTTTCCACCGTAGTCAGCTATACCCATAATGCAAAGCCCACGATCCCATTTAACACTTTTTCTCCACTCGCAATTGACAATCAGAACTCTTTCTAGATTCATAACAGCTAGCTGCCAATACGAATCTTGCACCCGCACACGTTGTGCATTTACTAACTGGTGGTGGTGGGGGCGGGGGGGGGGGGGGGGGGGGGGGTGGCAAAAACATAGCCTATCGCCCACCCAACCCAGAAATAAAGCACATTTAAATAAGGTAGTTTTCCCAATAGAAACTCATGGTTCACTATTTACGTGGATAAGATATTTCATTTTTTTCTCAGTAAGGGTATTGAACTGTTGTGGAATAATTAAACTTGAACATGTTACTGTTAGTCTTATGCACCCTAAAGGCAAACAAGAGCGAGTGGTTCCAGACCTTTAAAATACTGTCTGATTCCAGACTAGCAGCTCTGTATTCTACGAAGCCCAACCGAACCAGTCTACGACCATCTCCCACAACCTCTGTCGGTAATTATGTCTGTTTGTTTGTCTTTTAATTACTCGAGTGCTAGGCTTCAAAACAAGCCGGCTCCCAACAATGATTAACCGGACACAGAGACAGCAGCGATGCATCATTGTCTTGCATTTGTAATTTAATATTCACCCATCTATTAGTCTGCCGTCGCAGGACTATATTTGTCTCTCTCTTTTTTTTTTCCCGCGTTTTTTTTTTTAATCACATGCTGGTAAAGTGACAGCCCAGGTTCAACAAGGCATTGTTTGGTTCATTTTAATGAATCAGACGGGTAAAATAAGTATCGATTTAATTTGATTGATTGACTAGGGGTACAGTTGCATCAACGTAAAACAGAATTGAAAGGAGGGAAACAAGTTTGAAAAATCCTGAATTGAGCTGAAGTTGCTCAATTTATATTCTCGATGATGCTTACGAAAATATATATTTGCTGTGTTGGTGTTATATTATGCTTGCTGACCTTACGCAATGAAATGCCGTAAGTTAAAGCTGATTGATTCGTCAAGCCAATCAGAGCTCGGACGTTGACCGTACGATCAAGGTGTGACCGTTCACATCACTCTCAGCGAATAACACACAAGTATACCTCTCGATTGAACAATTCTCATTATCACGTACAAGGATGTACTTTTGGTAGATTTCTTGTTTTAAAATTCTCGACGATTCCATAATCAATACAAGACGCAAACTTCCTTACAATGGGCGCGATATTTGCCCTTTATCGAACCATGATTTTTGTGAAAGAAAAATTATTTAAACGTTTATACGAATCAATAGTTGGTAAATTACGGATTTACAAATTGTTCAGATTGTTGTTGATGTTGAAACATATTGGACTGGCGAGTAAGATGTATGGGAACTAAACCCCTAAATACCCGTTTTTGTAACGTCTTTACAATTACAAATCTCTGTGATTTCGTGTAAGTACATCAATACACACATATTGAGCTGTCACTCCCTATATATCACATTTAAATGGTCTCAAATCGAAAACGATGGTGTGACAAAACTCAAAATACGTTTAGAAGGATATTGTCAGCCACGGTATGCACACAAACACATGCTACATGAGATGAACTTGCTTAACAATTAGCTCGAGTTTCATTCAGGCTTTTGTTTACCACTTCAAACTATAGCATTCTCGGATTGTCCCCGTGCTGAAAATGCACTGTGGTCTTCTACGCACGCGTATAGATTTCTATCCAGACCGTATTTCTTCGTGTCCACGGACACGGTTCTCGAAGAATTAGACCCGACTCAATGGCTATTATAAAGCACGGACCAAATCCGTCACGCTGAACCGGCACTTTGCCGGCCCCAACTCGCGGACGTCATGGACGTTTATCCCTAAATACTGTCTGTGGTTACTTCTCGCGGTCTTACTCCATTATCAAAAGAAGACGAACCAAACCGAGCAATCGCCATTAACCTGCCCCTTCCTGTCTTACTTGATACCTAGAAAGAGACGGGTGAACCTCCACGGTTACTATCTTTGAAGTTCTACCGACGCGCGTGCGTCAAGCACAACACTATACACAACCACAGACAACAGGCGTACAGTGCAAATTCGTCTGATCGCAACAGATGTAGGCGACATTGCAAACAACCAAACCGAGTTCAATGACATGCTGTTATCACAGGCAATTCTGTACTACGTTTGCTCATGTAATGAATTGCATTTTCCCTTTTACTGAAAAATCTACTTGATAATTGCGCTCATAACTTTAAATAATAACGATTAGGTTTCCTGCATCATCAGCCCATTAAATTCATCTGTCTATTTTCGATACCCCATTACATGCACGAGATACACGTTCTAAAAAAAAAGTGCAATCTGGTTTGTTAATTTTGTTGTTTTTTCCTCAAACAAATAATTTGAGCAATGCTGTAGTAAACAAAATTGGTTTAAAAAAAGCTCACGAGTTAAACAGTGATGTTCATCAGTTTACAGGTTAGCCATAGGGCTATACACAACTTCTCCTAACGTTTAAACAAAGTACGGACACATGCATGCAGTAACGAAGCTTCAGAGTTGTAAATCCCAGGCTGTATTTTAAAAAATGGGCATGATCCCTGGCCACACGAAATTCTGGTGTTTATGACTTCTAACTAGCGCCCTCGAACAAAGATACTGACAATTTGGGAGACCGCCAACGTAGGGCAAAAAGGCTCATAATGGTAGACTTCATAATTTGAGAGTAAATTTAATATTTGATGCAAGACATTTTTACTGCGGTGACATTATTTTACCACAGTATTAATTAAATCTATGTGTCATAATAAACATGTACTCCCACGGGAGAAGTGTGGTTCGGTCAACGAATTCCGACGCATAATAGACTGTTTACGTCATAATTAAGAAAGATCAGCACAACATTATCTTAAACGATTATAGCCCATATATTTGTACCTAAAATTTATACGTAAAATTAATGACTTAACCGGCAGATTTAGTTTTCCAAATGTATATAATTTTCAATTAGTGGACAGTGGAGATTTCAGCTAACCAAACAACCCCTCGTAATGATTAAGCAAATAACATATGCCAGTGGTTATTTTTTAGCCTGCGACGTGTAGGCTGTGTATATTACGGTTGTTAAACTGTTATGTATTTAATGAAGTTAATTTATGGAGTTAAAGGTGATCAGTATTCGTCAGTTCATCGGTTTGTATGGTGCTAAACAAATTGGCCTAATCGTTTAAATTTAAATTAAATTTTATTCGGGGTAAAATAGCTTTTTATCAAGTACAAACATAATTATGTACGCGGTTGTGTCTATATACAAACCGACTGTCATTTTCAATCGTGATGTATATTCTCCGTCTGATGTATATTCTATTATACAGAGACTCTCTTGTTGTATATTGGAGGAAAAGGAACAACAGAATTCTCTACTCACCCTGAAAGAAGACTTTGGTCCTGAAGTAGGATATGACGAGTCTAAAGACCGTCTGACTGTCCAGCTTGCGGTGCAACGTGGCCTTGTCAATGGGGAGCAGATTCTCCAAAGCCTTGATCTGCTCTCGCAGCTTGTCTCGGTACCGCTTGGACTTGAAACTACTTTCGCCCCGTAACGAAGCCGTTCACAGAATGGTCCGACCAACGAAATTACCCCACCAAAGCAAAAGCCGCCAAACATCGGAAGTAAATGAGAAAAAGAAAGGCGAAAAAAATTACAAGCGAGAAACAAAAGAGGTGATTTTGTGTATAGTTTAGCTTACGCTAACGTGTGACTATGAAGTACCGCTAATGAATGAAACGAACCGTGGTTCGGGAGTGTTAAGTTGGTGGTATGCAGAATAAGAAGGGGGGGGGGGGGGTCGTGACAAAGAAGGCCGATTATAATCGGGAACGTGTCGCGACTAAACTCGGGATTTTTAGCACGTTTTTTTTTCTTTCGTAAAGACTGTTTTGCATATTATGTGTCGCGTGTTGCACTTCTACCCGAATTTTCTTTTCAAGGCCCGGTGCCTTAATGGGTTTCAATTGATAGATATGCGTAGTTGAAAGTGCGAGGAACGAAGGGGAATAGTGTGACGGGTATTTAGCAGAATGGGAATACCTTGGGTCGATCTTGGAGGAACCGGTGGATCGAAGGCCCACCTGCTGCTGCTGCTGCTGCTGCTGCTGCTGTTGCTGTTGCTGCTGACGGTGTGGCCGGGCGTACGGGGACATGCCCGCTGATGAGCCCGGTAAGGCGCCGGTGCCGTGTGGTTGCTGGCCGTGGATACCGTAGTTGTTCGCACCGCGCTGTTGACTGAGCATCGCGGGCCGACCGCACTTCACCCCGGTCTTCACTCGCGCGCGCGCTCGGTCTCTCGTAACCGAAGAAAATTTAACACACAGAGAGAGAAAAAAAAGCCCGCAACCGACCAGTCAGCCAGGAATATCCAAAAACATCGCTCGAAGAACTGAAAGATATGTTTTACGGCGAAGTAACCCTAGAGTTACCAGGAGTCACCTTGTCAACTCTTTATATTCTGTCAGAGTTATCTGTGCATCGGTGTTATGATGGATACGCATGTCCGTAGCAGATAGATTTTGTTCTCTCGCCTTTCCGTCAGTAGCGGGCGTCGCTATAGCTCTCCATGACCTTTTCGGCACAAGTTGACCCCTAGCGCAAAACCAGTGACGACTCCAACTCGACCACTGTTATCATGCATCCGACGCGAGAGTACCAACTTCAGTTTTCGTTGACTGTTTCAATCAGTGTTTTTGGAGACCCGAATTGCAAAGGCCACTCACGCAAAAAATGAACCCAAATTATAACACAATACACGATGCGCATTTTAGTATCTGAATTGACTATAAGATAACTCTAACTTCCCACCCGCACCCGCGTTCCGCCTGGTATAAGCCTTGGAGATTGTTTAGAGAAAGAGGAGAGTAAAATAAAACCATCTAATGTTATGAGATGAGTTTGGTAGGCTATCAATTATCCCGACTCCTCCCTCTACGCCCCTAGCGTTCACTATCACCAACACTCCCCCCCCCCCCCCCCCCCCCCCCCCTTCGCCGGTCACGACAAAGGCGGTGCGACACTAGACTATGAGGAGAACTGAGCAAGCGCAGTTCATGCTTCGGAGGAGGATGCTGCGCCGTTAACTGCAGATGCTGCATGCGGTGACAACACACACGCAAGCTATCGGATGCCTCGCAAACGGAAGTCTGTAATATTGTTCATGTCAAACTGGAAGCTGAATATATACTATACTCTTTGTAAATCCTTTCATTACGAAAGACATTGTTCATTGTGGCTTTGTGTTTAATTTCACCAGAATGTTCTGTTTTAGTTAATTTGTTTAAACTTGTATCTAAACGGACTGCAGTTTCTCTGCAGTGCTATTTATATACTTACCAAGACCAATCACAAAACATGATAGATTGTTTGAAAAAGGGCGTATAAATTCCGAACTAATTAAGAATGCATCAATATCATGCAGTGCTGTTAAGTTGCTCTCAACAAATTTCGAAAACAAATCAAAAAATTTGGATTTGGATTTTGTCAATAATTTTATCAAGAAACTTTCTCAGCCGCAGTTTTTTAATTTTGTTGAAATTTTTTTTTACAAAACATTCAAGAGAAAAGAGAAAAGAAGAAAATAATATAATTTGTCGGTGAGTGTTTGCCTTCGGTTTTGACCATTGAAACGTTTATCGAAAACCAACTGCGCCTAAAATGACGTTTTATTAAAATGACTTCATTTTGGAGGCAATAACTTTCGGTGCCGTACGTTTGAAGTTGAAGAGGCGAGGTGTTCTTTATAATAGTGTTTCTATAGTTCGTTTTGTTTGTTTGTTCCACGGGCTTTGAGGCGTGCACGTTTGGCAATCTGTATGTATACATGTGCCTTTCTTTTTTATTTTATGATCATTATATGTTTGTTGGTTAAACCATACCACCCCTCCCCCCAAAAAAAAAAAAAAAAAAAAAAAAAAACACCCGTGAACTCTTTTTGCCCCATGCACGTTGACGAGTCAACACTTGCCCCAAGAGGCTAATTTCTCAACAATCCTGGGGCAAATTTGCTTTTCATTCAGGGCTATTCTTCGATTGTTGGAGGCGGTGTGAGATCTAAAGGAACGGGCGTTCATGCTCTTTCTGTGACGGTCTTATATATATGCACCCTTGGCACTTTTGAGATAGGCGGGATGGAATGGGGGGGGGGGGGGGGGGGGGGGCTGGTGTTAAGGCGGCCATTGTGCCATGTTGTATCCTAGTCCAAGACGCGTTGTCGTGCATCAATCCTTGTAAATTGTCTGTTTTTTGTAACGGGACCGAGCACGGCTGGCAAGCAAGTGGGGCGCCCGCCAAGCCACGGTCCTTACGCCTAGCACAAAAGCGTCACTCAACTTCATCCCGTCCACCGCAATTTTGTGTACATTTTCCCTCCTTTTTTTTTTTTTTTTAACATAAAGCATCCGAGGCTTCGCAGAAGGTGGGCAAAGGCTATCGCCCAAATTTCTTAAGTCAACAGAAAAATTAGAAAATAAATGGCAATTAGTTTACTTATGTGATGGGGCTGATTTATCTGGGGCGATAGCAGTGTGAATGACGGGGCACGGTGTTATCGGCGGGCCCAATCAGGGAGCGCAAACACACGGGCCGGCGTGGAGTGCTTAGCGACCGGGTCGACGAAACGAGTGCCCCGGCGGTGCCTCTCCGAGACTCGGCGTTGCTTGGGCCACGGTAACGAGACCACTTCAATGTCTCTGGGAGCGATACAAGGCGCCTGTATTGAACCACTATTGAGTTAAAATGGCTCCAACTATTGCAACAACAACCCTTTTAAATGGCCTTGTCATCACAGGTTTGTATGGATATACATGTATAGGCGAAAACCATCGACCCAAAGCAAACTGGGAGGGGTATATATATATTTCTCGGTCAGGGTAATTCAAAAGGTCAAAAAGGTAATGATGAAAATGTTAAAAGAAGCAAAAAAAAAAATTCAAAAGTGGTTGTCGGTATTTTTTAAATGTTATGTCCAATGCCACCTGGCTTTGTTTCATCTCTGTGCCCCGCCATCACGTGACCTGGATATTCATTCGCATGATTCGTTATCATTATGAAAACAAGGAGGGAATGTACATTATTTTTGTTTGGTTTCGAAAATCTTCGGAATGCAGGAGACTCGTAGATTTCAAAATTGTCTAGGGGTAATGTCTCCAGGCCTATTTAGCCGATCGTACCTATCTTCGGCACGAGGCTCCACCCTTTTTTATATCAACCCCACCCCGTTTCCTAAAAATTAGACTCCGCCTCCTGGGTCCAGTCCTCATCTACTAAAAGCAGGATAGGCCGGTTATAAATGTAAACACACCTTACACCAAATAAAACTGGAGTAACAAATATTATTGATGGCTTGCAAACCAGAAATTCAACAATTGAAGAAAAAAAAGCTTTGATACAAAAACCTACACTTGACACGTCCTGTATAGCATTTTTGTGTATCACATGAAACTTTGCCCAGAAGCACTTTTGGAACGCGGATAAAAGAAGGCACACGAACTTGAGATATCACAAATTAATTAGATAAGGAAGATGACATCTAGAACGGGGTTTATCGTTTCCTGCAGCGGGTAATTGGGGGAACACACGGGGCACGTGTGGTTTTTTTTGGGGGGGCATCGATCGTCGTGGTGCAAGGCTGTTATCTGGCCTAGTTTCCACGATGCTGGTACGTCTGCGTGTGTGCAAGTTGGCGTTGAACTAGACTTGACTTCAAGTTGGTAAACGAACAGTTAAAACTTTGACATGATCACGCGGTCGCCACGATCCCTCGCCTATAGACGATGCGCCCTCTGACGTCACGTGTTTACATCTGTATTCAAATGTGCCCGGCAGTATGCGCACACATCGTATCACATAAAATTTGTTTAAAGAGTGACGTCGCACGTCAGATCGCCTTTGAATTATGTGACCTCATGTCATCTCTAGTCTTAACCAAATTTATGTCAAACATGATGCGTGCGCATACTGCCGGGCACATTTGAATACAGATGTAAACAGAGGGCACATCGTCTATAGAGAGGGGCGGTTGTTCTTTCTCGAGACCCGCAATGCCGCATGCTTGACGTAAGTACACTCAAATGTCAAAACCACAGCTTACTGCCGCGCTGGAGGAAATAGAGGGCGCTAACAGGCAAAACACGCTTGTAAACGACACGACATGAAAAGCTTTGGACGTAGGATTTTGTCCTAATCAAGTCAAATTGTGGAAATGTTTTAGATTGGGGAGTCGGGTTGGCGTAGCGGTTCTTTCTTCGCCTTTTACCACTATGACCCGGGTTCGAACCCCTCCTGGGCCAATATGTGGATAGGGCTTTCAGTCCCTGCCTGACGCCGTTGGTTTTTTCCCAGGATATTTTTCTTGGTTTTTTCTCCCACCTCTAAAACTGTACCTTCTTCTAATAATATTGTCTTCTCTCTACAGGTTTCCTCAGGCTTGCGAGCTACAGTGCCTAGGGCACTTTTGAGGGATCCTTGGATTCATTACCAGAAAGAATTAATAAAAATTATAATAATTATTATTATTAATCCAGAGGCGCGAGATCGAATCAAAGTGAAAAATGTGTACAAAATATGTTTTCTTTAAAGGGTTTGTTAGTCATTTGCGATAGTTTCTTTTTACTAATTTGTGGTTTGGATTTTTTTAAAGGAAAATAGTCCGAGAACCTGACTTTCAACTTATATTGAGTATACGATCCCAGCTCGTTTATGAGTGGTATCAAAAATAATATCGCTCCCATCCGGCGCTGCTCTGCATGGTTATTGAAAAGAGCGCCCTCACTACGCTAGCACAACATCACGGCCGTTTCGTGATTGAAAGCTCGCTTCACAGAGGGCGCTCTTTTATTTTTACAAGGCGGCCGTCGGGTTTGGCACTTTTGTAAACATATCTCCAAAATGGTTCGGTTTTTGTTTCTTGTTGCTTCGTTTTGTATCGCAAATACCGCCACTGCCAAGCTGATACCAGCAAGCAGCAACCCGTGCGATCTTGGCGGTCTGAAAGTGACTTTTTACAGGGACGAACGATATCCTTGTGGCAGCACAGTGTCATTGGACGTGTTCAGCAATGGTAAACCTCCTGTGGACGTGACCCTGGATGGTGTCAGTGAGGTGGGCGGGGCATGGCAGGGGGTAGCCCAGGTTGGACGACGTTCTTCATTGCATTACGACTGACGTCCAGGGTATCAATGTCTCCTGCCATAGCGAAAAATTTTACAACAACATTTGTTCATATTTTTACCTGATGAAGGAAGCCAAAATCTCGCTTATGTATTCCTTGTGTCTGGAACAAAAGATCGTCATGGGTTATTAAAAGTTAATGTGTCTTTAGGCAACTTATTTACAGAAAATAAATTTCAAATCCACGCTTTTGAAGTGAACATCATGTACGAACTCTCTACAATCCCTACATGCGTGCGCGGGTACCGTGCACGCGCCTGGCTTATCAGTTGTAGGCCGGCGCGGCTGCCGGGTACCCGCGCACGCATGTAGGGATTGTAGAGAGTTCGTACATGATGTTCACTTCAAAAGCGTGGATTTGAAATTTATTTTCTGTAAATAAATTGCCTAAAGACACATTAACTTTTAATAACCCATGACGATCTTTAGTTCCAGACACAAGGAATACATAAGCGAGATTTTGGCTTCCTTCATCAGGTAAAAATATGAAAAAATGTTGTTGTAAAAGTTTTTGCTATGGCAGGAAACATTGATACCCTGGACTCCGTCGCGTTGTACACAACGGAGGAGTCCAACCTGGGCTAGGCAGGGGGTGTCTTTGCTTGAACTTGTGTTTTTAATTAGGAACTGTTGTGTTAATGTGTTAAATATAAACATAATGTTAAATATTTGCTAATCGTGAAGTGAAGGCTGAAGGGTCATTTGTATGGTAATATTGTTTAGTCTCTGACAGACTCTGAGTATTTCGTTCAGGCCTACTCATGGTAACCATGCCCATGGTAACGTAATGATAAAGTTAGTGTTTTAATTAATAGTTTGTAATACCCTTAATAGCTCATTCTTTGCAGTTCTGATGACCCTATTTTTTGGTACTTTGGAGTGGACAGTATTTTTGCATAAATTACAGCTTTATTTCTTTAAATGAACTTATCGTGTAAAAAATGTTGATATTGTCCACAATACTGACTATTACTTACTAAAAACTTATAAAATCTATCCAACCTCAGTCATGGATACCTAGCATGTGATGCAGCTTTTGAACGGCTGCAGCAGAGTCTAATTTGCAATGCACATGCGCAATATAGAAACGACCACCGTGGTTGGGCTTCATACATCTGTTTGCATAACTCCTCCAACCTGGATCAGTGCAAAATAGGTGCAAGTAATTTATGCACGCATATGTTCCGACTTGTTATTGCATTTCCTGCACCTGTGACATAGAAAACTGTTTGCCAATAATCAATATATGGAAATGCCACGTGTAAAGAGAGAAAAATATATTTGGGATTGCATGTATGAAACTATAACTAGACAATGACAATTGTTTGGAATATTGGATTGAATGACCAGAGATGTAAAAAAAAAGAAAATATCTTGCACGATGTACAATATGTGACCTGTTCCAACGAAACCCGGACTAAGTCGCACAGTGTTTTGTCACAATGTACTCCTGAAGTCATTTCTGGATGGATTTTACCATTTTGAGGTTTTAGGTTTTCCTAAGTCACTCACTATTATTCTACAATCTCCTCAAATTTGAACAAAATCCGTCTACCAGAAGTGTTTTTTTCTGTCAATTTTGTAAAACATTTGTGTATAGAAATAATACGCTTTTCTGAACTTCAAAGCTGTTTATCTCATAATTAGGTTGTCAGGGTTTTATCACTAAATCCAGACCCCAGGGAAGATAGGGTGGGGGTACATATGTAAATGATACATCATTTTAAAGCTGAGAACCTAGAGAATTTGAAAAAGCAAAATCTGAAAAACTAAAAAGTCGACTTTGTCTAGGTTTCGTTGGAACAGGTCACATATACCATGTACAATACACCTTAACCCTAACTCCCTACACAACAAAGGAAGTTGGAGGATTTTGGAGGAATTGTATTGTTCAATAACAATGGTGAGGGAGTTAGGGTTATTAGATAATTTTTTGAAATATTTTATGAAAAAAATTGTGTTTCTGGTTGAATAAGAACAGTGAAAAATTGTTTGGTTGAAGTTTGTATCAAATTTAAGCTATTAGCGGGGTTCGAATCCAGCTATTGGTCATGTGTTGTGTCCCTGGGCAAGCCACTTTACCCCCGCTTGCCTCTCTATATACCCCGCAGGAATATAAATGGGTACCGGCATTAGCTGGGGAGTAAACAGGAGGAGAGATAAACACCAGTCTGATAGGACACTTTGGCCAGAGACAGACTTTTACCCTGGGACTTTTTACCAACTTTCATTGTTTGTCCGTCTTCTTACAGGACAAGTATTATACATTAGTCATGGTTGATCCCGATGCACCAGTATCGCAAGGACAAGCATACTGGCTGCACTGGCTCGTTATCGACATCAAGGTAAGATTTGTACTGTTATATTGTTTTTATATTGACCTTAATCCTTAGGCAAAATAAAAAAATGGTACGTTTACAGTAATTGTCGAAAAACATCCACGAAGGCACGTAGGGATAAATAATAATAAAAAAAAGTCGGTTAGAAAAAAATAGGTATTCCAAAGGAAATTCAAAATTTGCCAATCCTTCTAGAAAGCAATTGATGCCCATTCTTTTAGCATTCTAAATTGCAAATTATAGAGTTTTGTTGAATTTACTCTTTTTCTTCTTTTTTCCCAGGGGAAGAATTTTGCTAGTGGATATCATGGCAGTGGAAACGGTAAAATGGGTAAGTGTACAATTCAGTTCATTTTAGCAAATGCAATTCTTTTCTGAAGTTTTGTATGTGGGTGGCAAAAAAAAAATTAATTTTTGTTTTTTAAAATTGTTTTTTTTGTTTTTTAAAATTGTTGTTTTTGTAGACTATGCACCCCCAAGTCCTCCAAAGGGCAATCCCCATCGCTACCAGTTTTTCGCATTTGAGCAACCGGGAAAGCTTGTTGATGGCGAGGTCACGGCTCCTGAAGCAAGAGGGCGTTTTGACCTGGTCACCTTCCAGTCAGAATACAACCTGAACGGCCCAAAGGCGGGATATCAAATTCTAACCGGAAAGAACTAAAGAAAGAGTAAGTACTTAAAGTCAAGATTATTTCCTAAATCATATATCCTATATCTTGGAAACAGAACCCCACGCGCATTTGAGTAAACTGCTCAATCAAGATTGTCTGAAGGTAGATAATTTAGGACATCGTGTCGTGTCCTAGTCACAAACCAAAGTGGTCCGAATCGAAGTCTGTAAGCGTCTATTTGGCATTCACGCAGCATTTGGAAAAAACACACTTCACAGTAAAACAGGCAGACCGTATCCAATATTCCACCCACAGTGGCACCTGTTTGGTATTCACGGAGTTGGGAGTGGGCTTGAAAATTGACTGAGAGTGGGTGGAATTCAGTCAAGTTAATACACATGTACCACCAAGCCATTATTTATTTATACCTTAGGAATATTGATGTTTTGAAAGTAGATCCCGTTCAGTAAAAAAACCAAATGATTGGCGGGGGAGTTTTGAGGTTCTCGGAAATTTTCGTAATTTGCCACAAGGCAGTTGCGATACTGAAATGTCTGTGTATCCCATCCAATTGCTGTTTTCTGCAATTTACATATTAAAATAGTGTTTTTGTGTGTGTGGTTTTGGGGGAGTTTTGCGGTTCTCGGAAATTTTCGTAATTTGCCACAAGGCAGTCGCGATAAGGAAATGTCTGTGTATCCCATCCAATTGCTGTTTTCTGCAATTTACATATTAAAATAGTGTTTTTGTGTGTGTTGTTTTAATTTGTTTTTGGGTGGGGGGAAGATGCAGTAAAGGGGGGGGGGGGGGGGGGCACACAAAGAACAGAAACCCAACTTCTTAGATTTTTTGTGTGTCTTTTTTTGTGTGTTTCAGATACTTCTTGTGCTTCATTCTTCGAGTAGAACCGTGACTCCACGTTTAGCTCGGGCAAAACAGACCCCAGGCCAATTTCATAAAACATGATGAGAACCATAGATTTAGATGCGCGTGCAGTGTGAAAAATGTTCCATCACATGCGCTTAGTTGCTTATTCGTGTCGTCAAAATACGGCGCAGCTGGTACGCGTCACGAAACTGGACTCTGAAAACTCTGATGCACGTGACAATCTGTAGGCAGCGACGTCATATGAAAGGGTTGATACTTTATACAGCAATACTAAACTCTTTTACCTTACCGAACGTACATACATGTACGTCCGAGAACAATCCGCGCACGCACGTGGTTATTAACTCAAGTTTGGTCCATGATTAATTTGTTTCATCCCACGCGGCACTTGTGAAATTCTGAGTAATGTTTACAGTTGAATGGCCTGGCATGAACGAAATATCTTCCACAAGTGCACGTGGGATTTTTTTACTATCAAATTGCAATATTAAATTGTTTCTATTCCTTATACTGTGCCTTTACATATGCTACATTTTGGTTAATGAACAACTCGTTTGTTATCTATTGCTAATTAGTTTGGGTATTTTTGGATATTTTTGTTTAAATTTCCTTTTTCAATGCAACCACTAATTTAAGATAATTTACACAATTTCTTTTCTGACAGCTCTTATAGATGATGACAATTCAAAACTAGCAATGTTTTCCTTTTTGATAAATTATTGGGTTTTTTTCCCTTTCATTGCAATTCCTGACAGCCAATCTGAAGCCAACTGCTTCTGTTGTGTAGGTCTTGCACAACGCAATTTTTATAATGCATTAAAAGTTAAGTAAGGCCCATTTAATGACAACACCAACCAATTGTAGTAAACGACTTAGCGTATTGCCTTTGGGCATCGGCCAAAAAAAAAAATTATTACCCTGCAAATATTCTTTTATATAATATATATTCACACTGTTCCTTGCCCGTCAGATTTAAGTGAAAAACCTGGTTTTTTTTCACCAGTTGTGTCTCAATTTACAATAGCTTTTTATTTTAGTTCACCTTTTAGTTACGCATATAAAGTCGAAGCCGTTCAAACTGGTTCGATCCACATCTACCACTCGTCACCAAGCTTAATTTACTTTCATCAACTTCCCACTCATTACTGCTTCTAGCTCATCGTCGACACTAACTCGTCAAGTCCCCTCCTCCGTGCCCACATTGCTCCCAGCCGGCCGCGTCCGACAACGAGTGGGCGTTAACTCCCCCCCAAGCCAAGTCCTCCCTCGCTTGTTTTAATATCCATCGAGTATGTGCGGCACCTGCCAAAATGCAGAACGAATTTCCTCACTCCTTCCCATCATCATGGCCTGGTACGGCCGTCTCCACCACCGTATATCCCCACCCCCTCCTTCTCTCAATCACCAATACACAAACAAATATAGAACCCAAACGAAAAAAAGGTGAACGTGGGTTGCATTTCCTTTTTTTTATTATTAATATGAGCCACATCGGCCTCGAGTCCTCACAAAGCCTGTGCACGCCAGAGCACATGATAGTGTGTTGGTTGGAGTTCCTACAGAAACTTGCACATATGGTGCAAAGGATTTATGTATTTCAGTTCTGAGGACTACACATGTGTTTAACATGCCAATGGAAATTATATTCTCTGGATTTGAATCAGTCAATCTTTCTCAGAGGGGGAAAAACTGAACGGGCTGACTGAGGTGAGTTCAGTGATGTCTTCAACGTAATTGCTTTTTTTTCTTTCCTTTTTTAATTTTGCTGATTGATATTAGAAAATATTTATTCAACTCTGGTATTTTGCAGAACCTTACCAGAAGTCCAGAACGATTTTGATTTTAGGAGCAAGATTGTGAAGTTGTATTATATACACTTTTTTACAATGAAGCAGTGTTTGTATATAGGCCGAGTCCTTTTTATCTTACAAATATTTATTGTTATAAATAACTATTGTTATTACTAAAAAAAAGTTTATATGTTTTCCTTTGATCATCCACACTTGACAAATAAAACAATGATAGAATATTCAGCGTTTACCGTTTATTCAGTTGAATTCATTTTATTTGCACTTACTATCTAACTGTGAGGGAGAGATACACGTACATGTACATTATCAATAAAATCTATATCAATTTAAATATTTAATGTTTCTGGATAAAATTGAAATAAAACCAATAGTTGTTTTATATTTTATATTTATACATGTACATTCTTTGTTTAACCAGTTCGCGCCGGGATTATTTTAACATCGCCGAGCCGACGGGCGGGATTATTTTTAACGAAACTCGATCCGAAGCGTGTTCAGGCTGATAGTGCCGGGAAGCACACCCACGCATTTCCGGCCTTGCGCGCTGCTGACATACATTTCCGAACTTGAACTTGGCGTGTTTATGCGTCATCCGTTTTGAATTTTGGGAAATTTTTGCATTTATATACGTCATCCGGCTCGAACTGGTTAAAATAAAAATTGACCCTGAGATTATAAAATGCTAAATTGTATTTAAAAAAACCACCAACAATTATGTATATTAAACAAAAACCAATGTTTAGATTCAAGTCAAAATAACAATGCTAAACCCTAACTCCCTTATGTAAAATATTAAAATTGGAGAATTCAAGACTAAATCCTTACTCTTTAGAAATGCCTACTTTATACTAAATTACAAAATAATTGCAAATTACTAATAACAAATTTCTACTGAAGAAAACATAAGAAGAAAAAAAAGACCTTTAAAATCTTGACATTCTCCCAACCGTTTAATTCGGTAGAAGAAAAAAACAACGAAATTGCTCTTTATACAACTTTCGTAAAATATACTCTTTGTTAGAGTTAACTGTTTCGAGGGAAGGCATCACATCCAATTATTAAACAAATTACTGATTCTGTACCTTTTGGGAATTCATAATTTGATTTAGATTCCTATTTTCTTTGTTTAAGCCACTAACAAAATAGCCAAAGAAACCGAGTGGGAATAAAATAGAAGTTCAATCTATATCCCATAATATTATAAGATTAAGTAGAAGAATAGTTTCATTCGGTGACAGACGGAATGGTCCACAAGGTGAAGCTGAGTAGAATGGAACATTCCATTTGTCGACCCATGGAATTATTCTTACCATTATACCCAGAATTTAGCCTCTTGCCACATTGCCAAAACAAATTAAAATTAGATTAATAATTTACAAAATGCAAAGTAGTATTTCAAGAAGAATATACATGTGTAATGCCAGAGATGTTGAGGGAATGAGTCAAAATCAATTGTACACGCAAGAAAAATTGTATTCTTATTTTGTTGCTCATTTAATTAACCAAAATGTTTGTGTCACATGAGGGCGCTGTGACGTCTGCACTATAAATATAATCTAGAGGGCGGCATGCAACTTTCACGGCTTTCGATATCGTTTGATATAGCGCGGCGAACTAGCAGACGACAAATTTGTCGTAGGTACGCGCGCTACTACAGTGAGAACTTTTGACCAACGGAGAACAGTAATCTTAATGGAACGAATAATGTGAGTGAAGTTCTCTCTTTTTTGGAAAAAATGTTGCATTCTGAATATCTCAATGACCGGTTTTTTTTAGAATTATGTTTCATAGGTGCAATTTGCTGTGAATTTTGAATTAAAACGACAACTTAAAAATCAAAAGTGCGCCACGTTCATCATGAGTTAGGCCGCCGCGCGCGCCACGTGTAATAATGCAGCCATATTAAACTCGTGCAACCAATGTCAACAATGCCATTGGGATGGAATGATATAACGGCGAATAAAGTCGCGTTCGAAATAATGTAGCTTGACGGCTATATCAATAAAGGCGCAAATATGTTGAAAAGACACGAATATGGGACCAACATGACATAAACATTTCCAATTTCGTTAGAAGTGACGTCAGTTATCTATTTCAGTATCATGTTAACAACGACGTTTTCTCTTAAAATATTTAATTTTACATTTAAATGAACGTTAACCATAACCTACTTAAACTTGTCGAACACAGTTTTGTGAGAAAAATAATTAGGCCCTGTACACATTTTATTTATAATTTCATGGTCTTGTCCCCCATTTAATGACAGTTAAAAAGTTATTTAGTAACTTACATTATAATATTTTGACAATAAAATATACTTTATCCATCACAAAAGGTACAACCTATGCTATGCACATTCCCACAAAAATAGGCCTAGGCACTATTTATTATTTATTAGTAATTTAACAAATTATTTTAAATTAATAATAATAAGCTGAATATCGGTACCTACCATCTTCACAGAACTATTATGTGTTTAGCCATGTTGTAAATCTGTAAAGATACAAACAAAAATAAAAAATACAATAGGTCTTTATCTCAACTTCTTTTTCAAAATCATTTAATTTTGCAGCTTTTTATTGGAGGAATGTGAAATCTCTTTTTTTTTCTGCATAATTTGCTGTGTACAAAAAAGTATAGGAAATTGACAAATTTTAACTTTTTTAGCTACTACTTTGGCATTTTCAGCTTTTGTATAATGTGCGCAATCACATCCCTGTGCGCACTCACATCCCATCACTTGTCAGTCCTCAGCAAATTGTTGTGTTCATGATTTTCATGCATGTAGGAAAAAATTTCATTCTTATTGAATTGCCTTTACTTGACAACTCTTCAATTATTTAAGGTTATTTATATGTTTAGGTACCGCAAAAGGTAAGAGCATGTTTCACGACACTAGATAGCAATGCAAAAGTCACTTTCTGCAGAAATGTTAGTTTATTTTGATTATAATTTCTAAAACATGAACCACTAGGAGTTTTATAATTAAAACAAAAAATAATTTAGTTTTCACAAAATTATAATAAAGTCCACCTTTTTATATTCCCATTTGTTTCCCATTTTGTTTTAATATACTGAATTACTGTCATTGTTATTTCTGAATGTGTTAAATACAAAAAATAGGTTACATATTTGTATAAATTAGGGGTGGGGGTGGGATATGAATAAAAAGCAAGTTGGTGGGAAAATAAGAAAGAGTTTTATACATGGACACATATTCATACACTCAACCCTCCTAAAAAGCATACTTTCTCAAATGACCTCAGGTTTGGCAAAACTATTAAACTTGTATTTCTTGAATACAGAAGGTAGCATGAAATTACTTGGTTTTGATGTGAAATAAAGTGGTGCGGTAAGTGGTGTCCGTGTTTGTAACTTAAAGTTTTGAATTAGCCAGGATTGCCACTAGCAAAGTTAGGGGTGAATGAATTTGATAGCCACAAAAACGAAATACTGCCCTCACACGACAACAAGAATTATCTTGCAACATTGATTTGTTGTACATACATACACACAAAGTAAGAGGTTTTTTTAGACTACTGACAATGTACAAGTTATCTGCTGCCCTCTCTTTGTTGAAAATATTGCATACAGTTTATGAACACATAGTGTACATGTATACATGTACATGTACATGTAGTATAGTGTGGATTGTTATTTGTATGTACATATGTATGTATAAACAGGGTACTGACATTGTAAAGTATGCAGTATACATGCATAACGTGCTACATGTATAAAGTGAACACATATGGTATACACTACAAGAGTGTGTATCTACCTGGTTTAATGCATACATATAGAGTGCACTAGTGCATTATGATTAATCCAAGGCAATGTTAAGTGCTTTGATAAAAGGAAATCTATAACTGGACTGACTATATTGCCATTCCAACACTGAGAATAGCATGATTGTATTTATTTTAAGGTTATCTATGGTTAGGATTTTCGTTGAAAATTACCAAAGGCTAAATCAATTTCTAACGGTGCTTATAATTTCTAGTTCCTAGTTATAGTTATACTAGTTTTTTTGTTTACACCAATGGACTACTTTGTAGCCAAGTCAAGTTTAATGTGAAATTAATAAAGTATGGGTTACATTTGTATCTGTGCATTGCCACCAATACTGAAATTCAAAATCTGTGCCGTCTGTCTGATGTGAAATAAAACTCTGAAAAAAATTGAAGGTTTTAAGGAATGATTTTCACTTGTACTAAATCAGACCAGGAAGCTGAGTTATCTAATAACCTACTTAAGTGCAGGACGTGAATGGCGTGAGATCTACTTGTATACGATCGTAGTCTGAAACCTCACACTTGTGTTTCTTAATTACACCACATAAGCCTCTAGTTAGATGTGGAGCCTTGCTTAAAGGACCGAAAGAGTCTTGAACTCCGAACTGGAACCCAGTCACACCCTCAACAATCAACCCATTGCAAAAGGTTCCCCACAAGTGCCCGCCCACACACACTACACAAAAATGGGCAACACTGGGTGTTGGGTGACTTCCGATGACAGGGAGTAGAAGTGAAACAGGAATGGGAACCTCAACCCGGCCCAACATTTGATCAGACGGGAGTTGTATGCACACCCACACACCTTCAGAATGGGTACACTGGGTGTTTGGTGTCCCCATCTAGTGGCAAACAGGCCTAGAATTTAGTATAATTTAAACAGGTGTTATTCACTCTGAGGGCTTGCACAAACAAAGGCAGTGGCTGCCTTTATTCTGGGTTTTTTAACGTTTGATCAGATGTTACAACTTTACCTATATTACGCCCACACACTAAATGCACACTGGGTATTAGGTTTGTGTCTGTTTCATTTTTGTTTCAGATTAATTCCAAGTCCAACAGAATATAGCACACTACATATTGCGATAGCAAAAAAAAAACCTGTACCAATTATAAAAACAAGTTGCATTGAAGTTGGTTTTACTGTCCATCCATACACATTTCCAGTCACCACATGCTCATAAAAAACTCGTAGCTCAACATTAATTTGGAGGAAAAAAAGTTGGATATGCTAAGAGCTTAGACAGGGCTTTAAGAAGTAAGAACATCTGTAAGAAACATTAACATATTTCTTTTGTGTAATAATTATCTTTCAAACTAAAATAGAGTAGTTTGTTTCATTGTCCCACATGATGCAAAATAAATTGACCCTAAATTACCCTCTCGTGACAGCGAAAAATGTGTACATTTTAAAAGCACGTCTTTGTAATGTACGCTATCGTACATACATGTATGCGTTTGAAAGATTTTATCAATCTTGAATCTTCTGGCCAAACAAGGGCTGCGATATACTCCGACAGCAAGCTGTCAATGACGCCATAGCATAGAGTATGACATCATAGCGTTGACATGAATCCTTTTCCTCTTCGAGAGCTTTCATGTACCCTCCGTATGTGACATCCTATGTGACATATAGAGTTTCGTGTATCAGTTTAATTTATGTACAATTAATGAAAGCTGCATGTACGTACATGTACTTCAGGATGAATTTATGGCTTTCTATGCTTAGGGGAATTTCCCCCAAAAAAACTCTATCATGGTGTCTGTAGCAAAGATTGTATGTATCTCGCCATGCATACTAATTCACCAAATTTTTGTCACTTCGAAATACATGCATGTATGTGTGTATTCGCATTTTTGTATCTACATGGACACATCAAATCGTTCTTGTGTACAAAATGGTTAGAAAATTGACACATTTTTTTTTTAAATGCTCTTATTTTCAACCACAATTAATTTCCTGTGTTGAAAGTTCAACCTAATATATTCTATTATTATACCCAATTATGGTCAATCCATAATTCTATTTCATGAAAAACCTTGTGGAGACCTTTACACCTATATAAATTACCCTGTGGAAATGTATTCATTCAGATATATGGAGTTTTACTAGAAAATGTAACGTGCTGCATTGTAATTGCTTGAATTGTAAATGAAAATGCCTCTGAATTAAGAATACAATTTTGTGGGTATGAAAATATGATTGCCAACTGTAACAAAATCTTGTATTCGATGTGAATGGTTTTCTTCCTAGCATCTAATCAGCAGTCCCACGTCACAGGTAGTTTTACGCTCAATTTATCCAGCGGGATCGCGATTCTCCTTACTGCACATGTTATTTTGGTGTTTCTGTCCGTTTCTTCTCTGGATTCGACTCAAATTTTGCTGGTACTGGCAACAAGCATGCACGTCACTAGGATTTGTCATGAGACTGCAGCCGTTAATCCTGCATATAGACGCTTTCTTGGTTCCTGTCTCTTCGATAAACACAAAACAGCAATTTCAATGCCCAAAGGGTAAAGGGATGATAGCAACCATGACTGATTTGATGGTCCTCGTAGTGGGCGTAATTAACGAGGTGAATCCTGTGGGTACTGGGTGCTTTCGCTTAGTGCTTCTGAGAATATGTCACTTTGGGGACTGTTCACCCTAGTCTTGGGTATAATCCCCCAGTATATGTCATCAGAATGCTGCCCCCTTCCTCGCACACAAACAGGAAAAGAGATTAACGGTGCCCAAGGTACTAGGTATTTTTCTGAGAACTGTTTCCTTTTGTGAATTTTTTATCCCAGTCTGTATAAGCCACCCATTTTTTGTATCAGATTACTCACTACTGGCCCCCTCCCTTGAGGAAAGAAAACAGGAAAGGGTTTATAGGTGTCCAAGGTTTAAGGGATAAATATTTTGAAGCAGGTGCTGTGTACTAGAACAAATAGTCAACATCAGCAGGTGTTATTTGTTACGTACGTTATTCACCTTTTCAGCATAATTCAGTAATATTTTCTGATATAAGAATAACTTTGAAGTTTGCTGGTTGGTACGGTACCATGAGCGAAGTTGTACAACTACACCCAAAAAAAATGCTTTTTTTATCCCAGGCCAAAAAAAAAAGGTTTGTTGTTAAACAGAAAGTGGACAAAAAACTGTTTGTTTTGCTGAAACTAGTGCCTTTTTAAAATAATTGTTTTAATTTTAATTATTTTTCCTAGATAGTTGGAGTTGGCTTTAAAATAAAACTCGCCCCGAATTAAAGAAAGAGAAAAATTATTTGTACAATAACAAATCATTTGTATAGCATGAACCCTAGATAACCGAGAACAAATCAAACGTTTCCGGGAACATAATGACCAACACAAAAAAAAGGGGGGGGGGGGGGGGGGGGGGTTTCCTCTGCCTTATATCTTGCCTAATATTGAAATTTGACCAAACAAAAACACTGTTATACACAACATGTTACACCAATAGTTTGTGGTACAATAATATTCCTCGATATGCTTGACAGAGATAGGATATGCATTGTTTTTGCAAAAACAGGAAGTTCCAATTCAGTAAACCGTTTCTGAAGTTTAATCATGCATTCACAGTCGTGTGTTGATGGTTAACACTGATAGGAAAATGACACGCCCATAAATATGAACCCTCCTATGGTTTAGACAGCACAGATATGCACAAATGTCCGAGTCCAGCCTTTTGCATGTGTTCCTAGTATGAGGAACACAATTCTGCACACAGCTTATACACACAAAAAGACACAGTATGCATTTTTATGCTGCTGTTGTGCAGCGGGGATCGACCCTTTGCATGTGACGTCAACTTCTGACTGGCTAAATCCCCTCCCCCCCCCCCCCCACCCCACCCTCCTGTTGTTGTGACTTCCACATAGGAGGGTTAATTGTACTATGATAGAGTTTGGGCTCTATTTGTGAATTAATATGTTTGAAAACAAAATAATAAGGCTGTACTCGTGTGCATCTGGCGCGGAATCCATGCAAAGATAGAGAGCAGATAGCAGAAATCAATTGAAGTTAATTAACAATTCTATTAGTAGAAGCAGTCAGTTGTAATATCAACAAATAGCAGCAGGCGTCTAAAAATAACTACAGTGTAGAAATAACTACAGTGTAAAAATAATACCGCACTAAAAACGGTTGTTAATTAACGTTTAAATATTAACTCTGTTTTACGTCAAAGTTGATCCATTGTAAAAGTATGGAAACGCAGGCGATTGAAAAAGGACTTTCTGCAGTTAATTCCAAAGTCCGTCTATATTTAGATATTGTTTTTCCTAGAGGAAATATTTATTTTGGGCTCGATTGCTTTAAAATAGTCACATTGGGCTATCCAGATGGATTCAAAGCCTATTTTTGTTGTCTTCTTTGGTCGATTCGTGCTTTCATTTCTATAACTGTATCGATAGCCTGATGTGTAATGTAGAAGACCTGGGAAACTGCAGTGTATTACGTAGATGCGACCATGACGAAATAGGCATCTGGGTACTGAGATATATCTAACAATGGAGTTGTAATAGAACTAGTACAGGGCCAGCTCTTTTTGTGTATCCATTTTTATAGTGTGCCAGAGAGATGCTGTTATCTTGTCAGGAGCTATTTTTGTCCAGCATTACTAAAATGAGTAGGCTGTGTGTGTGTGTGTGTGTGCTATTCATAGGCTCCCCTACAGAGCGCAGTGTCTTCATTCCTATGGGCATACCGCAGCTAATATCTGTTGCATGAATTCATCAGTGAATATCAAATCGAAGACCGATGACGTTTATGGCGCTCGTCGTCCGAAACGAATATCATCTTCGGTGGAATCGCCTTGTTTATTTTAATTCATTCTTGCTTTTAAAAATAACCTATTTTTGTCGTATTTACGGGGAATTTGTCAAGTATTAGGAGAATTTCTTTTGTAGATGGTTTCCTCTAAATGTTTGTCTTTATCAGAATAATGTCCATAAACACTGCACTGAATTCTTCGCAAGCCATTTACAAAATAGCATTTTATCTAAAGACTACCTACACACTGTTGTTACTTGGAATTTGGAAAATACAAAAGCGGCTGAAACAATATACATAATGTTGGAAATTGAGAATCTCAATTTGAACAATCATTGGAAATGCTTCATCTACACTACAACTTAAGTACAAGCAGTAATGCAAGTACTTTATTTCTTATCATTTGAGAAATTCAGTAGAAGTATAATTGTTCGATTAAATTTGGCTATCAAAATACACATTTTGTCGAAAAGGGGAAAATATTTTTAAAACATATTATTACATACTTAATTATTGCTCACATAAATTGAATTCCTATGAAAAATACAAAGCTTTTGTTACTTTCGAAGTATAAAAACTGTATGATAGTTGATATATTGGTTCTTATTCCTAGCTCCATGGGGCAATGTACATTCAATGTACAATGGTACGGCGGGGTGCCTCAAGTATACGTACACATTTACTCGGTTTAAAACCGAAAAGTACCAAAAACTAGTACATTTATTTCTTCTTACCCTCATTTTCGTCTCTCCTTCCCCAAAAAACAAATGTAGTAAAGTTCCATGATTATACAGATTGTAAGGGGAACAAATTGCAAACCCCTGGAAAGCTAGAGAGTAGAGATCATTTCCCGGCACTTTTCCCGTCGTCGTTCGTTCCGGCGACCTTGGAATTTCCAAAGAATTCCACAAGGTGAACATGTGAATGGAGGTTACTAAGCGGGAACGACGAGCCTAGAAACGATCCCCCTGTGAACCCCGTGTGTTTGTGTCTGTTTTGAATTCCTTGAATGGTTGCTAGGCCCCTAGCCAGGCCAGGAATGTGGGAAAGTGGGTCACCGTGCGGAACCGCTAACCGCACAACTGTTTAGCGGCATGCTCTGATGTGGTTTTAGAATTTCAGAGGCATGTTTATGTTTGTTTGGATTAGACAATTTTATTAGGCAAGTTGTCAAGTGTTACTTGAGGACAACTGTTTGAGTCATTTACATATAACGGTAAATGAGAGATTGCGGAAACGAAATTTGCGATGCCAATGACCACTGTGTTTTTGCCTCTAATTTTCAGTGCAAATGTAGCCGACTAAGTGTTTCAATTCCAACTTGGTGTATTCGTGTATAATCCACGAAGCTCCAGAATTTACTGCCTCGATATTAAAAACTAGTACACAATACTAGGAATTAACCCATACATAAACAATACGTACAAATACCCATGTCGTATGATTACACTTTTGCAGTATTGGTGTACATACACAAGTACATACACTGTACATGTACATGTAGGTACGGTAAGGTACCCATGCACAGTATACCCATACCGTACTGTCGAAGCCTTCTGCATAAATTACCATCTGGGGGGAAAGTCCGCCTTCGATCGTGCAGACAGAAACAGGGAAGTTCCGGGTCAAATTTCAGGTCAAGTTTCGACCTCCAAATCCCAGGAAACTACAGACGTAAGTGTCATTAATTCACGGTATAATACGCATGGTACGGGAAACTCGACAATGACAGTTCACGTACTCCACCAGTATTACAAAAACAGCACGCGCTAAATTTTGTGGCGTCGGTTTACCTCAAAATGGTTGGTTACCGGGGATTTTACGATCTGGTTGACGTGATGGTTTGGTGCAAAGGACTCAAACGAAAAACAACCCATACAACACAAAGTCACAAAGGTCATAGGAGTGGATTCAAATTGTCAATTGTTTTCAGCATGATGTATAAAAAATGGTCGACTCGTCATGTAACCAATAGTTGTGTGTGCAAATGTCCATAATTGTTATTACATGTATGAGCAAAGGGGTATTTATACACGTTTGGAGAACACTAGTACAGTCAAGATCGGGAGATACATGTATTATGTATGTTCGTG
The DNA here is from genome assembly GCA_037893245.1 of Crossaster papposus. NCBI lineage: Eukaryota > Metazoa > Echinodermata > Asteroidea > Velatida > Solasteridae > Crossaster > Crossaster papposus. Next base: position 641,071 of record JBAIAA010000182.1, read on the forward strand.
TATTGCATGTCCTTAGCACGTGCACACAGCCATATTAGCAAGGTATAGGTTTACCCCCCACCCGCCCCCCCCCCCCCCCCCCCCCTTTAATTTTGTGTGTGTATGCAATTGGGTTCCTGAAATCTTAGGAATTATTTCCATTTATCTAGAGGGGGGGGGGGGGGGGGGGGGGGGGGTGTTAGGTAAAACAATGGTCTGGAGTGTAAAGGTAAGAGGGACAAAAATGGGTCCGCTCTGTATTATTAAGGTTAGATACACCATTTGCAGATATCATTTTTTTTTACTACCGAAGTATTAAGATTAAATCTTTATTTCAAAGTAAAAAATAATTCTATGCATCCAGCAAACTGATTGCACTAGATATCCTGTAATTGCTCTGAAAAAATGAATTTTATAAAAACAATCACGATCACTAGACAGTGATCGCGAAAAAACCCAAAACCCAAAAATAAGAACTGCCCGACGGCGGTTAAAAACGAACGCCGTTTTTCTTGCTTTTTTTATTTATCCATAATTGTAAAACTTCAGACAGGTCAGTTAAATAATATTTACTATTTCACCCCCCCAAAAAAAAAATAAAAAAAAAATAAAAAAATAAATAAATAAATAAAGTGTATACTACATTTAAATCGTGCTGGGAATAAGCATAACTATGCACAGGGCTTGTATTACAAGTTAGGGAAGTCACGTATTATCTAGTGGTAGCGCTCGTGACGCATACCGTTCGCTGCTACAACAGGGATTTCCTTAGCTCCTGCACAAAGTCATGACTCACTTAGCAATACTCCTGGAGACCACGATACCGCTAAATATTTATGCATTGGATTATTCTAGAGGCAGGCTTTTCTAATTTGACTGCGATAAGTGTTCGCCGAAAAAAAATATATCGAGATTACGAATGGAAAATGAGCAATAGACTATCTCTGTGACGTGCGTGTTTCTTGTTTTCTTTAAAAGAATATTTGTTTATTATCAATGTAATTCTAAGCTGTTTTTAATGATTTGCATGTAAACTGAATTAGTATTTTTTGCAAGTGTTGTATTAATGATGAGCTTAATGACGTCAAGAAGAGTAAGATGTAATGGAAAGGATGGGACTTGTTTGCACCTAGATTAAGATGGTAGGATTTGTTTGTATGAACAAACAAACAAACTACATATAGTAAACATTAATACATGTACATGTACATTGCTTGGGGAAAATGCTCAACCATTAGGCATCCACACAACAGGCCTATAGACGCGACAAAGGTTGATAACCATAGCTATAGCTAGAACGGTTGATATTTTGGTTTAAGCAGTCGTATTTAGCCAGTAATTTTCACATGCATTGGTAAATTATACGGCGCAGTAAAATAAACATTCACGTTGTGCATGCACACTATGGATGAACGACAGCTTACCGCACCGTACTGGATCCTGTGTTGACCGCCATAAACGCCAAATGCTGGGCATGTTCACATAGAACTGCAGTCTCGAAAACAGGTCGGAAAGACCCAAAGATTATAGGTCAGGAAAATTGTGTTTCTCTGGTTTCAGGAAGACCCTGGCAATGTTCCTGCCGTGTAGTGAAAACAACGATCACAATAATGCGCTTACAAAAAAGACGAGTTATTTTACCGGGAATTGAATACACTTAGCATAATAATATACTCGAGGTTAATGCGAACTGTACCCGCTGAACCCCCTATACTATCACCATGGCTTTGTTTATGATTCAGTTGTGCACAGCGATTCTAGGGAACCGAAGCCCGTTCGGACCGGTTAGTTAATCTTCGGTTTGTTTATCCAGGCGTGGCATATGCAGTGACGTTGCAATATCATGCAAATTAGTCGGAAGTAATAAAACAGCTCGGCTCCCTCTGACGAAAGCAATCTTTTACCATATTTAGAAATTGTCGGAGAAGCCGAAGTGCCGATCGAGCCGTTTCGATGGGCGAAACCATTGGGCTTCTGATTGTAGGGGTGGAAGGAAGTTCGTGTTGGTAATTGAACGTCTGTGTAAATCGTGTTAATATAAATTAGGAATACCTGAAGACTAAAAATCGATCGTAAAGATATTCTTTCTACAATTTTATCTCTCAGAGACGAAAACTAATTACATTAATTCAACAAGAAAGGTACTACTTAATATGCAGGTATCTCATTATAATCAACTAACCCACAACCTTGCCTGAAAGCACACAGCCTGTTCCCATAGTGACGACCTGAATGGCTGACGTCAATTGCCATTCTCTTGTCGTCATTGTATCGCTAGCCGGCACGTGACCTCCCAAATTTGGTGCGCCGAAATGCATGAATGAAAAAATGAATAAATATACCGAGCAAGTCGAAGCGCAATCATTCCACACTTCGGCACTTCTCGATCAACATCGGAAATAGTCGTGCTATCTTTCTTGGACTTGCTTGAATATTTTCCGAGGTTTATGAGTTCTACATACTCGGCGGTTGATTTGTCTATACGCCTTGTGTTCGTCGTGCACTTGTGATAACTGCAGGACCGTATGAGCAAGAAACAACAAAAATCCGGCGAAATGCGAATGGATTTGGACACCCTTTCCCAGGCCGCGCTGAGTCAATTTGACACGAGTTTCTTCAACCAGTCGTACTCTGGATCAAAATCATTTCCAGCTGTCTCCGAAGAACTAGCCAGGGCACTCACCAACTCCATGGCAGTGACCAACACTGACCTGTTCATCGACTGCGAGCAAGGGGACTTTGCAGGTGTGTACTTGTACTTCTCTTTAATAATTGTATTGAACTCGTTAATTAGTTAATTGATTAATTATTTTGTTAGGGAGTGCATGGTCGCTTAAGTTATAGCTGTATTATCTTGTTGATGCTTCTTTCAGTGTTATTATGTTTACTGAAACATATTATATCTATGAATAGTTTAACATTTAATTAGGTCACTTGCCATCAGGCTTTGGTGAAATCACTTAATTACTTTGACGTAATTTTTCCCCCACATATCTCATCGGCATGTTTGGGTTTTATGGGTAGTTGTTTGGGTAGTAATTCTTGATCACGCGTTCCCTCCTTTGAATTTAAAATTGCAGAAGTGCTTTATTATCGTCTGGCTATTATAAATAAACGTAGGGGGACACTTGGTCTTCAGGTTTTTGGATTAAAATAATATTTAGACTTGTGGGCGAGAGCAGCACACGTTCGCACCACCAGCACCCACTCACCTGATCTGATCTTCATCAAACCTCAGTACCGTCAAACGCTTCACAGCCCCCCACGACTTCACTCCCGCACGCTCGGTCAAATGCAAACAGCCACGGACTTACCCAAGTACATGTACATACGTACATGTATACAGACAGCTGACACTCTACTACACTGGCCTTATGCCCTTAGAATGTACATGTCATGTGTTTAATATGACAGTGAATATCACACACGGTACTGAAAAAACGGTTTACGTTGTGTAAGGGTCGTTTTTGTGAATTATATCGTCAAGAGTGACTTGTTCGCTGCGCTTTTTGTATTCTATTGTGCGGTCAGTGGGGGATTACTTCCGGATATGACAGTCGGGTGCTGTGTTGCCTGTCAATGCCGCAGCATTATTATTATTATTTTTAAATTAATTTATATTTTACTTTGCTTTTTTTGGCATAAGGTTTTTGCTTGATAATCGTTTATGGTTTGAATTCGGCAAAATACTTATGAGTATTCCCTCTCTTTTATTTTTATTTCAGGCAACATGGAAGATTTTGAATACAAACACACGGTCACCGACCCAAGTTATGAGCATGATCACAACATGAACACCCGCAGCGACGCGATGCCTCTGTGCTACCACGGCACCATCACAACCACGGCGCCGCAAATGTCGCCAGATCCTGACAGCCCCGACGGGTCTCCCAACCCAGCCTCTTGGTGGGCAACCACGGACCAAGGAATGCTTACCCCAACAGTCATTGGCAACATTGTCAGCAGGTCCAACACACTCATCAACGAGGCAATACCCAGCGGTAGCCAGTCTTCAGAAACCCAGCGCCTCGGCAGAGAGGAGTCTTACACCCCGAACAGCTCGTCCAGCTACGATGTGATCTGCACGGAACCCCTGCCAATGTCAACCCCTGACTTGGCCACCGAAACGGAACAGCTACCCCCGTATTCGTGCGTCTACACACAGGCCGCTGGCCTGTCCTCGTTCGACACGCTGGTGGACACGCTCAGCAGTGCCGCCTGTGCTGCCGACACACCGGTATCACAACCTGCCGGCGCATTCGCCGAGCACTGCGTCAAGATCGACGGGGTTCTCAAGTACACCTGGCCATCCTCTTTGGATTCAAGCTCGGCCTTTGGGCGACCAGTTCAGCAGCAACCGCAGCCTGTTGCAGTAACACAACACGCTTCTGCACACCAACAACCTCACCCCATGAAACTGTCACCATCGTCATCTCACTCTCAAACGTCACCCGTACCCCAGCCTATTCCCTGTCGGACTCACACACACCAACTCGGTGAAGGTATGTTGCTGCAAATCTCCAATCCAGTCGACGTCTTGAACCAACCCTACTCATCAGCAGCTCTCCCGACCTCCACCACAGGCAAAACCCCCAAACCCCGAAAGTACGTGAATCGCCCGGGGAAGACCCCACCACACGAGCGACCGTACGCGTGCCCTGCTGACAACTGCGACCGGCGGTTCTCTCGCAGCGACGAGCTCACCCGTCACATTCGCATCCACACGGGACAGAAACCATTCCAGTGTCGGATCTGCCTCAGGAACTTTAGCCGCAGCGACCATTTGACAACCCATATCCGTACCCACACCGGCGAGAAACCGTATTCCTGTGAAACCTGTGGCCGTAAGTTCGCCCGCAGTGACGAGAGGAAGAGGCACTGCAAGATCCATCTTCGGCAGAAGGTCAAAAAGGAGCCAGATCAGATGAAAGGAGCCAGTTCATGCAGTTACCAGTTACCTCACACTTCATCCTCCTCCCCAACCCCCTCCTGTTCGTTACCAGCAAGCACGATAACCACCAGTGCATCGTAGAGACATTCAAAACATTCTAAGCACCTGCTCAAAAACGTTGTAAAACTCTTTTTAACTTATATCGAATTGCAAACAGAAATGAAAATCTGCAGTATTTAAACTACCGTTTTAATGTAAACTGGATCATTCTTTGTATTCACCTGAATATTCTCACCAAATACAAAGTTTCCATAATTTTGGTGGTTGGCAACAACTTGAAACTAACCTATCTTTGTATTTTAATGACAGTATGAGTTAGAAAATGCATTTGAAAATGCGCAATTGTATGGATGTGTACAAAAACTGTGTACAAAATCTAACTCGCAGCCACACATTTTGGGGACCAACTTGCTCATCGTAGAAACTAGCACTAAACCTAATTATTGTTGATGCAAAAAGTGATTTCATGCCCCTTCTAGTTTTTCGCTCTCGAACACTAAACCTTTCTTTTCTGGTATATTTCTTGTCAAACTAGTATAGCATCTTAATTATTAAAGCGCTCTTGGGATCTTCATGGCCTTTAAGTGGTCGAAAGCAATGTGTCATGTACGTTTCAAAATTGCTTAAAATTATTACTTTGATTTGAGCACTGAAAATCACATTCCTCGCAGCAGAATTATTTAGCAATGCACTCGTAATAAGCAAAGGCTTACCCTTTAGCACAATGGTAGTGGTGTACACCAACCTTAATTTTAGCGTTGGGTTTCAAAAACTCTCCTTCGAATCATTGTGGGAGTCCTCCTTCTCTTATACATGTACATGTACGCCTTTTTATTTAGAAAGACAAACAAGATGATACAAGAAGCTCTTGCCAGCTTTGAATGTTCGAGGGGCTTCTACAGAACTGTCGTATAATGTATGCCGCCATTTTGTAGTTTAATTTCAATTTAAAAGGCCCGTGTGAAACATAAAATAGGAGCAGGTCTCCATGTATGCAGGTTGGGTAACACAAAATGCAGTACAACCATGTAAGAGTAACTTCATGTTCAGATACTTAAAGTTGTTTTCGTTTGTACCTTTGTAATCAAGAAAGAAGCAGCCTGCAGGTTCGGGTTTTATTTTGCATTTTCGTTTAAAGAAATATTTCCCAATATCCCAAAACACCACAAACCTTTATCGTCATTTTAATTGAAGTTTCACTTAATTTCTGTATCTAAAAAGAAATAAAACAATGCTATATGCTGATGATTTTGCTCTAAGATTTTGTTATAGCGCAACTCATTTTTGATGTTTTTATTTTTTCGATGTCCAGTTATAGAAATGCTGCAATAATGGGTGCAGTGTATACAATCATGTCGTAGGTGTGTGTGTTGTGTATTATATACAGACGTTTGATAAAACTATCTTCGAGCGTCCAACGGATTGCCATAACTGTTTGTGGGGAGGAGCGATTTTTTAAATAAAAATACACAACAAAAATGTGCCTTGTGGTGGTGTATTTGGAAGTAATTCAGAGGCAAACATGGCCCGATAGACCCAACGAATCAAGGTCCCCTTGAAAGTGCATGGGAACAGTTGATTTGACTGGTTTGTCGGCTCTGGATTGCGCTGATACAACAGTCTTCTGTACCCGAAGAAGGCTACTTATTTCTATATCGCTGAACCATCTCAGAATACCTGTACATTACAACATAGACACACCTTATGTTCTTTAAAGACATTTTTTTGTTTATGACGTAACAAGTGTAAAAGATACGATGTAAATGATACTTATGTAAATGATGTTGTACTATATACTGAAACAATATTAAACAAACAAAACCTTCAATGTTACTGGGAAAGAATAAATATTTTTGTCACCCTGAATGTCACAAGAATGTGTCGAATTTTGTGTTATTTCATTAAAAATATGTTATAATTTGCTTCAATATAATACCCAGAATTCTTTTACTAAAAAAATGCCAATTAATGTTATTTTCCCCATAGTGCAATCTACTATAACGACCCCTAAAATTTACAGATTTAAATGGCTCTTTTTACACTGTAAGGAACTGTTCTTTATTGCAATCATTTCTACTTGCAAGTTTAAAAAATGGAGGGTTTGCCTCGCTTTCAATGTAACGTGGCCTACTCATGAATACAGCCTACTTTGAATTTGTTGACGGACAGGGCCCTTTTAGGATAGCTTTTACCCACTACACAACCTACCGACATCCCTTGAAATTTACAGATTGTTTTGACAAGAAATCAGTATCTAAATTTGCGTCTGTGGAGTATTACAATTATTGAAACATAAACGACAATCAACACTGCATATTGCAGTTCTTCAAAAAATTAAGGCTGCGGTTTTGATGACTTTTTGGCGGGGGGGGGGGGTGGAAGATTGATTAAAACAGAATTACATGATTTTAATAAATTGCTGTAGCACATATGTGTTTTATGATAAAGTTCTACCAGAAAGTTCTAGACGATTATGGTAACGTTTGCATTCATTCCATTGCTACCATACATATCATATGAATCACTGATGTGAATAGATACTTAAAAACTGCATGTTGGTGTCCAACACGTGCACGATGCGAATTGCCCGAATTCTTCCCAATATCGATAATTTCTTGCAGGTCATACAGAACAGCACTTCAAGTGGGCAGAAAGTATGAATCATCAAACAAAGAACGGTAAGTATTTCAGCACTAACTTAAATGATAACACCAAAAACCGATCTATTTGTATGTTGTGAACCACTACCTATTTCAGCCCCCCCCCCCCCCCCCCCCCCCACCCCATCAAAACAAGTACATGTAGTAAGTACATGTAGTCAAAGTGTTTCGTAATTTGGCTGAGGGGGCGTGACACTTTGTGGGAGTAGGTTGTATCGTTGGTTACTCGTACAAGATGCAAACCATATGGGAATCATGTCACCATATTGTTTATTAAATTGCTTAATGTATTAATAGACGCGGTGTGGTCCCATGGGTCGGTAAACTGAAATGTTTTTTGGTTTATGTAAGTGATATTTTCTTTAACTATTTAGACATATTCCAAATTAAACCACCTTAAATGTGATTAAACATCATTTTTGTTTTGTGCGTTGACAGAAGCATCAGGCCCCCCAAGGAAATTATCCACCTTGCCCTTAAAAAATAAAAGCAAATTTCTTTACATCAAATGTCAAAACTTGCACAAAACAACAACAAATGCTTTGGTCAGATATTTTATTCAGCTCGTCGTTGTTTATATTAGTTATTAATGTTCTAGAACATCAAATGTCAAAACTTGCACAAAACAACAACAAATGCTTTGGTCAGATATTTTATTCAGCTCGTCGTTGTTTATATTAGTTATTAATGTTCTAGAACTTTCGCCATTTTTTTGTTGTCGGTTGAAAACTGAACTTCGCAGGACTATGAATGTGCATCTGTGGTGTATAGTACGGTTGTCCACATTTTCGCCAACCATGCATACTTTTGGGTGTAGGCCCTGTGTCATTGGTGAGAATATAGTCGAACATTCGCAGTTGGTCTGTAAATGTATTGAGCAAAGACTTACTTACAACTTTTAAAATACCTAATCTTTTTAAAGTATAAACATGACTGGACTTTTTAAGTACATTCTGACAGTGTTATACTAGCCGAATGTTTTTATAATTATGATCACGTAATTCAGTTTTCATGCATGTTGTCCCGATTCGGAAAAAACCAATTAATTAACATCCCTCACAGACGTATTGAACAAAAACTCACCCCTTAACATTCCGCCCCCTACACAAACGACAAAAACCAAAAACAATAAAACAAAATCAAGTCCCCTTTGATGTGACTTCATGAGTAGAATGCGGGGGAAATTTAGGTGGCTTTGGGATAATTATGCAAAGCATAAAGCCGTTGTATTTATTCTTGTCAGTGGGTGGGTAGGGGTCGGGGAGCGCACTCACTCCATATGGCAAAGACTGCGATCACCCCCTCCCACAATTTTATCGTGATAAACTTGATGTAAGGCCATTTAGACGAAAAAGATCAGATGGCATTTACGATAAATTAGTCAGGAAAAAAAGGCTGCACTTTTACATGGGAAGGAGGCTGATTAGGCTATTTTCAGCTTAAATTTTGAGCTATTTCATCTCTTGCTTGCGTTTCGCAATACAATAAAAAACAAATCGATTGCCGATTCGACATGTGAGAAAGAGTGTAATATGAAAATCGGACTCCTGTGAAAATCGGGCCCCTTTTCTCTGTTATTGGTTAAACCCTCGCACGTGACCGGTCACTCTCCTAATTATTATGATCATCACTTAATTAAGCATGCGCGATACTACCAATGAGTCCGTGGAGTCTGATATTCATGCTAAACCGGTACTTAGCGGAGTTTGAACCAGCGACACCCTAGTATAATGCTATCTAAGTGAACCCCTTTGTTATTTCCCAGATTTACAAGATAGCTTATTTGATAAAACGCCGGAAAGGCAGTCTGGAGGTCACAAGTTCAAAACCCATCCCAGTCAATTTTGTACAACTCTTTAAAAAAGTGTAATAATGCCCCAGTCAGTTACCATTTGTGGTTTATTTGAACAAAAATATGTAAAACAAGTTAAACATTAAAATATTATTGTCTTCAATTGGATAATTTATTCATTTTTCACCATATTTATGTTTGGCTTGATCAACGCTGTACGACTCTAATGTGTATACCTTTGTACGTATTCACCTTTTAACCTGGATCGATATTTGCCACTTGTTTAGTTTCACTGATGCCAATTCCAACGATTTTTGACAGTTTAATCTAGCTCATATAACAATGACTTGGTCGAAAAGAGTGTTAAAGGTATACAGCCACAATGAGTAACGATTATTTGGAATCAATGGACGTACACGAAGGTGACGTGGAATGTTTTAAAACTGAAACGAATAAATAAATTCACACATTGCCTCAATAATTTCATCTTTAGGTTTATATCGATTTCTTAATCTGTTTACTCGTTGACATGTACAAAAGGCCCGTTGTTAATTTATTTCCAGACCGATTTTTGTGAATCTGGGTTGAAAGGGATGATAATCAATATGATGTTGATTTTCTGAAGAAACAAATTGTGAAGATTTTTTTCGCAAGATAATTTTTCATCTGGATACCCTTGCGATATCCTGGTTTGATTTTAAAATAAATAAGAACCAGTGTCTTCAATTGACAACAAATAGACGCTATGATCGTCTTCTATAATCATAGATTTTCCGGGCTATTTTTATACAAATTCACCAACTCTCACTTTCAATTACTTCTGAGGAAGACATTCACAGGCTTTTTACCAAAACCAATTTAGTCATTTACCATTCAATTTCAAAGTTTGGTCACTCTATTTAAACATTGGATAGAGAAAATTCACTGCATTTCTGTATTGACGAATATTTTCGACCTGGTGTTTTTTAAAAGGATTACCAAACGTTGAAATTAAATGATGAGTGACTAAAATTGGTTTAGTAAAAGCCTGTAAAAAAAAAATTCCTCGGACAAACTTGAATGTGTGAGTTGGTGAATTTGTATAAATAATGTTTTAAAATAACCAGGAAAACCTAGACTATATGAAAAAAGTGTAATTAATAACTGGTACGTGCTTAGCCGTTATGACACCGAATGCTGGACTATTATGATGCTGAAAGCGGACATGAATAGTTGTAATATTGGTCGAAGTAGCACTTAATCTGTATAAGAAGAGTACAATGGACAAACATTGCCAACACATGCAAAACAAATTTGATGGCCATTTGTTTTGCTATTTAATAATACATGTAAAACTTATACAGATCTTTAGGAGGTGGACTCCATGCAGAAATAGCGATAGTATACAAATTAATACAAAATCGAATTATTCTTCGTTTTGTTTTACCCTGTACTATTTGTAGACTAATCTTCATAACACACTAATTAAAACGAAACTTTTAACCTCGGATCAGAAATGTCTTCGATAGGGTTCATCAAAATTCCAACGCATTGCCGGTCTCTGGCAATAATTATTTCTGGCATCCAGCAAAATTATTGCGCTAGATATCATGTAATTGTTCCGAACGTTTCGTGATAAAAACAACTGCTTCTTGCTTTTTGTCGGCATCTACGATCGTAAAACTTCGGACAGTTAAACGATATTTACTATAAAATACAACCCCCTAAATCTACCCATTCCTGATTTTTTAAGCAATTAACAATGGTGTATCCTATACTTTTTAAATGGTAAACATTTTCCCGAGCAACTTGGGCGCGCAGACTATCGTAAGTTTTCTATTCTGCACGCCCCCAACATGCATATTTGCGTATGTGTCTCTGATCATTCTTCATGACTCATTTTCAAATTGCCTGATACTGGTATTATCTCGTAAACCATTCATATATTTCTGTATCTTTTTTAATTTATAGACTGGTCACTGATTGTGGTTGTTTTATTATTAATGGGAATATAATAGGTAACGAGACCAAAAAGATAGAAAACGAACGACCTTTTTAAGCATGGCATCTCATCACTTTCAATATAATGTGCTACCAAAGAAACTACAATTGTCTTGCATGCATGGTTGTCACCGTGTTGGCAATAATCTAACAAAACGATGCTCAATTTCTAATAACATAGTCATATCAGAGAGTGTTAAGTCAAACCACGAAAATGTTGGGTTGTTTTTCTGTGAGTTTACTTTTTCTTTGAAAAATTGTGAAACTTACAGATGGTAAACAAACTATCTGTATAGCTTCTTTGTCATGTAAAAGAAACTATACAAATACCAATTAGAATGTCATCATTTAAACAAGATAAAGATGGTGATGTTATAAAAAAGTGCTTGGTGTATATATTGTGATTTAAATATTTATTGAAGTGACAAAGAAATTTCACTTGAGCAAATTATAACTACATGAATTCAAGAAAACCGTTGACATTTACTTACAAAAACCAACCAAGGTTTTGAAAGTTTAAATAGCAGAAAGTTAACCAAGACGTGTTTTGAAATACTGGTACCGGTATTATACGCGCTGGTTTCAATTCTCTCAATTCAGATATGCGACTGGAACCACTATCTCCACTGCCATTGTACAAATGTTTTAACAACGTAAATAATCATTTAACAAACATCCGTAATCCTCAAATTTTAATATGGTTTTGCACACACCCTAGTGGGTATATGGTTAAGTATTTCAAACAATTTATATTTTCTTAGAATTTGATATAAACGTTTTTAAGTCGCAATTGTATTTTCATTATTGAAAAAAAGGTAATGCATTTAATAACTATGTAAATACTGCACCCTAAAAACAGATTGATTGAAATAACTAACTAATTGGTAGATATGTGTCCAGCCAATGATATTGGTCAATTTTAACAAAAATATTGGTCAAATACCCAATATTTTGGTATAAATTTACCAATATATTGATTGGACACATATCTACCAATCAATTGGTTATTTTCAACCAATCTGTTTTTAGGGTGTGCGTTTCGATTAATGGTACCTTTGGGAAACATCTCTTTAGAGACGTGCACAAAAATGTTCATTCTTTACTGCAACCTAACTCGTTTTTACCTAGAGCTTTTTCACGATATTTATGCATTTTGGACCTCACTCTATCAGTCTAGACTGTAAAAAAACACAAAAATATCGTTTTATAAGGTAACTGGAGACTTAGGGAGACACTGAAATATCTCCCTAAGTGTCAATGTCTCCCAACTATCTAAAACCTTACGCTAATTTGTCTCCCGAAGGTGCTCATTGTGACTGTGTGGCTGACGGCATTGGGGTATCAGATTAATGGAGATCAGTGACTAGTAACAAACAGCACTGGTAAAATTCCAAGAGAGTTGACATAAGGGACAATTACAAAAAAAAAATTAGTTCAAAATTCCTGCTTATAGTATCTTGGTGCCGAACGGACAAAAGGTAGCACCTCCTATGTTTTTGCACCACAAACACGAAATGCAAAAGTAATGACACCGCTATATTGCCTATTTCTCCAAATAATGTGTTTTTTAAATACATTCACTTAGTATACATAATTATCTCTGTAGAAAGTGTAAGAAATTGTAAGATTGTGTCGGTTAGGATTTAAACACGTTTTACATCTGTGAAATAGTATACGAAAATTGCATTTCGTAACCGGCAACTTCTTTCGAGCCTTATACTCATATACGTCTTCCATACTCGCCCATGTTCTGTATAGTGTCAAAAAAAATACTTACAAAATATAACGCAATGCCACACGTGCGTAACTAACATAATAGATAGTATAGGTCTGGTTTAAAAGATACACCTTTCCACTTTAAAGGTAGGATACACCATTGGTAATTTTTTGAATTATCATGAATGGGTGGATTTTGGGGTTGTTTTTTATAGTAAATAAAGTTTAACTGACCTGTTCGAAGTTTTACAATCATGGATGCCGAAGAAAGCAAGAAAAACGGCGTTCGTTTTCAACTAGCATCGGACAGTGGTTTTCGCGATCGCCGTCATTATTTACTTTCAAATAAGTAAGATATTTCTTAATAAATCGGTAGTAATTTTTTCCAATATCTGCAAATAGTGTGTCCTACCTTTAATATCAGACACAAATGTTCAAATTTTTTAACAGGGTTATGATTAATTTACCAAGAGAAGTCAAATTGACCATTGGACCAAGTTTTCAATTTTAGACATTAGAAAAACGGTAGCTTGCTTGGATATCGACAACGCCAAAGGTTTACAATTTGAAAACGTCCTTAGGTATAATTGTTCTTAATAAAAAATACATCGAAGATAATTGTTAAATAGTAAAAATACCCGTAATAAAATTAATGTGAAGTTCATAATAATATTGCATTCTGTGTGCATTGTCATTATAATGTTGGTATGCAGACAATTTAGACCTATTGCGCTGCCGCATGCGACTCTTAGGTTATATATGCTGTCATTAAAGGTTGATTTGTGAGGTCGATTTTAATGGCAGTTACACTCTTTTGATATACAAATCATAATAGTTGGAAATATAATAAAAAAATACATAATACAACTTATACATAATACAACTTATATAGTAAAATAGTAACATCGTGGTGCAGTAAACTGCGTTCAAGAGACAGTTCTTTGAAGTCGCATCATTACTGGTATGGTTATCAACTGGATATATATTTCTACCGTGGTTTACCATCATGAGCGGCGTCGTACACCACTTATCGTCCACGCTTCGTTGCCTTTATACGTTGCTTTCTATAAATAACTGTCTAGATGCGAACGTAGATAAAAAATCGACTGCGTTAATGACGTTAATAGCGAATAAAAATAGGCCTTGCGCTGGCTATACACAATATGCTGGTATCATTGTGTGTAATATTGATTACCTTGTATTGTTGTTGTTGTGTTTTTTTTCAACAGTTGCAAGCCACCCCGCCAGTCGTAACAAAATCAATAAAGACAAATGAGCGGGAACAGGTTTTTTTCATCAAAGTTTCGCATTAAAATGATATCGACATTTTTGTCTTCATCTGCGTAATTATTTAAATAATTATTAAACACATGAATTTACACGGAGATCTATGGCCCCAACGTCATATAGGCATTCATTTGGAGTACAGTACACTGTACTACAAAATAATACTCAATTCTCATAGGCCAGTGTAGTAAGAGTACAGATTACTTAAGTTGTATTTTGTAGTAGGCCTATTAGGTGAGGGGTTAACGCCTTTATACTTAAACCATCAATGGGGCAGCAGTTATACTGCTCCGTGGCTCGTCTAAAGGAAAATACATATCGTATCAATGTTTCTATCAAACATTTCGCGTAGTTTAAATTTACGTTTTGTAAAATACGTGATATAGTTTTTGTCATGAACCTATCAGTATCAATGCCAATATAATGTCAAACTAAGGAGCTCTCCAACAGACTTGAATCACTGGCAACTATTATGTGAAAGGGAATTTATGTGTTAATATCGGCTTTATAACGACTCATTGGTTAAATAAAGTCCATGGTTATTATTTTAGCAACAAACAAAAGGTGTTTTTTTAAGTGTAGGGCCTATATATGAAAAACATATAGGCATAAATCCCGGTGATGGGGTTACCCCCATCCACACACCCCTCCCCCTCCCCCCGAATTTCTGTTCTCCATCCCGTCACTCCTCCACTCGCCGACACAGATTTTACACCACTGGCAGATGGGGACCTTCAGATACCAATATTCATGCTATCTTAGGTAGAAAGCAATACACTGTGTTAGCATCATTTGGCATTTTTAATTCATTAAGGTGTTATTTTGGGCCAAGATTTCTAAACACGGGTACAATGGGGGATTTTTGCTGAGATGAGGAATCGGAAACTCAGGCTGAAGGGTCATTCCTCATAACGGCTATTTCTGGAGCTGGGCACAATGCCATAATGCGGTATCGCTTCCGTATTCTTGAACAAATCGTCATTGGCGCAGACAATGCGCAGTCAGGCGAACTGAGCTTGGTCGGGGCTCTGACCGTCTTACGTCGCGGAAACAAACGGCATCCCATCCCGTTCGGGCCTTGGACTGCTGTCGTCATCCCGCTCCCGCCTCGTCTATTTTTAGCCGGCCGTACCCATTGATTGCCGCTAATGTGCACGGAGTGATGTCGTCACACGTACCAGCGCGCCTCTTTCGCGTTTTCTACCGCTGCCTGACGCAGACACCGCATCGCCGAAGCCACCAGCTTGTGATGTCATCACTGAGCTGATTACGAATTCACCCAGCGAGATACGCACGCCAATGGCCTGCTTGTAATAAATTACCGCGGAAGCCGGCACGCGCACGGTAGCCACGTGTCGCGTACAGGCAAATTCATAAGTAACGACGGCGGCGCGCGACCGTGTTTTAATATGTAGTAGACGGGCGAGCAATCACAGGCGAGCTTGTCACTGACGTTTACATGTCCATTCATGAATACACCTCGCTCTTGAATTAATGCATGTGTACGTCAGAGGCTGGTGATTACGGTGCACACTGCCATGCAGATGTCGCTAGATGACTCCACGTCATAAGGCAAGGCAACTCCGCCACTATCTCGTGCTTCGGCCGTACCATGTTTTGCTTTATCCGGAAATGATAATTCTAGCTCAGCTTTTTTCTTTTCATTTTAGACTAAATTCTAGAGGCTGGTTTACGTACAACATCGCCTTCCCTTGAGGATGCGATCCATCCCTTCTTCTTCTTTTCTGTTTACGCTGAACGATAACATCCGATATGGCTGGAGTTACGTCTTTGTAGGTGTTCAAGTAATGTATCCGGTGTAGAAGAAGGGGTAATTATTTGACGTGATAAAAATATGCCCGAAATGGAAGGAATCGTAGAAATCGGAATTAATGGAATACGTAATATCCGCCGATTACCCATCCGCTTTTAAAAATGTTTACGAACAAATCCTCAGTTGTTCGGAAACCCTTCTGCGTTTTTGGAAAACAAGTTCGGTATACGGGATTAAGTTTTTGGATTGAAATGTTTCTTTAGTAAAGTAGAAGCAGACTATTTTAGGGTACAGTTTAATTGCATAAATCTGTCGTGAAAATGGCTGACACAATAAATACGTGATAATTCGTTTGTGATAGAATGGTTGAATTTCTCGATCAAACCTCTATTGAAGGGTAAAACGTTGAAAACGATATCGAAAACACGAAATACAAAAGTTATCATCGATGTTGAAGCATATAGAAATGATACAATAACAGTTAAAGATGGACTACAACGAAAACTCACACATTAAATTTATTATCGGACCTTGTTTATGTTGCGTTCAGGTAACACTTTATTGTTACGGTCATGTTTTTTTCTAAATAATTTTGTTGCAATTTGACCGACAAAATTAGACCTCGATTCTTCGATTTTGAAATTTCCCGCCCTGTACTGGTTCCCGGCAAAGATCCACTGAAAACCACAATGAAATCCACGATATAGTACCAGCGGACTTGTAAACCAGCGAAAAGTGATGACGTACTACCCATGAAAACGCATACATGGTGGCCCTGAAGGGACTCCGCAGATCGCGAATATCGACGTCAAATTTGACGTCAATATTCACGATAGTTTCCAAAAAAGTCGCGAATATTGACGTCAAATTTGACGTCGATATTCACGACTTTCCCCAAAAGTCGCGAATATTGACGTCAAATTTAACGTTAATATTCGCGATCTGCGGAGTCCCTTCAGGGCCACCATATGTATGCGTTTTCATGGGTAGTACGTCACACACAAAGTATGAATTATTCATGAGTTAAGGGCTTTTGCTGAAACTGAGTTTTTCTGGGTCGTAGAACGCCGATCAATTTTGTTGTTTTTTGCATGAAGGAACAAGATTTATTGAATACTAATGATATATTAGTAATCATTATACATTTCTCGAACAAAAAACAGCAACACAGCCTTTATCATTATTCCGTTGTAGTCCATCTTTAAAGTTTATCAAAATAGATCCACGAAGATCAACAATTACCAACACGGATAGAAATTTAAAAAAAAAAATTAATTTATTTTTAAAAGGCGGAAATTAAGTTTCCAATTATTCTCCTCTTTCCTTTTGCTTAGTTGATTCTGTCTAGCCTAGACACACAAATATTAAATTTTACATTATGTACAGTACACTGGTACATACACCGATATAAGGTCCAATATAAAGTTATTGGATTCACACCTGAAACGAATGTATACACGATCCCGATCAAACTATATATTTAGCAAGACAGCTTCTTTTACCAGCCTTATAGTTACCAACCCAAACAACAGACTCGTATTTCAAAGCAATTCGTCTATACTTGTACTTGTAGGTTTAAAAAACAACCCGGCAACATGTATTGCAAAACGACGTGTCGTCATCCGCAAAACAAAAATTACAACCGCACGGTGTCAATCATGAAGCTCAAATTGTTAATACCCGCGCCGGAGGAAAAAAGTACGCGACAATAACTAAGACACGCACAAACATCATTTGTATATCCTTGCAGTTGCTTGCGTATGTAGTTTGAACTTATTTTGATGAACTTGTCGTGTTATCAGCGTGATGCACACTCCGGTTTGGCGTGTGTGGTATGATGTGCATGTTGCACGTGCAATTCTCCGTCGTCTGGTCTGAAAAAAACCCAGTCATCACATACACCCAACCAAAAAAATGAAAACCCCCCCCCCCCCCCCCCTCCCCCTAATGCTTTTTGTACTAATTCAAAAACTGCTGAGCACTGTTTCATTAATCAATGGAGAAGAAATCTCTAGGAATCCAGCCATATTCTTTATTTTTCAAAAAAATAATATTCATCTCTTTTTCATTGTATATAAGGAAAAATAAAATAAAAAATAGAGCCTGAAAGTAAGCCATTTTGTCTTTGCGCTTCCGGACCCCTCCGTGACCCTTCTATGGGCATTTTACACGGGTTTGCCCCTTCTCTTGTTATGATTTTTGACTGAATGTTTTCGGAGCGTATGATTGCACAAATTGATTGTTAGAACTCATTGGACCAAACATCGAGCAGATAGCAATACAAATATTAACAATGAAGAAAAACAATTTGCAAATTGGGTTTTCTAGCTGAGCAATTAAATCGATAATTTGCAGTCAATTTTGTACCAACTTTCGTACCCAGACTAGGTTATAACACAGGTCCAAAGCTTACGACGATGAACCATTCCTGAATGGAGACGAGAGTATGCATGGTCCTCGACAAAAAAATGAGACAACCTGTACAAGATAACCCTTTCTCTTTGTAAAAGTTTGAAGTTTGTACTTTTAAGATTGGCTCAGACGTTTTAAGTTGAAATGAATTGATTTATCTTGATTTGCTTTGTTTTGTTTGGGGTTTATGTATTTTGTCACCGTCCTAGTAGGACTTGATGGTCCAGATAATCGTTTTCGAATACTAATGAAGGGCAAGGCCAAGTTTATTTTACTTGGCTGGCTCCAATTTCATTTTCACCGGAACGTCATTTCCCTGGAACGTCATTTCCCACTGAAACGTCATTTCCACCAAAGATTATTGCATTTTTCTTGTTGGGTGATGACTCCACACATCTCCTCTTCTCCCCCTACTGTTCCTGACTCTGTCTTCACCGGCAATTGCTGCTCGGAGGATGCATTTGATTTGCACGGATCTCCAGTCAGCATTACCGGGCCATACCCCCGCAATCTCTTGGCTCTTTGCCCGCTCAGTGGACTCGACACTCCTTGTTTTGTTTTGTCTTCTTGTCGTAACCGCCGTGACAACTTACCGGCCCCGTCTAATTTAATACATCACAGTTTACAATCGCCAAAGATCTTTCAAAGCCAATTG
Organism: Crossaster papposus; assembly: GCA_037893245.1. NCBI lineage: Eukaryota > Metazoa > Echinodermata > Asteroidea > Velatida > Solasteridae > Crossaster > Crossaster papposus. Next base: position 660,277 of record JBAIAA010000182.1, read on the forward strand.
GGTGATAATTTAGCCACTAACCACACTTACGTACTTACACACCTACCTCTGAAGTAGTCTTTTTTTAGTATTACACTTCTTGAGCTTGCTTGAAATTCAATTATCAAACTGGATTTGTTTTTGGTCTGTAATAAATCTATTATCATATCCATGTACTTAGTTTGATTTGTAATTAAAAGAAACATGATGTATATTAGATGCACTTAGTATTGTGGTCCAGTGGTTACCGTGTTTGACTCCTGTACGATGGTGCGTGGGTTCGAACCCTGGCAGGGAACATGGTGCTTGTGTTCTTGGGCAAGACACTTTGCTACAATTGCCTCTCTCCACCCAGGAGTAATGGGTACCTGTGAAGGTTGAGACCACATGCGCTGATCTTGAGCTGCTGCAGAAATGGTCTTGTTCCTGGTGAACAGGGATAATAGTTGTAAAGCGCTTTGATGTACACCCACATTGTGGGAGTCTAAGAACTAACATTATTATTATTATTTTATCGTTAGTGTTGCTCGCTCGGCCTAAGGTTTTAAAAAGTTGAATACGCCTCTTGGACCGTAGTGCTGGAGTTTTTTATATATCCAGTCTAATTTGTTAAAGGTTTGTGTCTTGATGGAAGTACAAATGATTGTTTCGTTAATCAAACTGTCAAATAGACAAGTGCCAAATTTATAACTGTTTCCTTTGGTGTGTTTTTTCCAGGTGTTTTGTCGTATGAACAATAAATGATTAATCTGTAAAAGTCAGCCGAACCGAACCCCAGGGTACCACGCAGTAACAAACGAGTGAGTACGAACCATTTTTGATATTATTTTAACCATAACGTCATGCACCCAAATGGGTGAAAACCGCATTTTGTTTTCAATCAAAGTCAATTTTTACCAGAAATAGAATAAGTGTGCCCAAAATTCATTTTACCTGAATTAAGTCACGAACTAATCTAAAGAGATCATGCAAATTATATAGTCAGTCTGGTAAAATCAGTTTTGTGCACACATATTGGTATTTTATGCTGATAAAATTGACTTTGATATTTAAAGTGTGTGTTTTTTTTACTCACCGTGTACAAAATATTACTTGGGTAAACTGCAATTATGCAGTACTCTATACACTGGCCTATGAGAGTTAAGTATTATTAGTACTGTGTATATGTATACCCCAAATGAATACCTAGGACGTTAGGGTTAAATAACGTCCTACATAAGTTAATAATTTCATCTTTTAAATAAATAATCAATTCTTTAGCAGAATATAATTCTATACGGCAACTTACGTAAACGATGCAGCATCGGAGCCTCAAGTTATACCGGGAAGTCGCGCCAATATCCCCATTTACTGCAACACTCTAATCCGGTCGAAGAATATACACCGTACGCGCGCCCGCCGCAGCCTAAATGATACGCCAGCGAACTCTTGTAATCAGAAAAAATGACCGGAAACGGAAATGCAGATTAATAAATAATCAAGACCACCGAAAAGACTTTTTCCCTGAACTCTATCAAATCGTCACCGTTTGTTCACAAAGAGACGAATTTAGCCTTTCAATATCTGAACAAACTTTCGAGAAAATCGCGTGAAGTTTGGTTGGCCTTTTATTCGATTAGCAGTGTAAAACATAAAGATGTATAGAATATGCCTATGCAAGATTAAGATATCAGAGGAAATAATAGATTATAACCTTTTACAATGTAGCAAACGTTAGGAATATGAAGAAAAAAACCGTAAATTAGCAAATTTGCCCCTGTGCACCAAATTCGACGCAAAAGCCAGTATACGCCCCAAATTCGCCTCTTCGTGAAAACGCTATAAAGAAAGCGCCCTTTCATAAACACGCTAAAGGTAGGATACATCATTGGTAATTGTTTGAATTATCATGAATGGGTGGAGTTGGTGGGTTGTAATTTCATAGTAAATATCGTTTAACCGACCTGTTCAAAGTTTTACAATTATGGATGATGAGAAAAGTAAGAAAAGCGGCGTTAGTTTTCAACCGGCAGTGGTTCTTGTATTGTTCTTGGTTTTTTTCGCAATCGCCATCGGGCGATCGTGAATTTGTACGAAGGGGCTTTGTTGGACCATCATATGAAAAATTAACCGTCAATACCAAGTCACGTCCACACTATATTCTCAGAATCTTGGTATCAAGTAAGACGTCTTAGCAACGAGTATCTCCTTCAGGATATTAATTTGCGAAATATTTCTGCCTTTCAAGGTTCGCTCAATCACGATACTTCCGTCGATTTTCACTCAAGTTTTGAAACAATCTGTACTCCATCTTGATTGAACAAAAAAGAAATTGTGTTGCGAAATGACCCAGGAACGGATTGCAAAATTACAAATGAATTACTTCCAGAAATCTTGCTGATCTCCGGAAACGCGAGCTGGTCGAGGTGCATGCCTGCTCAAGTCTGGTGGGCGAAAAGATGCATGACTCACGGCGTCCTCCTTAGCAGAGAACACGGTGCCAGTAACCAAACACCAGTTCAAAAAAATTGTCAATCGATGTGTAATTGGATTGAGATCTGATACTAATAATGCAATATTATTCAGTGATAGCCGAATAATATTCGGATTAGTTCTATTTCATGTGTCAAATACTTACTTAGAAATACTAGATATGCTACCATGGTAGATATGCTACCAGTATTATCAAAATGTTAATATTAAATTCTTGCTTTAAAGTTTTAGCCGTCATGAGCTCCAAACTCCGAAATCATTCTTATAAGTTATAATGATACTAAAGTTACAAAATGCCAAGGTATTAAACGGGATTGGGGAAAATTTCAAACTTAGAATCCCTAATTATAGAATCACTAATATGTCTGAAATGAGTCTATTGAAAATAATAATCACTGCATTTAACCTTCATATACCTTGACAATACATTTAAACGGTTACTGTTGTAAGTACATTTTTGGAAAGTTATAGCGATTAGCGTGAAAGTTAACTTTGATATTTTACGTACTGGTTCGTCTAATTGCTATGCAAATACATGTATCCCGTATTTTTTGGAGAATTGCCCGGTGAAAGCCTTCTTTTATGTATGTTTAATAGTTTATTTGCGGTCATTGGGTAAAATACTAATGTTTTGTTTCACATCAGACAAAGTGCAGCGGCTGAGCCGCACGTGCGTGTCGTGCGTGGGAGGGGAACCCCCTATAATCACCTGCCTTTTTTTATTATACAAAACACCATTACGCGCAGTCAACCCAGACCGTGCTAGCTGCGTGGGTACACTAGGCTAAGGCACCAACGATATACCCATGGGATAAAACGGGTGGGCTGCTGTCTGCAAACGACGATTTACGTAGGAGCGCCGTTTCCTTTCTGAATAGATTGACTATCGCTTCATGATTTACACTCATCGGTCGCGCAGCTCACGAAGTGGGGGTGTACTGAATTGATGACAGTCTAAGTTAATAGTAATACTCAAATGTATTTAGATTTAAAATATGACAATAGTGGATTTGAAGTAATCCTCCAATGCCAATACGGACAGGATATTGAGGATTATATTGTATTTGCGTAAGATGTACTTAAAAAGAAGGTATAGACCACGTTCAGATCGAATTACAACCATTTTGTTTTGCCTTACTGCTTGAACTGATACACTGTATATTTGCCTATAAAACAGTTAGGTTATGTAAAAGAAAATATATAGCAATGCATGTTTTCAGAGTTTAACCCAGACCTTATTTTTTGTTGTTACCGTTTGCCTCATTTTGTTTATTTAGTGAGATGTACCACTTCGTCCAAATCCAAACCCCAAAATGGCGTGCATAAAACATACGCCTAAAATATATAATAATATGTATGTGTATAAAAACGAGCAATAAATAAGCTATCTGAGTCTGGCTTCATTCCGTGAAGTTTATACAAATTTCTCGTTGCTGGCTTTACCTTTCTATGAACCTTTCTCTTAATTTGTTTTCGAAAATCTCAAAATAGAGAAAAACGAGTTGGGTTTTGCTTGTATCAGTGAGACTTAGTATTAAAATCAAAATGGGAAGGCTATTTTTTTTTTCCATTTATCAATATTCAAATTTACTCCTAAAATATCTTTTGAGAGAAAATACTCCTATAACTGACATTCGATTTACTTGGATCACTGATTTATATACAGCCAGAGCCTTTTGGTTAAAAATAACCAACTTTATTTGGTAACAATATATAGGCCTACTTCTGGTTAAGTTAACCAGTATTTCGGTTACATAAACCAATCCGTTATCGGTTTAAGCAACATGATTAACATTTTCATGGATTTTAACCGATTGTTACCTTTACCCAAAATGTTTGTCAAAACTATTCATTTCTATCTATCAAAACTATCTTTGAATAATAATTTGTAAACCAAATAACGAATTGGTTGAATTTATCAATACAATTGATTACTAGGTAACCAAAGGTCTGGTAAGAAACTATGAATAAAATAAATCATAATCGTATGAAGAAAAACCAGTAAAGAGGTCAAGTAATGTTTGCCCCCCCCCCCCCAAAAAAAAAAAAAAATAAATAAAAAAAAATAAAAATAAAAATAAAAGGCGAACAACTTCAATTTAAAACAAAATCGCTTACATTTCTTTCTTTTTGAAGTATCCATAGGTTTTGTTAAATTTTTGTTTCAAGTTGTAGGCCTACTAATCTGCTACTTTTTATATTTGGATGACGGTTATAATTGTATGTCTTGAACAATTATTCTTAAACTGAATATTTTAAAATTATAGGCCCTTTATGAACGTGAAACAAAAAGTGAACAAAACCCATGTTTATTTTAATTATTTTAATATATTTTATAATGCAGTTACATTGTCATTGTATAGGTCTGAAGAAACAGGGGAACATTATTATTGGGTTCAATCTCATGGGTATGCGTGGTTTTTTTAAAACGTGAATCTGTTAGAAGATATGTGAACTTGTTGATTTCAATCACCGTTTACGGTTTTGATGGAAAGGGGGAGTTGCGCCACAAGGGTAAGGACAGGTTCAAAATGGCGGATCGTACGTTGTTAGCCCCGATATATATACACGCTCGTTCGGCGTGGGCACCTATAGACTTTAACTGCAGCCTGTAACCGAGAACAGGGTCCGAGTCGGTCAACAACTGCCCTGGATCGTACCCAGGGATGCTGCCTTGAATAAATCATCATAATAACCGCTGGCAATAAGGATATATGGTATCCATCCGGCTGCATGCAAGCCCCATCGATCCATGGCTTCTCAGGTGTGGATGAGGGGTTGTCTAGTGTCCAAGAAAACACCCCCCCCCCCAAAAAAAAAATAAATAAATAAAAAAATAAATAAATAAAATAAAATATAAAAAAATTACACACACTCCCAAAAACACCTCCGCATCAGGCCAGGAGCCAAGATTTGTGGTTTTTTAATAAAAAGCTTCGTGTTTCAGTTTGTTGTTTTGTTCGAGGTGTAACATTTATGTCGAACACTAACAAGATACAATCAATTCATTAACTTTTCATGTCGCTGTTGTTTTATTGTTTTGCATCATTAACGATTTGTAAGGGGTTTTATTTCGGAACCTTTTGATACCAAGCACTCGGTCGTGTTTGAAAACAGCATCAAAGTCCACGGTGTATAATGTTCGAATGCAATCCGAAAACAAGAATTAGAGAATGCTTTAGGCGACTAGCCCACGCGGTATTCACATCGGCGTCATGGTGCTCCGTTTGCAGTAATAATCATCTTGCTCCTAGCTAGCTCAGTAGATTCCCCACTAGGATCATATACTGGTCCGTTTCATAATAGCCATACTGTCCCCTGATTATTACCTCCCAAATGAGCCGTTTATTGTATTCTGTTTAAAGCAAACAGAAACATGTCGTCTGTGTCTATGGTCAAATCTAGAGATATTGTGCATCTCCTTGGGCGCTCACTGAGTAAATCGGCAGCGGTTTTGGGGTTGTGGTTTTTTATCAGATTGTTTGGAGGTTCGAAATGGCATTTTTATCACGCAAAAGTCCATCTCTCAACAAGCCACTGCCGAGCCGTCCTACGCATCCTTATTTTCTCACTGCCCTGGTCAGATGTCGGCCCAGGGTAGCCAGCTAGGCGCACCTTTCCCGCAACTGTTCCCACTCACACAGACATGACTATGAATGCACACACCCGAGTGATTAAAAACAAGTTAAAAGGTGATTGTTCAACCACCCTCTACAATTCCAGAGAATTTGTGTTTATAGTGTTGGTGATAGGTGTTTCTAAATACTCCTGGAAAAAAAAGCTAGGTCTTAATGGATCTCAATATAATTATGACCCATTATATTACTGACGGCACGTATACAAAGGCTTATACACTGGAGCTTCATTGTAAGCATGCATAGCGCATGTTGAAGACAGAAACTATTACTAAGAAGCTAGTTTTGGACAAGCCAGTTTTGTACATTATGCGATCTGTAATTAACCATATCTTGAGATTCAATTGAAGATATAGACATTTGAACACGATAAACAAAGATTTTATAAATAGAAGGTAGGTGATTCCCCTTACATTTTTGGTTTACTTAACTTTTTGAACCACCGTGTAGAGTCGATAATTTCAGGCCTAGCGGCCTTTTGTTCTGCCTCAATGAAATCCCGGAACAAGATAATCTACCTGTTGCATTTAAAGTTTCCCCGTCCGTTCTTTACGCAAGCCTAATACGTTTTATTTCTGTTTTACAAGTTGTCAATCCTTGTTTTATTTTGCGCTCATTAACAATAGGTATACGTCTGAATTATAGGGCCGCAAATAATTCAAAATTATACGCATAATCTACAACATGGACGGATTGTCCCTAATGATCATTCGTGCTAATAAAAAGGACAGAAAATGCAGGAATTTTGTTTTCCAGTGTACGTTGTTAATGTTATACCCAGCAAAATGTTGTGCTAAGCAGCTCTATTAAATTGGTCCAGGTTGGCAAGGTGGGCGTTGCTTCTCGGGGAGGCGTTGACCGTGCATGTGCTCGCCGTATAAAATGGACTTAACCAATAGCGCCCCCTTTGTTGAAGTGACCAGCCAAACTTGTTTCTTCTCCTAAAAGAAAAGAAAAAGGAAATTTGCAGATTATTTTTTAATTATTGCCAGGACAACTTGATGAACAACAAATCTTTGAATAATTAACATAGGCACGTTTATGTTGGTTAGGCAATGGTTAAAATAGGAAACTTACGTTATAGGCTATATAGTGAAAAACCTAGCGAAAACAAATTCGATTCAAACAGCTTCTATCCCGAATCCAACTTTCTTAATTGTGAGTGGTCAGTGCCATTGCTCTTTAAAGGTAGTATACACCATTGGTCATTGCTTGAATTATCATGAATGAGTAGATTTGGGGGGTTGTATTTATTATAGTAAATATCGTTTAACTGAGCTGTTCGAAGTTTTAGAATCATGGATGCCGAGAAAAGCACGGTTTTTTTCAACCGACATCGAGCAGTTATTCTTATGTTATCTTTGTTTTTTCGCGCTCGCCGTCCGGCGATCGCGAATTTTTCATTATAAAATTCTTTTTTTTTCGGAATAATTACAAGATATCTAGCGCAATAATTTTGCTGGATGCCCAGAATCAACATTTACTTTCAGATGAGTAAGATATTTCTTAATAATTCGGTAGTAAATATTTTCGATATCTGCAAATGGTGTATACTACCTTTAAGCATGGCGCTGATTTTCCCAGGTGGCCTTATCTAGCTTACTGAAACGGCTCAAGGTAGACAGAAATAGCCAGCTGTTAACATGTCAAGTGTTGGCTATTTGAAAAAGAAACGCCAATCCAGACGTTTGATTCTGCGTCTTGCCTTGTTGGTTGTTTTGTTTTATAAATTACGATCGAGTTAGCAATTCACTTCTTGCACTAAATAGATGCGTTTATAAAAACAGTTCCTTGACTCTGAAACTGTTGTTCTATAAATCATTAATATTCTCCCGTGACCCATTAACTTTATCTATAGGCCTAACGATTTGGATTTCAAAATGTGCAAAGTGCGCATCCCGCATTGAAACGTGCCGATATGAGAGCTCCGGTTGATGCTCGGGATTCGATAAGTCGTGAGTCCGGGCGAACTTCAAATGCTAAAATTGTTCCTGTCATGGACAAGGTGAGGGAGTTTCGCAGGCCAACAACATAGTGGCTCATTATTAGTGACTTAAATTCTCACTGAAATTTATCACTAATATCAATGAATTACGAGTGTAACGCCACATAAACTTACGCCTTCCATAATACATGCCGATACACCACATTCTTCCAAGAACGGCGTCGCGTTCTATACGGACCGCATAAATGAGCAACATAGATCTTACAAACCCGATGCATTGGGGAACATTACCCCAATTCCCCAGTCAGACAAAGTGCCAGTGATATTTCGACAAATGATTTTTTTTCTGTGGGGGAAAGGGGAAGGAAGGGGGGCGTATTTTGCATGAAAGAAGACGGGGTCTATCGTTTTCAATTCCACGAATTATGGTGGGTTAGGTGGTGGGAGGACGCGCGATATCGGGTATATTTACCGGTTGCTGACATTTTCGCCGATCGCACCTAGCTCGCGGCTCGATTTCTCGGTATCAGCAGGCTGCCTACTTGACACCGTGCGATCTTTTCTCATAGATAAAACAGGTACATTCACCTTTTCAAATTTGTAATTTGTTTTAACGATTTTCATTTTATCAAGAGACACGTGTATAGTGTATCAGTGGAACAATAATACAGCCATGTATCAAAATAGTGATTCATTTCGGTTGCTGCTGCTACGTCGGAATCAAACCGACCAGGGGCCAATTTCATAGAGCTGCTAAGCACAAAAATTGCTTGACCAAAAAGTCTTGCTCATTAAAAACAGGTTACCAGCCAAAATTCTACGGGTTTTTTCATGCTAAGCCAAAAACCAGCTGATTATCAATTGAAAACAATAAAGATCACGTGAAAATTTGGTCTGTAACCTTGTTTTTGCCAAGGACAAATGTTCATGCTAAGCAAATGTTTGTGCTTAGCAGCTCTATAAAATTGGCCCCTGTCGGCAAACTCAGTGCACATGGTCGGGTGAACAATGAGGCTCGCGAGTCCCACGCGAGTAAACTTTGTAAGTTTTGTATGGAAAGAATGTTGCATTGTATTCGTAACGCCATTTTTTACCCCCGGTTTATGTTCTCACCACGTTTATGTTAGCGAATAATTGCGTACACAACAAACGTACACCGTGTCGTGGTCTTTCACCTTGTGTTTCTGTATTTATTTTTTTATTGTGTACTACATTGTACTTGTGACTCTAATTGACTCGAGCTAAATACATGACTCGTCTCGACTTCACGCATGTGAGTCGACTTGACTCTACGCTGTGACTCGACTCGACCTTCTTGACCTAATTACTCGACTTGACTCGAGTGACTTTTTATGAATGACTCGACTCGAGTCACAAAAATCAGTGACTCGTTACAACTCGACGAGGGGAACATTGATGCGACTGCAACGAAGTCACGATCCGGACCGGAGGTAGCGTTTTGTGGGGCTTTCCCACTGCTGCACCGATTTATTTCCCAAACCAGCCCCAGACTTTGTTTTACCAAGACGGTTTCATCCTAAAGACAATCGACAATTTCTGAGATTTGGAAAGGTTAGCGGATCCGTTCCCCCCTCCCCCCCCCCCCCCCCTCCCCCCACTCCACTTCGTGGAATTTCGTTTTGAAAGCGTTGTTATTTCGGATGTGGCGACGATCTTCACGCAAAAAACGAATAACGGTAAACACCACTTATTGCCATTTATAGGTCATATGTATATTGCATGACGCCTCGAAAACAATCACTGTTTTGACTGAAGTTTTCTCTTTTGCCTTCCTTCCGAGTTTAAAAATAGGGGTCCAAGTGAGAAAAAAACCGATTGTTTGGCCAGGAGAAGTTAAATTTAGGCGGCCGGCCAAATTTGGATAGAAGACGCCAATAAAAACGGGCTCATGATATGACCATCACGCGCTGAATAGTCGCTCGACCGAAATGGGTATTTTAGGAGAAGAAATGATGTAACGACCGCTCGGGTTATGGTATCAGCAGACGTAATAGGAACATCCCCAGTGCAGCCTTATATCAATGTCTCCCCACGGACACCTAAGCGAGACATGCAGCTATTGACACCCTCCCATTGTAAGGAACCTCGGCCCATTGTCCCGTGTAGGAGAGTTGCACTCGGCCGGTTGAAACCCTACCCTTCCCCGTTCAAAACCCCCATTGTGTCGAGCCTCGCCATGACTTGTCGCTGGCCTGGGAGTTTCCCCGGCTCGTGGACGGCTCGGCGTGTTTTGCGTGTCTCACTGCGTCACCAAACCGAGGTATGACGAGTACGAGCACCAGGGTATCCGATAAAGGTGTATATAAGGGGGAAAGGGGGCCAGATTTAACTAACTTGGCATTGTTCAGCTGCATGCAGCTTTCTTTCCAAATTAGGAGCATTCTAAAATAAGCCGGCGTCAATAACACTTTCTTCACTGGAAAAGCGGAAGGTTATATCGGTGATGATAAATAAGTTTTAAATACTGCAAAGAAACGGAAGTAAAACGCAATGTTTCTATAGGAACATTGCGTTTTACTATAGTTTGCTCTAAAAAGGAGTCATTATATTATGCGCCCGTCATTTACTTTGTCTTCAACTTTCAGACTTTAGTCCTTGGCTAAAGCAGTTCAACGGTTAGCAATAAATTGTCTTTTCTCTTTTCGACACGGGACCACATTTACCTTTTCCAGTTAAGGGATTGTGCGAATTAAAATGGATGTAGGCCTACAACTTGCGATTTTGACGTTAGTATCTCCCTCTTTTTTTTTTACATGTCTCCCTTTATTTCTGGAAATCTTTCTGCAGTATAGAATTCGTTTCATTTGATCCGTTCTGGCCATTTTTGTGACGTTAGAGAGGCCGGCCCTAATCACCAACCAATGGTAAACACGCACTGAGCAACGAGCGCTGAGGACGTCAACCGCACGTCAGCATCACGAATTATCAGCGATCCCTTTAGCCGTCTTATTGACGCACCACTCTAAATTTGTCCAGTTTAATTGACAATTTTTTTCTCCCTTTATTTTTTTTTGTTTCCTTTTTTGTGTGTAAAATGAAAATAGAAAGTATAAAACGCAAGAAAACTGTCGAAATGACGACAAAACTTCTTGCCGTTTTGACGTCTTTTTTTTCTTCTCCCGTTGCTATTTTCGAGACTGAATTGTGAGAGACGGCTAAATGAGTTGGATTCCTGACGAATTCTCCGGGAAAAAAGGCTTGTGGCAGAGGAAGTATAGCGTAGCCTGGCATTAAGATGGATATGATACATAAGGCTTTACCCTCATGGGCACCTATCACCAAAAGAGGACGTTTCGTAGAATTTGATGCGGCAAGGTTGACGCTAGTATAATGATACATAAAGATTATACTCGGAGCGAAATCGATCGCGAACGCCAATCTGTGACGTCACGGGTTTTCGCGCTGCGATTTCGCCATTTTAAACTCCGGGGAATTTTCGCAGCGAATGCTTTGTGACGTCAAATTCGTATCGCATTCGCTTTCGCTGAACCGGCTTTAATACCCTTATATCTACCCTTTTTCTGTCTCTCGTCCAAGCTCTTGAAGAAGACACGTGCGTCCCTTCTGTAGGCTACCGATTCCCGACAGTTTATAACCATCTTTAATTTGGCTTTGAAAAAGTCATAAAACGCGTCTTTCATTAATGACAGTTGCAGTTTCATGCATTTTTAGTTTATCCATACATTTTGTTTATGGCTTACCTTTTGAATCCTTTGGTCCATTTTCCCCCAGCAGATTGTTTTATGCTTAGCCATTTCTGGCGTCATCCACGTCACGTCGGCCGGATATGAAACACTGACGGGCGGTCAACATCTACGGGAGTTTTGTGGAAGGTTAGTTCGTAGACGAATAGTCACCGGTGTGATATGAATATCGATCTGAATATGATCGAACTCCTTTTTCTCTATATGGTCATTACAAAAGTCAAGAAAGGCAGGAAAAGAATTCATTTTAATTGTTGTTCCTAAAGGAATAAAATTGATTGAATGATTCAAAATGTATTCAAATTTCAGAATATCAGAACTATATACACATGCAAGCAGAGCTTATAATGTTACGAAGAAAATACAAAATGCAAAACAAACACCCAACAAACATCCCAAAACAAAAAAACTAAAAATACAAAGAATGATTCAAGTCAGTGTTGTTTGGTACATGTCGGCAGGTGTTTTGGGGGGTCAAATAAGAATAATTTAAAAGGTATAACACTGTTCACTCAACTCAAAAATCAATAAATCAATAATAAAAATGTCCACCATTACTTAAATCCAGCTGATACTTTCCGTCTTAATATACTTTGGATCCATTTAACGTTCCAACAATCATATACAGTTGTTATGCAGTTGAAAAAAAACCAAAAGACCACGGGGCTTAATAACAACAAAATGTCCTACTTATTTTCTTATAGTTCTCCGAAGTTCACATCATTCCTTTGCTATACGTATTATCTCGTATTTTTAAATCGTTTCCTGTTGTTAGGGTTCGGAGAGATATACGTCGTCATCGATGACGTCAGAACCGTATTTTGATATCCACAAGTCCGCGTAACCAGCTGCTCCCCAAGGTTGAAGCTATTTCATTAGTTGTCATTGGGTTTCCTTGGTAACGAAGGGGATAAACATGCCTTTTACGTCTTGGGTATCGCTGGGACTTCCGCTTAATATGAGTAAAATTGAAAAGAAAAAGAAAATAGTACTAAAATGAACAGTTGTAATTTCACTGTCAGTCCAAATTAGCAAGCCGCATTATTAAAGAGAATAACATTTCAAGTAATAATTGGCGAAAGTTGTGAGATCCCACTTGACTGAAATCTTCATTGTAATACAATGCGATAAATCTGATTCCGGTGCTTCGTACATGACCGGAGGGGCCACAGAGTGAGAGACACAGGCATAGACACACTTGACACCCTATCGGTATACGAGGGACGGGAAGTCAGTCTTAAAAGAAGCACGGCCTCATCACACGTAGGCCTCGCATCCAATTCTCACGTGTACTCAATGGTCACAGACGACACGCAAACCTTTCCATTATAATGCGCGCATTATAGCCTGCAGCAATCGGAGATGCGGCGGTTTTTTTTTGTTATTATATCGGGAGGATGCCGCATCGTGGCATTACGTCAAACAGCACGCCCGCCCGCACTGCCGCTTCATTTTAAGACGCAATTTGCTCGTAATATTGACGTCGTCGTTGTCTGCGGTCAATGGAGTGACGACATTGCACCGATATGATTGCTGATGCCTGCCCTGCCCACGACCCCGCATATTATAATTGCGCTGGCTTATGAATATTCACGAGCATTTACTATCTGGCATCAATAAGTCACACAGCATACGTACAATATGTAAGACAAGTTGTGTTACAGAAATTACAATAATGTTAATACTAAATACAGTCATTATGAGTGCATTTTGTAACCATTATCAACCCGTGGAAGATAATACTTGTTTTAATACTGCCATTATCGAGTCAGTAAAGGCCATAAGATGCGACCAAAACTTTGAACCAGGCTTGATATAATTATATTTCTTTATTCATTTTGAACATTTTCCCTTGATTCGTTTTAAATGTAAGAAGCATACTTGTCTCTTAGCATCCAGATAGGCTCCTAGCTGTGATTACATCTCAGCTCTCTGGGGAGTATATACAGCTTAATGCTGCCATTTCGGCACAAAGCAGCTAATAACAACCATCTCTGCCCTCACATGTACCCATTTTACTCCTGGGTTGAAAAAAAAAGCAAAGAGTGACAAAATGCCTTGCTTAAGGCCGGACTCGAACCCACAACCTGCAGCTTTAGCCACAGACCGCAAATTCAATGCTTCAGGTCACGAGACCATGGCACTATGCAACCTTTATCTATTTCTTTTTAGGACTGCAATAACTCGAAGTATTTTTTTTTAAGTTGTGGAAACTGTAACCCCGATGGCCTGATTTTAAGTTATATGCACGTGGACCTCATGCGTTACGAGTTTCTCGGAGGGTGTTTCCTCGAATATCGAAAAAATTTACTACCGAATTATTAAGAAATATCTTACTCATCTGAAAGTAAATAATGATTCTAGGCATCCAGCAAAATGATTGCGCTAGATATCCTGTAATTATTCTGAAAAACAGAATTCTATAAAGAACGCCGATCGCAAAAAAACCCCAAATAACATAAGAAAAACTGCTCGACGCCGGTTGAAAACAAACGCTGTTTTCGTGCTTTTCTTGGCAACTATGATTGTAAAACTTCGGACAGGTCAGACAAACGATATTTACTATAGAATACAACCCCCCAAATCCACCCATTAATTATAATTCAAGCAATTACCAATGGTGTATCCTACCTTTAAAGCAAATTATCTTTAACGTCCGTTTTGTATCTTGAAGCCCCCCCCCCCCTCCTAAAAAAACCCAATACAATAAGATAATTATTCAGGGAGTTCACTTCGTGAGAACCTCGAACACTAACCACGCATGGCTGCTATAGCCTTTTGCTAGTCAATGTTGGCACATACAGATATTGTGTGCCAAAAGTCCCGCCAGCTGTAGAACTTCTCGACCGCTGTTTACACTATAATTACACGTATATAGTTTAATTTCATTTTTCTTTTCGCCAATGACCAAAGACGCACGTGTCGCACGTGTCACGTCGTTAAAGGGAATTGCTTTTGCTGTAATTTTCACAATTGGATGAATTTGGAGGGTTAATATTGTTTGTCAAATATTGTTAGTTGTTACACTGGCTTGTTTGAGGTTTGTTGTTCGTATGGATGCAGGGAAAAAAAAAAAAAAAAAAACCAAAAACAACATGTTCTTGTATAGTCTAGTACCCTGACCCTACTTAAAATGAAACGGAGGAATTTATAAACATCGGGGAATTGTACGGTTAGGGAACCAGTCTAGCTGGCCTGTACCCGTTCATATTGATTGCTAACAAAATGTGTACTAACTGACTAAATTGGGGATTTTGAAAGGAACCAGCTTTTTTCAAACGCGCTGTTCGGTCGACTGAGCAGTTGGAATTTATTTTAAAAAAATGAAAATGACGGCACACCATGCAGATGCCATAGTTTAGCCTGTTTAGTATGCACTATTGTATTTCATAATAATTTAGTAGTTTTGTTTTTTGATGTTTGCAAATTGTGTATATTCCCTTTAATAGTAGACTCTCTAAACATACGATCATTATTTCGTTAATATTTTCAACGATCAGTTAAATTTCCCGACCGTTAAAAATCTCCCATATTTCTTAATTCTAAATGACAACGAACCGGACGCAATAATAATTTAATAATTGCACAGGGTGTTTAATATCAGTGCATTTAATCAAAGTAATTTTAGTAATAGTTTTAAAGGTATGATACTTTTGGGATAAATTTAAACACTCGTCATAAACACTCGAGGATTGTAACCCCCCCCCCCCCCCCACCTCTATTCGCCACTGTAATCCAAGTAAGTTTATTGATAATAATGTAATAATAACATGTAATACTTTTTGGATAAAATGTTCAAATCACTCGTTCAATGAATCCGCAGTGAAATACTTGTTATTTTTCCCTTTCGAGAATTTCTATGGTTACTCTTGTTACGAGGCCTATTGCAATTCACGCATGACCAGACCTAAGTTTACCACCCCTATTGATGTTGTCAAGTTTGTAAACTTCGTTGCGTGCATGTATGGCAACAACAACTTGACAACAATAATAGGGTTGGTGAAAGGTCTGGTCATGCGTGAATTGCTATAGGCTTTAGTGACAAGAGTTACCATGGAAATCTTTAAAAGAGAAAAATAACAACATATTATTATATTGTACATGTAAAATGCCGTGGTTACCCTGTTTTTGAGTCGAACCCAAGTATATACAACATTCCGCAGCCTTTGTATACTTAAAGGTAGGATACACCATTGGTAATTGCTTGAATTATCATGATTGGGTAGATTTGGGGGGTTGTATTTCATAGTAAATATCGTTTAACTGACCTTTCCGAAGTTTTACAATCATGGATGCTGAGAAAAGCACGAAAAACAGCGTTCGTTTTCAACTGGCGTCGAGCAGTTATTCTTATCTTATCTTTGTTTTGTCGCGATTGCCGGCCGGCGATCGCGAATTTCTCTTTACAAAATTCTATTTTTCGCTAGCGCAATCATTTTGCTGGATGCCTAGAATCATTATTTACTTTCAATTGAGTAAGATATTTCTTAATAATTCGGTAGTAAATATTGTTGATATCTGCAAATGGTGTATACTACCTTTAAGTGTGCCGAACATTCGTTCTGGTCGACAAACTGGGTACCATACTTGGCTGATAAAGTAAAAACCATAATCAGTTAAATTGTTTGTTTCATTTCCCTATACAAACCAAGGAAAGATGCAGGCAGGGATGTGAAAATTCATAGCTGAAAGAAATATTTGAACGTTACTGGGCGTTCTTTCATGCATAATTATCAAAGAAATGATTGTATTAGACAGCGTCTGAATAAATCCCCGTCATTTGATAGGTGGATCGTTGACCACGTGCACAGATCGCTGCTGAAATTAACAACAAAGATTATGGAGTTCTACAAGAGTGAGGCGAAAATAATCGCGTCACAAGAGGGCGCATTTTGCCTTGAAAATGACGCAACCTCGATTTTAATTTTTGTTGGGGGGGATGGGTTTTAAGTTTGTTTCGTTTATTAAATAAGTCACTTGAAAAATAACATCCTTTAATTCATCGGGGGGGGGGGGGGGGGGGGGGCACTGACATTTTGTCAAAACCTTGTTTTAAACATTTCAAAACGCATAGAATGTAGCATCATGTTGTTGAATTTGTAAGGAGCAGAAATAAAAAACTAGTCAAGGTTTTGTCTTGGTAACAGAACTCCTTTGAGAATAAGTGCGGTATAAGAGACATTAAAATCGTAAGGACCATTAATGCTTCCCACGCACCCCGGAAATTACCCTTCCACAAACACCGGAGAGCTTGATGACTCTTGTATAATCTCGGAAACTCTCGATTTACTTTCAAGCCGGAAATGTCTACAAGTGGTGCCGCGTTGAATGTTTAAACTGTGCACGTTCTTTTCAAGCTTGTAAAAAAACATTCCATGCTGAAACAATTTTCGTCAAAATCACAGAATCGTGTGATTATAACTTTAGTAACTTATATTTATAAGCCTCTCTTTATCAAACAAATGTGGAAGCAAATCTTAACTCTAGTCCGACCTCTTTCAGTCCTTGTGTGTTTCTTCTATACCAACCATGTTATGCATTGAGGATGTGTTTTTATTCCTCCATGGTTCCATATACACAGCAATTTTTCCTCTGGAGAAGATATTGTTAAGATCGATATTGTTGGCCCTCTTGACTTCTATACTACTAGAATGAGCGTTTATAAGAAACTTAACCCCAAAGGCCCTCTTGACGAAAATGATGTTTTGCAATCCAAATGAGCCATAGACCTATAGTATTGCTTTGCTTGGTGTTTGAAACTTAAAAGACTGGTCCCAGATTGATTTTGAAGATTGTTGCGCCTTTTATTGTATTCAATAATCATCACATTTTGTTTGACTTGCCAGTATCGGGCAGGTTAAGGCGCTTTTTTAACCAGCAGCAAATCCAGCAAACATGTCTATCGTCTATACCCAGGGTTCCCCCTGATTATTTCGCGATCTGTTTCGGGTCCCGTGCATGCCCCCGGCCGCACTCTACATATACAGGACTAGACTACACTCCGCGCTAACTTGCGGTCGGGCTTTCCCCAGCCCTGTGTGAAACCCATTGCCTTCTTATGACTAAGAAGTATGACGTCAAACTGGGTATCGGAAGCAGACAGTCCTGAAACTTGATCGCCCAAATCATACACTTTCTTTTCCTTTGTTTCTTTCCGATCCTGGACATGTTTTCCGCAGTGCTATCAGCATTCTAACCGCTGCATGTTGTAACGTGCCGAGCGCCCGCCGCAAAGTTTTGATCCAAACAGCAGGGGGTTGTCATGCCGACGAGTGCCATGACGTCACGGCTACCGGGCCCGGGCCTGTGAAAGTATGCCACGCATGCCTGAGGCTTGTGTGACGTCAAACCACTCCATTCATCTCTGACGGCGCAATGACAAGGCCAAGGACAGGGGCTTCTGGAGACTAATGCGAACAGTGTCGGTGTATTACAAAGTATAATCCAAATCACAACAGACCCAAACACCACATTATGTACCCATGTACCCATGGCAACAGCTTTGAGAACTTTTGGGGGGTTTGGTGGCCTTTGTTCCCTTTTTGCAAACATGGATTGTGTTATTATTGGTAATGGAATCTGTGTACTTAATTGTATGTAGGCTTATCTTTGGAGAAAGTTCAGGTACGGTTCACTAAGGTCTGGAACCGAATCTGTAAAGATCGAAGTATAGTGTTTTACATAAACTCGTACTCGTAGTTACGTTACTTTTACCCATCTTTTTGAAGCATCATTTTTCTGACGTTAGGGCTAGCTTTTAGCCAATCGGTCTATAAAATGAAAAGTTTTATCGACTTTGTGGATTTGGTCATGAGAAGAAGTATTTAAGAAGAACAAGATTTTTTACTAGACCTATTATGTTATTGTATTCCATTTCTTTAACTCCAAAACCCATGCCGCAGTACATGCACAAAGATGTTAAAAAATAATTGCAGAGGAGCCTTCCGTTTAAAAATGTTAAAATTTGAACCAAAACATGACACTGTGTTTCGTCAATTCTTCCACCGCATAAGTTCCAATTAGGCAGAGATTTGGACTAGTGCACTGGTCTTCATTTCTCGTACAGGCCAATATCCCAGAAAAGTTGGTGCTTCTGAACTTTGTACTTAGGTAGGGCGTTCACAATTAACCTCTTTGCTACCGAGGGCGTGGCGCGTGACATTACCTCCGGCTTCGTGAGGTGTAACGATATACAATGATTTAGTTACAATTTCAAGAACACTTCACAGAATCGAACCGAGTTCGAATTACTTGGCTATATGGCTTACAATTACGCACGAGTCTATGTGTAGTGGCTGCAGCCGCTACCGTACAAACTCGTGCAATTTCAAGCCATAAATTCGGACACGGCCTAGGTCATTTTTCATTCTTTATCGGCACGGTTCTAGATCTTTTTCTAAAGTTCAACTGAGTTTGTATTTAGTTTTTGAAGTTTGTTGCAGGCGTTAACCCTGACAAAAACGTTAACGGTGCTATGTCGATAAAAAAAATGTGATTTTTACGTCTGTTGACGTATAAGTTTTAAATGCTTAAACTCAACTCCATTATAATCTTCAATGAGCGAGCTTCGGTGGTTTAGACCGGCACAGTAAAGGCAAATTGTTTATAATAAAATTGACAAATGCAATGTGTACAAATCTTAAAGGGGCTTTGACAAAAACAGGTTTTAAACTTATATAGTTATTCAATTTTCGATATTAGTAAACTGCACATCCGGCTGTTATTTTGAATCAGTTTGTTGACCAACATAATATTTTTCGACTTTCACCTGAAAATTTGATAAACAAAATAGACATCGGCTTGTTTATCACAGACCGGAAACAAATACGAAGTGGTATTAAAAGTTTTACAGTGTCTCGCAGACTGATTGTTATTTTGGTTGTCGAACCAAAAAAAGATCTTTTGTTTTTTTGCATGAGCGGTTGAGGTTGTTCGATATAAACATGCATTCAGAAAACCCAGAACTTCGCCATACTAGTACATGTACACATTGTGTGTGTTTACACGCTATGAAACTGACCCCATTCACCACCGGAAGTCATTCAAGCGTGCACCAACAATAAATAACCCATAAAAACAACTATTTCGCCTTGCACGAGCAGACATCCATTTACAACAAATATTTGTACAACAAAAGTTGTTATAGAGTACACAACAAGCGTAATACAATAGTACAGAACAAAAACAGGTTCACGTGTAACAATATTCTAGAGAGTGTATACGGGTAAGGGCCAAAGGCCTCCCCCAGGCCTCCCCCTCCCTGTCCCCCTACAGCTCCCCATCCCACGCCTCTGCCCGTGGTTTTGCTCAGAATTGGGGACAATTCAAAAATAAGGGGTTTTTTGGTTACAATTTTATCGATTGCCCCATTCCTCTAGAATGATGATGAAAAAAAGGCCTATTTCTCCTAAATCTCCTATTATATATTTGAGCGCCACTTTAATGTCATTATGTTGAGCGCGACGACCGAGTCCGTTTTGTCACGACTTACCCTGCGCTAGCAGCGGGGATGTTAAGTTTACGCCTGATGGGTCGGTACTATACGTTCACGACACGCCAAGTGGGGAAAGCGGCGGGAGAATTATGTCTGGGGCGGCTGAGACCACATTCCAGGAATTAGCTACTGTTAAAAAACCATCGGGTTAAATGCAAGTGAAGTGAAATAAAGGTAATACGTGTACATATACATTTCCTTATTGGTGGATAATTATGACTTTAAACCCACGTCATTTTAGAAAATTGTATAAACCCCGGTTGTATTATTGATCTAGGAATATGCCATTTTAAAGGGCGCCATTATTTGAAATGGATGATGCTGCCACGGGCCGTTTTCCAAACGTACCTCAGCATCGTCTTTGTCTTTAGTCTTTGTTCATGCAGTCTGACAATGATGATGGAGCCGGAGAACAGGATTTAGGAAAGGGCTATTATTTCATACAGCAATCCACTCACGTAAACAACTTCTTTTTATTCAAGACAACTTGAGTTTACAACAGTCAGCTTTAACACGTTTTCTTCTGACCTGCTTGTAAATGTCGCAGATCTTAATGCAATATGTGATTTTTAGGAGGAAATCTCATTTAAGTACACCATGGAGGAATACGAAATGTGTTCTTACTCATCCACGAATACACACAGTCACATCACCGGCGAAAACTATCCAGTTCTATAGAGATAATGCATCACATACAGTCGCGCTAGCGCAAGCTAGCTCCAGCCTAATTACAATTTATCACAAGAGGGCGCTCGTCATGTTTAGCAGCGATATTTAAACGTATTCCGTCCTGAAATCCACGAAAATGTAATAGTTTATCTTATTTCAAAGGTCTGGTTGAAAGGAAACTGACCAAATGTCTTTAACAACAAAAGTTTACATCTGATGTGGCAGACATTTTGTGGCATACACACACATATTTCCAGCCCAAAATATATCCCATGCAGACGATTTAATGTATGGTACATATAGTTATGGTAAACTTTAAATTTAAAAATAATAATAAATTATAAAGCTTTTTTTAATTAATTTTTGTGGGAGAGATATGAGTAACTATAAACTGTTTTCAGTTGATACACTTGTAATCAAGGCTTTCAAAGAAAGATTAATCTACAACACTTGGAACGAAATGAAGGAATGTCACTTCACAAGTAAACACATCCATTAAATTTGTTTATTGGGAGATTTGGCCTGAAACTGTACACAAAATAACTTGCATAGAGAGACATGGTTATCATATTAAAAATGAATAGACAATTTGTATAACATGTACACAATAAATTGGTGGTGTTTCTTCATCTACAATGTATTCTTCAAATTCCTCCAGTTGATGCAAATTTTCAAAAGCAAAATAAATCGTCGGTGCTTAATTAAGATTCCAGATGAATCAAAAAATGCTTCCCAACTGAAAACAGACACAATTTCAAGAGAATGAGACAAGTTAATAATTTTAATTTTATTATACTGATGTATCTCATTCAATAAAACATTCTGTCAGCTGCCCTAGAATTTTTGTATTTTTTTTAATAAGATTAAGATACACACACTAATCAGGGGTTAATTGAAACTAATGAGTGACCTATATTTAAAGCCGTGTGTTGTCAGAGAACTCAATTGAGTTGTAGCTGCAAATGTTAGGAAAGCTCATAACTACTTGATGATGCTTTTATTAATGCTATAAATTGTCCAGATCGACTGGTGGACCTAAATACTCCTCCTGAGAACACCAAAAACTGGCTGGTTGTGGGATCTGCTGTAACCACCTCACATCCCCGACACTCGCCTTATAATCTGTGAGTTTGGTTTCCCTGTAGTACATGCAGTCTCTCCCGATGTCTGGATCGTAGGGCGGCGAAAGGATGTCCAGAAAGGCTGCCGGTCCGTCAACTGACTCAATGGCATGTACGTTGCCCTCGAGCGGGTTCAAAATACACGGCTCACTATCTGGGGTCAGTTCAAGCTCTGCCCTAGGTCGGCATGGGAGTAGAGTTCTTGTCAGCTGCTGCCTAGTTGCAGGAGAGTCTAAATCAAGTGGGTCAGACATGTCCAAGGAAGCAGAAAAACCGCTCAGATCAGGAAGCTGGATCGTCTTTCTCTGCTCTTCCGGGAGAAGATCGTAGGTTCGCATCCGTATCGTACCGAAGAGGACCTTGATGACGCCGTGCATGGATCGGTGGTCGTGCAGGGGGAGTTGGCACCCGCGATGCACCACGAAGACGCCCATGGAGACCAACGGGTTCTCGGCTACAAATGTGTAGCAGACAGGAGCCGCAGAGTACGACTGGTGGGCCTGGGGGAGGCTCGTCGCAGCCACGGCGGGGTCTATACCCAAATCGGCGGCCCGGATTCGATTCATACTCGCTTGCAGGGAGCTCAGCTTATCCAGGAATACATTCAAGTCTCCGTTGACTGATCGGAAAGTTTCCAGCGCTTGTCTGGCGATTTTTTGAATTGCTTGGAGGTTCGCCATTTCGAGCTTGTCATCAGTCACACGTCGCGTCGGTTGCCGGATCGGATGTCATGAGTGACATGTCATGACCTCTACTAGGCTTGTCAATAAAAGAAAACAACAATTATTGTCATTAGCCTATACAATTATTTTTATTGAACCTACTTCAGGATCACTAAATTCAAAAATTTTAATTCAATTAAATTTGATTGACATAAATTACTTTTAGTGTATAAATCAGTTTAAAAATAATTCTTGAAATTTTAATCATATAATAAATAAGGTGAAAGGGCAACACAATAGCTGAATTCTGCGTCAAGCTATCACTACATTCGGCACTACATTCAATCGTTATTTAGCCATACATTCAATGCCACATTTAACACCGCCTTCGCTACTACGGTGCTCCGTAACGGGCATCCACTTCAAAGAAATAAAATATATTACTGATTTATATATTATTTTGAATTTGGTGCTGAAGTTCCTCGACTTTTGGCGGGAAAACTATACATGAAAAGGGGATCAGAATAACGTAGCCTCTTCAGTGGAAACTATTCTTCAATTTGTTAAAAGTTTAGGGTGGCAACATAATCGGTTTAGAAATGAGAGGCATTTTCACGAACATACCCCGTCCAGCAACGCGTATAATTAATAGGCTACGTGATTTGTATGCGGTAATTGTGTAATTTTGATCCCGTGATTTGACAATAAATTACAGGAAAACTATACATAGAAAGTCCAAGATATTTACAAATCGTCAAAATCCATTGATCATCTAATAGCTAGTTGTGAAAGTCCTGGTGGCATCAAAATGGATTTGAAAATTTCAGGTCAATTTGCAAGCGCCCTACACTGTACGTTGGCAAGTTCACAAACATACCTTTCACTACACAAATGTAAAGCTCATTGTTTTCACAAGTCAGTTTGCACCTTAAATCATCGTCCGTAAAGTTAATTAACAATCGACAATCGTCGTCTGCCCCACTTCAAAATATAAATAGGAAACGGAATTAACAGAATATAAATATCAGTAATATATATTTTTCTCTTTGAAGTTGATGTCCGTTACGGAGCACTGTAGCAGCGAAGGCGGTGTTGATGACGGGATCACTTAACGACGATTGATTGTGGTGCCAAATGTGGTGATAGCTTGACGCAGATCAACAAAATTCGCGAGGTGAATTTTATAATTATATATACTTCAAAATCCGTATATCTTTGTTGTTTTTAAGAAGATTGGTCTGTACTTGCTGAATACATTTTATCGTCGTACATTAGAACCTTTGCACGATTGATAGTGGCCCATTTTTGTAGACATTATGTGTTATACCATGGAGGAATAAGAACACGGTGACATACATGTGTACTGTGTGACTGCACAAATTATTGAAAGTGGGCGTGGCCGCGGTAGTGGGAGGGCAATACAAAATCGCAGTGGATATCGTTACAGCAGCTGTAACACATTGTTCAATTTCTATCGTTACGGCAGTACAATATTTTTCAGCTAGAACCACCTCGAATCAAGCAGAATTACGCCTTCTTGGCCTAAGAGTAAGACTTATTAATTAATTATTAGCAGTTCATATATCATCCTTTAAACGTAATACTACAATAAAGTTTAAAAAGAGGACTTGCGTAAAAACATGTTTTGGAAATTTCCATCTATACCACAGCATGGCGTTAGTGCAGCAACAGCAAATCTTTGGCAGATTTTACTGCCATTGGAGACTTTTCTAGTGAATTCTACTTATTTTGTTTCCTAAATTCTTGTTAGGGTCACAAAATTAACCCCTATTTTTAAATTTTATTTTGTAATACAATTGATTAGGATGCCCTTTACTTACCCCCGCCCCCCCCCCCCCCCCCCCCCCTCCACCTACTCCATATAAAAATGGTAGTCTCTTTTAATTTCAGGTAGAAAGTTGTAGCGAAATTTTGTAGAAATTTTGCAGCGAAATGCCACATTGACATTGGCAGCAAGTGAAACCACACAAAATACATCTCATCACTGGAGAAAGTTAGTTGCACATGGATGGAGTAACAAGAATAGCACAACGAAAAATCCATTAATCTTGCAGGAGTTACATCGTCATCATCTTGAGATACAATTCTCAAAATGAGCTGGTGAGTATTATATTCCTTGTGATTGGGGGTATCGGATCGGATTTAAACTGATGACTTTATTTAGCATCACCAGTTGGGTATGTCCCAACTATAGTTAGGGGGCTGGGGCATTGCTTTATTTTTGACATATCAGAGCTTAACCCTAACTCCGTAGTGTAATTAAACCATGTTCATCCTGGCAAATTCGAACACCATATGGCAAGCTGACTAGCGAATTTGTGTTTTGTTCTTTTTCTCGCCTGCAGGAACATTTTTAGTCGTCTGACATCTCCAAAGAAGGCCCCTCCTGTCATCACAAAAGAGGTAAGCCTTGGCTTCTTTAGAAATACTGCTGTGTATTTCTGAAGGTTCAGTTTGAATTATAATCAAAAATTGACCCTTCTAATTATATGATCCCGCTGAGAAAGAGGCAAGTTGAACCTGACGAAATCTATTCCTTGTCAATGTTTGTTGCAGGAGGAGAAGGCATTCGAGCGAGAAGTAAACAAAATCAGCGTGTAAGTTTGTTCACTATTTATTGAGATGCATTAACGTAACCGAACCCAAACCCTATTGGTTACTCTGCCAAATGTAACAGATCCTAGGCTAACAAGTTGTCTATCACAAGTCTGTCCTAGGTCTGCCCCAAGTCCGTCACAACCCCGTCACAAGTCCGTCACAAGTCCGTCACAAGTCCGTCACAAGTCCGTCACAAGTCCGTCACAAGTCCGTCACAAGTCCGTCACAAGTCCGTCACAAGTCCGTCACAAGTCCGTCACAAGTCCGTCACAAGTCCGTCATAACCCTGTCACAACCCCGTCACAAGTCTGTCACAACCCCGTCACAACCCCGTCACAACCCCGTCACAACCCCGTCTCAACCCCGTCACAACCCCGTCTCAACCCCGTCTCAACCCCGTCACAAGTCCGTCACAACCCCGTCACAACCCCGTCTCAACCCCGTCTCAACCCCGTCTCAACCCCGTCTCAACCCCGTCTCAACCCCGTCTCAACCCCGTCTCAACCCCGTCTCAACCCCGTCTCAACCCCGTCTCAACCCCGTCTCAACCCCGTCTCAACCCCGTCTCAACCCCGTCTCAACCCCGTCACAACCCCGTCACAACCCCGTCACAACCCCGTCACAACCTCGTCACAAGTCTGTCACAACCTCATCACAAGTCCGTCACAAGCCCGTCACAACACCAATAGACTTTTTCATCTATTGGTGTTTTTTTTTTACAATCTAGACTGGATGAGGCTACCAAGAAGCTGTACAAGGACATGAAGCACTGCATTGAGGCCATGGGGGCGCTGTCTAAGACCCAGTGCCGCATAGGCCAGAACCTAGCGGCCAGTCCCATCCTAAACACGGAGGAAACATTGAGGAACCTGGAGCTTATTAATACATCCATTGGACAGATAGAGGCCAAAACACAGGAACTGGTGAGTGATGAGGATGTTGAAATTGTATAGGTTCACCACTATGTGGCCGGTTTAGCTCAAACGGTAGAGCAAAAATCGATAGACTCCTTCGTTATATGGCTGATAACGACAATAGGGGAGTCAGGTTGGTATTGGGGAGTCAGGTTGGCGTAGCGGTTCTTTCCTCGTCTTCCACCACTATGACCCGGGTTCGCATCCGGCCTGGGCCAAAATGTGGATTGGGTTTTCAGTGCCTGCCTGACTCCGTGTGTTTTCCCCAGGGGACTTTTGAGGGATCCTTCGTTTCATTACCAGAAATATATAATAATTCTCAACCTACTTACTCACTCATAACACATGTGTGACTTTCTTTCCCATTCTCTACTCTTATCAAACAAGAACGCCAGCTCAGCTCGCACCATGGTGGAACCCATGAAGAAGTTCAGCACCATCTTTCCCAGCTTGTATATGGCGCTCAAGAAACGGGAGCAGTGCTTGCAGGAGTACAGCCGCTGCCAGGGAAAAGTGGAGAAACACCAAGACCGGGAACGCACCGGTCCCAATCTGGCCAAACTGGAAACGGTCAGAACCCACAATTTTCAACATAACCCAGCATTCCTATGAGTTTGTTGACCAGATTTTAATTGCAAAGTTGTTTCACCAGTATGAAAAAAGAAACCTTCAAAGTAATATTGCTAGAAGATGTGCTACATACTGTAGATAGATTTGTATAAACTGTTAACCTGCCTAGTTTTCTGCACTTCACAAACTTCAGGGTTTTTTAAGTTTAGCACCCACACTTCAAATTCCTTTTATGTAATCTTCTGTGGAGTATGAATAACACTTCAAATGCTTGCACATTGTTTGTGTGTGACGCGATTCAGCTCAGGGCAAGCAGGCAGAATCGGTCGTGCTTTGTGGTCTGGGCGTTGTGGGAAGCAGAGATAGTATGCCGAGTAAGGCCGTGTCTGAAACGGGCTTCTAGGGCTACGGCTATCTATTGTCAGCCTGCACATGTGTAATTGTAATGGGCAAACACCTAGACAAGAGATTCTGATTCAGCCTTACTCCTGATCTGTATTCTTCTGCAGTCTAAGAAGAACCTAGCGGCAGCCAAGGAGGAGTATGAGCGACAGCACACGGAGCTGATGCAGGCCATGCCGCAGTTCTTTGAGGAACGGGTGGACTACTTCCAGCCATCCTTTGAGGCACTCATCAAATCTCAGGTAGATGGCAGTCTCAATTCAAGGCTAGATTTTTAATTGTTGTACCTGTGTGGGCAGCTGCTGCTTTAGGAGCTCATCGACAAGATGAATCAAGTCCAAGCGTTGACATTTTGGCACCGGACTCAAGTAATTCAAAAAATACATCCCTTGCACATGCACACAGTCGGACCTTTTATACATTCCTTTGTATTCGTGTAGTTAAGGAAAACATTTGCTAAATACTAATTGTTCTTGCTTCCAGAAAATTTGTTAAACCTCATGATTCTGGGCCTCTCAGGTATTCTCCAACCCCATTTTTCCTCTAAAGCTTATTTTTTGTATAGAGGGCGAAACAGAATGTGGACGTGTGTAAGTCCACAATCTGTTACTTCTTCCCGCATCCTGTGAACGTCAATTGTTCAAAGGACCACAGTTCATATGAACTGTTTGTACATTAAAACTTTGATTTCAGCATACTTATAACTGACAAGATGACATTACACTTGTCTACACTTTCTTTTTTACATTTCACAGGTGATTTATTACACAGAGTGCTTCAAGATCTATGCCGAGCTTGCTGTTCAGCTTGAGGACAACGACACGCTGCAGAGCGACGAAGACTTTGAGATGGACCTACATCGACGACTGTGTGAGATCAGGGCACTGTCTATCGTGGTGGATGACTGAACAGGTTCCAAAAGGTTAAACATCAAAATGTTGTTGACGACAGCTTAATCAGCGGAGGTGCTTTAGTATAAGGACCAATGTATGTGGCTTGTCACCACAAAATGATTTTAAAGTCAAATGTTTTAAAAAATCTGTATTCTGCAGAACAAAAGCTTTCCAATGGTGTACAACACTATGGGGTACTGAGTTCATGGAAATATGGATTAACAATTTACTTGAAGTAGTGAAACTGATTCATGAAAAATGACAATTAAAATCCTACAAATACAGTGATTGTATGACATAATAAAAGTAGGATGAAATATGTTTCAAAGAAAAAATCATCAACCATCCCTTCAACTTTTGGCTTTTGTCGTCTGTTCTGCAAAATGACAATATCTGACTTCAAGCTCATTTTGTTATGACAGGTCGCTTTGTACTGTTTAGTTTCTGTACTGTAATTGTAAACCAGAATGACGAAAGTGTTATGCTCTCAGTACAGTGTGTATAGAATATGTAAAGTTGATATTTAATCAAAGCAAGTCTAGTACTATTAACTTTTTGTATGAAACCTATGCGTGCAATATTTACTCTAATTATTTAAACTCCATATAAGTTAACTTGAATGTAATTTTTGTATTCTAACATGTACTTTTGGGGCTGTATTTCTTACACATGCATATTTGTATACGTGTAATGTGTTTTATCCTCTCCGTTTATGGAGGTTTTGTCAGAAAATAAATAAATAAATAAAATAAGTAGTACAATAATTAAATGGGACTGTATTAACGTTCAAAGCGAACAAAGAAATTGGCAAGGCGGGACTCGAACCTGTGACCTCAGGAATACCGTACCGGCGTTTTATCAACTGAGCTATGTTTGCGGTCTCCCAAATTGTCATTATTTTTTTCGGAGGACGCTAGTCGCAGGTTCGAGTCCCACCTTTCTTCGTTTGCTTTGAAATTTATGCAGTAATCGTCCCGATATGTTGCAATTGAAACAATATTGGGAGAGGCTAAACAAAAAACCACTACAAAACAGACTGGTATTTAAGAACATTTATTTTGTACAAAAATAGCTCCATATAGAACATGTCTGCATTATTACTGCATTGGTATTTAAGTAGAAGCTGTGATTGTGCTTTGTCAAAGATTAAAGGTAGGATACACAATTGGTAATTGCTTGAATTATCAAGAATGGGTGGATTTGAGGGGTAGTATTTTATAGTAAATATCGATTAATTGACCATTCCGAAGGTTTACAATCATGAATGCCGAGAAAAAAAAGCCAGAAAAACGGCGTTCTTTTTTAACCAGGGTCGGGCAGTTTGGTATTTTTAACAATTACAGGATATTTAGCGCAATCATTTTAATGGATGCCTAGAATTTAGTTGCTTTCAAAAAAGTAAGATATTTCTTAATAATTCGGTAGTAAAGATTTTTTGATATCTGCAAAAGGTGTATCCTACCTTAAGTGTCCTAAACAGTATTCAAGTTTCCACCTCACTGTAACCAGAAGTATTATAATTATACAAGGTTGCCAAAAACAAACCTTTATCAAACGTTTTTAAAAGGGATGTGGTGGAATTGCACAATTTAAAGTCGCCTAAAACCAAATGATTAGATATTTAAAAATTATTAAATAGCAAATTTACAAAAATATAACCCAAGCAAGTAATTCAATTGGCTTTGGAAATACCCATTTTCTCTTACATCAAAAATGGTTGATTCCCACACTTTTATTGATGCTAATTAAACTTAGCTACACCGCTTTACATCCAAAAGAAAGAGAGCAATAAAAAAGAAGATATTAATGTAGTTTATATTATAAATATTCATTTTGTACAACTATGAAACAATAAAAAGTAATTAGTGTTGAATTTCCCTCTTTCCAAAAATTTAGTTGACCAAAAACCAAAAAGAAAATTGTACTTCAGCACATTAAACAACAAATGCTTTCTTGTCTCTAAAAGTTAAAAACAAAATTAATTAAAAATCAGAAAACTATCCGACTAGCCTAGGTTTGGGTGTAAATTCCAGTTCACACATTCTGGAACAACAAATTTGCAATAGAGTTAGAAGTTAGAGTTAAACTTTTTCGAATATTTGTTGCAAATACATGTACATCTCAAATTTTGTGTTTGCTTTCGTTTAATCTATGACCCAACCCAACAAGGGTACTGAACTGACATTTTTCAACTGTGATATTCCTTTTTTTTTTTTATTAGAATTTTCTGGTTATTTTCTGAACCACTAAAAGGCTTGAACAAAATTGTGTAGCATGAAATTTTCTCTTTTAAAACCCTGTTTTTCTAAGCTAAGAAATTATCCCAGTGCCATTCCTTCTGTTCATTATTAGAATTAACATTTCAGATTGCTCTTCTTGGTTGTACACACAGCTATGTTCGGCCACTCGCCGCGTGGAATTTGACGAAGGCAATCGCAGCGAGCTCCTTGCAGAATTCTTCCAGCACGATGACGCCCTCTAGAAGATCGATGTATGGCAAACTGTGCAACAAAGAGACAGACGCAAACAAAACAGAATAAGAAAGAAGGATAGCAAATATGAAATACTTGAGTATGGGCTGTTGATGGATGATATTACTTCGAAATCCACCAGTTGCATTTGGAGGATTGAGAGTACATTTGTACATCTATTGATCAAGGCTACAACATGGTAGAGACAAACAGCCGAAGTCATGTAGGCATCTTAGGCTGCCATCATATGACCAATATCTCAACACAGTTTGAATTTTGGGAATGTGCATTTTCTGGGGAAACAAGATAACATTTTGGAAGGTTTCCAGCTAAAATACAAAAGGAGTTTGGGTTCATTATATAAGCACAGTGCCAAATAAGGGCAAACCTGGTCGTGTTTCCAAACTGTTTAAACTGTACACTTCAGTTACAATCCGTCCACACATTTTACCTACACTCCAAAAATTAAAAAGGTCATCATCTAACCCCCCCCCCCCCTTTTCCAAAGTGTACATGTACATAATTTGTGATTTAGAACTCAGAAATAAACTAACACAGAACCACTAGGGTACATGGCTTCACTTTTGGTAACAAAACAATGGGAAAACTATGATTTTGTGTTTTGGAGGCACAAGGGTTAACATAATTTCACAAATGAAAAAGCACAATGTTCTATCCAAACAATGTGTTACAAAACATGAAATATTGAGTTACATGTAGTATATATTGGCATAGTTAGGGCATGTAAATTATATGTTGGTGTTGATGGCCAAGTTTGTTTTAGAACATTTGTTTAATGATCCTAAAACAATGGAAGGTTACTGCAAATAAATGAACAGCCAAGATTTATTTTATAATAAATTGTAAGGGTCTATATAGTACATGTGGGTTAAAATGCAAGTTGGCGAATTAATAGACAATTTTCAAAGATTCCAAAGAAAAGTAATTTTTTCTTTCGGAGGAGGGGGTGGGGGGGGGGGGGGGGGGGAGAAGCTCTAAATTATTGACTCTACATTAATTGACCAATCCCACAATGGGGTTAAATTATTTGAGCTCAGATCTAAATTGCTTAATTTAAGGGAACAAATGAGTAGGGGTGTTGGATAAGGATAGAATAAGATTTCCAAAACCAGCTGGATTGCTGGGTTGTTGAAGTATCATGCACGACATGATAGATGCCATAGCTGTTCATCTCCCATGGAATGGTTTTATATTTGTTACTAGGCATTAGTTTATAACGAAAGGCAAGTACGTCCTAACATTAACTTGCAGCTCAAAAGAAAATAAGCATGAAGCATTTTCTAATTGAAAGAAAGGGAATAAAATACAAACAAATAACTGAATAATGCTGTTTTTAATATATCATGCCGTTCATGCAAATCCAATTCACATGTAGTTTAGTATATGCATTGAAATTTATATTTGCAGTGTCTTATACTTTTGATGCTAATTTAAAAAAAAAATGATTAGTGTTGAATTAGTTATTACATATATAATATAAACACATGCAGCTGTTGAATATACTTCCTAAAGAGAACATTCTTAGTAATAAACCATGCCAACTTCATGGTTGCTTTTCAACTTCAAACAAGGCATTGTTAAAAAAGTAAACTTCTAAATGCAGTTCAAATTTGGTACTACTTGCTTGACATGCATTTTGACTTGCATTTTGATTTTTTAGATACCAAGTACCCCGTTTTACGCATAGCTACGAATTTCAGATCACATGTCATCTGACATTTGCGAAATGGAAAAGTGGAAAGGTTTCTCCCACATGCAGAATATCCACAAACTCTCGTAGAACGTTTATGTCATGTCCGCAATACACACTAAAATGGGGAAGACTATTTTTAATTAAAAGATCAATTAAAACAAAATATATCAACAAATGGTGATCAACTACAAACCATACAACGCAACATTATGCTATGGGTGGATGAACTGATGCCACGAATTACTGAAGTTTTTGTTTTAACTTGGTTAATGGCGTGTTATAAAGACGAGCAGGGAATGGGGGATGGTCACTTACTTCATAATGGGGGCTATGGACTTCTTACCCCTGAAAATACAAACAAGTTGATTGGATGCTGTGATTACATGGACTGTGGGTTTTGTCTGGGTGGATAACCAATCGCAAGACAGGTTATAAGTGATGTCGGGTTAGATGCACTGGATATGATGAGGCTCAAGTGACGGATGGCTTTGTGCACTAGCTGCACTCGACGCTATTTGGAACAGTCAAGGCAATGTTTAAAAACTGCCAAGAATTGGGTTTCCAGCTGTTTGGGGGCAACTCTGCCTCATGGCACTTTGCCCTAACAAAAAATGGGGAAATACCATGAGATCGCAGGATAATTGTGCATTGTCACAGCTGGGCCCACCACACATAAATGCATCCAGAGCTTTCAAACAATATTCAAAGCTTGGCTATTGGCTATGCAATATGACTTGATACTGCAACAATTTTGAAATATAAAATGCATTTGAAATATAAAATACAACCCTTGCTTTGATCCAATAATATCTTGGATTCGTTTATTTCCTTAAGTAGTGTGTGCATTTAAAAAAGGTACTTTTGGGGGAACAAAACGGTTGCGTCAAATAGGTATGTGGCTTACTTGCAATTGTGACTCAAATTTTTAATTACCGACTTAATACATTATTTACCAATTGTACTTTTAAGAGGAAAACTAAATTTAAAAAAGTCGCAGCACCATGAGATGAATGTAAGCTCCATGAAAATGCTTGGAGCTTTGTGAACTTGTGGCATGTTAACAAAAAACCTGACCATGTACATGTAATAATATGATTGTTTTTGATACGTTCATAGAATGATAGAAATGGGGCCTCTCACCTGTCATCTTCTTCCACCATGCCCATCAGCTGTTTTCGGACTACAAAAACCTGCTTCTGGAAGTCGGGGATGGCCTTGATCCGGGCACTCAGATCATTCACCACCTACAAAGAGAGAGAGGGACAGCTTAACATTTATCCTACTTTAATCACCATATACCCCAATTCTTCCCACCCCCCCCCCCCCCCCCCTATCCATGTCATTATATCACATCCTGCCACACCTATAATTTTCCCACAATTGATCAGACTTGTTACCACTTACCCCACTCCGATCACCATCCATTTCAATCCTATTATCACCACTGATCCCACTTCTGCCACCACCTTTCCAACCAGTTCCACAACGGATCCCACTTCTGCCACCGCCTACTCCACAGCCACAATTATATCTTCCTTTTCCCAATATGTTCCCCCTCTGCCCCTTTCCTCTTTTCTTACGACTTACCCTGAGGAGGACAGAGTGCATTGTTCTGCAGCCAGCTGCCACCGGCAAGTACGGGTCCAGGAAGAACTCTTGTATGTGAGGATGCGGAAACAGACAAATCTTGGACAGGAGAGAGGTCACTTGCAAGTTGACCTCGTAGGTCTGGTCAAATAAAATGCAAGTAAAATTTTTCAGACAACACATTTCTTGGTACTAAAACTATTAAGAAACGGAACAAGTACTAGAAGAGAGTGGCATACCTGGTCCAGCATTCGCGACAGCTTGTCGAGAAGAATTTTGAGAAAGGCCCCTTCGTAGAATGCCTCGTTGGGGCAGCGTTCTAAAGGCGTGGCGTAATTTGGCCACTCGTAGGGAAGACAGTTGACAGAACATTCACGAAACTAGAGACAAAAGACAACATTCATGTCCTGATAATGTTTTAAAGGCAAAGAATAAACTACATCAGAGTCTTTGCATTGAAATTTAGAAAAAGGTACTCGACTAAGTGGAAGAATGTTCTTCAAGAATGATAAATTTCCTTTAATACGGAAACTCCTTTGATCCTAACAGCAATTGTCTACTAATAAACAGGTGTGCTAATGTTTTGTTATTCGGTATTTACCAGTCGATGTGCCTCTTTGAGGTAGGTATCATAACCTATATCGCCAGTCAGATAGGATGACCGAGCCTCCTCCGGCATCAGGCCCAGAAAACTATCGTGGAGAAATCAGAAGTATACAGCATAGTTAACATCATTGTTAAATCATCACAACCCTCTATATGCCACATAACTGTATTATTATGCACTGGGTAACCATTTCTGTCACATTATATTGACCTACCTGTTGACAATTTTATGAATGTTATGTTTGTCGTCGTCCTCAGAGCTTGTCACAGAAATGGAAGGTGAGGCTGCCTCATTCTTCGGGTTAACATCATTGTTAAATCATCACAACCCTCTATATGCCACATAACTGTATTATTATGCACTGGGTAACCATTTCTGTCACATTATATTGACCTACCTGTTGACAATTTTATGAATGTTATGTTTGTCGTCGTCCTCAGAGCTTGTCACAGAAATGGAAGGTGAGGCTGCCTCATTCTTCGGGTTAACATCATTGTTAAATCATCACAACCCTCTATATGCCACATAACTGTATTATTATGCACTGGGTAACCATTTCTGTCACATTATATTGACCTACCTGTTGACAATTTTATGAATGTTATGTTTGTCGTCGTCCTCAGAGCTTGTCACAGAAATGGAAGGTGAGGCTGCCTCATTCTTCGGGTCTGACGTATAGTCTTGTACACCATCTCGCACGGGAGAGTCTGGCACCAGAGTAGGGCTCTCCGGCCCATTGCTTAGCATCTCTACCCCACTGTCACTCACGGTGCCATTTACAGACCCCTGGTCACTGGGGTGACCGGACCCCTGGTCGGCAGTGTCCCCACAACCCTGGTCGTAAGGTTCACTAGGGTCACTTGACCTCTGCTCGCTCGAGTCGCCAAACCCCCGATCGTTGTTGTCCGTCGGGGCGGGCTCCCGGCTGTGGTAGACCCGCGACTGGAGATTTCGCAGGACAAGGTTGGTGATGATGTGACCGTTGGATTTGCAGAAGAGGGTTTCAAATAACTTCAGAGCCATGATGCTAATCTGCACAATCAAAATATTATCATCAAATAGTACTTGACAAGAGAAGTCAGGCCAGGCACAGAACCTCAACAAAAATTCATTAAAAAGGAGTGTCTATAGAATGTAATTGTGCCTAATTATCTTTGTTTTAAAGAATGAATATTTTCTGTTGGGTTGGATACTTCTTTTTCTTGGTAATAATAAAATTGCTGTTGTGTGATTCTGTTGTTTATTATCACCAGGGTGGCTAGAAAGGTGATGCAGGAAAGGCATGAAGGCATGGGGGTCAGGTTAAGGATGGGGATGGGTTGGGTGGTGTGGTGTGAGGTAGGTTGGGGTGGAGGAAGGAGGTGGAGGTAAAAACTGACTTCATCAGAGATGTTGTCACATCTGTCTATCAGTCGCTGTCTCAGCTTGTAGCTGCCCTCCCCTGGCTTTTCCGACACTGTGTCTTCTCCCAGGATGAATTTCACCAGGGCATCCAGCAAGGGTTGGGAGGATGTCATCTTGACAAACTTGACCAGGTGAGCTGTGCTGGTGAGAATGCCAACCTCGGACCTAAGATGGAAAAAAAAAACAGAACGACGATCATATTCCAATGATTACTACTTTCAGTAGTATTTTTATGTGATACTCACTCATGTCCACAGCATGATAAGCCTCATTTGGCACGTTCTGTACTCGCAACACTTGTGCTTTTATCTACATCTAAACTCTTGGAAGTACAGTTGCAGTACTCCTATGCCAAAGCCCTTTATTGTGTTATTTACATCCGACAGTGTATAACACTTATGAAAATATTCAATGGGATCTCTATTTTTCACAGAGGTGGCACAAAAAAGATGGGAAAAGAAAGAATTTTAAGAAGAAAGAGGAAGAAAACTAGAAGCAAGGTAAAAATAAAGAGGGAAAAAGTAGGAATACTTGACAGACTGTATAATGTGAAACACTCACGACTGTAGCAAAAGCTGCTCCATGATGGGAACCAGGAATCGCTCCCTTATCTGACTGGCTAGCGACCGTCCCACGATGGGATGAGCCTCCTTGATCACCTGATCACAGTAATCATACCAGGACAGCAGAGAGATGAGCTGCCGTTTACCAGGGAACATGTTGGTGTCCTCCCCGTCACTCAACATGTACAAACTGCAAAGAGGTTGACAAAATTGCTTCGTCGGTCTACTTGCCGTTTGCTTCAGGAAATACAACCTTCTTCACATTGCCACATTTTGTTATAATTCGATCTGTTTCAAATATTTTTCAGTAAGGCAATTATAGAAAGCACCAAGCCAAAATCCCATTCCGGAAAAGAATAGATAATTGTTTTATGTTTTAACGTTTATTGGATAACAATATTTCAAAGCAAGTCAATCGAGGTTGTTTACATGACTGGATAACTGATTACCAAAGTAATGTTGCAAAGAACCGAGCTTGAAAAATATCTGGGCATGCACCAAGTATTCTGGAGATGAAAT
Source organism: Crossaster papposus (assembly GCA_037893245.1). NCBI lineage: Eukaryota > Metazoa > Echinodermata > Asteroidea > Velatida > Solasteridae > Crossaster > Crossaster papposus. Next base: position 697,242 of record JBAIAA010000182.1, read on the forward strand.
ACCGGTTGACCCGTGATTTATTTGTTTAAACTCTACAAACCAAGGGTCAATTGCTTATTGTTCAGCAGAAAAACTGCTTACATTTAGCATATGAATGTTACAGACATGCTTATGCTTGCATATGCAGGGAGATTTCTACTGCACAATCACAAAATTAAGCAACTTCTTTCTATGACGTAGGTGTGCTCTTCTGTGCTTAATGCCACCATGTCGAGAAAATTGGGCCAACGTTTGGTCAGCAGAAAACACTGTGCATGGCGGTGTCGTAAAAATTGGGCCAAGTCATGAAATACTCACCCCCACTTGGCTTCCACGCCGTCGACATCCACTGGGTCCATGGACAACGGGAGTGCATTGTACAAGGTACATAGCCTCTCAGCCAGCAGGACACAGAACTGGGTGTTGTCCACGATGCACTGGGCAGCGTGCTTCTCAGGTAGGCTTGCACAAAGCATCAGGCCCTCGCAGGCCTTGACTGCTATCCTACTGTCCTACAGGTGTGCATACAAAACAGGTGAATGCCGTCAATAAAAATAGTACAAAGTGACTAAGCAAGATGCGTGCTGAAGGCCATGTCGCACGAGGCAGTGTACAAGAAGCTTCTTTCAAAGTTCAACTCCGTGTCATCATTTGAAGACTTCTAATAAACTGTTTTAAGAAATGTTCCGTTCTACCCGTGTCAACATAATTGTCACTAAGAATGCTTTAACCCTAACCCTGCCAGACCCAGCACAGTGCATCTGTAGTGACTGCTTGACCTTGCTGCACTCTGCACACAAGTCAATGTGACAAAGTATGCAATCTGATGTGTCTGGCAGGGTTTCTAGCCAAAATACCCTGGAGGGTTAGGGTTCACACTTCTTTGCCACGGGACTTACAGGACTCTGTACTAGCGCAATGAGGGAGTTGACGAGACTAAACTCAGGTTGTGTGATGTCATCTAGGCTGGTCCGGCTGCTACTGCCTGTTGCCGAGTTGTGTCTCTGCTTTTTGCTCTTTTGCTTCGGAAGCTACCAGAGAAACAAAATCAAAGCTTTCAAGAATACTATTGAACAAAAAACCTATAAGATATCATCACCGAAAAGTGATATGGACTTTCATCCGAAAACAAAATGCCCATCGTTTTAATCGTCATTCTACCAAACAAAAAATGGCAACAATGTTTTGAAATTAACAGCTTAATTGGACTTAAATTGGACAGACAATGAGAACAGACATACACACGAGTGCACCATTTCCATACTGTATAAATTATTAAGCAGTATACCCTCATCCCCCTCAAAAATTTGAATGTTAATGTAAAGGGTACACATACATTTTTGGAATTTCTTTTGGAATATCTTGGTGCGGAAACTGTCTTACCTCTAGGAAGAAGTTGACGGAGTAAGGGTGCTCCTTGAGCTTGGAGCACACTGTGCAAAGAAACTGAATCTCTTCCTTCTCAGTGGGACCAGCACGCACCACACCGCACACTTTGATTAAATTCTGACGGGAACAAAAAGAAAGAAACAAAAAGCAATTAGAATCAATTATGCGATAGTTAAGAGAGGCATCCAGAGTAGACAAAAACCTAATTTATTTTAAAAAACCAGTTAAGTTCAAAATGTGAAACATTCATGAGTGAGTAGCAGTGAAAGAGATCTCGAAACGATCTTGAGACAGTCGCGATACCTTTTTTTTAGGTCTTTATCTTGGTTTTGTTCGGGCAACGTCTCGCGTCTCTCGGAGAGCTGGTTTCGGTCTTGATCGTGTGAGTCTCGGTCTTGGATGCTACGGTCTCGGGTTTTTACCTTTGAGACCCGTCGAGGCCACAGCAAAATATGTTGCACCACAGCAACATACGTTGCGCCACACAAATTAGTATGTTGCATGCACCACAAAAATAAACCAAAGTCTTATTGAGTGGACTTGGTTCCCTTGTGTATCAAGTCTTAGAGATGTCTTACATGTACAGGTTTGTAGACATTGACGTGGGGCAAGAGAGGCTGCTTAATCTTGCCCAGGAGATTCAGGAAAAACGTCAGGACCACTTGCTTCATGCCTGGTGGACACTGCCAATGAAAACACAGAAAATATTTGTTTAAAGAAAAGCATACCAACAACTGCACACATGGTCACCTAACAGTACTAAACCTGCCAAACTCTAACTTGTTGAAGTTTGATTGACTTGGTACAGATGGGTCTATGCATTGTTCAGTGTTCAGGATAAGGGCTGTGATGGCTGGCCATTGGTTCTACGCATTATGCTGTGTTTGAGTTGGGACACACAGGATGTAAACATCACACTTACAGTTGACCAGGAACTGTGCTGTGACCAGCCTGAGCCCACCCACGAATAAATGCCTGTGCATTCACCCAAACTTCAACATTTTTACAAGTCTCATGCCTTTCTGCTCTGAACCTCTCAGAATTCAACAGGATTTGTCTAGGCCTTTTGTAATGAGTCAAACAAAGTCCAACAACAAGTTGCTAATGTTACCAAACCTGCCAAAACCTGCAGTTGGAGTTTGATGGGCTTGGGATAGTCAGGGTTAAACCTTACCAAGGGGCAATTTTGCTAGGATCCAGAAATTGGATAAGAGCGATTAGATATTTAGATTCGGCAAATAGGAATGAAATGGAAATCAGAAGCACAAGCTGGAACAAGATCTAAGTTTTGACCAGGCTATTAAACCCCCATTCCGAGAAAGATGGACTACTGTGATGGTTCTTGGATTACTTGTGATGACTGAAGTCGATAATATTACTGTACAGAAGAATTTTGGTTTCTTACATCCGCCTTGCCTAGCGTGTGCAGCGTTTCCAGTATCTTGTGTTGCAGCAGGTACTCCATGCACGGTCCTGTCTGATCTTTTTCCATCTGTATTTCCTCCTGCGTCAGCAGGGCCAGCATGTTGTCAAGATGAGACGGGATGTTGCTCTCCTGAACTGGCTGTTTGTCATCTAGAAATCACACCGGAAAAATGGTAAGATTTTAAAAACTGGATCACCAAAAAGACATTTGCAGTGACACAACATAACTCTAAATCTTAAAAATTGAAATATTTGGTCTAATTTCAAAAAGGCAAAAACTAAATTATTCAAAAATAGACAGCCCTATTGTGTTGACTGTTGATAGATAAAAAATGTAGATTATAAAGTGTCGGAGCCCAAACCATGAGGGTTGGAAATTAACCTTATTGGAAATAAGCAAATTTCCTCAAATTTTTAAAACTATTTCTAATCTAACAAGGATATTAACAAGTTTTCACTTAACTCACCTTTATTGTTGATGAAGTAATGCGTGACTGCCTTCCAGTGAAAAGTGAAATCTTCCAGAAGGGTTTGTGTGGGTGCAAGCTGTGAGATAATAAGAACAAAAATTGCAGTGAGAAACACATTAAGGGTAGATTGGAATTTAGAAATCTACTTCACTAAACTCACAGCTTTGAAAAACCTGCGACCCCACATTTTTTGGGTGTTGGTAAAAGTCGGAGGTGGTCGGAGCTAGCCGGAGGTAGCCGGAGGTAGCTTAACGCTTTGTTGTATATTAGTTTCCCATACAGATTACTGATTACACTGAATACAATTATACATCTGGGTTTCCACAGACCATCAAAATTACATTTTGTCTGTATTTTAAAATAATAGTACTGTTCACTCCAAGATCCTCTCCTGGTTCGCGTCAGGTTTTCATTGTACAGCATTTAAGCTACCTCCGGCTACCTCCGGCTAGCTCCGACCACCTCCGACCTTTACCAACACCCACATTTTTTTCATAATTTTTTGTTGGAATAGTCGACTGCCAGCATTTGATGTAGAAGAGCATTACCAGTTTGCGCCGGGATTATTTTGACATCACCGAGCCAGTGCGCAGGATTATTTTTTAACGAAACTCGATCCGAGACGGGTTCAGACCGATGGTACCGGGAAGCACACCCTTACATTGCTGGCCTTGCTCATGACGTGTTTATGTGTCGTCCGTTTTAAATCTGTGGAAAACTTTGCGTGTATATGTCCTTCGGGGGAAACTGGTTATTATAACAGGAAATGATATAACAAATCTTTGCGGCAAAGGAGCATGGTGTCTTCTATCAACCAAGGCAATAGATTGTGTTCGAAATCTAACAGTGCATGGCAGATTATTATCCGCCACAGTTGCGAGTGGCTAGATTTTGTGCGAGCATTTGGTGAGTGTGTAGCACTAGCGCACCACTACAAAAACATGAAAAATAGCTTCTAGCTTTGTTTGGCGAATTCCAGTTTAGATTCGCAATGTTATGTTGCGATACCGTAACTATAGCCACTAAAATATACACTCCGGCCTTTGGCTTCCGTAAAATTAGCCACGTCGTTAAACTAAACAGCGCCCTCAAAATGGACTTGGCAAACACATCACTGACAAAATCAGTGACATTGCCTTGAAAACGAAGTTGAACTTTAGTTTTCATATTGTCTTACCGCTTCAACTGCATGATGCAGGACCGCTGCAAACCTGTTGAACATTCTAGAATACTTCTAGGCAACGTTCCGAAAGCCAGAAGTTAGGTTGAATGATCATGTCTTTTCTTTATCGAAACATCTGTGTGTCTCGTTTTTTGTTCATCGTCGATCCGATCGTTAACATTCATTCATCATGGACGGACGTTCACTGTGTGTGTACAGCTGGCAATGAAAACTACGCATGCGTCGCTCTGCAGCTTTTTCGCATTAAAGGGAATTTCTTTAAAGACACTACCTACATTTTCAGTACAAAGTTATTTATCTAAGAAGAAGAATCATATTTAAGACGTGTACAGAAATTAACCATGTATTTTATATGATAAGGATGTCTTAAATTAGTAGTCCCAGTCAACATTGTTTAAAAATGTTGTGGTTTTTTTTAATGATCACAACTTTCCTTTAATTAGTTTGCTGCCAGATACTGTTTCATGCGTAATAAGATTGTAGGCATATATGGCATGGCACTGCGCGCTGCGAAACAGCCGTTGACTAAATAACCTCAAAATGGCGACCAAGAAAAGTTCCTTGAAAAATCGTCCATCTCCGAACCAAAATATCGCCAGTTCCAATGCTCCACCAACAGGTCACATGGCAAACGCGGCAGGAAAACCAGCTAAAGAATCGGTAGATGTTGATAAATGGAATAAAAAGTGTACTTTGTAGGATTTAGAAACGAAGAAAGTTGGGCTTTAAAAAAAGTCTAATGAACTATGAAGCCCGGGTCAAAGGTCACTAGGGATGGGATGGCAAAAACATAATAATGTACGTCGTACTCGTAGATGTTTGTCACTGTAGTCATATATATGGGCTTCACTTTATTACATCGCAATCTTATTTTACAGTCTTTTCACTTATTACTTAGGCCTAGTTCTCGTTAAAAATATTTTACTTTTTTTCTTGATTTTTCTAGACAGGAAGTGGCACTGGGCTGCTTATGTCGGTCATTCGAACATTATCAGCAAGGTGAGTATCGAGTGTTGTGATTCGGTAGAGAAGGGGCGATATTAAAAAAATTAAATTTGTCAGCCCAACAAATGACCATTGTCTTGAGAGAAATATGCGACCGTAATGACTACTCTGGGCCACAGGTGGTGGTCCTATTCAACCACCTAAAAATGCAAATTTTCAGTTAATTTCTGTACATTTTTTTATTTTTAAGATACACCATTGGTAATTGCTAAAATTATTATGAATGGATGGATTTGGGGGGTTGTATGTTATGTTAAGGAGAAATGACGAAAAAGTGGACATTCTTTGATTCAAATGGGCGAGGACGCGCAGCGTCCGAGCCCAATTTGAATCAAAGAATGCCCACCTTTTGAGTCGTTTCTCCGACTTAAACTACGTCCCTTTTACACCCATTGTCAATATTCAAAAGGAACAACAAGTGTCAATTCTTACTAATGCTTTAAAGTATGAGACGAATTAAGTCCATTGTTCAGTGGTACAAGCTACTAAGGAATGTGAAAGCTTTGTCCTGTCTGGTATCCGTGTTGCGTAACCAAACAATTGAATAAAGGTTGGGTAAAATGAGGGTGTTTAAAATGCCCAGTACATTCGACATCAAAGTCATTTGATGCCATATGTTCTTGTGCGTCGGGTGTGTCTCAGCTAACTCCGCTAAAATGTCTTCCAGTGATGATACGTACATATTTTTGAGCAGGAATACGTTGGAAGATATGTTGTGTCACCTCAAGAACTGACTCGCCAATTTATTTTGATGGTGATTTTAATAAACCAGTATTTTGGGACATATTCGATGAGGATTTATACTCCAATGAGGATTTATACTAAAGCGGCCGATTCAGAGGTGAAGAAACTTCCTACACTCGTGGCCGATTTGGACACCTTGTAACAGATCAGGTAATGGTGGAAAATAAGCAAGAAAAGAAAACAAGAACTTTTTATTCCCAACATTTGGCTTAGCTTTCATCAGCAGCTCATTTTTGTTTATTATTTTTAGCCCCATTTTATGGTGTAACTTAGCGTCGGTAGTCATTATTCCGTGTCAAAAGTATACCAGCCTTTTGTTAAACCCTGAACGGTTTCATTATCACATGTCAAACCAGACTCGGAACAAAACAAATTTCTGTTGGTTTTTCTGCCGTTTTTGCTACACAGGTATACAGCAGGACAGCATGGGCGAGTTAGCGAATGTAAAGTGTATACGTGTTGTGCGTATATCGGCCCTTTTAAAGTTGTGCATTAGTAGTACTTTTTAGGACCTTTGAACGTATGACATAACTATGACCTATCTCCGTTATTCCCATTTACAAGAAATCAATTCCTACTACATGTACATATTTTAAATTGCGAAACGTCGCTTCGACCTTGCTAATAAAATGGTTTATCCTCCCCATTTTCTTTTCACAAAGTTCTTTGGCCATTTTCAATTTCGAATGTTTTGGACAAACCTTGATGCAATTTGTTACATGCGGGTTGGCGCATCCATTTTATTTGATTTTTGTTATTGTTGATATCCCAGGTTGTGGCAAATCTGTGCAACAAGGCTTTTGGACGAACCACTCCATACGGTCGAGAATGACAAGGGCTTCGGTGGCCAGAACCAGTGAGCGCCATAGGAGAGCAGTCAGCCGGGCCGAAACCGCAAAAGTGCGTCGACACAGCAAAGAGACCTCCAAAACAACTGTTGAAAGTTCTAGAGAAACTGTCAACATAGCTCTTACTAAGTTGTAATAAATATAACAATAGCAATTTCTGTGTCCATTGAGTCGTTCTTTTTCTGTTAATTCTTAAAATAATGTACAGTTAAGTGTACATTCTTTAAAATAATCGACACTTTTTTGAATAGAGTGACGTCACAAGAGTAGTTTAAAGTAAATAGAGTTACTAACTGACCTGTCCGAAGTTTCACAATCATGGATGCCGAAGAAAGCAAGAAAAACGGCATTCGTTTTGAAACGGTGTGGGGCAGTGGGGTGTGTTGTTCTTGTTTGTTCACGATTGCCGTCCAATGATCATGATAAAAACATTTTTTTTAAATCAATTTTTCAGAACAATTATAGGATATCTAGTGCAATCATTTTGCTGAAATCCTACAATCATTATTTACTCTCAAATAAGTAAGATATTTCTTAATAATTCGGTAGTAATTTTTGTTGTTGATATCTGCAAATATTTAAAAAGCACTAAAAAAACCACCTAACCTTTGCATATTTTTTTGTTTGCAGTGAAGACCCGCATCAGAGAGAGGTTGAGAAAGCTAAACTAGAGAAGGCTTACAGGGAATGCGACCAAAGACTGGACAAACTCATCACAGGTATATTTCATTTGCTGCTTGTTCATGTTTTATCATCAAATAATTGATATCAAGCAAGGTATGGTTTGGAAACAATTAATCCAACCCCTTCTGGAGAATGATAGGTTTTGATACTATTCACCGGGCATTGTGAATGTGTCAGTTTTGTGAATTTGTCAGTTTTGCGATTTTTTTTAAGAATCTTATTGAGTTTTAAATTATGGCCTTTTGGTAATGAAAGTGAAATTCTAAAGAATGGTGCTTGACAACTAACCTGAGAAAGTTTTAGCTCTGTGAAATCTGTATATTCAGAAAAAAAAATATTCTAAGATTTCAAATCGAAATTTCCAAAAATGTGTCTTTGAGATGCATCTTTGGACTTCCGGGTTGGTGTAGCGGTTCTTTCCTCGCCTTCCACCACTATGACCCGGGTTCGAATCCGGCCTGGGCCAATATGTGGATTGGGTTTTCAGTCCCTGCCTGACTCCGTGGGTTTTTCCCCAGGATATTCTTCTGGGGTTTTCCTCCCACCTCTAAAACTGTAACTTCTTCACATTAATTGTTGAATGAAATACAAAATTGTTGAATGAAATTTGTTTCCGCCGTGAATATGGCCATTGATGCTGGTACGGCGTTAAACCCTAAAAACTCACTCACTCACTCTTTGGACTTCCTTTATTATTTTCTTCAAAGGAACCTGACTCTGCTGATAAAATTGTGAGAACAAATATTCACATCACATTAGATTGTCGTCAGTCAATTGTTACAGTCCTAAATTGTCTTCTTTTCCATCCCAGTCAACTATGACACCCTGACCAAGACCATCCAGGCCTATAGTGCCATCTCCAGCCGCATCAAATCAGCCCGGGAGCGAGTCAAGAGCCTCAAGTCAGACCTGCTCTCATGCAAGGACCTTCTGCACTGCCGCAGGGACGAACTCAGGAAGCTATGGCTAGATGGGATGGAGCAGAAGCATGTGCTGACTCTGCTGGATCAGATGTAAGACTAATACTGATTGTACTCCATGTGATCTAATTAGGTTGTGTTTATCCAGTAGATGGGATTGAGCAGAAGCATGTACTGACCCTGCTGGATCAGATGTAAATAAGGCCAAATTAATAATGGCTTTAATTTTTGGTTTGGGTCGATTATTTGCAACCACACAAGTTTTCCTATGCATGTAATTGCAAACGCTAAGTATGTCTTTATTTTTGCTTTTTTTCGCCCCAGTGAAGAGGTGAAGAATGTTCCTCAGCAGCTAGACACCTATCTGAAGAGCAAGCACTACCTCCATGCTACTGAGCTGATCACCAAGACAGTGGCCCATCTTGAAAGTGATCTGAAGGGGGTGGAGGCTCTCAGCGAGCTCAAGATGGAGATGTTGAGCCGCAAAGAGGTGGGCAGATGCATCTTAACCCTTACCCCTCCTTGCATATAATCTTCCTGGATCTTACACAATCCTACACTGCAAAAAAACAATGGCACGTTTTTTGTACTTTTTTTTTTTCAATTCTGTAGCAACTACACAAGGTCCTGATTGAAGAACTGAGCCAGCACCTGTACGAGAAATCGGCCGTGACATTCCAGGTCAATTTCACCCGCGGGGGGTCGTTTCGCGGCTCGGGCCAGGACGGGACCTCGCCGGCAGGAGGCAAGAAACACAACCTCCTAGAGCTAGCCGCAATAGCCAAGCAGCAGAGGGCATCCAGAGGACATTCGCACTCGTGTAAGTGTGGGCGTGGCAAGGGGTGGAGCTTGGGTGGAGCTTGGGTTTCGGAAGTAGTGGAGTTTCAGATTTGGAAGGGGTGAGCGAAATGGCAAAACCTAGTTAGCGAAATGTTAATATCAGAACATTCAAGACACATTTTATCCATGTTCAGTAGGCCTATAAAACCTTTCTTCAGGCCTGTCCAGTACTTAGGAATAGCTCAAGAAAAGCTTATATGTTGTTAACTAAACAGCTCATTCAAATGCAGCAACTAACTCTGCACTGACAGACTTCCATTTCCTCCAAGGTGGAAACGGGAAACCCATTTGACTTCTAGGCATGCCGGGGGAAGCAATTAGTGACAAAGTATCTTGCCCAATAACACATGCACCGCAACCCCACCTGGACTCAAACCCGCAACCTTTAGAATTACCCGACGGGTTAATGATGGGTTCAGTGCACGAAGTCCGAGATCCCACGGCAATCCATTGTCACAAATACCTTGACAGAATACACTAGAGTAATATCTCTTCTATTAACCAGTGACGCTGACAGTTCCAGACGGGACGGAAGACGACAACAAGCCGATCGTAGAAGATCTGAATGAGGACCCAGAAGCCAACGCTGAACACTACATGGCCGTGCTAGTGGAGTCATTGTCTCTCCTTAAAAGAATACCAGAGGCAGTTGAGGTACGTGTATTGCTTAGCACAGATACTATTGCTTAGCACAGATACTACTGCTTAGCACAGATACTATTGCTTAGCACAGATACTATTGCTTAGCACAGATACTATTGCTTAGCACAGATACTATTGCTTAGCACAGATACTATTGCTTAGCATAGATACTATTGCTTAGTACAGATACTATTGCTGAGGTAGAATGACGGGATACTAGTCAAAATGGCATATGAAGTGTATTTCTTGTGACTGGTTACCAGCAGATTTTGGCATAGCGTCAAATTTTGCGGAGCATTATTAACCTGACGATGTCTGAAAAGGTTGTACCTTTGCAAGTTGTGTGGTAACATTTCGTTTCTAAAGCAATCTTTTAACAAAGGGGATTTTTTGAAAATTGATGCAGTTGTTTATCAATCAAAGTGCGTTTCCTGACAATGTGGTTCATCTCTTCTTTGCATCAGTCCATTAAACGATGCGTGCAAGTGGAACTCTCCAAGATTGTACAAAGGACAACATCAGAGGTGGCTGAAAGGTAAGGAGTTTGGCTTAGAATTTCTGTAATATTTGACACACTGAAAACAAAATCGGGAAAGGCTGGAACCCCCTTCTTTAACCAGTTCACGCTGGCATTATTTTGACATTGACCGGGCCCAGGCGCGGGATTGTTTTTCACGAACCTCTGTCTGAAACAGGTTTAGGCCAGCATCTGTGGGTAGCACAACCTGAAATGTTAGGCCTCGCTTGCTGCGATTTCCAAACATCTCAGAAGAAAAAAAAATTGTGATTTGTTTGTAAAATGACTGCATGCCAGAAGGAACCAGTTTTCAGGGAGGTCAGAGTCATTAATATCTTTACATCAAGTAAGTCTTTGAACAATAATTTGATTGGTTGATTTTTGTGGGTAGTTCCAGGTATACTGTCCCTTTAATGATATCGATATGTCTCCTGATTATCAATTGCAGCGCCAAGCAGCGTGGTGAGAACATCACGCAGCACAACCAGCCCAAGCTTCTGGTGGAGCTTCTAGAGTTGCTGTTTGAGCGCTTCCACTGTGTGGCCAGTGCCCATTCATGCATGCTGGGATCGCTGCAGCGTGTCGCGGTAAGGCAGTCTGTAATCCGGTACATGATAACCAGAGTCCTTTGGTAAAATATTCTGTTTTAAAAATGTCGAAATTTACCGTTACATCTGAGGACAAGGTATTCTGTTTCCCTTTGTTCCATTAACAGCAACTTTTGTTAACCAGTTCGCGCCGAGATTATTTTAACATCACCGAGCCAAGGCGCAGGATTATTTTTGACAAAACTCGATCCGAGACGGGTTCAGGGAAGCACACCCACGCATTTCCGGCCTTGCTCGCTGCTGACATACATTTCCGGCCTTGCTCGTGACGTGTTTATGCGTCATCTGTTTTTAATCTGGGGAAAACTTTGCGTGTATATACGTCCTCCGGCGCGAACTGGTTAATCCATCAAAAACGTTTGAAGCACTGCTAGGGGAATCAGCTTAATAAACGAGAATATAAGTTCATATTTTCAATTATCATAATTAAAATCTGGTGGTTTTTTGGTTTTGGGTTTTAGACAAGTGAGCTACAGCTTTATACCATGAACGACATCTGGTCCAACATACAGACAGTTGTAAGTTGAAGAAGAAAAAATGAAAACTAAGTTTATTTTCAATCAAAGGTAGGATACACCATTGGCAGATATAAAAATTAATTACTACCGAATTATTAAGAAATATTTTACTAACTTGAAAATAAATAATGATTCTAGGCATCCAGCAAAACAAATTACTACCGAATTAGTAAAAAATATTGTTGTACGTTTTTTGTTCTCCTCTTAATTGGGCAGTTGCAAGTGCTTCTGGGTAATTATCTGGATGTACGGAATGTGACGGCATCTGTCCAACAGTCATCCAGCGCATTTAACGAGGCACTGACGTAAGTTTGTTATTGATCATCTGTATGTTATTAGAAATGAATAGCTCTTTGAATGACCGGCTCCACAAAAAGGTGTATTATGTCACAAAAACGTGAAACTAATTAGTTATATACTTGGTTGAAAAGCCTTCAAGGTAGACTAGATAGGCATTGCAATGTGATGAATAGTGGGATTTGTTTTCAACATGTGTGCGTATTCGAGACGCAGGGGTTCAATAAAATTGCAATTTGAGTACATTTTCCCTTGCAGTGACATTGGGGTGTATTTCAGTCGTCGTAAGACCGCCCGTCAGAGGAAGGTTCCCCTGTTCCGGTTTGAGATGTCCTCCCATGCCATCAGCATGACCAACTACATGAGGGAACAAAAACAGGAATACTACGGATTCGTAAGTTGGCTAATAAAACACCTTTATTTAACAATGCAAATTCTTGACACACTTGCTCCTACTGTTCCAAAAGTTTTTTTCTTGAACCTAGTACTATTTCCTATTTTGTCCCCCAACTTGAACAAACAAAAATTGTGGTAATATGAATATTGCTTTGTGTTTATTACTTTATTTCCTTCAAATCTTGAACAGGATGGCATTATGAAAGTCAAAGAAACGACCAAGGTTTGGACTATTGTACACTTGTTTGTTTGTTTGTTGTAGTTACATCTCAAATCTCATAAATTGTATTAAAAAAAACAGATTAAAATAACTTGAACCATGGATAGGTAGTTGAGGTTTTGGGTTAGTTCACTAACATGTTCTGGAAGAGGATTCCTTCTAAATGTTTTTGCAATCGTTAACCTTTTTTCTCCTCGAATATAGTAAAAGGAACACATGGCAATTTAAAATTACCTACAATCTTCATTTAGCATTGGTTAAAGTGCCCTATTAGAAATTGCTAAACTTACCGACCAGTTTGGGCATTTTTATCAACTATATCATGGAGACCCCCCTTCTATGGCAGTTGCTTTGTACAATAGCATGCGCAATAGTTTCTCCATTAAAGGGGGCCACACTGTACAGTTGTCATGTGCCTGGATCATCAAGTAATCTGTTCATCTAACCTCTTCAAAGTTACCAGTTTTTAAACAGTGTTTAAATGTTAAGATATCGATTAGAATAAAATGTTTCAACTGAGGCCAATTTCGTGGAACTGCTAATCACACAAATATTGCTTAGCATAAAACTTCTTTCTTGACAAAAAAGGGTTACAAACCAAATTTCTAGGTGATGTATTTTGTTTGTGACTGGTATTCAGCTGGATTTTGCTTAGCATGAAGAGCACATAGAGTTTTGGCTTGAACCTATATTTACTGAGCAATACTTGTTTGTGCAAAGCAAATTTTTGTGCTTAGCAGCTCCATAAAATTGGCCCCTAATCTTGTGATAGCTAGACTAATCCGTGTCGTTGCCTTGTAAATCATTTTAAGCAACTAACTTAATAAATCATTTCATTATTCTTGAATGTAATAGTCAGATTTCATACTAAGAAGAACTAACTTTTCCCCAGTTATAAAAAAAACTAAAAATGATGGGATATACCATTTGATATACCATAATATACATTTTTACTACCGAATTGTTAATAAATATCTTAATTGTTTGAAAGTAAATAATGATTCTAGGCATCCAGCAAAATTATTGCGCTAGATATCTTGTAAATGTTACGAAAATCGCGGCAATCGCGAAAACAACAAGAACAACTGCAGACGCCGGTTGAAAACGAACGTAGTTTTTCTTGCTCTTCTCAGCACATCCATGATTGTAAAACTTTGGACGGGTCAGTTAAACAATGTTTAATATCAAATACAACCCCCAAATCCACCCTTTCCTGATAAATAAAGCATTTACCAATAGTGTATCCTACCTTTAATACTAGTTTAGTTTTTACACCTCATCATGCAGTACAAGGAGTCTGCCATCACTAAGGCCCATGCTGCCTTGCATATTTCTCGTGCATCCACCTTTAACTGCATGTGTTTTAATCCTCTTTTCAGGATGGGACATTTCAGACGGAGGACGAGAAGGAGGGTGAGGAGGCGCCCATGGTGTGCAAACCAAGCGTCAAGAACATCACTCTCATCTTCAAGCCAGTCAACAGTTTCATCAGAGACATTGAGATGTCCATGAATCTCCCCGATGGGTATGGGCAACGGGTGTCTTAGAGGCCATTCAGTACTAAAGCCTTGTCTATCAAGGATATCCTTGAATTTTCCTGGCATCGCACCATAATTCCTTTTTACACTACAGCCTCTTAACCAGTTCGCGCCGGAGGTCATATATCCACGCAAAGTTTTCCCTAGATTCAAAACGAATGACGCATAAACACGCCACGAGCAAGGCCGGAAATGTCTATCAGCAGCGAGCAAGGCCGGAAATGCGTGGGTGTGCTTCCCGGTACCATCGGCCTGAACCCGCCTCGGATCGAGTTTTGTTAAAAATAATCCCGGCGTGAACTGGTTAACCTGGGATGAACTCAACCATTGAGTTTGGGCTTGTTTTACCGTGTGTTTAACCCTGTTTTACCGTGTGTTTAACCCTGTGTCGTTTCACACTTGTTTCATGCAAAGTACTGAGCTTATTTTCATGAGTTACTACTATTTTTGAACCCAGGGCGAGATTTTCAACCTGGGTTGAAAATGTCAACCCTGGTCGTGAGCAGGGTTGAGCTTAACCCTGGGCAATATCAATCTTAAGGTTGACACGGGGGTGAACATCTTCAGGTGTTTTTAACCCTGCGTCAACTTCGAGATTTATCTAATGTGAAAGGGCTTGGGGTAGTCATTGGGGTGGTGTAGAATGTCATGGCCCAGTGGTTACGGTGTTCGACTCATCTACGATGGCGCTTGGGTTCGAACCCGACCAGGAACATGGTGTTTGTGCCCTTGGGCAAGACACTTAACTACAATTGCCTCTCTCCACCCAGGAGTATAAATGGGTACCTATGAGGGTCGAGGCCGATTGAGCGCCTATAAACGGCTGCCGCGTGGTCCAGGGCCTGATGAACGGGGGTAATAATTTTAAAGCGCTTTGAGATCGTTGATACGATGTAAAGCGCTATATAAGCACGAACATTATTATTATTATTATTATTAAAATGAGAAAGTCTTGTTCATCGGGAATATTGAGGGATTGCAAATAGATGAATTTGGGCAATTGTGGTGATTCAGAAAAAATCACAAACTTGCTAGTTGCCATTATTAAGAATTATTAAAATTTCCACATAGCAGCCATTCCCCCCCCCAACAATTTTTTTTTGTAATACTTTGTTCAACCTTGCTACTTATTAAACTTATTAAACTTATTAAACTCGGGCAGATAATTTGTTTTCCTATTTGCAGCTCGGCTTAGAGACTTCAACTATAATTAAAAAGCCTGTAATAACGTTGCTCTTATTGATTGGTTTCTCCTGACATCTTAGGCGTCACTGCACCCTCCATGAGTTCATCAGCGATTACGTCAAGGATATCTTCCTCGGACATCTCCTGGATGAAATTGAGACCGATCTTAACACTGCCACCAAAGGTAACCCACTGACATTTGCTCTCAATCCTAACTACACCAATGCTCATTGTATTTAAGGTGTGTTCCACTATAGCCAACAATGCATAATGCCAATTATTACTTGTCGTCAGGGATTTAAGTGGACAGGTGTTTTCTAACAAGTATTTAGTTTTAAGTAGTTGTAAGTTAAAGGTAGGATACACCATTGGTAATTGCTTGAATTATCATAAATGGGTGGATTTTTTTTTTTTTTGGGGGGGGGTGGTATTTTATAGTAAATATCGTTTATTTGAACTGCCCGAAGTTTTACAATCATGGAGGCTGAGAAAAGCAAGAAAAACGGCGTTCGTTTTCAACCACCGTTTTTTTCTGTGATCGCCGTCCGGTGGTCTTAAATTTTTTTTTATAAAATTCAATTTTCTAACAATTACAGGATGTCTAGCGCAATCCTTTTTCTTAGATGCTTACAATTATTTTTTACTTTCAAATAAGTAAGATATTTCCTAATAATCGGTAGTAAAAAAATGTTGATATCTGCAAATGGTGTATTCTACTTTTAATGGCACTATACCAACCCAGAAAATCATTAAACAAAAACAATTATCAATAACAAAAATTGGCGCAGCTGTGCAGGCTTTAACCCTATATTGAAAAGCTCTATTTGCCGACTATAATATTTAAGGTGGTGACGCTCCCCTGAAGTCAATCGTAGACAATGCAACACAGAAGTCGGTGGGGGCGCCCCGCCCTTTACTAAACAGCACCGTCATCATCGATCATGCCATCTCTGATCTCCGTCAACTTATGATGGACTTGCCAACCTATGCCGACCAGTTCCTCAACATGATCTGTAACATACTGCAAGAGTACAAGGACACTTGCTATGCGATATACAGAGGTACGATAACACTACCATCTTGAAAATCATACGATGACGAGACCAGGAACAATTTCACACTTTGGATCCTAAGTTTCTAGAATGACTGCATTCATTTATTCCAGATATACTGCGCATGTCCAGTGGGATATTTTTTTTGCAGATCTGATCTTTGCAAACTAATATTTTTTATTTTGCAGGCTGTACATTTTTGTTAAATTATCTTTTTCAGAAAATACTCTCAGAAACATCACATTAGAAGGAATTTTAATTTTGTTGTTCACTAGGACTGGTTCAGCCAGAGTCAGAGGACAAACGTATCGTGAGTGCCAGCTGGGTGAAGGACGACGACATTAACCAGTGTTTACGTCAACTCCCCAACTGGGTCAACTTACAAGCCCTCAGCAAACCGGGCAAGGACAGCAAGGACAGTGCGGTGCTGGAGACTATCGAAGACATCCGAGAGAGAAACGCTAAGGTACGGATATTCTTGGATTTACCTTGTGGCCATCGAAAGAGAAAGCCTTGTTTGTCGGGAGAATTAAGAGATCTGTGAATTATCTCCTAGGTGGGTGTGTGCACTGTGGCTAATCTTGTTGGCAAGTTTCCCTACATCCATTGGCCTTAAAGGTAGTATACACCATTTGCAGATATCGAAAAAATTTACTACCGAATTATTAAGAAATATCTTACTTATTTGAAAGTAAATCAATATTCTAGGCATCTAGCAAATGATTGTGTTAGGTATTCTGCCATAGTTACGAAAATTAGAATTTTATAAAAAATAATATTATGATTTATTACATAAATACAAAAAACATTTGAAAACGAACATTGTTTTTTTCTTGTTTTATTTTTTGGCATTTATGATTGTAAAACTTCTGACAGGTCAGTTAAACGATATTTACAATAAAATACAACCCCCAAATCTACCCATTCTTAATAATTCAAGCAATTACCAATGGTGTATACTACCTTTAAGAAAAATACTATTTTTTTTATGAGAACATTTTGTTGGTCTCATTCCAGGAGTCAGAACTTCTTGTGACCAACCTCGGTGACAAGCTCTTGCAGAAACACGAGGTGCTGTGTGACATCCCGTCGCTCAAGCTCCTTGCCAATCTTCACGAAAGTCTGGTAAGATACCGCCCTCTACTGGCGATACCAGGCCAAACACTGGACACAATATGGCTGGGTTCGGGCGATTTGTTTTCGACACGCGAATCTCTTTCGTGCAAAACCTTCCTGGATAGGTGATGTGTGATCCTGAACCGAGTGCAATGTTCTTTGGTCGCGGTTGTACGAGAACGAGTTTCGAGTATCAAGAACAGACCGCTCGAACCCAGCCAAGGAAACTCCCCCAGAATTTTGCGGTTTCACCTCAACCAGTGATGCAAAATTAATGGAGATGCTGAATAATGAACTAATAAAACTGATTGAATTCAACCTCGTGTTTTTATGGCAATAACACAGTGAATGTATTATGTAAAAAGCATCGATCACTCAAAATCACTGAAGATGATAAGTCATAATCTATGAGCAGAAACTAGGTTGTTCAATACAAAAATAAAAGTGTTTTTTTTGTTTTGTTTTTTTCGGCAAAAAGGGGTACGGTAATGTTTTTGCTCAGTTTACTATTGTTAATCTATTTTGTTTTTGTCCAGGAATGGTTCTCTAGCGGTATCCGAATGTTTGCTGGCTCGTTGCCAAGTAGCGGCATTAACATGCTCACCTCACCGGGGGGCATTACACTTGTAAGTGGGCTCAGTTAAGCAGTTAAAAAAATAGAACCTATTGAATATTTACAATGTATTAATTTTGATTAACACTTGAAGGTAGGATACACCATTGGTAATTGCTTGAATTGTCATGAATGGATGGATTGGGGTGGGGGCTGTATTTTATAGTAAATATCGTTTTACGGCCGGCAATTGTTGGAAAAACTATTTTGAAACACTGCCCCCGTAATCGTACATGTCCAGCACTTAATGCGCATTTTCACCATATCTTTGTATAGGAGGTGCCTGCCGTCGAGAACAGCCTTCTTCACACGTTGATCGGCCAGGCCAAGGAATTCAAAGAGCTGGCTGACATTTGCCTGCTAGTGCTGCACCTTGAGATGAGGCTACACTGCTTCTACTACCTTCTCCCTGTCGCCAAACAGGTAAGCGCCTCAGAAGTGAGTCAGGGTGCTAGACAATTGACCTATCACAGTAGAATCACGTCAACGCAGCTTGTGAATTTTTGTCCAATCACGTGAATCACAAATCGGCGTGAAACGTGCAAAAACTGAGGCAAACAAAAATTACTACACAAAATTCCATAGAGTTGTCTTAAGGGGCGTGGCTACATCCCAACGAGTGAGGGGACCAAAATACAAGGGTTGTCAGAAACCTATACCTTAATACCATTTTTCACAAACCTTGTTGTTGAAGCCGTTTCTTTTTTGGTCTTCTGTCTGCTAAGAAATAAATTCGTGTATAATTTTTTTAATTTACAGTCTAGTTTCCACATCAGCGCTGACAGCGTGGACCCAGACCCCAACGTCTTAAAACTCAACAAGGACCTAACCACGCTGGAGGAGGCCCTCAACCCAAGTCTCATGCCTCACAAATTTAAGTAAGAAAATCTCGAGGAGAGTGGGGATTTCTATTTGTCATTTGATTATAAGCAAGGGCGTCGTCCAATTAGTGATCCAATTGTTCGTGGCCCATTTACATCTGAATTTTTTTTTTTTTTTACTTCAGGAAACATTCCTTGATGCCTTCTATCTCGGAGAGTGCTTACATAAAGCAAAGTACCTCCAAAACAAATCCAAAAAGTTTGAAGTTGATTTTAAGGACACTTGGATGGGAAATTGCACAGGTCGGGTGTATCCTACCTCTAAAGGTTTCTGGCTATGTGATGTATGTAGAGTGCAGAGTTTGGTTTTTTTTCCTTTGTTTTCAGATATGTATTTGAAGGCCTAGGTCACCTTGTCTCCTTCATCCTCATCAACAGTGCTCAGTACGTCAAGAGAATCAATGAAAACGGCATCAAGAAAATGTAGGTGGACCACAGCACTTCAGGATTTTAGACGTTGAATAAATTCTTCAGATTTTGTTTCCGAGAAAAAAAAGCATCAGTGTGGTATGCTCAGTGCTGTGCAAAAGCAGACTGGAAAGACTTGACTTGGGTAGGACTTGGATAGGACTTGAACCCAGGACCACCATCAAACTTGTGCAGATGTCTAACCCAATCCAGCACTGTGCTTGATAAGCAATTCATATCAATTCCCGACAGTGTAACACTGTACACAACTTACCAAAATACATCCACGCAACTTGTAATCTATTCACCTTAGAATTTTTAAAAATTAAAAAACAGAAAGAAGAAATAGGTTTTGCTTATTACCTGATTGTTAAATTTAAACCAGTTCGCGTTGGATGTGCATACAAGCAAAGTGTTTTTTTGGAATTCAAAACGAATGACGGATAAACACGTCATGAACAAGGCCGGAAATATCTGTCAACGATCGGCTCGCAGTGAGCGAGGCCGGAAATGTCAGGGTGTGATACCTACAGATGCTGGAATGAACCCGTCTCAAATCGAAGTTCGTGAAAAACAACCCCGCGCCTAGGTCCGGTCAATGTCACTATAATCCTGCTGCGAACTGGTTAGGTTGTTAGATCCAAACTCATTCGGGTTTATTTTTGAAAAGTTTGTGCAACTTGGCTTTTAACTTTAACGTGCCTCTGTCTTGCAATTGCCCACAGGTGTCGAAACATCTTCATCCTTCAACAGAACCTGACCAACATCACCATGTCACGGGAAACCGATCTGGACCAGGCGCGCAACTACTACGAGCTCATGTACAAAAGCACAGACGTAAGTAGCTACTTGAATTGACTTGCTCGATGCCCAAGAGGTCTTGCATGTATTTCAAGAAGGAATGGTACGGGAATCAGCGGTTAGTTGAAACTATGAGGTACCCCGTAAAACTTTGTAGAACCTCAAGGGTAAACCCCGAGTTACGACATACCTTTTTTTTTCGTTTTTCTTCTTTTTGTGGTTTTCGCTGTTTCTCAGGAGATTCTAAATGGCATTGTTGAGCAGGGGGCTTTCTTTAAGGAACTGGAGTACAGGAACATAGTACACCTGCAGCAGCGCAGCAGCCCCGCCTACGACCAGAAACACCTGGCTAAGATGCTCAAGAAGCTGGAAGAGATCATGATGGAGGCCGTCTAGGCTCCTCCCACTCTCTTAAGCCCCTCCCGTAAAAGCCTCAGTAGCCTCACTCCCAGCCAGAAATAATTGGCTTTGATGAGCAAAAAGCTGGGAGATACTACAGACTGTTCATGCCCTCCCCCTTGTAACAACACCCCCCCCCCCCCCCTGTAAGCTCCTTCAGTAGACCTGCATATAAACAGGGACCCCTGATCTAATTGCTCAAGGAGCAGGAAGGGTATTTGCTCCTCCCCCCTCTTCCAAGCCCCTTCCGTGCAATGACAGATAGTTCTGTGGAGCACCTACTTCCCTTTTCCCATCTCTGAAAGCCATGCAAGAAACTTGTCAAGTTTCAAGAAATAATGTCAAATTCCAAATGCCAAACTGTCTATAAACAAATGTCGGGTGTTTTCAGAGATATTTGGTTTTTGACGACATAAACAAACCTTGATTGAGGTATCTCAATTAGTAGGATTTGTAGGCAAACATGTAACTCGCAGAAATGGCAGGCTGCTTAAAATATGTCTTTCAAGTCACAGACCTGTAGTGTATTTCATCAAGAGATGTCCACTAGCTTGCTAAGAATTCTTCAAGGGTTCCATTAAGGTACATGAAGTTGGTGGCCATGTCGAACACGCCAACAACTGATGACCTTTATGAATGAATGTATGAATGTAAAATATCTGTACAAAAAATCACAAATGTACCAAGTTATACAGTTGTGATGCACCAAATTGTTTAAGATACGCACACTTAAGAAAATATTTGCTATTCAATTTTTTTAAATTTTTTTTCTCTGTCATTACATCACAACTGAATGTGTAGGTTTTTTAATAATCAAATAGCTTCAAAACATCCGTCAAATCGACCCAAAATTATTCTACTTAAATTTTTGCTTTTTTGTGACCACAGAAGAACCTGCGAGTCTGCATTTTTGTTTTACTTGTATTATGAAAAGTTTGATATAACAGTTATTTTTATTTTGTTTGCATTATAGAATGCATGTGCAATATACTCGTATAATGGAAAGCTAATCCAGAACTTAAATAAGAAAAGAAATTATAAAAAAATTGCAAACAAATCAGACAGATTTGATCATGAAGATTTCTTTACGAAAATTTTGAATCCCATATAATATGGGACAGTACTCGCAAACTAAAGCCACCTGTTTTGAATACAATACATGTACAACAGAACATATTTCACATTCACCAATGGCTGTTGTTGAAGTGGTTTACAATATTTTTTGTTCATTTCTTTATGCACAAGTGTTTGCCGAATTCAAAGAAATGATTTGCCAGGCTTGTGCCAAATTAAAATCAAAAGATTGAAACAAAAAAGTAAATACCGTAAACAAAAATTGAGGAAATAAAATTAAAAGCATAATTTATATGGATTATGCATTAAATGCAAACGTGAAATGTAAGTCACTTTGTTTTTATTGACGATTTATCCAAATTTTAAAACCTGTAGTTTTTAGCTATTTAATAAAAAATACAAAATTAACAGAACAGAAATCCTATTCAAGTATCAAAGAATTGGCACAAAGTAAAGGCATTTGAATTTCAGAATAATCAAGACTACATAGAGGTGCATGTGTACCACAAAAAAACAACACGCTTATATTTATTGTGCTAGTACAACCATTCATTTCACTGTCCCCACATCATACACACTTTGAATAATTACACGTCGCTGCGGACGTAGATTATTGCTGGTGTCAAATTGAATCTAAAAAAGATATGGGAAGTACATTTCCAAACTAAAAGGCAGTACATGTAGTTATTTCAACCAACCCTGTCATTTGAAGCAATATATGGAACGAAGAGAACCCCCCTTTTTTGTGGTGTTAACCAGTTCGCGCCGGATGACGTATATAAACGCAAAAATTTTCCCAAATTCAAAACGGATGACGCATAAACACGCCAAGTTCAAGTTCGGAAATGTATGTCAGCAGCGAGCCAGGCCAGAAATGCGTGGGTGTGCTTCCCGGCACTATCAGCCTGAACCCGCTTCGGATTGAGTTTCGTTAAAAATAATCCCGCCCGTGGGTTCGGCGATGTTAAAATAATCCCGGCGCGAACTGGTTAATGTGCTTGCGGAAAGTTGTGGTTTCTTTTGAGGTTTTTAGGTAACAATAGTCTAGGGAGTGCATAGGTATGGGGACTAAGGGGGGAGTCGCTTGGCCCCATATGTTGCTGGGTATAAACCCTGTCACTGTTTCACTGGCCAAAATTAAAAGACAGATCACCCACAGCGTTAATTCGTTGACAGGGCGTCAGACGGAACTTCTGATACTAGAGTCAAAGTCTGGTCTCCAGACCCTCTTTCTGAATGACATAATTAAAAGGTTTTCTATTCAATTTATCAACTAAGTCCTAGGGCCATTGCCTCTTCCGTCAGCGATACTGGGTCATGTTGGATTTGATCCGTTGCTTCATGGAGCCCAGATGGCCTATGTGCTTCTCCCCGCAGTTAATAACACAGTCTTCTAATTCGTCTTTTAGTTTATCTATTTGGGCCGGCGTTGCTGATGGCTGTAATCGGTCTTTAATATCGTCCTGGCATTGCATGCCACAGCGCTGTAGCCTGTCCTGTAAATTCAATCAGAATGGGAGCATTTATTTGGAGTACAGTACACTGTACTACAAAATTATTATTATTCTTTTATTGGGCATTTTTATCGTGAATGTTTTTTATACTATCTTATTCAAATAGAAATAAATTGGAAATAATGTATACATCATACATGTACTTTATATTACCAGAAAATCGTTCAACTCTGACTGCATGTAATTCTGCGCCGTCTGCAGAGGCTGTGAGCATTTTTCTATGCAGCTTTGAACCTCTGACATACTTGCATTGGGGTTTTCACAGCATTTGGCACTTTTTAGGTACATTTGCTTCTGAAAATAGAATATCAAAAGTCAAAACATCGATTAGGTTAAATCATTGGTAAGGAGGTGCTTTCGTCCCCGCTTTGTGACTTGCCATAACATAAACATTAATCTGGCGCTGTAACATTTGAATTTTTATATTTTTTATTATAAATAATTTAATTTATCATTATTAATTACAAATTGCAGCTAATTTGATTAATTAATTTATGCCATGAACACACAACACAAGCTATTTTAACACGTTTTATAACAAATAATTAGTATGCTTTAGCAATCATGTAAATGTTTTAGAAATAGGATAACTGTACGAAAACAATATTAAATAAGAAGTAGCACAATTTATTTTATATAAAAAAAATGCAAAGTCAAATGCATGCAAACGGTTTAGCATGCAAACACAGACAACAAATTATCACGAAATAGGTGCAATTGAATTGTTCTATTAAAAATCACGTTTATTGCAGTTTTTCCACAACCATGTTTAACCAAATCCTGACAAACAGCAGACCTATATCTACAATGTTTCACCGGTACCTGCATAGGTCTGAATGTTTCCTGATCGAGCTGATTTACCATTGCAGTTACCGCATCGTCTACTCGCTTTTTGCACGCTTGAACCGCAATAGATTCCGCCATCTTGGATTATATTTATAGATTGGGGGGGGGGGGGGGGTATTATTTGTTTTAGCAAGTTTAGCTAATTATGTAGCATCAAAAGAAGCCGGCCTAGTGGTCGGTTTGTTCAGCAAGTAGTAGAAGATTTATTACATCATAAATTTCTCTTTTTGTGGTTTGTTTATTTTGAGAAAATATCTTCAATAACTTCAAACCAATTAAATAAGTCGGGCGTTTCCATTCGAACATGAGGGTAAGATTATTTATTAACCTTCATAAAATTATTAAAATCATAAATCATAAATAAAATAATTTATTTGATCATAAAACTATTTGATATAATGCAATGCATTATTAAAATTAATACATTTTTAAAAAATAGTGAATGTTTGTGACTGACACGAAGTAGTATGACACCGGCCTAGTAACTTAATTTATGTCACCTGAAATATATATATTTGCATACCCCTTCAAATAATCGGAAAATCTGTTAAGTGGTGTCCGTAAACTAGCTGTGCACAAATCAATGGCGTTTGGCACACATGAATACCAGTTTCCCAGTCGAGTATATAAAATGTTTCCGCATGTGATTTCTATTTAATTTACACGTGCTTGATATTTGTGTGTGCCCGGCCGGGAGTCGGAGTAAGTTTTGCTACAAAAAAACATTAATGTTTCGACTATTCACAAGTTACAGACTGTTAAAACTGCAACCAGAATTATCTTGGTTTCTAGGAGGTTCCACCAAATTTGCGTGGAGGAATTGCCCTCAAATTTTGGACACGACTGCAGTAAGTAAAAAAATGGGCACAGCAGCGGCTGAGCTGGCCGAGCTAGCCAAGAAAGCGGCTGCGTACGCCGCTGTGGATGCACACGTCAAGGTACGTGAGGCCTATGGTGAATATTAAATGTTTAAACCTGTTACCTGACGCCACTTTTTTTCTTCATATCATCTCAATAAAGGTCATTCAGTGCAAAACTGTTGAAAACACACGTATCTCACTATCTGTAACATGTTTTTTTAGTTGGGAAATACATTTTCTTGACCCTCCGTAAACTTTGTAGAACTTTTGTTGTACACAACCACTGAAGAGCGAGTATTAAGTGGAGTCAAGATATTATTTAAGCAACCATCAACCAGTCTAAGAATTCTATAGACAATATTTGTAACACACGTGTATGCATACACTTGCATAGTCCGAGTTTAGCCTTGGTTATCGCTTTTTAACATTTGGACATCATCTGACGATTCAGTCTGAGCCCGTGTAACATGTTTTTTCATTGTGTCTGCAGGATAACTACCGTCTGGGTGTTGGTAGTGGATCAACCATCGTCTATGCTGTGGAAAGACTTGGTAAAAACCTACAGTAGGCATTCAATACAAGTCAAGCGCATATAAAACCTGTGGACAAAAATAAAAAACAACGAACCTCAACCTTTTTGTTGACACAATGGCCTAATTATAAAATTGTAACTTAGAAACTACACAGATTATAAAAACAAATAATCCTTGGGATATCTTGCTATTTTTGGATAATATTCCCAAACAATCAATTCAAATCGGACAATCAGTTCTGAACATATTGCCAAAAAAGTGACACAATGTCCACAGTACTCAATTAATCTATTGACAATAGATCAACACGGGTGCATTTCAGCATGAATTTCATTAACTCTATACCGACAGGAAGAATTGAAAACAACCTTTTTTTCTGTTTCCGTTAATTGTGGCTTGTTGGAAATCACCATTTCACTTAATTTTCATACAGATTCCAATTAAACACGCAGTTATATTTTGATTGTATTCGACTTATCTCTTTATTTGACAACATCTCTTTATTTTTGTTCCCTCTTCTCTCTTGTTTTGGCCGTTATACAGCGCAGCGTGTCAAAGAAGAGAAGCTCTCAGTCCAGTGTGTGCCAACGTCCTTCCAAGCCCGTCAGCTTATTATCAATCAACGGTTTGGTCCTGAGTGATCTAGAGACGACACCTCAGGTATGCCGTGGTTAGGAACCCGGTTCTCAAACTATCTGTAAATTCACACCCTACTATTACTGTACCTACTTTTTCTTGAATTTGTTAAAAAGGTGTTGTACACAGTATTTTAAAAATTGTCAATTTCAAGATTCTGTATTGCTTTTTCTGCCTTCTTTAAGTTGGATGTTGCTATCGATGGTGCTGATGAAGTCGACAGTGACTTGAATCTCATCAAAGGAGGCGGGTGAGTTACTTGTAGCTCTTGAAATGGATCATCCCAATGGTGTCGTGGTTTTTGAAATGAAGCAAATTTCTCCATATTTAAAGATGGAATGGTTAAAGTGCTGGTAAAAGTGAAAAACTACACAGATTGGCGGCACTGAAGAAAATTGGCGGCACAAAGTTTTGTCCTAATCTTCAAATTTCTACTACGGAAAGAGATCCATATTCAACCACTGGCATAGACTTTTCCCGACTCTTTAATATGGCTACCTACATAAACACCATCAGATGTCCGTGTGATACGTGTACCCAAAATAATGGCCTTAAAAACGATGATTTGTTTACCCTAGCTTATTGGCTTTGTATTGAATGAGTGTCCGAATAAAAACCTCTTGCCCTGACAACTCGTGCCTTAACTTGCGGAGATGGGGCAAATGGGCCACTAGGGGTGAGGTTTATCTGTGGGTGAAAACCTATTGTATTATTCATGTTTTTACAGTGGCTGTCTGACGCAAGAGAAGATTGTAGCAGCTAATGCCAAGTACTTCGTCGTCATAGCAGATTACAGGTGAGCTTTACAAAAGAGGACTTCTTTTGACCACTCTCGTAAACAAGATACACTGAACTGCAGTTTTTTTCCGTGCATAAAGAAACAGTGGCTTCATATGAATATCTCTCCCAGTTGTTTCCCCTACTCTCCCTTTTTATCTTGCTTTTATTGTCGCGCCCAAACGAAGTTCAGGAAGAGACTATAATGTCTCGTTTTGGTTTTGGTTTTGAAACGCTGGTTCAAGAGGGTTTATATGGAACCTCAACCTGGAAGCGATGAAGCGTTCGAAAGATGCAACTCTTCAGGGGTACTCGTGGAAGATGCTGGATGTTCACTGAGACATGTCAGTTTAAAGGAAGGCGGGAGAACTAAGTGTCCTAGGGTACAGGGGACCCATTGGACTGGGAGGTGATGATGGGGCAACAGATGTCGCTGATGTAGAAACCGATGGAATCGTGTTGTGCTTGATGTGCGATGCTGGTGATGAGTTCAGCCTGGTTTCTGGTGGTCTTCAATGTGGGAGTGCTTGGCTATGGATGATTTTTCGAAGTCTCCTTTTCTGCCATGGGCTTTGTGTTCATTGTCTGGTGGGGAGTTTCTTGCCAGTCTTGCCGATGTACACTTTGCCACATTAGCAGGGGATCCTGTACACTCCCGGGCTGCGCTCTGGGTCTGGCCGGTTCTCGTGTGAAGTCGGCAGGTTCTGGAACTTCAGGGGTGCTGTGTGAAGAACTTGAATTCCGTGCTTGTTAAGGATGTGCTGGATGTGGTGTGAAGTACTATTTAGGTAAGGGAGAGTAGGGGTAGAGTTCATGATGCAGTGTTCGATGTTGCCTACCGGGGGGTGAAGTATCTTGGCGAGATGCCTAGCTGTGTCGTAGGTGAGGCTGCCTCCTGGAAGCTACGATGGGGCATAGGGGAACATCCTTCTTGTGGATCTTGGGCACTTAGCTGGATGGCCAGAGCTGTCTGTACAAGAGCTGAGTCTGTACAGGAGCTCCCTTGCAGTTTCCTCTTGATGGATGGTGTGGGGTCTTTCTGGAGTTCACGGTAGCAGTCAGTTTAGGATGTCCACCACCTTGCGGTCATACACGGTCTTGTCCATGACGACAGTGGCAATGCCCTTGTCCGATGGACACGTCTTGGCTGACCGGTCTTGTCTGAAGATGTTGGGCTTGGCTGGCTTGTTTCAGAAGGGCACGGCTGATCTGCAGTTGGATCTCATCGTCGGCAGATGCTCTGGTTAATTTTGGAGGGATTAATAGGGTTCGAGTTCAAACTTATGATAGGCTTGACTTGATTTTGGTGTATGGTTAATTGTTTTTTTCCCATTTCTCGTTTATGGAAAGGAAGAAGTCTAGTCACCTCGGCGAGCACTGGGACCGTGGTGTGCCTATCGAAGTGATTCCCTTTGCTTATAGACCCATCATGAACACTCTAGCTAAGCAGCTTGGTGGGGAGGCTGTGCTACGAATGGCCAAGAGTAAAGCCGTAAGTCTTTCAATATATTTGTATGCCTTTTGTGAAACTTCCCAGCCTCATCTCTGAATTAGGCTTTCAATTAAATTTCGCAGCCTTGAGAATAAATCCCAACAGACCGTGCACAGTCTTGTGCACAAAGGTCACGATTGAACTTCCTGGCACCTCTGAGCCGCTGGCGATAGGACTTTTACGTCTGTCCTTGGGTTAATTTTTACGAAGATCTAATTCATGACTGCCATGATAAATTCAAATGCGTACATCAATTATATGCATCGATTGCCTTATACTGCATATGGTCTGTATAAAGACTGGCACATATGTATGAATTATCTAGATATTTTTGCTCTCCTTTTTTCTAATCTAATATCTCGTTTACATTTTGTAAATTGAACTGAAAAATGTTTTGGTTGAAGCCTTTATCTACCTTTCAGTAAAGAAAAAGAGTTAAAACAAAAAAATTCATGAAAACTACTCGCTTTACAGATTGAAGATCATATTCGAGATTCCCGGAATTTTAGTTTCTCTTAAACTTTCTCTATTCTCCGCTTTGAATAGATGCTATTTCTGTCTAATTTACTCATTTCTTTGACATCAGGGTCCCGTGGTGACCGACAATGGCAACTTCATCCTGGACTGGAAGTTCAAGGCAGTCCCTGAGAGCTGGCAGGTCGTCAATCAGCAAATCAAGATGATCCCTGGTGAGTTACCTGCTTTGCTCTATATATCCCCCTCACCCTCCCCTCCCCCATAAAAATGTTTGCGTTTATATACGTCATCCGGCGCGAACTGGTTAAACAACAAATGTGAGGGGTTCTGGCAAAACGAGACGGAACTTAGCAGAGGTTGAAATGAGGGTTCTCAGGAATTAGAAACGATGATAAAATTCTCCTTACAGTGCTGTTTGTTGCGCTACAATCAGACATTTCGTTGACAGGTTATGACTTTTATGGAATTTATCGATGTTGAGAAAAAGGCTTTTGAATTTTCGAGTTTTGTACATGTGATATGGAAAAAGGTCAACTGTTTTTCCTTAGAAACACTTTTATTGCACTGTTTTCATACTATTTCTTGATAAAATATAGTTAGCAGGCATACCAAAGACGGCAATTTTTTTTATTTTCAGATTTATCGATATTTGTCATTTTGTCATTTTTTTGCAATTTTTTCCACTGTGCCCAGTTCCGTCTCATTTTGCCAGAAAGTCTTACAAATATAAAAAGAACTGCCTGTTTTTTTTTGCTGTTTTTTTCCGGCATTTTGATTGTAGAACTTCGGACTGGTCAGTTAAACAATATTCACTATAAAATACAACCTCGCAAATCTACCCATTCTTGATAATTCAAGCAATTACCAATGTTGTATACTACCTTTAATTTTTACTTCTACACGGCATTCTGGTATTTTTTAGCCTTGTGAAAAAAAGATGCATTACTGATTATTGGTCTTGCCTGAACAGTTTAGAAAGATTTGTTATATGCAAACTTGAAATTCAATTGCTATTAAACTGGTCATCCATGATGGTCGTGTCAAAGGTCATTTGAGGTCAAGTTTTAAAACTTGCTTGAATTGTAAAACTCTCAATTTGACATCTCAAGTCAAATCAAACTTGGGTCATACAATAATGTAACCTTTATATGGTGCTTATGTCATGTACTGAGGTCAAAGGTCATTTGAGGTCAACTTTTAAAATAGACTTGAAACGTTAAATTCTATATATGAAAACTTAGGTCAATAATTAAAACTTGGGTCATGCATGCATTATTGTAACCTTTACATTTTACTTGTGCCAAAAGTCAAGTACAGATGTCATTGGGTCAAATGTCATTGGGTCAAATGTCATTGGGTCAAATGTCATTGGGTCAAATGTCATTTGAGGTCAACTTTTAAAATGAGCTTGAATTGTACGATTATAAATATAAAAACTTGAGTCATGCATGCAGTATATTCTAGAACCATACTTGTTTTTGTGTGGATGACTAAAATATCTTTATTTTTCACTAGGTGTGGTTGAAACTGGTCTGTTTATCAAGATGACAAGGGAGGTGTATTTCGGCCTGGAGGACGGCAGTATACAGAATGTATTGACAAAGGACCAACATGATGGACCAACATGCCACTCCAGAAACAAGTAACGATGCTGGCCTTTCCAATGTACATTTGCAATATTTTCATGACAACTCGGTACGTTAATACCTTAGGAAAATTTTTAGCAATTTTTTTTTTTTTTACAAAAACGATTTTCCTTTTTTTTTTAAATCTATTTTTTGTAATCGCATAAACCCAAAAGGTGATAAACGAAAATTACAATTCACGTTTTTTGTTTTTTTACATGCTTTCTATTTTATTTGTACAATTTTACGGAGCACTTACAGTACCTCTACATGACACGTATGTTCACTTAAATTTCTTGAAAGTATGCAACATTAAGTGTTTGGTGTAACCTGAAAAGTTTTGTGAAATGATTTATACCACATAGAAAGATGAGCAATTTCTAATGCTGAATTAACAATTTGTCGCAATTTGTAAAAAACTTTTTTAAATACGATGACAGTTTGTTAGTAATAAAGTGCTTATTTATCTATTGTGTTAAGGGTATTTCAATAAAATAATTTTGTAAGTAAAAGTTTTTAAGTATCCAGATTTGTAATTACTAAAATTTTACATCAATTAAGACAATCCCCTGGTGGGTGGTTCAATACCACTCACGGGAGGGGAACCTATGCCCCAATTTTGAGAAAAAAATGTGTTTTGGAGATAGTCTATATTTCAACAATATATAAAACCCCCTCCTCCCTAGGACCCTCCCCAGGGCCTGTACCCAGGAGCTTTCCAGGCTCCGGTCCTGGGAAACGACCCATCTGTGCTTCAACCCAGGACCTAACTGCACTGTAGTCCTGGGCTCATCCTAATACCAAGTCCCATGGTTTAAGATTATTTTTTTATATAAGTGTTTTTATAATATGGTTTTTTATATATAAGTGTTTTTTATATAGAAGTGGTTTTTAAATTTTGTTTATTAAGTGTCACCACCTGGGTTAGAACCCAGGATCCTCTGCACTGCAGTCCTGTGCTTATCTCAATGAGCTACTGGCTCTTGAAGAAATAATTCTCGATTGTTATATATAAACCTTAGGTTGACATAATGTCAATAAATAAAACCCATAATGCCCTAGTAAATTACAATTCATGGAAATTCATCATTATGCAAATAAACTTTTCTGCGAACCAGATTTTTAAAGTAAAAAATCTAAAACGCATTAACATGCATGTATGTATACGAATGCCTCCATTGCCTAGAAGTATATATAAGTACAAATATATATAAGTATAAGTACAAATATATATAAGTATAAGTACAAATATATATAAGTACAAATATATTTGTACCCAAGTGTTTTTCCTGACAAAAACTATCTTTAAAACCATAAATCTTAAAAAAAGTTTAAGAGCACCCATTACAAAACTTTGTAATAATTGTAAATATTTATTTTGTTACTTAGTTTCTCTAGGCTTCAATGTATTAAACGAAGACTATTTAAAGAGCTATGCTTTTAGAGATATAAGTGTTTAAAGCAGAGACGAGGTTGTCAATTTAAAAACAAAATCTGAAAATTGAAGTATTGGAAAGATTGTGTTAAAATAATGTTTTTCTGAGATTCAAAAAATCTGATTTCTGAAAAGTAAAAAATCACTTGCCTGTTAATGTATATAGGTTATACTAATTATTCCAATGTTTGCCGACCCATAATCTAAAACGAGCCAAATAAAGAATTAAAACAAATATATATTGTAAGAGTTTCCCACATGGGCCAATGACCACCAATCATAGCACCAAAAATTTCAATCTGGGGTCCGGTGAAATATCATGTGGATTCGACACAGAACGACCCACACATAGTCACAGATTCTCCCTAAACTGAAGTATCAATAAATAAATAAAGTTCAGAAAGGAGAATTTAAAATAGGCCATTAACCTTGAATATGCTGTACAATATTTACCCTTCCGCCATCTTCATAGCCCAAAATTAATAATAGTTGGTGTTGAACATTTAACTAAATCTGCTTTGGCTTTTTTCTGGGTTTTCTCAAAATGTAATGCTACCCCTCCCCCCCCCCTCCCCCTCCCCCCAAAAAATATATATATATACATGTATATTCACTGCTTATTTTGTATACACTGCAAAAAGTATTATGTCACTTTCCCAAGTTCAGACTTGACAATGGTTCAAGTGCATTCTCCAATAACGCTAGTTTACATATATACAACAATAGTAACTTTACAATCCTCAACAAAAATGCGAATACGGCAAAGAAGTATTTAGAATACAACAAGGTGCACAACAACTAAATATTATCAAATATAGACAGTTTCTTTTTCTCTCTCTCATACACAGTAAATCTCTTTGTACAGAAGTTGATCGCAGTGTCCGTCTGGTTTAGAAGGGGGTTCGTCTACCGCATGGTGTCAAAGAGAAGCTCCTTGAAGTCATTGTAAGGTGGCAGTACTAAGGAGAGAAAAAATAAAGATTTGTTTATTAAGAAATACAATCACAATAGTCTTTTGAACAAAGGAACTGACTAAGGTGGGGTATGAACCTGCGGATTGCCATTCCGGTGCTCGATCAACCGAGCTATCCAGACCTTTGTTAGTAAAAATGTTTTTCTAATTGTAAATCACTTGATATCTAAATTAGGAATTATTAATTCAAATTAATATTTGTTAGCGTGCAACTAAGCCTGCAACGGTTAACCGACCGTTCAAACGGTTACACGGTTACATTTTTCCTGTTCGGTTATAACTTTTTTTCTTTTTTTCTTTTTTTTCTTTTCTTTTTAATAAAAAAAAGAAAAAAGAAACCCCACCAATTGTCAACTTTGCGTGTGTTTCGTTGGAGCAGTTCACAAATAGTACAATTGAATAAATTTTGTATGGACAATTCTGATAGCTTATCTAACATATAGCCAGTCGGCCTATACAATTAGATGCAGACAATTAGCAATCGCAGAACTGCGATTATCAACACGTACTACATGCACACACTAAATTCCTTGATGAAGCAGCGCTAATAATTATGCTACATTTGTTTATTTTATTTATTTTTTTTTTTTTTAAATGTTGGTTACGGTTAACCGTAACTGCAAAACAACGGTTACACGATTAATTTAATAACCGCAAACTTGCAGCCTTACGTGCAACACTTACTTAAACACCTTTTTTTTATTTTCTCAACTTCTCATTAGGATAACAGGTGTCATTACTAGAGTGTTCTTGACTAATGTTCCCGGTTCGAATCCCACCAGGTGCTTTTAGTCATTAGAGACTCGGCTTATCTTTACCATCATGTTCAGATGTGTTTCAATTGGATTAACTCGCTGGTGTTTTTAAGACCAATCTCTTTGTCTTATCACTCACTAAAGTTCGGGAAAGTAGTCAATGTACACATGTACATTTACAATTTGTGTACTTGGCTTTTTGCCAGATTTGATTTTTACATAGATTCCATGGGTAAATCTAAAGCTGGCTTACCGTGTTGACAATAGCGCCCTCTTGTGGTAGCAGGGCAAAAACAACCCCCATATTCACATTTTCCGCCGTGCATACAGATTCGTCTGCAAATTCCTGGAAAAAAGAAAAGAAGACACAATTAATTACGATATCTAAAACATGACAAGGGCAATAAAATATAATAAAAATCCATTGAGATCCAGAAATTTGAAGTGTGATCTGAAAAAATACTAAGGCTTTTTTCCTGACCAGCAGAACTTATTTGGGTCAATTTACAATTGATACCCTATCCTACCCAACCCAACCCTACTTTCCTTCCCCCCCCCCCCCCCCCCCCCCCGAAAAAAAAAAATATATAAAAAAAAATCACAAAATATTTTGATATCTATTTTTGTAATTTTTATAGAATACGATCCCAGTTTCGCCAACAAAAAAATATGACCAGCTGAAGATGAGTCACTGATTAAGGAACAAAACCCTCCTCAGTTTGGGGTTACGGCGACAGACGTCATCCGTAACCCTCCTTCCTTGCCATCCAGACCCCGCCCCTATTAATGACAGGCAACTAGACTCCCCTGGGAGACGATCAGCTAAACCCAAGCCCAACAAGGGCACACTATACCAGCTTCAAGGCACCCCTCTAAAATACACCCACACACAACATTTTTCTTGAGAAAAATTCAAGCGGGATGTAATTTTGGGAGTGATCGGGATCTCCGTCTAGACTGGCCGTAAAACAGGATATATTACCTAGCAAGACAAATATAACTGCAATCTTTTATACAATATTTAAAGCGTTTGGGGAATTCCCTGCCGTGACATTTGTCTGCCAGAATGCTGATCAACTGCCTTCTATCATTGCAGCTGTTCTGCTGAGGCCATTCATGGAAAAAGAGCATTTTAAGAATGCACAGCTTTTAAAGGTAGGATACAACCATTGGTAATTTGTTTGGGGTTATCACGACAGACGTCATCCATAACCCTCCTTCCTTGCGATCCATATTAATGACAGGCAACTCTAAACTTCCTTGGGAGACAATCTGGTCAAGTTTTCGGAACAATTACAGGATATCTAGCGCAATCCTTTTGCTGGATACCTACAATCAATATTAACTTTTAAAAAAAAGTAAGATATTTCTTATTAATTCAGTAGTAATTTTTTTTTGATATCTGCAAACGGAGTATCCTACCTTTAAAAGATCAGTGGCCAAGCTGCTCCCGACAAAAAATGCTAAGCATAAATTTGTTGAGTCAAATATTTACTGAGCCAAAAGGACCAGTGACGTACCGGTATGCTAATTCGCTTACAATTGGTAATAATTTACCAAACTAATACAGCTCAGAAGTGCCTTGAAAATTCGTCTAGGATAATTCAGCTAAGCACTAATGCTTAGCAAAGTCAGCTGAGCACAATTAATTGCTCCTTGACTTTTGTCAATGTTCTGAAGTTAACACAAAATATCAAAGTTTGGAGAACAAAAAGTGTTTTTGTTTATTTGTAAAGCTCCATATTTTGGGGAAGAAAAGTTTCCATCATTTCGATTGTGTGAAATTTGCCGAATGCAGATTTGGTTATCCTAAAGCAAAACTTGTTGACTTGTTATCCGCACATGGAATACCAATTTGGCTTATTATAAGCTAACAAAGAACCACAAAATGAAACTTTCAACGTTGCTGTCGAGAAATTCAATTTCCTTCCACACTTGATTCATGAATCAAGCCTACGGCTGCCAAAGTCCAGTCTACCCACCTGTGAACCTTGATTTGCTTTTTCCCATGAGTCGGCTAGAAGACCCACACAGGCCGTCATCACTAAACTTAAGACAACTGCAGACACCTGGCCTGATGCAGACACTGCCAACAGCACACTCTGGGTCACAAACGGCTGTGTAGTTAGAAGGAAACAACAAACAAATTATCACAGACTGTTCACACTATGAGGCCCCAAAACGTGAAAACCTTATGTTCGAACAAAAATTGGCGCCACATTTTTTAGCATTCCTCTATTTTACTTAATTCTGTACAAGATAGCAATAATGCAACAAAGCCCCTTTTCTGGCAAACCCTTGTGGGTTCTTTCTGGAATATATTAAAAGGACTTTATTTTAATCGGCAAAATTTAACTATACGTGTCTATCCTGAACAAAGTAACTGAAACAGCCCCACCCCAATAAACATAATTCGTTCGTGGTCACGTATAGATACTTACGGATTTTACAGAGGGCGCCCTTGTAGCCTCTTGCGCACTGACATCTGCCGCCACGGATGCACGTGCCACCGTTTTCGCACTTCTCGCGGCAAAAAGGCCCACCTGCAAGGAAAGGATTTGTTGAATAGATATCTTTGACAGTGCTGCTTACTAATGACGGCTTTTGTTCTGCTTGTCTTAATAGCAGAGAAAAGCAAAGCTGTTTTAATCAAAAATTCTCCTTGTTATTTGTAGAATAATAATGGTTGAACATAGAAGCAGAGTTATCTTATGAACTAAAGGCGCCTTTGGGCAAAACACTGCATGCAGCCTAGCTACTAAAACCAGTTTTGTTTAACTTTGGGAGATTTAATACATGTATGTATAGAGACATGGTCCACTAGGGACAGTGTTTAGGGTGCAGTGCACCATGAAATAGGCCTGTGGTAAGGGAGCTTAAATGGTTGGTCAATATGGTCAAAATATGGTACTATGATCAGTATGATATCAGTCAATGGTCACATCACTCATCATTGGATATTAACAGTGACCTTTTCCTGCCCTCAAACTGACCAACGAACAACCACAATGACAGCGGGGACAGATTTGGGGATATTTGTGCGGGTGTCGTTTCTGTTTGGCCTAAAGGCAGAAAATGGACAGA
Organism: Crossaster papposus; assembly: GCA_037893245.1. Classification (NCBI taxonomy): domain Eukaryota; kingdom Metazoa; phylum Echinodermata; class Asteroidea; order Velatida; family Solasteridae; genus Crossaster; species Crossaster papposus. The sequence continues at coordinate 734,001 of JBAIAA010000182.1, forward strand.
AATGATGAAACTTCCCCTTTTAGAAGGACGAACAGTTTCATCTGTTTTGTCACATTTCCAGGGGCATACCAAAATAATCTGAGCACTTGAAAGCAATTTAATTTTAATTACTTAAAAAGAAAAGAAGATCTTGTTAAGATCGAAATATTAGGCCCTCTTAACTTATTTGATTTGTATATTTCAGGTCATTCCAGCCAGTAAGCAGTTTGCAGCAGTTTATAATCTTATTCATTAATTTTACTAGTGAAAATGAGCCCACTTTCTCGATTGAGAATGAATGAAGCAGTAACATTCAACCTACCCTTGTCCCTGTTTTCCGACACCAACCGACAGCACACCACGCCCGATACCAGGCCGGATTGGTACGTACAGCTAGGCCCGCCTTGCTTCTGCTTTCCGTAGAAGACGTCAATGCGGCCTTCTCCCAGACACGAGGGATGCCTCTTCCGACGCTTGGAGCAGTGACGACCGATACCGGCCATGTTGTTGGCGTGCATTTTTCCCGTGCAACTGCAGCAAAAACAAAATGGGGATTCAACAAGTGAAGGCAAGATGGAACGATACAAAACCTTCATTCATGTGCAGATTGATATTTTCCATATGTAATATATAATTGAAAATCACTTTTGGAAACCAGGAAGATTTTTTTTTTTAATAACAGAATGGCGTTTATCGGCTTTTAGAAACGAAATCTTAATGTTCTATTAATTGTTTCACACTGCAAAGCGGACAGGGCAATTTAGGGAAATCATGCTGTGACCATCTGTTAAAAAGGAGGCCATATACCTTATCATTGGTAGTCTCTTGGAACATCCAATTCAGATAATATATCCACCTAGCAGGACCAGAACCAGTCTGGTAAAAAGGATGGGACTATAGGGCACCAACAAGAAAAAAACATTCTTTGTGCCCTCATTTTCATTTCATTCTATCAAAGGCAAGGGTGACAGCAAATTGCGTGCTTTTTTATAGAATTGTAGACATTAACCGTTACACTACAGTCCAAAAATCTGCTTGATTGAGGATCTCAGAATGCAGGTCATGTACATGTACATGTATAAACTCAAGAACTTCAAAAGGTTCAGGTTGACGCCCAAGTTCATTCTCTCATTGGGGCCTACACCATTCCCCCTCCCCCCTCATTCACCTGACATGCATAGCGTTGGTTCCTCCTTTTTCTAGATACGAGCAGGTATAATAGAACACGGCAGGACACAAGAGAGGAAGCACTCTTCCTGGCTTTACGCCACTCCTGGGACCTCATGGGTTATTAGCTGATTTCCTGGGGAACCTAACTGACACAGGGTCCCCCCTGAACAAAAAGGTGCCCTGGGGGCCTAGATTATGCCCACTGGACCCATCCGGCTTAGAAACCGGGAGAATTATAGCCCAAAGCCTGGATCTTAAACAAAACTGCCCCGAGGTCCCTTTGTGTATTTTTCCTGTGATTAATATCAGTTTTCACATTGGAGGGTCAGATAGCACAAGTATTTATGTTTTGTTTAGGAAAGTTGTTTTTATCATAGGAAGCAAGTGGCATATGACTTTCCTTCTTGGAACAAATACGCATTTAGCCAATGGATTGACTAGTGGAGTTGCTGCTTTTGGTTCACATCCAATGATAAAAATATCAACATTTATTTGTGGTTTATTTGTGTAACTTAGTTTTTAGTTAGTTCGTTAGTTTTAGTTAGCTTGAGGTTTTAGTTTGCAAAAAGTATATTGATTGAATCCGCAAGTACTATTGTTATACCACGGCAATAGATTGTGAATTTTTATTGGTCGAGAAGCGTTCACGTGACATGCCACAAAAACGCATGTATCCGAGTGTGCCGAGGTATGAGTGATGTACGCTGAGTACACGTGGTACATGAGTTCATGTACCCCACGGGGTACATGAACTTTCTTTTTCCAGGCCGCGAAATTTTTTTTTACACGCTAGCGCATAGCCTGGCCGGCCATTTCTGTGATAAATACCATGGAAGCGACTGATACTGTCTAGCAACCTTTGACATGGCGCTGTGTTATATTAGCTGGTACTACGTAAATTGATGTATGTTCCTGTGCGATGTAAACAGGGAACAGTGAAGTTAGCACTTTCGGCAACGACTGACGACCGCCATTGTTGTTTACACCGGCTTTCGTTTATGCTGTTCGTCTGCTTTTTTTCTGTTCCAATTTTGCCTTATTTTCTCCGTAATGTCGGCATTACCGTGGTATAACAAAACAATTGTTGCCTGCTGTGACATGGTCCATGGCGTTTTGTACACCCTCGGGGGCAAATGGCACCCTCGGCTTCGCCTCGGGTGCCATTTGCCCCCTCGGGTGTACAAAACGCCATGGACCATGTCACAGCAGGCAACAATTGTATAATGTACTATGCACTATACCCTTCCAGTTTCTACAGCGGTTTACATAGTTAAACTTAATTAAAAATTATAATCAAGCAAAAAAATGAAGTTTATTAACAGCCGAACATTATTTTATTTTTTTATTTTGTGGTATAACCGTGCATAATTTTACCTTCTTTTTTAAAACAGATACATCACTTTTCGAGTTAAACTCTTTAGGTAATTTTTTGAAAATCACGACATACGGCAACAATTATCGCAATGAACAGCATAATATCAGGCTAGCTTTATCATACATTTCCACACAAAACTAAGCATATGTTACCCATTGTAGACTCTCAAATCTTGCGGTCTAATATTTTCCCCTGACATTTTTTCTTCTTTCTATTTTGTTGGGCTCTGCCCTCTTTCTTAATCTCAATTTCCCTTGTTCTTGGGCTGCACTTGGGGTCACAACCATTTTGTAGACAAATATCCCCGCACTAACATTTAACTTTTGGGGCACGTTTAAATTTCGCCTCGGGCACTGTGGTTTTTGTTATTAAGCCGATGATGTAGGGGATAAGTAGTTGTTAAAAAACAAAAAAGCCAAAAGCCAGCACGATCAGGCTCTGGTTAAATCGTGCCCAGACTTTAGTCTGGCTAGATCTGGTTCCTGACTCCTATACTCTAGAGATATTAAGGCTGTTGGTAACACACCCAGATGTGGCCCGCTGTACACTGATGTGTCACGTAGAGTTGTACACATGTATACTACACGCGTTAGTGCTTTACAGGAATATTCTGAAATCTCTAGACTGAATAGGAAAAACTGTTTCGTATTGCTGCAACGTTTGGACAGTGTGGACTACATGAACGTGCTTCTTGAACAAGCTATTGGTAAAATTAAGAACGTTTGGCGTGGTGAAAAGAACATCATACTCCAGGATGTTACTCGCATACTGACCCACGTGACCAGGTCTGGTACCGGTACGTCTGGGCACCCAGACTGAAAATCAGTGTCGCCATTGTAGACAATTTTAAGATCTTATAGTGCCTGCACTCGGAGTAGGTACAGTAGTACCCCGCAAGTAGTGATGGAAGAAAGGCAAAAACTTGAGAAAAATGCGGCCTGAGCCAACACCTGATGCACATGGTACAGGTCACCACAATTATAATAATGGTGGGCTAATCCTAACTAGAAGCTGATAAACTGAATTGCAAAGGATGCGGCTAGCCTTGGGCAGGTTGTCGGCCACTATAGGACCCTGTCTGACCACGGAACAACCAGAGATCAATCAAATTTTGCTTACAAGTATTATCCCTGTTCATCAGGAACGAGACCATAATTGCCGCAGCTCAAGATCAGCGCAATTTGGTCTCTGCCTTAACAGGTACCCAGTTTTACTCCTGGGTGAAAAGAGGCAATTGCAGTAAAGTGTCTTGCTCAAGTACACAAGCCCCATGCTCCCGTCAGGATTCGAACCTGTGTACCATCACACACGAGTCGAACACCGTAACCATTGGACTACAGCGCCCCACTTTAATTATGCCATTTTAAAACAAATTCCCGGTTATTTTACGTGAAAATAAAGTCCTACAAGACCGTTACCAACTCCTCAGGTTAACTAAAATGTAAGACAGCGAAATCATGATGACATATCCGTTGACTGGGTGGTAGAGTTGCAATGCAAACTTGTACAAATGCAAGAAAAGTACACAGTGCCTGGGCATTTTTAAGCATTATTTTTCTGTACAAACACGGTATAAAGTTCCTCAAACATAATCAAAAACATGCCAACTCAGACCACACGATCAGGTTTCTCTGAATTTCCACTGTACCCTTGTGGTAAAATGGTTGAACTCACTCTTTGTGGGTGACAACAAATTAAATCCATCAGTTATCCCCAAAACATTTCAGCCCTTATCTTGTTTTCCCATTCTAAGTTTGAAAGAGAACTTTTATTACAGAATTTGGGATCCTGCCTGGCCAATCTTGAACCTAGGCCGTCTTTGACAGTTGTTGCAAAGGTCTTCATACAAATGTCGCCAGTGTAATTCAAATGTTTCTTGTGAGCGCCAGGATTTATGTGGGGAAAAAAGTTTGAAGGAAATCCAAGGTAGACAGGGAGATTAATGAAAGGGGAAATGCAATTGGTCGGTTGGATGGGGCTGCTGGTGGAGCCAGCTAATAGTAAGTACAGTTCCATTGCGTAAATGGCAGGGAACCAGTGACATAATCACTCAACGGGGCGGGAATAAATAGAACCAGGCAAGGCGTTTACTGACAAGAGTGATGAAGACAGTGGAAATGTGTGGTTCCTCAAAAAATTACAAGGGGAAATGTTAGGATGGGACTCTTGGGGATAAGCAGCAGGCAGGTGAACAGGGAGGAGGCTTGATGATGGAGAGGAAGGGGGGAAAGGGTTCAATGGGTTAGCCAATTTCACAGCAATTTGTATTTTTATTAATATCAATGGAACATAAAATTGCAATTCAGTGTTGGGTGCATTCATAACTACAACTGAGGTCTCTTGATTTACAAAGTGTCACAGCTGAATTTGGGTGAAAAACATATGTGTTAAATTATTCAGGGATTTATTGGGGGGGGGGGGGGGGGGGGGACACACCATGACTGTAATGTTAAATTGGTACATTTAATCCTCTTTTGTTGTTCAGTAGGTGTTTGTTGTTTAGCTGGCTGGGGCACAGTAATGGATTCAGTGCACGTGTTTGAGTGCATTTCTGGTATTTCAGTGAATGGTTGTTGGTGTACAAAAAGTTGGGAACAATGGAGGTAGAGTTTGCTATTAGCGTGAACAGTGCTGTGGTCTAGATGTTTTGAGCCCATGCTATTAATTTATTCAGGATTTATTGGTGGGACCATGAATGTGTTAATCCTCTTTTGTTGTTAAGTAGGTGTTTGTTGTTTAGAGGCTGAGGTACAGTGCTGGAATTCAGTTGGCATATTTGAGTGCATTTCTGGTATTCTGTGAATGGGTGTTGTATAACAAGATTTGTAGTGTGGTCTGAAGGTTTGGGGCCCATGCTGTTAAATTATTCAGGATTTATTGGCAGGACCACATATTGTAATGTTAATCCTCTTTTGTTGATCAGTAAGTATTTGTTGTTTAGCCAGCTGGGGCACAGTACTGGAATTCAGTGGGCGTGGTTGAGTGCATTTCTTCTATTCTGTGACTATGGGCATTGGTGTATAAAAGGTGGGAATACGTGGAGGGAGATCAGTTTGCTGCAAGCTGGTGTAGAGTGAACAGTGTTGTTTAGAGTGCATGCTGGTGGAGCCATTTTTTTGGCAGCTTGTGCCATCCCTTGGACATCGGCACAGGAAATTGCAGTTCAGTGAGGCTTCTTGGGTGTGCCTTGGACAAGCAGGTCGGCGTGACGATTACAATTATGTCCTATGTCGCGTTACAGAGCCACTTTAGCTGATTTTAGAGCAGTGATGACAATCCGGGCCATGGTTGCGTTATTGGACCTTGAGGGTTGGGTGCCGTACATCGGATGCCTGCCCGCCGAGTAGACTTCACCACCGTAAGCAGCAACACAAGATGGTCTCGGGTTTATTGGCGTTTAATCTCTTGACCAGCATATTATTAAGCAAACGTTCTGAATCGATTCATTAGTTTGTATTTTTAATATACTGATTCACCTACACACTTATTTGTTGATGTACCAAATTAACTTGTGTTTGAGTGTACAGTTTATTCTTGATGTACGCTGAAAAATGCGATTTACTTGTACAATTGCGCTGGTTGTTTGTAAGGGATGACTTTTGGTTTGTGCAAAACAAGGAATTATGGGCTGCAACGATCACTGGATGTGTAGAATATTCGGAACGAGGAAATTATGTATTTGATTTCTGATTGGAAACAAACCATGCAACCATATAATTGAGGTCTAATTTGTAAATTAGAAATGATATTATTTGTATATATTACAAGATTCCTGGAAACTCTTACACAAAGATAAACAAGGTAATCTAGTAACGGCAGACTATTTCACAAAACCTTTGCGCCACAATTTATTGCATTAGCTGTGCCCTGCTTTTTTTTCTTTTCTGAACTACAGTTTAACAGTGTGTAAATCCGCGGCTTATGCAACAAATTATGGTTTAGGTGGCATAATTGGATGTGGCGTAGCGACTGAATATGAGCTATTTTACCAGCAAATCGTAATTGACGTTGAGCTGGTCATTGCTCAACTTATTAGGCTATGATAAAAGACAGACTGTTATGATTGAGATAAAGAAATTGTTAATGTACCCAAGACAGAATTTTTATTCCGCAGAAAGTCTGACGAAACAATTTTTCAAATGAAAATTGTGTGAAAGAACACAAACGGTCATCGTAAACACTGTACAACTATGTGAAATCGGATGCAGGACTAGTACAACTGAGGACCTCAATTGATGCGCAGTGGTTTAACAAGTCGAAGAAAAAAAGCGAAACAAAATTACAACTTGAGGACAAAATCAGTATTTTTGCGGGATTTCAGGAGTAATTTTCATTGACACCCATGTCCACAGCGCATTCTCTACCCATACAATTTTGCATAATTAAGTTAACAGGCTTGCAGTAGGGGGCAACTTCTTCTCATTGTATTCAATTTCTACATCCAACAACTCCTATGCGTTCTACAAACCGCTAAAGCCGGGTAACTAATTGCCTAATACAAATTTATATCGAATAAATGTCATTTTAATTTGTTTTTTTACCTGAATAAAAAATGGAAACAAATCAGCAAACTAACCTGGAGCATGTACCAAAGTTGTTGGCGATGTTCATAGCATAGCAGCCATTAACGCTATTCACATCCTTCCAGCTGAGACGACCCAGGAGTGGCGCATCCACCGCGTCACACACGTGCCAGCCGTGAGCGCAGAGGGCCTTGCCCTTGCGTATGTGGCCTTTCCAGGACCCAGAGCAGGCAGCCACGTCATGGAAGCGCGAAAGGCCCTCCGTCGAGCCGTCGATGCACGCTGCGGGAGCTGTTAAAACAAAATTTGGGGTGATAATAATAATAAGAAACGGTACCTTTAGGAGAGATACGACCCTGCCAGTTAGTGATTGAACCACAATTACTTATAACATGATCAGGGAGCCAAGCATCGACCATCGCAGACTTGGGGTTTGCGTGATGACGATAGGTCAAATTCTGCCTCTTGTCCATTAACCCAGAGAGATGCATTGTAAATCTTAACTGAAAATACTGATTATGTGGCCATGTACTTGCTTTGCTTATAGTAGATAATCAACCCTGTCGGAACTAAGATTTGTAATAATAACGAGTGGTTGTGGTTGAACCCAAACCCCCCCCCCCCCCCCCCCCCCCCCAATATATACCCATTCTTACCCTACCTGTAATATATCTCTACATTAAATACATTTTTAAAAGTGCGCTGGCAAAGGAAAACATTTTCAACTAAAAAGTTTTTAGAAGCTTTGTGTCAATTGTCTGATCACGTACTTCATATGAACACGCAAAATGGTCACACAGCACATGGGCGTTTGCGTAACATCGTGCAACATTATGTCAGCAGTTTTATCGCGAATAACCTTTGACCTTCACTATTTCATCAAGATACTAAACTGGCTTATTGATGAAACACCTTTTTAGCAAATCTCGAGGGGGGGGGAGGGGGGTGTGGAGGGAGGCATGAGACCACCTATCCTGCTGCCAATCTCTTAAGGGCCAAGACCCCTCCAAAAAAAGGTTTTATTAAATCACTGGGGCTTTTTTCCCACTGGGACTGAAGTGAACAATCTATGCGTCTGCTTCTTATCCTCCAAATCTGGGATTCGGCATCAGGATGTTTCATTTATGCTAGTCATTGCACAGCCAAATCTCGAGTGAGAAGAAAAAAAATTAGGGGAAACCGTGCAACATTCAGGTGCATTCTGGATTTATCTCAGGCTTAACCTATTACGTGGTTCTTCCTCCCTCGAGAGCCAGTTACAGAGGTAAAGGGGCATTTGAAGGTCTCAGGATTTTGAAGCAAAATGTTACTGATTGGAATTCACACTTCGGGATTGGAATTTGTCAACTACATGTAGCACGAACTGTAACAGGGCCTGTACAGATACCACAAGGTTCTAAAACCTTTAAATTTAAAGGCTTTTTTTAAAACATTGTCTTGCCTAAATTTAGGATACACCATTTGCAGATATCCAAAAAAATTACTACAGAATTATTAGGAAATATCTTACTTATTTGAAAGTAAATACTGATTAAAGACATCCCAAAAATTGATTGAGCTACATGTAGATAACCTTTAATTGTTCCGAAAAATTGAATTTTATAAATAACAAATCACGATCGCCGGACATAATAACAACTGTTTCTCCTCCCAACCCTAAATGCCTTTGTGTTCCCTCATGTTTGTTTCTGGTACACTGTCATTTTGCCTCTGAAGAAGATCTTGTTAACCAGTTCGCGCCGGGATTATTTTAACATCGCCGAGCCGACGGGCGGGATTATTTTTAACGAAACTCGATCCGAAGCGTGTTCAGGCCTATAGTGCTGGGTAGCACACCCACGCATTTCCGGCCTTGCGCGCTGCTGACATACATTTCCGAACTTGAACTTGGCGTATATATTCGTCATCCGTTTTGAATTTGGGGAAATTTTTGCGTTTATATTCGTCATCCGGCGCGAACTGGTTAAGATCAAGATCACAGGCCCTCTTAAATCAATCGAACAGATTTGTTATCAGCATTACATACAGCCACACTATACAGCACATACATGTATATAATAATGGGAGAGCCAAGTTTATCAGGATATAACGCCCAAACCGTCGCAAACTCGATTTAGAATAGGATGCCGGTATTACAATATAAACACAGACAGCAGCGGCCAAAGAAAGGATGGAAGCAAACAGCAAGCTGATTTGATCAAGACTGGAAAAGGAAGAAGCACGGAGAATGTCTCCGGCAATTCTTTGACGGCTTGATCATAATTTATCCAGAGGCTAGTTAATGTCTATGACAGACGGTTTCCTCTGCAAGAACAAATGCATGCACAGCCAGCACATGATGTATAAAGCTTTGGGGGGAGATCATAATAGAGAAAGAACATTCAGCAGTCGGGATTATGTGTCCATGGGCAAGATATTTTGCAGCAATAGCTTGCCCAAGTTGCCCTCTGGCAGCAGTAAAGTAACATACATGTAGCAAACATTCATTCGTCAAGTCATTCTGAAACTTTGAAGACTGATGGTGAACAGAACAAATCCAAGGTCTAAATTCATGTTCCTGTTTGGTTTATAAAGCCTGGTTTTTATGTGAAAATTTCTCACCAAACTTATGTCATTCCAAAAAAAATTATTTGCCGAGAAGCTACTAGGTAACTTGTAAAGTTGGTTACAGGTAGTCGATATCAGGAACCAGTTCCCGATATCAACAATTGGGTACTCGGTTCCCCAGTTCCGATGCACACCCCTAGGGCAGGGGTTGGGCCGGGCAGGGGTTGGGTTGGGTTGGGTGGAGAAGAAGGAGGAGGGGGGGGGGGGGGGGGGGGTATTACAAGGTCCTGATCACACTCACCCTTCTTGTTAACCTGAAGGAATGCATCTTCCCTGGCAGTGCCAGCCGAGTTGACCCTGATGCAAGAGTACTGGCCTGCATCCTTTGGAACTACGCTTGTGATATACAGGGTTCCTGAACAAAGTTAAAGGTTCCAAAACAAAAGGTAAATAATGTACAATCATTCAAGTGTATCACCCTAACATTTTCAAAATGTCACTGGAGTCTTTGAAGTTTACTTCAAAGTAAATTAATTAATTGGCGTAAATTAATTAATTGGTCAAGTTTTCTACTATTGAATGGATTCCTAAGTTGAAAATGAATCTTGGTTCCACCATTTTGAGGATTCGAATAGCAACTCTCAAAAATGGAATCATGAGTCCGGTATGAAATTGAAAATTGATGCTAATCTTGTTATTGCCTTCTTAGAATTTATTAACATTTTCAAATTTTCAGAAAATGCTTTGTCAATCTTTTTGGGGAAAACATTTTGTGGTTCTTGCGTAATATAAAATTAATTTAATTACAAAAATATTTACGGACCTGTGGGTGCAAGATGTATTCTTCCGTCCACAAGATCAACCGGCGAGTGATCTTTGAGCCACGTGACGCTAGGGGTGGGGCTACCAGAGGCGTGGCAATGGAGGGTGAATCCTTCGCCTTCGTCGACCACCACTTCTGGTGGTAGATGGGTGTGAATGACTGGCGCCCTCTCTACATTAACAAAACAAAGACCAGATAAACAAACTTTTTTTAACTGGTCCCAGTGCAGAACATTTTTATTAAATTGATGCGGAATGGCTAAAAACTCATTGGCAGTCTTTTTGTACATCTGGTTCACACAATTGGCAGAATTTGGCCAATTCATTGGCGTTACGAGGCACTCTTGTACGTAACAACACTATCCAGGACCAATTTTGTGGAGCCGCTCAGCACACAAATTTGCTTCGCCTAAAAAGTCGCAAGAACAGGGTTATAAAAAAAGAGGATCTTTATCGTTTGTGACTGGTATTCAGTCAGCTGGTTTTTGCTTTTAATAGCCTGAAAAGCATGGAGTTTTGGCTGAGCAGGACTTAGCTAAGCAAATGTTTGTGCTTAGCAGTCTTCAGTCAGTCAGCACTCCCTTTCAAAAATTACCAATTAATTCCCATTAAATTTCTATTAGAGTCCATTTGGTTGAGTTGGCAGGGAGTTTTAGTTTGATCCAATTGAAGGTTTGTGCCCTTGAGCAAGACACTTAACTACAGTACAATTGCCTCTCTCCAACCAGGAGTACAAATGGGTACCTGAGAGGGTCGAGGCTGATTGAGCAAAACTGGGGTCATAAAATATGAGCACTGATATCAGTGGATATACATGTAGGTATGCTATGTTAAACTAACTTTGCCTTTCAGCCATTACATTTTTCATACATAGTTTCTTTGTATGCAGGGAATTAACCACAAACACCCTGCCATGCTTTTATTGCAAAGGTCCCAAAAATAACACTCCAGTTTAGAGAACCATTCTATTAAATGGAGACGGAGTCACAACTTCTGAAAACCAGCTCTCTCGTCTAGACCTCTGCCCATACCGTACGTACGTGTAATTTCTTTTAGGCCCATTGGTAACGTGGTAAGTGGTCAGGTTTTCTCTGTCGCCAAAACGCTCGTAAAAATGTTTGGCATATTCACTCTTTATGACTTGGTCTGGCGACTGGTCTACTGTCTAGGGAACACTGAGTCATAACAACCAAACTTCAAATACCACTTCCAATCTCCGAAGGGTTGTGCTTTGAAAACAAAATAACAAAACAGAATGAAATCTGACTGAAGCCTTCAATTTGAAAAAATTGGTTACAGATCTTTATGTACCGCCTACCTAACAATTACCAGCTTGATCGCCAAAATTTCCAATGTCTACAATTTGTTTTAAACTCTAAGAAAACAAAATCTAGACCAGCTAGAATTTCAATTCAGATCCTTTTGATGTTTGATAAAATAGTAATTTGTTATGGGCGGTTCCTAAACCCAAAACAAGACAACAATCCTGAAATTTTTAACTGTATAACCGCAGCGGAATCACACTAGACATAATATATTTAAAAATAACATTTTGGGAATTTTGGCACTCGGACCCCAGATTTTTCAAGCATACAGGTGCCTCACGTGCACAGCTTTAATAGATTTAATTTGATTTGATTTAAATTCTACTAAGCTTGAATGACTAGCCCCCTCCTTATCACTGACTGCTTCAGGAAACAAAATTTCAAATCCAGTCTGGCATCATGACTTCACCAACCTGACTTTCTGCAGCACAGCACCCCGGTGGTGATACCGGGCAGATAGGAGCACGCCTGGCCAAAGTGGGAGTCCATACAGCAGCTGGCATCAATCCGACCCTTGGCCAAACAGGAGGTCTGACCAGGGTTCTGATGGGGGCACCCACAACCCACGCCCCCCATATCATCCTGGAAGAGAAAAAATAAAATAAAAAGGAAATTGTTTTTCAATGGATTGTATTTTAAAGGTAGGACACATCATTGGTAATTGTTTGAATTACCGGTATCGTGAATTGGTGAGTTTGGGGGTTGTATTTTATAGCAAATATTGTTTAACTAGTTCGCGCCAGATGACGTATATAAACGCAAAAATTTTCCAAAATTCAAAACGGATGACGCATAAACACGCCAAGTTCAAGTTCGGAAATGTATGTCAGCAGCGGCGCAAGGCCGGAAATGCGTGGGTGTGCTTCCCGGCACTATCAGCCTGAACACGCTTCGGATCGAGTTTCGTAAAAAATAATCCCGCCCGTCGGCTCGGCGTTGTTAAAATAATCCCGGCGCGAACTGGTTAACTGACCTGTCCTAAGTTTTACAATTATAGATGCTGAGAAAAGCAAAAAATTCAACCAGCGTCAGGCAGTTGTTCTTGTTCTTGTTTATTCGAGATCGCCATCCGGTGATCGTGAATAATTTTTTTTAAATAAAATTCAATTTTTCAATTCAATTACAGGATATATAGCGCAATCTATTCGGAAATGGCAATCGTTTCTTCAAAATAACAGCATGCCAGATATTTCACAGGGAGTTTAGAGTCAATATCTTTACAACCAACCAGTAAGCTTTTTGGGATAGCTGCAAAATATTACCAGTAACCCTTTAACCATGGAGGAAAAAACCCAAGTCACAAATCTGTCAAACTTGCAATGGGTTCTGCACTTAATATGAATGGCTCTGGAGCGTTTTATGGGCAAAGCAGCTCTGTAAAAACCCAGCACAGATGCACAACAACAGTTTGGTCTTAAAATTGGGCAAAACTTCCTTCAGCACAGGGAAACTGCAATTGAATCAGGAAACCACCCTTCCACCCTAAAAATACAATTAGGGAGGGGGAACCATTTTTGTTTGGGGGGGGGGGGGCTGTTTCGTCAAGGATCATCTGTCATCCAATCAAAGTTGTAGGTTCTATTATTTGGCTCTAGGGACGATAGCTCCCTTCCTGTTTTGGGGGCATGCCCTTTGACCTCACCACCCAAGCAGAATGGGATATTTTTTAGTAAACATGGCATTTCCCAGAGCCAAAGGCCATTGAGGCGCACCAACTCAAGACAGGTCTGGAGGAAAACATGGCTGCCTATGGTTGTTAAAGGTTATGTACAAGCTTTCCAGCTTCATTTAATGTTTATTTCTTGGTGTTGGTACCTGACAAATAACAACCTTGGGAGAAAACCTGGATTGGTTGGCAGTTGAATAGCAGGCATACCTGTGTCATTGCATCCAGCTAACTCCAATCTCATGCCTAATTGAATCTCTATTAACCAGATTACCCAGATCTGTACTGGAGAGGTGATAACAAGATTAACTTTGGCTTGGATTTTGGAGCTGGTTTGTGGTTTTATTTCCTGCAAGAACAACAATCTACCCAAGCCCCAGTGCTTTCTCCCTCAAGCTGACAACCAGCTGACAGGAGTGGGCTGCAGATAGTGGGTGTGATGTGCCCCCAAAGGTCCCCCATCTATCAATTACAAACTGCTTTGCAGATCACCAATGGCCCATATTTTGAGTTTCCAAACTATCTTTGAGTAACTTTGAAGTAAATCCAGAACATTTGTTACATGATTAAACTGTCCCATGCCATACATGTATGTAACTCGTTAAAGAGGAAATGGCTTACACTTGCAGCATAAGGTATCCATAAGGCATTTGTCAAACTTCTAATCGCTCTCTAGTGTTGCAATTTCATGTTCCAGCCGGCACTAATGTCTCCTGCTAAGGATCATCCAAACATTGACTTTCCCAGATTTAAGACCACCACCTCTGGATCAGCAAGTCCACAATAATGGTGCTCTAACACAGTAATATTAGGTCAACCAGACAATAAGGCCATGTAAACCATTTTGACAAATCTGACATCTTATAAAAAACTGAAGGCCTGCGCCTCCGTTCTCAATCAACAGACGGGATCCACGTGGAACATTTTGGCAAAACGTTTAACATTAAGGCTTGATGTTGTTTAGTGGGCAATAGGATGTATTTTTTTACAAAGACGGTGCTGCATCTCTATGGCATTTGGTGTATACTAGTCAACAGTGAATCGAAGACTAATTCACATTAGTTTATGCATTTCTACAGCTCACAACAAAAACACAAGTTTTTTTCAGTTTTATTTTAAACCCATCTTCTTATGAGGCAATTAATTCAGCAGAGACAGTAGCCTAATAGTTTTACAAATTCAACCTTTTTTTCGAAGCAAGATGCTCTTTTTTTCTTGCTAATCTGGGTTAATACATCGCATCGTCAATAAATTGTTCAAATCCCAAGCTGCCTTCTTGCCGGACTGATAACGTCTTGTTGACCTTTCTGTTTTCCTTTTCAAGATCAACTTTTTTAATGCGGCTGTCAGACCACTACTTGCTAAGAACTCAACAACATGCTCTGCAGAACCTAGAAAGTCAGTTCAAATCATCCAATTTTTCCACGTCAAGGACTTTTTTCCATCCGAAATTTTAAGATAGTTGAAGAGTTAAGATATACATGCATGAATGTATTTTACTTTAATAATTAAGTTTGAACCGAATGTTTGACGTGCGCCACGCTTTTATTATTGAATTAAATGAACCTCAAACTTGTCTTTTTCAACTGAACAAATTTGTGGAGAATTCCACAACTCATAAAGCATGATTTTGCTTTATTACTTAAATGTAACAATTTGCAAACATCAAAATACAAAACTACCAAATTCTTATGAAATACCAAATTTGACTGTAACTTGAATAACACTTAACAGTCTCTAATATCCTGGGATATCATGGAACCTGATGTTGTCAATTTCAAGAAAAGTGCACATTTGTTTTAACCAAAAGATACATTGTGCTCCAAGACCAGCTGCAACAATATTCAACACCAAAAAAACCTGACCTTCACAAAATAAGCTTGGGCTTGTGTCAATGGCTCCTCCCCCCTTTAATTAAGTACATGCTGTAACTACAGGTACCTCTTGTATATATCCTGCCAAGTAGCAGAACAAATCTTGCAAGAAACTTGATACAAGCCATTGGCCTCCAAAGCAGTGCTCCTACATGTAATTAGCCAAGTTACCCAAGCAGATTGGAGTGACACAACTGGTAAACTGAGCCCAACAGGATGTTTTCACTAAGAGGGTAGGATTAATACTGCTTTTCCTCATCCACTTAAGAGCAGAGCAGCCTTGGGAGCTGGGACCAGTAATCAAGCAACCTTATTATGTAGGATCATGGCTCTATGGTAGGATATGCCATTTGCAAATATCGACAAAAAAATTACTACCGAATTATTAAGAAATATCTTAAGAAATTATTTGAAAGTAAATAATGATTCTAGGCATCCAGCAAAATGATTGCGCTAGATTATGATTTGTTTGGATGACAATCGCGGAAAAAAACCGCGAACAACAAGAACAACTGTCCGACGCCGGTCGGTCCCATACACCAGAATTTAAAATTCAGTTCAATACTGCTAACAATATACATGTATCTCATTAAGACCCCTTCATCACAGCAGATGCAAAAATCACTGTTGCTGGACCTTGGCTCGACCCCACGAATTTGACAACCCCTTCAAACAAATCCCTTCATAAAATAAAAAAAAATCACTGTGTTGTACTTTCTGGAACTCTGTAATACTGTAAAACCAGGTACCTGCAAAGAAAATGCCTCGATGACCGGGGATGTGCACACTACACATGTACACACCACGCCAGGTCCTTTATATCTCATTAGAGTCCACATTCTTAGCATTGTGCAGGAAATGAAGTATGTTAAAATTGCTGTCAGGACGTTAACATTCGTGAAGCACATGAAATTCCAATGGTGATGATGCGCTTGATCAAAGCTGCATGCGATGCCTAATTATTTCCCTTCTGCAATCAATTTCTCCAAGGTTAAGATTTGGGCAGATCGTTAAACAAGCATAAACCCCCTCTAAGTTATTAATCAATGTTTGTGTTTACCCAAATTATCTCTACAAAAGCTCCCTTTAGTGTATCCCCTCAACAACCACTGGCAGCCAACGTTATTTGCACACTTCTAAATCCCCCTCGAGCCATGACACAAGGCTAGGTTATTGCCACCCCTGTTCGAAGGTCTAATTTTGAGGATGAGAAAAGAAAAAAAAAGGGAAGAAAAGGACTATTCTGCTCTACAAAACACACTGGGTAAACAGCCCCACCACCGCACCAAAATAGGCTCAATAACAATAACACGGTTCAGGAACTCTGTAAAGAATCCGATCAACTGGTGAGCCGCTTCCAACAAGGGGATTACATGGAGCGGAATTCCGGGGAAATAATGGGGACCGGGAAAAAAATAGACGGGCCTCGGGTGCCTTGTCAAAGCAACTTTGTTTAGATACAAAAAATGACACCGCTGACCTTATTAATTTTTTTCAGGGGAAATGACAGCAAAAAAGGGCTCCGGTGTTTAAACTTTCTGAAACAGGCAACAAATTGGTAGGCTTCTAATTCTACTTATAAAGGAAGACTGTAACATGCACTGTTAAAAAGACCAAGATTTCCTGGCCGCTAAGAAAACAAACATGGAAGCCCTATCTGACCACAAAATCTAATAAAGGCTACTGGTAGATTTCTGAGGAGAAGGTCTAGAACTGACAGGTTATAAAAGGTTGAGATTTCCAAAGAAATTTCCCAAATACGATACACCCATTCGAATCAAGTAGCACTATAGAGCTAACACAGTTTAACAGCTATTTATAAACTATAATTTGAGCTTTTTAAACTTAAATCAGTTCACACTGACTGTGCAGCCGAAAGAGCAGAATTTTAAAAGGTATCAAAATGATTTTTGCAAACTTTTCAATTTTCAAATTCTCACTGCCATGACATGAGCGCACACAACCCCTACACACCCCCTCCTTTTTTGACAGCACTACCCCTGTTGCCTAGTATCTGCAAGGAATGATCCTAGTTCCCCCCTCCCTTTCCTTTGACAAGTAGTGGCCTCGGAGGACAGATATTTTTCCTCCTGTAGAAAAACTCAGGTGCAGAGCAGGTGAAATAATCAGGCAGGGCTGCTCTCTGATGAATTGATAGGCCCCTGCTAGCCATCCAAACAATGCAAGGTAAGGTATGGTAGGAGAGTTCTCTTGAGAAAATATGTAGAGACCAGTTCCCTGACGGAAACCCTGATACACAAATAAGGACGAACCCAATACGACAATATTATTCTTCTAAACAGCACTGCGATGGATGGTATACCATTAATAATCCATCAAGGAAAACAGGATGCACTAAAAGTTTAGTAAAGGGGGTAAAGGGGAAATGTATAAACACACTGGTATTAAAAACCAGGAACTGATGGAGATTTGAGAGGAGATCAAAGTATTTAAGTCCTGGCTGGACAAGAAAGCAAGGACCTTTAGACAGTTGAGGTATTCGTCCTTGCTTTTGCGTTTGACACAACACAGATGCTAACAAAGATTTCAGTGTGGAGAGAAATAACCTTTTCAATTGTCAGTCTTGCAAGTTTGGGGTTTTCTTACAACAGCTTGATGCAACAGACTCTTATGACCCTGTCAACACTTCAACTCAGAGTGGAGAACCCCAATGCAAAATGCCCAAACATTCACCCAGTCTAATGGCACATATTTATTGATAAATTCTTGAAGTTGAATTAACGAACTTGTCCAAAATTCCAAACTCCTTCCTCTGCATCAACATGTTGTGAAGTCTTTTCACACAGTTGGCAATTAAACAAGCCCCACATGGGTACAAATTCAGCTGTGGTCGGGCAAGCTGGCAGTGACAGTTTACCCATGAAAGCATGGACTAGCTTTGTCAACCCCTGTTCCATTAAATTCCATGTTGATTTCTACATGAGCTAAACAAGACAAAAGGGTTGAAAAAGCCCTAATTAACGATCTTAATCTTATGGTCTCATGATCAGTTTGACTGCTAACGTTACTTTCACAGCAATATTAAGCCAAGCAAAAACCAGTTATTAATTACAGGCAATATAAAGAGCTCAACACAAGCTGTATTATTCTTTGTTGAGCTAAATACTTTCTAAGCTTTGACACAGCTCCATGAAATTGGCCCCATGGTTATATTTGATGAAGCCTCTTAACCAGTTGAGACAACGATTTTAGCTGACTATAGCAGAAATTGTTCCTAACCTCCATCACCATTTCACGATGTCAAACTATGCTAAAGAATGGCTTGGAGATTTGTATTATGTTACAAAAGCAGCGGCATACCTACAGTAACTAGGGGTTAGCCCAAATGTCTTCCTCACCTGTTCCGTGTTTTCCATGCAAGGTCCACACTGGCCCCTGTCCTGCCCCGCATTGTACGCATAGCAGCCGGGTAGCGACACAGCCTCGGCCCAGGCGACAGACTTCAAGATGCTCTCATCCGTCCAGCTGCACACGTCCCAGCCCGCCGCGCACAAGGAGCTGGAGTTACGGACGTGACCCTGCCAAGACCCAGAGCAAGCTGCCAGTCGGTGATTGGCTTCAAAGCCCACCGTCACGCCGTCGGAACAACCTAGGGTGAAACAATAAAATCTTACGATCAAAATAGCTCTCACAAAAACCCTAATAAGAATTGCTTGAAAGTGGTCACAAAAATTTGCAATTTCTACATGAAGCAAGTTTGAAATATAAAACAGCCATTCCTGTGGATCCAGATTTTAGGTATGGTACTACAAGGTCAGGTTTGAAGAGAACACATTCAGAGACCGGGAACCTGTTTGTTTCACACGGATCCGTATCGCAATCAGTGTGATCTGGCCGTTGGTCCACAATAAAATCTCGCCTTAATTGATGGGGCGAACCGGCGGCCAGATCACTGATCGTGATCCGTGTGAAACAAATAGGCCCCAAGTCACCAAAGGCTTTCTGAATCAAAATTCAAATATTAATTTGATACAGAAAAGAGCTGGATTTTGTAAAAATTAATCTGCCCTTGTAATGTGTGAAGGCCTTTCAACACCAATTAGATGAAAGTTGATTACATTGTACTGGGTTGAGTTTAACTGTTTATGATGTACTGACAGTTTTGATCAAGATTGTTAAAACCATATCTTTGGGGCAGTACCAAATGTATTACAAAACAACCTAGGAGCTACATGTATGTTGGTACTGTATATTTGCCTCATTTGAAGAAAAAAAATATCCACTCAAAAACTGACAGCCTTTCATGCTTGGGGTAACAAAAAACTTCCCCAAACCTGGTGGCTAAAACAACATACTAAATTGTTCTTGCTCCCTGTTACCACAGAGCTGCAATATAGGGTAGCATGATTGCCAACACATGCAAAAGTGCATGTTGAGTAACATTTTGCACAAAAAAAAAATAAAGTCATGGAGGTGGGGGGGGGGGGGAAGAATCAGCATTGACCAACTGTCAGCAGTAAGAAACAATATCCAGTGTGCATCATGTGTCATATAACACTTCCTAACACCAGGCATCTTACCTCCACTGCATAGGTAAACTGGGTGGGGGTAATGAATTATTCCCCATGGAGGAAGTGCACCTGCTGTTATCATCCTTGAAGTGTTTTGTTTATTAGCAGTGCACTGCAATGTGGGGTTTCTCTTCCAATTCAGACTGAAGGTTTTGGGACTATTTTACTGTCCAAGCCTAGATTTTTGTTTAGTTTCTGGCACGCATGGGCCGTTTTTCAAACCCTGGCTTCATCTCCATCTTTTGCTTCATTCGTGCAGTTTGGCAATAGTGGTGGAGCCGGAGACGGAGCCTGATCTGGGGTTTGGAAAACGGCCATGGTGACATTGCTGCGGTGGTAGGGTGAATTTATTCCTGTTTTTGGAACTTTGGCGCTTGAAAGTTGAAGTTGAACACAGGAAAATCCAAGCATACCTCACATTCCATAGTCAAGCCAGTGCGCACGCACGTGATATTGAGGTACATCTATGCTCACAGAATGTCTGGGATCCCAAAGGGACAAAGTTACTCCAGATCAAAAATAAAGTTGATATTACCACATAATAAAAGTTTGGATTGCAATGTGTCATTTACCTAAACCGTGTTCACATTGAACTTATTGGTAAACTATACTGGAGAATGTTGTCAACTTGACTACATCACCATGTTAACTACGTACGGACAGTAAACTTAAGAGCGCTCGTCTGTATTAAATATCGACCAAGTCGCGAAATCCAAATTTTTTCGAAATCCTCCAAACTTTGCCAAATTGTTACCCTAGTGGATAAATAAGCACTGTGTAAATTTAACTTCGATCCGATAAATATTTTAGGAGAACGAGGACCTAGTTGAATTATCCGACTGACTGCCGCTTCTGAGGCAAATTTTAGGCCATTCTACCACACATCAAAACTCGCTAAAAATCGCGTAGTTGCGCTTGCCATTCAAAATAAAACAGGTTTCTACTTAAAGATAAGACATTCCTTGGCAGTCCGAGTGAAGTTTCAAACACGTAGGAGCAAGATAGAATATTTGACAGATTTTTAAATATTTTCAATTTTCTAACAGTTATTTCGAAGGTCAAATTTGATGGCTAATATCTCCCCGTTCGACGCGGAAATCGGCTATTTTTAAAATCCTATACGCGAGAATATTTATAGTCGGTATTTGTGAAAAAATATTTTTGGGCCGGGCAAAATAATACCTTTGAGAAGGCTAATTACGAGCGCTGCTGGAAGTCAATTTGTGACACTTTCCAGACACCGGCGATCACGTACTCGTGACGCTGAAAATCACCAGAAAGCGAATACTTGCACCAAAAATCACAACCAAATCAATCAAAACACATTTATTGTGGCTCTGTATAACTTACAATTTGAGTAGTCCTCGTCGATATGAGTTTCCAGCTGAAAATTGTACAGGAATTTGTCCATCTAACGACTCCTATGACAGTCAATGACAGGGCAAACAACATCAAATCATGCAAACTCGGCGCGAACAGGCTGAAATTTCCATCAATACTGGCTCGTGCTTGAAATTTCTGGACCACTTTCAGTTTAAATAGTGCTTCAAAGGCAATATATTATGTTTCCATCTTGTTTCGAGGCAGCTAAAACAGAAACTAAGGCTATACAAAACATGCGCGGCAGACCGAGCAAAACCAGGAGGTAAAATGACAATATGTGACAAGTGGAAAGCGTGACCAATCATTTGATTTTTTAAGGTGGGTGGGTGGGTGGGTGGTTTCCACTTGTCACATATTGTCATTTGACCTCCTGGTTTTGCTCGGTCTGCCGCGCATGTTTTGTATAGCCTTAGTTTCTGTTTTAGCTGCCTCGAGACAAGATGGAAACAGAATATATTGCCTTTGAAGCACTATTTAAACTGAAAGTGGTCCAGAAATTTCAAGCACGAGCCAGTATTGATGGAAATTTCAGCCTGTTCGCGCCGAGTTTGCATGATTTGATGTTGTTTGCCCTGTCATTGACTGTCATAGGAGTCGTTAGATGGACAAATTCCTGTACAATTTTCAGCTGGAAACTCATATCGACGAGGACTACTCAAATTGTAAGTTATACAGAGCCACAATAAATGTGTTTTGATTGATTTGGTTGTGATTTTTGGTGCAAGTATTCGCTTTCTGGTGATTTTCAGCGTCACGAGTACGTGATCGCCGGTGTCTGGAAAGTGTCACAAATTGACTTCCAGCAGCGCTCGTAATTAGCTTTCTCAAAGGTATTATTTTGCCCGGCCCAAAAATATTTTTTCACAAATACCGACTATAAGAACTATTCTCGCGTATAGGATTTTAAAAATAGCCGATTTCCGCGTCGAACGGGGAGATATTAGCCATCAAATTTGACCTTCGAAATAACTGTTAGAAAATTGAAAATATTTAAAAATCTGTCAAATATTCTATCTTGCTCCTACGTGTTTGAAACTTCACTCGGACTGCCAAGGAATGTCTTATCTTTAAGTAGAAACCTGTTTTATTTTGAATGACAAGCGCAACTACGCGATTTTTAGCGAGTTTTGATGTGTGGTAGAATGGCCTAAAATTTGCCTCAGAAGCGGCAGTCAGTCGGATAATTCAACTAGGTCCTCGTTCTCCTAAAATATTTATCGGATCGAAGTTAAATTTACACAGTGCTTATTTATCCACTAGGGTAACAATTTGGCAAAGTTTGGAGGATTTTGAAAAAATTTGGATTTCGCGACTTGGTCGATATTTACAGACGAGCGCTCTTAAGTACCATTGTCATTTGTTAGTTTATCCCTCTTCGGTAGGATACACCATTTGCAGATAATATTAAGAAATTTCTTACTTATTTCAAAGTAAATAATGATTCTAGGCATCCAGCAAAATGATTGCGCTAAATATCCTGTAATTGTCCCCAAAAATTGAATTTTACAACTATGACGATGGCCAAAAAAACAAGAACAACAAAAAACAACTGCCCGATTTCACATTTAGATTTCAGAGTGATTAAATGCATGTAAATAAGAAATACTTTAAGAACACTCGCATTCAAATTACCTGAATCTTCCCCTCCCCCTTTAATCACAATGGTGCAAGGGCCAGTGTCGGCATTTGTCAAAAGAAGAAATTATTACACAAAATAGTTTGCCTCAAGCTCTTGGACTTTGGAAACAAAAATTACCCAGAATTTGTTTTGCCAACTGGATGTTTGTTGTTTCAGTCAGTGCAAGGTCCTGAACAAAATATCCCACTCAGGAATGTAGATAATGACTAAGAAGAATGCGTAACTGCACTTTTTAGTTTGAACAGAAAACAATGCCATTGTTGGCTGGGCACACTAGTGGACAGTAGCAACAATACCCCTGCACTCTCCTCCACTGATTAATCTCTTTGGACATACTGCAAAGTAAACATCAGCTTCATTCTCTTGCATACAGGCTTTGTCTGATGGTCCAGCATACAGTACACAAACACACACAGTGCACAATATTAATGGGACCACCATACAGTACCACAACAGTCCACTAGATTATAGATAATTGTGCCAACACAAGAGGAAATCAGCTTAGCTTGTGGACAAACAACAGAGTGCAAATTAGTCCATTGAATGATTAAAAACTTCCTGTGTTCCACAAAAAAAATACCACCTCTGGTTTCAATCCATTTAGCACCTGCTTATTATAAACCTCTGTCTACAAAGGGTTCTGGTTTCCATACATCAGGCCTAAGGGTGTTAGCATACCCATACCCAGAATGTAAATAAGAACTGGTTTGTTATGAAGCTCCGGATTATTACATTACTGACAGTTGGTGGAAGAGGCATGCTTTATATAACAATGAGGCCTTGGTGTCAGGAGAAATTACGGATGATAGGCGGATGATAGGCGAGTGGCTGCATTAAAGTAGGGTGGTCCTGCTTTCATCATCACATACCAGCACTAAACCAATGGAAATTGTCTCCACGGTCCAACGCCTTCCAAATTAAACTCACAGGATGCGCTCAAGCAAACATCCTGTTTTACAAGCCCAAATGAGAAAAACACCAACTTTGGGGGGAAATCTGTTTTCCTTGTGGTAATTTATTTGTTGTTAAATGTGTACTGGAAGGCACTGGTGTGATCATATATCTTCAAAGTATGAAAATGTGTTAATTTTTTGTTGGCCATGATTTGTAGCCATTTGCAGTCTGTGAAAGTTCTCTTTGGACGTAAATCATGCATTACTGACCTTCCTGTACTCTGTAGACACATCTTGTAATTTTTTTATATTTTTTTTATATCATTTTTTTGGAGGGGGAGGGGGAGCTATTTTTTTGGAGGGGGGAGGGGGGAACTATCAGTGTTGGCATCACAAACAGCTTCACTCTTTCTCTAGGTACATGCTGCTCCAATGACCCATTTATTAGAAAATGTACAAACCAAATATGACTTTATATGTGACTCATTTCCACAAGGTGGAACACATTACCGTGTCTTGTAACACCCCCTACCTTCCTGTCCTACTACGGTATAGGCTGAACTAATCCAGTACCAGACAGTTTGATATTTTCACTTCACAATACCGTACAATGTACAATGTATGTATCAGGTATTCATAAGGTACATTTAGAGCCATGGCAGATTTAGTATTTTCCAATGGAGGTCGGCTGGTGTGTGGCTGGCTTCTTTTCTTTTCTTTTTTTAAAGGGGGGGGGGGAGGGGGGAGAGAGAGGGGGGGGGGGGGGGGGGGGGGGGTGTAGGGGGGGGTGGTGTAGGGGGGGGGGGGGTGAAGGGGTGGGAGATGGGGTGTGAAGGGGAGCAGGGATGGGACATTGCAATCAACACACACACAAAATAAAAAAGGCTCAGAAAAAATGAATCAAGATTTTCAATAACGAGTGGCAACATTATTTAGACTGAACATAAGTAAATTTGGGGTCCTTGACTATTTTGTACAATATAAATACCAGTCTGTGTTGCTACCCCAATCATCCCCTAAGATCTACCCCCCAAGATCTACCCCCCAAGATCCAACCCCCTAAGATCCAATCCCCAAGATCCAACCCCTAGGATTCACCCCCAACATCCAACCCTAAGATCCAACCCCCCAAGATCCAACCCCAAGATCCAACCCCTAAGAAGCCAAGATCCACACCCTAAGATCCACCCCCTAAGATACACCCTCTAAGATTCACTCCCCATGATGATCCATCCCTGGTTATTTTTATTACAGCGCTTTTTCCTCCAACTGCACAAGTCACACACAAATGTTCCCTTCAGCATTATAAATTTAATTGTACAATGTACATTCTACAAACATAACTCATCAGCCCCCCTAAACCTGACTATCTTGGATACGATTTCAACACCCCTCAAAGTTAAAAAAGCATCAGTTCACAGAGCGGCTTATTCACTGTCAACCCAGGCCCACCAGAGGAAACACGAAACCTTTACATTCACAGGTGCGAGGTTATAGCGACTATTGCGCCAAGTGTAAAATGACTTCAAGACTAAACAGAGGGTCCAATGACAGTTAATCCATGCACAGGTGGGCCAACTTCTAGTCTCAGCGCAGCCTGCGGTTGACAGTTTTTTCCCTGGAAAATCAAAAATGCAAAATCTAATATCCTTTTTCTATCATCTGGTATTAAATGGTAATTCAATGCAGTCTGTGAATTATTCAAAGGAGCTCTGCCATTTTACTCCCTGTGAAAGTATCAAGCAAACAAATGTTTGTAAGTGTAACTATTGGAATTGGAAAGGACTGGGAATAACTACGGTAGGACTCTCTTGGACTTGGAGGGCTTCCAACTTGAAAGATGTGATTAAAGGGGAACTGGCTAAAAAAAAACAGTTGTCTCTTGCTTTATTGATAAAACACACACCAATGTCAACAATCTAATTCCTTTTTTTGAGTGGCGAGACTGGTAATAGTTAGTGTAACTCAGGAGGGAGCTAGGAAGGGAGGGTTAATTTAGAAAAATCCAAACAAAACCTGATACATGTACCAGGAAAAAAATCAAAGTCACAACTGATTGTTAAGGTTTCTAAGTTATTCCTAACATCATGACGAAAATTTCAGCACTCGGTTTTGCCATTCACTGATACAATTTTATACCCACTTTCTACTAAGTGCTTTACTGAGAACTTAAAAATATTTTAAACCCCCCCCCCCCCCCTCCCCAAAAAACAAACAAATAATGGACTATAGGTATAAGCAAAGAATGCCAACTATGACCAAAACGAAGTTACAATTGGCAAGATGGCCATTAACTTTACACCCCCACACACAATCAGAACCAGTGCGATCAAAAACGATTGGTCAATTTGAAGAGGACTTTTAAGTAATCAGTTTCAAGAAGCCATCCGGCCATTAAATATATCTTGCAGTATTAACAGATATAGCCTCGACCCAACACAGTCTGGACAGTTGTTAAAAAACTGAGGGGGACAAAGAGTACTTGTCCCCAGTAAGAAAAAAGTTTATGGCTTGCTAAAAAGTACAGTGCCTCTTGCGTGATAGAGTGTTCCATCAGAGAATTATTGCAGCATGCTGTGAATGAAAATAAACACAGCGCCAGCACCATTGGGCCAGTCAACCAAATAATTCACGCCAACATAGCACACCTGTAAACAGTGGTTTTCTTCCCCTGATGTACCGGGTGCGAGGGAGGGCTAAAGGGTGGGGGTTCTGTCAATTAATTTGTCATGTAAACCCCATGATCTTTTGATGGGAGTTGATAGAAATTATTTAGGCTTTCTGGAATTTTTGTCACAAAAAATTGATCTTGCATGAGAGAAATTGAAAACCTTAAAAAGTTTCTGCAATTTGTTTCCTTAATTTGTAGGTTATCCATACAACTCAATTGCTAGCCTACGCCCTCTTTGCAAAAATGATTTTCAATTTTAGGCTATAAAATCTTGACAGATTGACAGTAGCAATGTCTAGGAAAAGCAGGAGTGCTTTATGCAAATGGGTTGGAAGGCACGTAATGTTCTCATTAAAAAGAACCGTGGCCAATTCACAAGGTATTTGTCCAACGAAAGATACATCCCGCGGATCAGGTAGCACCTCAGTCCCGACGCGCAAACTATACACATTGCGCAACAGCTGAAGATGTTTACCAGCGGCCTACAATGACTCAGTGCCCATGTGCGCTTCAGATTGAGAGCCCTCCTCAACCAGCGCCGACTACAGTTTAAAATTGTAACGGTATGTCGCGACTACCAATTGAGAAATTGGAATACCTACACAACATTTTCATTACACGTAAGTGAAACGTCTGACAATCTCTGGTACAACAGACACTATCGGCCGATTGATAACATCAAGGAGTGTTCGCTTATTGTGCTACTTTCGATTAAAGTAAATGTTGTAGGCAGGTTGGGTATAATGTTATCGGGAACTACAGTGTAAATATAGCCGGCCTTTAATTCCCCGAACACTGAAGGTGGTATCTGGGTTTTTGTATTATATTCCCCTCCCAGCCCCCAGGCAATATTCATAATATGGCCCAGCAGCCGCTGGGCAATAAACTAGAGATGAAAGCATACACATTGGCATTCCTGAAAAATATTTCAAGTTTTTTATGTCGTGACTAAGACAGGAGGTAAAAATTCCCGTCGTCAATTTGTAACAGGAGCCAAATTGATAAGCCTGCATTTTAAAATGCTTGCTACAAAGAAGCAGGCCCAATATGCAGAACAAGGCCAAGGACAATTTGAGAGTTAAATTTTACATTCTATTTCTACTTCTGATCCCTTTGAAGCTAGCTGTGTTGGTCATTCTTGAAATTTAGGGTTAATTTACATTTAGGTTCCCCGTTCCCATCCACCAGTATATCCGATGACAACTATTAGTTTATAATTCTGATGCACTTAATGCAGCAGTCATCCTCCAAAAGCAGTTTCAGAAATCCCTCTGAATGATGTTTACAAATTACAAAGTAACGGGAACAAGAATAATGTTCTAGAAATCTCATTTCAATCCACTCCACACCAACGCACTCAATATACAATTTTCTGAATAGCAGACAGGTCCTTGTATAATACATGTACATCAACCTAAATGTGGCAAAACTGTCTTTCCGCCGTTAAATCCAGTCTTCTAAAGATCTTGCCTGCTTGCCTTGAAAAGTCTAAATTGAGAGATATCAAATATTGAATTAACTATGCATTTTTTAACAGTTGCATCAATTACTTACAATTTTACAAGTAACAGAACACATGCTTTTCCTAGAGGCATGAACAATTTTTCTTGAAAGAGGACAGTCTTTAGAATAACGGACCAGGATATTAAGAAACAGAAAAAAAAAAACATTAGTTCTGACTGAAAGTGTTGCTTAAACTTGAAGTATTTTCTGCAGACCCAAAGTACAATTTCATTCATAAACGACGGCAACTGTCAGAAAGTATCAGGCCCACTTTCAGTCCATCAGTGATAAATGAAATGATTGAATTTTGACGAAGGCAACTTGTCTAATAAGATCTCTTCTCTAACTAAGCTTCATCCGAGTTTACGACAGTGCAGACATTTTCAAACGTAATGAATGGGGTTTGGGCAAAGGGGAAATGAAGTAAAACGATTAGCATTGGGTTTTATAAGGACTCAAGATGATTATGTCTTCAGTCCATCAATCAGCATAACTTATCTGATTACATCAATAATCTGGGAGTTAGTCATCACTTTAGTTTCTCAGTCTTTAAGCCAGAGCCCCATAACATCTTCAAGTGATTAAAGGTAAAGGAGGCCATTTGTCATTTGGGAATTTCTTCCTTTTTTTCTTCATCTGAAAGCAGCAAAAGTGCTTAAAATCTAAAGATTGGTGCTTAAAGGTAGGATACACCGTTGGTAATTGCTTGAATTATCATGAATGGGTAGATTTGGGGGGTTGTATTTTATATTGTTTAACTGACCTGTTTGAAGTTTTACAATCATGGATGCCGAGGAAAGCACAAAAAACAGCATTCGTTTTCAACCGGCGCCGGGCAGTAGTTTGTATGTGGTTTGATTTAAATTTACTCAAATCAGCATTTGGGACACGTTCTCATTCGGCCGATTGCAGCTTTGCGATGTCACGTACTGAAGCAACGAATAATAATAACTTTGCGCACAAGTGTGTAATGTCAACGCTTGTGTACAGCATTCACGGATTAAAAACTATAACACTACTAACGGCAATTTCCAAAACTGTGTATCTGACACATCTTTAGAAATGACCTATTGTTTTCCTTCAAAATGACAACATGCCAGAAGAAATCATTTCACAGAGAGTTAAGTTGAGTCATTAAAAAAAGTAAGTTATTCAATAATAATTTGGTCGGCTACTTACATGTATTGTATACTACCTTTATCTCAAATTTGCTGAATAACAACCCCCCCCCCCCCCCCCCCCCCCCCCCCCCCCCCCCCCAGAGGACCGGTGATTAATTAGACAGAGATTAGGTCATTATTAGTACTCATCTTCCATTTAGACTCCTAGTCTCCTAGAAATTTATCAGTGTCAATATGACTCCGACAAACCCTTTGTCAATCAGTAAATTTCTGTGCATCTGTCTGTATCTGACCTCTTTTGTCGAACAAGGTGAGTGATCTTGCAAAGACCGACACACAACATGAACCTCCCCAAAAAATGTTTTATCTAGGAGGAATTTTCTGTGGGACCCTTGAGGGGGGGGGGGGGGGGGTGTCCAAAGTCAACCCAGGCAGTTGAACTTCAAGGAAGACTAATTTACTATCTCATCACCATAGAGAAATTAATTGGCATTTGCCAGAGGTAAAAGAATTCTGAAGCTTGACAGGCAAAGCCCTGTGACCAAGATTAGAAGTATTACAAAAATTTGTGACGAAAAAAGGGAAGGAAGAATACATTATACTCATTTATAGGGTCAAACTCAAAGATAGTCTTTGCCCAAGACGAATGCAGTCAATATTTGATTGTACACGTCGCAGATTCTTTTCACGCAGTGCTCGCGCTTGCCGCTAACGACACGATTATAGACCAGCTCCTTAACTCACGCATTCGTTTTTGCAAATTGCATCCTGCGGTTTATCTTTTTCCTTAGTGAATTTTTTAATTTTATATGAATTAAGAGACGACAGGATTCTAAGGTTTACCATATTTTGTAATCATACTTGCTTTACTTGCAATAATCAAAATCCAAACAAAAATACAACTTTTTTTTTATCAAAGAAAATGGTGAAAAAAAATGACTTTTTGGAAATCATGTTGCATTTGTTGATCTCTAGTTTAAGCCAAGACAGAATAGTTTCCTGGCGTGTTCAGTACAATGATCTTCAATTAATGTAAAGTTGTTGATAATTTGGTAGGTTACATTTGTGATATATGCCTTTAACGTGTTTAACCAGTTCGCGCCGTATATACACGCAAAGTTTTCCCCAGATTCAAAACGGATGACGCATAAACACGTCACGAGCAAGGCCGGAAATGTCTGTCGGCAGCGAGCAAGGCCGGAAATGCGTGGGTGTGCTTCCCGGTAACATCGGCCTGAACCCGCCTCGGATCAAGTTTCGTAAAAAAATAATCCCGCGCCTCGGCTCGGTGATGTTAAAATAATCCCGGCGCGAACTGGTAAATATGCCTTTATTAATATTGTATCACTATCAGAGATGTTCAAAATAAAACCCTAAAATGAAATTTGTTGTCTTTAATTACCTTGCCCAGCTTGCACGAGACCAAGACAAACGAAGCACACTGCTGCTGCAAACCACGCCAGATAAATATTCACAATCCTTTGTCTTCGGAAAGTTAAATTCCAAACTGCAGTTCTTCCAATTCCATCCATGCTTGCCGCTTGTTTCACACAAAACAATTGGCAGGAGATGGGCACACTTGCCCCACCGATCAGAGGGCAAAAGGCAACTTCGTTTGGTTTCTGGGGTTTCTGGGGAAACAAAACGATCCGCAAACAGACCAAACTCCTGGGAATTATACAACCACTGGCACTGGTTCAAAAACCACACTGTTTGTTCTCTGGAGTAACACGTTTTGTCCGCAGAGATAAAAACCTAGATGAAAAACATTCAGGCACCACTGTGAAGAGTTGTACAAACAAATTTGTAGTGCCAATTTCTTCTTCTTTTTTCCTCTTCAAAAGATCACTGCATTATCAATCCTCGCACTTGCTGTACAGAAAGTTAACTTGTGTGTGTTTATCAAAGTGCAAATAGTATCTTTGTCCAAGAGGGAGAGAATGCACACGTCTATCTTCACTTCATCCACACTTGTACACTGTCACCATGCACTTCACTGGACCATGGCTGGCATACCACATTACCAACTGGGCGAACTACTCAGTCAATCAGTAGCTCAAGTCTTTTCAATAATCCTAGCACATTATGATGCATGCATTGGACTGTGTACTGTACATATATACAACAGTCACTGCAGACAAGTGGGAGGGGCTTCCCAGCTGTCAGTGCTGCCTGTGATTGGCAGGGACACAGCTAATCTACTGGCCAATCAGGACTTCCTCCCGTGGCACTTGGTGACCAATCAGATTGGCAAATTGACAAACTTCTCAGTGTTTCCTTAGCATGCAGCAGTGCCATGGTTAAAGATAAGGTACCATTTTATCAGTTGTGCATTTTTATCCTTTAAAGCAGCAAAATTCTCAAAAATCTAAAGAATGGCGCTTGACAACTATCCACAGTGAAGTTTTAACTCTGTGAATGCTGTTCAAAGAAAATAACATTCTAAGATTTAGATTTTGAACCAACTACTAATTGATGGAAATTTCAAAAATTGCGTCTCTGAAATGCATTTTTTTACTTCTTTCATTATTTCTATTAAATGACAGCATGCCAGAAAGAATAATTTCACGGGAAGTTTAGAGTCATCAATATCTTTACATCAAGTAAGTTTTGAACAAAAATTTGGTTGGTTACTTTTTGGATAGTTGCGAAAGGTAACTGCCCCTTTAAAGGTAATATATGCTGTACAGCTATAACTTAAAGGTAGTATACACCATTGGTAATTGCTTGAATTATCATGAATGGGTACATTTGGGGGGTTGTATTTCATAGTAAATATCGTTTAACTGACTTTTCCGAAGTTTTACAATCATGGATGCCGAGAAAAGCACGAAAAACAGCGTTTGTTTTCAACCGGGGTCGAGCAGTTATTCTTATGTTATCTTTGTTTTTTCGCTCTCGCCGTCCGGCGAGAGCGGATTTTTCTTTATAAAATATTTTTTTTTTGAATAATTACAGGATATCTAGCGCAATCCTTTTGCTAAATGCCTAGAATCATTATTTACTTTCAATTGAGTAAGGTATTTCTTAATAATTCAGTAGTAAATATTTTCGATATCTGCAAATGGTGTATACTACCTTTAAGTTAACTAGTGGGCTCAAGTAATACTATAAACAGCATTGCGGTTACTGAACTAAGAGCTAAGGAAACCAGTGATTTACTGCAACAGATGGAGAGCTATTTACAGCATTCTTTATCATTTTATATTATAAATCATCTTGCTGATTGAAATGTAGTTTATTTGAAACTGTTACACATACCTCAAAATTGAAACTGGAAAACACTTGCTTTTGTCACAATTTAGTTGAAAACTAAATAAATGTGTGTGCCCGTCATCTGTAAGCGTGGGAAAAACAGGACTGTCATGATAACAGTTTAAAGCCGACTGTTTAAAACTATTAACAGCGAAAGGGGTATACTTCAGTTTGTGTAAAGTAGTGATTTGCATGTTCTGGTGGGTAGTCTTATTCAAGTTGTCCGGAAAGAGTCAGGTTTTCAGTTTCTACTTGATTTTGTGGGTCATGTAGGAACCCGAGCAGGTTTTCCCAGAATGTTCTTGTATTTTCCTCCCACCACTAAAACTGTGAAATATCATATCTCTTAATTATTTGTTTTCTTTCAGGTTTGCGAGCTACACTGTCTACCTTTGGCTTTTTTGACGAATCATTTGTTTCATTACAATAAATTATTAAAAATTTAAGCAAAAACAAATTATGTTCTTATGCTTCAATCAGTGTCTCTTGTATTTCTCTGTTTTTTCACTATTTAATTTGTTCTCTAATTTTGGTGTTTTTAAAAATGTTTAGCCAGGATTAGCATGATTGCATCTGGCAAATTCCATATAAAAGTTACAGACCTTTGGGAATATACAACACCTTGTTTTATAACATGGTTAATAGGATGGAAAAACTACCATGTTGAAATGAATCTAATACAAAGCTTACACCATCCACCATCCCAGACAATGTCACAGATGCCCATGTTTACACGTGCCAGGAATACCCATTGTGAAGTATAATTTGATCTAATAGCGTCCATATGGAGGGACTGATTTTAGAAATATATATAACTGCTGTTATGCCCGTTGATAGGCACAGTGCCATATGAAATACAAAACATGCACGACATAGAGGCGCCCGGGCAAGTCACACTGTCTTATTAATGCGCATCAGCTGACCGAGGAGAAATATTTAAAAAATCACATCAAACGAAAAAAACTGCAAATTGTTGTGATAAGTAGACTAGCACTGGCCAAATCTGGTAAGGCAGAGATGATTAAAAACTCTTTAAAAACAAATTTAATGAAATGGTTGACAGTCATTTTTTCTTTAATTTGCTTGTTCAACCTTGAAAGCTGGGGAAGTGGGTTTACTGTTTTAAATGTTTCAAACGTCAACTAAATACAGCATTTATTTTTTAATAGGAAAAACATAATTTTGTGACTTACAAAATGTTTGTTGTTTCAAATAAGTTACACTTAATATTCTAAAAGGAGTCTGTATTATGGGAAGGGTTGGGGGGGTGGGCAATTAAAAACAATTACAAGAAATATTTAGTTGAGCACATGGACAAAGTTTCAATCTCAGTTTTGAATTCTGACTATAAAACAACTAGATGACTGCTGTTTGAATGATTTGGTTGACCTTGACAATACCTAGTCCAGGTTGCACTTCAGAAAATTTACCATTCCCAACTGACACACAAACCGCAGAAAAAAACCCCAGAAATCACTGTCAGATCATGAATCCAAAGTTATTTGCAAGAGAGCGGACAATTCTGATAAATAGCGTGCTGGTACAGCAGGGGTTCTGTTACTCAACACACCTGTTTCGCTGTACTACTGTGACAAATTGATGAGAATTGATAGTAGGACAGAGCACAAAAATTTAGGGGAATATTCTTAAAGTCATAGGTAGTGGTGGTGCCTTGGTTTTGTGTGTGTGTGTGGGAAAGGTCACTAGTCTTTCTTCCAGATTGCCTTAGCAGGAGGGGATGCCAGGGAGAGGTTAGCATTGGTTCCTGGTGGCCAAGCCCACAGCTGGTAGTCTTGGGCAATCCATGGTGTTCAGTTGATCTTGACATGGTGGGGACAGATAATTTGAATTAATGACAGTGAAATTGCACACTGTGCTCCAAACAGTGGGGCGAATTACATGTGGATAAGAACAAAATTCATATAAATTCGTGTCCTGCTCTCCTTCTGGTGAAATTGCATTATACAGAGACTTTGGCTAAAGAACCTGTAGAATATTTGACAAATGCTTTAAAACTGTTACTCCCTAGGGTGTGTGCAAAATCATCTTGATTTTGGAGGATTTGGGAGGGTTAGGGTTAAAAAAATAAACAATGCAGTTCGTTCAGTTTCATCCAACTACATTTTGCTCTGCTCTCAGGCCATTTTTCAACCCCCAACTTTGTCTTCGTCGTGGGCTTCGTTCATGCAGTTTGGCAATGGTGATGGAGCCGGACACGGAGCTCAAGCTGGGGTTTGAAAAACGGCCCCAAATCACACTATTATTTCACTAGTGCTGGTATCCAGAAAATGGTGGTGTTGCAGCGCTGTAATTTTAAACAGAAATACAGCCTTATCAAATAAATTTGTTTAGACTTGGGGCCAAGCATTGTGCAGGCTTTTCTCTCGAGGTCTAGTCTAGTCTGGTCTGGTCTAGTCTAGTCTGGTCTGGACTGGACTGGACTGGACTGGTCTGGTCTAATCCAGCAGATTTCTACAATACAAAATGGGTGACCTTTTCTCAAGGTCCTAAGTCAAGTGTGTTAATGTCATAATATTTGTATGGTAGGCACTGAATTTATGATTAAGGGCCGTGGGAAACTATAACACCTTCAGTGTGATATAGTTTGAAAGATTCCTGGAAAAGTGCAGTGACCACTAGTTTACTGGATAAAGATTATTTAAAAAAATGAAAAAGAACACAAAACATAACGATTTTTAAACTATGAAAAAATGAATACTCCAGTATCATAAATAAAACAACTTAGACCTGAATTTATATGATGCCACTGCTTTTGCAGTGCCTAAGTATTGGCAATCAAGACTAGTCAGTTAAGACCTAAGCGGTAATGTTAACTAATTGGAAACAATTTCTGGCAGCTCAGTAGATGATCAACAGTCCCGCAAGTTGATTATTCAATCATGCTAAGTAATAGCCTACCTTTCCTGTTATACTCTTACACAAGTCTGAACTGACAACCTTAATTAGGATAAGGTTAACGACAAGCGACAAGTGAAGGAAACTGATTTGATCAGTCTTAACAAGATGAAGATAAAAACATCATCAGCTATACACAGTGGCTGTCATTTCAGGAAAACACTTCAGTTGAGGGGGTTTTCCTTTCATATGGTGAACCAAAACACACTCGATCCCCGTGTTCATAAACAAACATACAAACATGAGATACAATCGTTATTTCGTCTGTTACATGTCCCACTAGTTTTCCAAAGCACTTTGTAATATACAAATGTATCTTAATACCCAAGACTGTTATTACTAGGTACATAGACAACAGCATGACTGACTGTCCTTTAAGTGCAAGTCCATAAGGAGAAACTGCAAATTTAGAACTTGCAGGCTTTCAGGTAACTTGTGTCTCACTACTTTCGTCTTGCACAATGACACAACCATTACGACTCGGAAAACTTAACAGATACACTTATCGGAAACACATTCTTAATGCAATCTGAGTTTTTGGGGTTTTTTAAGTTTATGGAATACAACAAATAAAAAGTGGAGAGGGGAAGAGGAGGGGACTGAACTGACATGACACCTGCAAGACAAGATCTGCTTCTACTCAAGTGAAGGGGGGGGGGGGTGGTCAGGGAAAAACAAATTATGCTTGGCGTAATCTCATCCTGTTTTCTGGGGCTTTTTTCGGCAGAGGGAAACAAACGTGGGCATAAGCAACGACACTGAGCCAAGGAAGAGAGACCATGCAACAAGATAATAACATCCTCCATTGGTTCAGATGGTGTGAATTATAGACATCTACCGTACGTCCAGTGACTGCGACTGTACTTGGAAGGGTTCTGGCTGTTGCTGGGAGTTTGGGTTCCACGAAGGAAGGAAAAATAGAATATATTTCACATGACTAACGTTGAAATTAGTCAGGGTTCCCAGCACTTTACAAAAACAATGGCCAAGAAATGGCTGCTGGGGAATCAAGAGGTAGTTGGGGGTACACATAAACCTTGGACACAACATGAACGCAACTTGGACACATGAAGCTCAGATTGCCAAAACTTATATCGGGTACCAACAGCATTTCTGTCCTGGATCACTAGATAGAGAAGAAGATGTACATGTACCGGGACCCAGAGTGGCAGTCATTCCTTGGTATAGGCGCCACAACTTGCCTTCACCATTGGCTACGATACTTGGTACATTCCCCCCCCCCCCCCCCCCCCCTTCCCTAGAAAATCCTGCATCTAAGAGATAAAATCAACTGGTCAAGCCAGCTGGAATTGGTTGAAAATGCGGTTGACATGCACTTTGGTAAAGAGTTCACAGAAGATACAAACTGTACGGGCATAATTTCTCCATTACCTGGCACACGTACAGGAAGCTACTTGGGCTAACATTTCCACTGAGGTGCTGCAGAGGCCAAAGCGATTAAAAAGTAAACCTGAGACAAGTTGAACCAGTAGGAAAAGACATCCTTCAGGCAATTAAACACATGCACAAACACATCGCTGTAAACATTACAACAAATTTGCTTTTCAAGCTTTAGTAAACAACAGGAAACAAGACGGAAGCCAAGCTTAAACTCGACCATGACAAAATCTTTATATTTTGACCAAATCTATATATTTTGACCAAACTGAACCTTGATTGATTGAACTGTTTTCAATTAAAATTATAATAATCTGCTATCCGGTATATACACAGGATTGGTACAAACACGGATTACCGCTAATAAACACAAAATTAATACAGGAAAATTGCTGTCAAAGTCACCTGCAACCAGAAATTGATGAATTACTTTGCATGAAGATTTTATTTCAAAAACATGATGTAGAATGCTCCCGGCACCCCAAAGCCAATTTCAACAGCTGTTTGTACTTAGTTGATAAAGAACTCAGTTGAGAAGCTATTACGTTTTTTCTTCTTAAAGCTTTGATGTGTGCACATTTTTCACATTTTTTTCAAATGGATACAATGTAAATCGCATTTTAGAAATAAACTCTTTGTATGTTTTATTTCATTATTCCCTTGTTTTATTTATTTTTATTTTTTTTGAGGGGGAAGTAATTTGTCATTTGATGAAAAACGCAAATGTGAATTACCAACATTTCAATGACTTTTTTCTTACAAGCTAAATGATCGATCAAAACTTGCAACCAAGAAAGGATAAAAATAATCAAATATTTCCAAAAATGTCATAATAAATATTAATTACATGGCTTTTTCCTCCCCACACACTATTCAGTATTAAGGCAAAAATATTTCTGACTTTTCAAGACTTTGTCAAAAACAAAAAGAGAGTAATCATTGGGGTGTTTGTTTGTTCTTTTTTTTTTTGGGGGGGGGGGGGGGGAGGGGGGGGGGGACTAAAATAAATGACTGTAATGTGAACAACAAATGATTTCCGAGAAGGTAGTTTATAAATTGTCAGCTAGGTGACAGCGCTAGATGTTTGATAGAGGACACTTGACAAAATATGTCGAGCATAGGAAATCACCAATTTCATTACAGATGTCCCGTCTTAGGAACAAGAAGCTCACCTATATTGAAGTAAACTTTCCACCTGATGGATTTCATCTGATTTCCCCTCCCCCACGTTTCCCTGCCGCCATTTAGTGGGTACATGGGGGTTCACAGCAGGTCAAGCCCTAATGGCAAAAAGTGGCTCACATTTGAAGCATTTCTTCACGGTTGAAGCGAGCCAGATATGATATCAGAAACTTCACTTAAAAGAAAATCCATGAGACTGCACGACTGCAATTGCATAAAATGTACATTAACAAGGTCCGTTTGCAGGTGTAATGCGTTGCATTGTTATCATTTGTCACTTGGGTGCCCTCGGACTAAACATATTGTAGACAGGATAAGGTTTAAAAGGTTATCCCACCCCAAATTTGCCCTGGCTTGTTTCTGTGGGGTCCTCCTGTCTTGCTAAAAATTTCAGTTCTGACAACTGAAAAACAGAATCTGCTAAATGAAAATACTCGCACCCTGGATATATTTTATGTGATTTACCATCTACCATAATAGATTTTGGTGAGCAAGCTTTTGTTGCTAGAGTGGTCCTACAAATCTTCTCAGAAGTGGCATCAAAGAGTCTGACTTTTGATAATGTTTGTGTAAATTTGCCTGAAGGCACTAATACCAATTTCTTTTGTTCTATGAGCCTATAAACGTTTACAGACATGAAACAACCTTTACGGTACAACCTCAGGAATACCAGTTTTCAAAAGAGACTCTTATCAACAAATCCTGGAATCAGCAAAGAAATGCTGACAAATTTCAATCCTGGCCTAAGAGAGCTACAACAACTACACTGTAGCTTCTGCCACCATAACATGACACACGGGCCCAGCCTGAAAATGACAATTAGAAGGGGGTGGGGTCCGGGTGTAGATCATGACAAATTTAGCTTTTGTGACAAAGCAACACACATAACTCTTTTTGATTTATCTCGTTCGTTAGTGATGGCAGTTCACTTCAATGAAGAAACTCTGAAAATTACTGCAAATGGCTGCTGGCCAATTGGAAGGATTAGAGAAAGCTTAATACT
The DNA here is from genome assembly GCA_037893245.1 of Crossaster papposus. Lineage (NCBI taxonomy): Eukaryota > Metazoa > Echinodermata > Asteroidea > Velatida > Solasteridae > Crossaster > Crossaster papposus. Next base: position 772,778 of record JBAIAA010000182.1, read on the forward strand.
AATTACCGAGACAGTAGAGAGGCTGGATTCATCATCGCGTCGTTTGTGCAAGTTGTCATCTGCAACGCAGTACCTTCCAACTTCCCGTGGGGCGGTTTCATCACATCTTCCCTTTCCTGGTCTGCGAAGATGGTGTGGTTAGTCTCACGGTTGACACCTGTTCTTGACTTTCTTGACAGATGTATGGAAGATGTCAAAGAGATTAGCTGTCCAAATTAAAACAATAACATCCAGACGTCATATATCCTTGATAGGCGAGTGAGTAACACAAAAACAGTGTATTTAGGCCTACATGTGTTAATTTTTGTTCTATAAATTTGGGGTCCACTTTTAGTCTTGTCCCTGTTACTGACATCTAGGATTCTAAATTTTGGATGCACTCAATATCGTAATTATGAATACTTACTGCCACATGTAACTACCCAACAAATATAAGCACAATTTTGTCACACAGAAGACAAGCAGATGTCGGAAGTGCATCAAAACAATTTGAGTAGGGTAAGGGATGGGCTATTAAAGCGAAAGGCTACTGCCGTCATCTGACTCATATGTGACTCGTACGAAATACATAGCCTTCCCAAGCCAAATCTCTTCCTACCCCTATGTGAACCTTCCCCATCCAGGCAGGTAACAAGTGCTCCCACCTGCAACATTAGAAGTGTGATTTGGCTTGGGGCGTCTGAGAATTTACCTCTTTGTAAGGTACTCAATCTTAAAGAAAAAGAACTGCAACCTCTGCAGAACTCTTAGTCATATCCACACTAAACCCCAGGGCAAAAATACAGGTGTCTTTAGGAATCCAAGACAAAGTGACAGGTACCTGCACCGGTATGATGAGTGTTGAATAAAAACTGGAGGTGAAAGAAACAGCTAGGATATCACACAAGTTGTCCCTAATCGTCACCGAGCTCCTTGGGCCCACTCAGGTCCCTCTATGATACAAGGCCCGCCATAAATATGATGCGTGCCAGTTTACTACGAGATGCTAATTCAGTTAGCATGGGAGGGGCATTAAAGAAATTAAGAAATCAAAAGGTCATTTGTACCGTTGTACATGTCATATTAAATCTTTGCAGATAGTTAAGTATCCCTCAGCACTTCACTGAAGAATCCTCCAACATGCTCCACAAATGTTTAGAATGTTTTGCGAATTGAGCGTCTGCGACTTGATAGTTTGTACACACTTGTGACTTGATAGTTTGTGCGCACTTGTGGCTTGATACATGTAGTTTGTACGCACTTGTGACTTGATAGTCTGTACGCACTTGTGACTTGATAGTTTGTACGCACTTGTGACTTGATAGTTTGTACGCACTTGTGGCTTGATAGTTTGCGCGCACTTGTGGCTTGATAGTTTGTACGCACTTGTGGCTTGATACATGTAGTTTGTACGCACTTGTGACTTGATAGTCTGTACGCACTTGTGACTTGATAGTTTGTACGCACTTGTGACTTGATAGTTTGTACGCACTTGTGGCTTGATAGTTTGTGCGCGCTTGTGGCTTGATAGTTTGTGCGCACTTGTGGCTCGATAGTTTGTACGCACTTGTGGCTTGATATTTTGTGCGCACTTGTGACTTGATAATTTGTACGCACTTGTGGCTTGATAGTTTGTGCGCATTTGTGGCTTGATAGTTTGTGCGCATTTGTGGCTTGATAGTTTGTGCGCACTTGTGGCTTGATAGTTTGTACGCACTTGTGGCTTGATAGTTTGTACGCACTTGTGGCTTGATATTTTGTGCGCACTTGTGACTTGATAATTTGTACGCACTTGTGACTTGATAGGTTGTGCGCACTTGCGACTTAATTAATAGCTTGCGCGCAATTGCTTGTGATGGACTTAACTACACTGGCTGGTCATTGAGAGTTGACACCAGATTGTATCGAAAGTACATGACGCCTACTTAAAAAAGGCAACAAGATCCAAGCCAATTAGGCAACTGGCAGACTATTAAGGTGAGTCACAGCCTGCGATATGATATTCATGACACTCCACCTATTCACACAAGAAACGTCCTGCTGGTCGGTATTAAACTACAGCTCCTCGTTGGCTACGCTCCTGTCATCGATTTAGAAGTGGGCGTGGCATCCAGCTGAGAGGACAGGTGGTCACATAAAGTACTCCACCCTGGTCAGGTCACACTGAGGTCATAATAGTTAAACAACCCGGGAGGACACCATCTAGAAGCTGGGTACCGGTACCTTGTCAGATGCTATGAAAGTGATCATCGACAATCACATTTTTAACAGTTGGCTCAAGAAAGGTGAGACTGTACTTTTTTTGATGCCAAATATAAATCTTCAACCAATCAGCACAGTTAACATGTACACCACATTGTGAACTGTATCACAGTATTCCCCAAGGATCCATAAAATCAAACACTACTGGGGCATTTGTTGGCAGTACAGGGAGTAACAGGCAGGGCAGTTTGGGGCAGTTTGGGGCAGTACAGGGAGTAACAGGTGGGGCAGTTTGGAGAAGTACAGGGAGAAACACGTGGGGCAGTTTGGGGGCAGTTTGGTGCAGTACAGGGAGTTACAATGGTGCCATAAACCATTGGAAAAAAACCATAAATCCTTCTACATGTAAGTACAAACTATAGGCCTATATCAAGCGGTAGGAATGTCTTGATAAATCGTTTTCTCCCTTGGGCCTGGGTGGATCTATCGGAAGCCAACCAACACCCAAACATTTCCAGAGGCCCCTCCCTCTATGGCCAGCCAGGCAAGCTAAAGCAACCACAGTTCCTCTAAATAAGCAGTGCCACCTGTGGTGGAAAGGGTGGGGGCTGGAAATGATCTGCAGCTAACGTTAGTGTTCCTTGCATCATGGATCATAACACCTTGATCATGTCAATCTGCAGTTTTAAACTTCCTTTCACTTTTACCCATGGGTCCAATTTTATAGTGCCCCAAAGTCTGGAGTTACATCCATTGGCCTTAAGTGTATACTGCATGCGCGCCGCCGCCGCCAGTAGGTCTTTGGATATGCCCAGGAGGCAGTGCCGAGTTGTACATTTCCATGAACATGATTTCAATTACTTTTGACTAGTACTAGTAGTCACTGGGTTCCATATGTTCCCAAGGGTATGATATTTTACTGTCTAAACTACAGACATTAAGGAAATTTATGCAGAAGCCTCCCAAATAGAAACTTTTATTTAAAAAAAAAATTAACCCTACCCTTTCAAAAATCCGTCCAAACTCATTCCCCCAATTTTGGGGATTTGGGGCGACTTGGTTCTGCAGGCCTGAGGTGAATAAATTACCGTTTGATTCAGGTGACTACCTAGACCCATTCTAATGGCATTTGGACGGAATATTTCCTTACATCAGAAAACAAAATAAAAGTAGCATGGTGGCTATCGCAGTACAGGCATTTTCCACGTGAAGAGAGATTTCTCCAGCAGGAGCTCCCTCTATTATTTACGTAGAACCACCTCCCCCAATTTTTTTTTATATACCATCAGGGTTAAACATTTCATCAATCTCGAACAGTGAAATAGATACGATTTTTTTGTCACGACAGGCTTTTTTTTTGGTCCTACATGTAGTTTGGTCAGATGCTCATACAAAATAAGAAAAGCTTCCTTATTGAGTACACTGCCCGAAATTGATCCAATTTGGCAAAGGAGGCGAGGGCTGGGAAGTCCGAACTGTGACATTAATGAGAACTGTGTGTGGGCCTGTCCCTCACGCTTAAACACGTAGACTAAAAAGGTGACCCCTGATGAGGGAGAATGCTTCTAAGAAACAACTTTCAACTTAGGGATGTGGTGGTATTTTTCTGGCAATTTGTACCTGTTTGTCGGATAATAAATTGTTATCAAGAGGCATCGCTGAACATTTGTTGGTTCAATTGGTGATCTAAAAGTGCCAGAGGCTTAACAATTTGCCCATTTTTATGGGTACAATTGCTTGCAATGTTCAATGCAGATCTAAAAATATATGTCTGTCCCTATTTTTCTGTTTAATTGACATTTAAAATGAATTCATAGAAACTGACAACTAGATTTCAAATTTATTCAAGTAAATACATAGTACATCTACCAGTACATGGCTAATATACATTGTACCATTACACATATTTTGTTTGTTTTTTCAAGAAATTACTTTTATACACAATTGTACAAGTTACTTTGATTCTAAAGTTACATCAAAGGTATATAACCAGATCTGTAAGGAATGCTCCCAAAATATTGGAAAAATTAATAGATGTCTAAAATGTAAAAAGTGAAAACTTTGTTCTGTTTAACATCTAGTCTGGTATTCTGCCTGAGGTTGTAGCCATTCCTTCAACAAAAATTGTGTGCATTTCTGGTAAACACGGCTCGGATTACTGAATATGATAGGTTGGACGCCCAGTGCCTTTTGTTTTGCGGAGGCAAATTATTATCATAATACGGGATGGGTAGCAAGCTAAAGTCAACAGAATTTGATAATATCAAAACTGCCAACGCCCTTCGATTCAAGACCTGAGAATGACCGCCTTGGGCACCAAGACCAAGTTTCTACCAGTGAATCCAAGTGTTAAAGGTAGGATACACCATCATTTGCAGATTTCAAAAAAAATTACTACAGAATTATTAAAAAATATCTAACTTATTTAAGAATTAATAATGATTATAGGCATCCAGCAAAATGATTGTGCTAGATAATTAGTGAAACAGTATGGTCACTTTTTGTGAAATTATCCGTTTTTGGTTGGTGATAAATCATCCGTTGACAACATTATCAGTTGTAACCACTGTAGCTGAAGGTGCATAAGACAAGTAATTACGACAGGAGAAAAATGGCGGTATATCAGACTGATCCTACCAAATCCTACAACTAAACATTAATAAACGGCATTCTTTTAAAAACACTGACATATTTTACAGGCAATTTAAAATGCACAGAGAACACAAACTATAAGGGAACAGAGAGACGCAAATGATCAAAAATGTAGATATTATGACAACACAACTTGACAATCAAATTTTAATTAATGTAATTTGAAAGGGGTGGGTCTTCAGAGCACATTTGTGACCCGCTCCCACGAAACCCGACATAAGTCGCACAGGCTATTTTGAGATACAACTCGTCAAAATTGAATTGGGGTGACAAATCTGGCGGACCGATTTTTGTTTTTCATTATTTGTGTATTCTTTAATATGTATACTTTAACCCTCAGTTAAACAAAATCAACTTTATTGATGAGAAAGTACAAAAATCATGCATTTATTAAGGCAAACTGCGTCCTAAAAGTGGTAGGCCTAATTTATCTTCCAAATACATCGAATTATGGTATAAAGGTGGTTTTGGTACCAAATGAAAGCTGAAGATGTGTACTAAAAACATTTAAAATGGAAATAATAATATCTCACTTAAAAAAAACCAACTTTTTGTCTGGTTTTGTGGGAGCAGGTCACATTTGAACAATGCTTCTGAAGCAACTTATAAGGTGGGGAAAGTCAACTGTCAAATCCATTTCAGGCAATAAAAATGTGTCTCGGCCATTTGCCGCATGACAAATTAGTTCTATTATCCCTGTAATTTTCTGCTCAATATCCTGTTCACTAATTCTGATGCCTCAAGTACTGGCGACAATTCTGACAACTTTATTAACTATAAGACAGCAGTAGTATACAAGATCAATTGTAATATCAAACAGGGAGGTAAAGTTAATTTAAAGTACTGCGTCATGCCTTCTTTTTTTTTAAGAAGTAGGAGGCCCTTTTTTTCCCTGTTTTTTCTCAAAATGGTCGCCCGACACAATTTAATGCGAGTTATGTAGTGAACGTGTCACACCCTAATCTTCCTATTTGAAATTAAAACATGGCTCACCCACAATTATAAATCTAAATTCATGTGGGTCGATCATGTATGCACCATACACATCACACCCTAGCCTTTCCAGTAGAAAAAATATATTTCCACAGTATGTGCACAGTGATGCTAAAGTCTAAAATACGATCTTAAAATCAGTATTATCTTTAATAAAAAAAATTAAAAAACATATTTTTACCAAAAGATAGTTAATTTATTATAAAAAATAAAAAAATTAAAAAAAAGATGCCGCCTTTAAAAAGGGAGCGGGCGGTGACGCTAAACATGTGTTGTTTTTTTATTTGGTCTTATATCAGGTGCTAGATACTACATTTTCATTGGTTGAGAAGAAATGTGTCAAGACTTTAAGTTCAACCAAAAATTACTTTGCTTTTTCAAGTAGAAGAAACCCCTCATTTTTTGGAAGCTGATTAGAAGAGCAACTTTAAATGTGACAGCTATTACAGTAAATTAATTAGTTTGCAGTAACACCACAGTAATACCCTTTTTAGTGAGATGTGTGGCTCTAAAATAAACTGGAGGAAACGTTTCGGATAGTATGCTCTGCCTGTTGGCAGGAAACTTTTTTTCGCCATGCAAACCTTTAAATCCCTTCTGAAAGCTAACACTTGAGTTTCTGAACAAGAGCTCTCCAGGTGCTTTGCAAAACTTTCCTGTGCTCTTCCTGCATGAATGTCAGGAAAAGTGAACCGTACAAAAACTGGAAAAGTAACAGCAAGAGAAACCCATTCATAATAGGCTCGAATATTGATGCCTTTTCAACTTGACTTGAAAAGAAGCCCATATTGAACACGATGATAAAGGGAAACCAGGCAATGTTGTAAGACCCCAGGTAAACAATGTAGCTGATGGTTTTGTTGGAGCCCTGTCCGCGAGGTCGGACTCGGTTTTCTCCAACACGCGGCAGCATGTTGATCTCGTTGCGTATTTTGCGTCGCTGTTCTCTGGCAATGCGCAACAAACCCAGCACAAACACATCAATAATCAGTACACTTAGTACAACGCTTCCAGTGAGGAATATGATAAAAAGGTTTTGAGAAGTGAACAATCCCTCAATATTTAAATCTCTACCGTTATAGTCAAGGATAGGTACTTCACTAGTCAGAAACAGGGCAGTAAAACACAAAGAATAAAAAATGGACAATACCCAACAAGAACCTATGAGACAACCACAAGTCTTATTGGTCATGAAGCCCAGATATCTCAATGGATGGGCCACTTTGAAGTAGCGGTCACCGGCAACAACAGCAGAACTGGACAAAAACGAAACCGAAACAAATATACAAAAATTAAGATAAATGTTGTATACAACAATTAGATTTTCGGACAAAAGCAAACTATATATAAATATGCAAAGTAAGTTGGCAATTGCAACAGAGACACAAAGATTGGCAAGTAAGCAATTTGACGCACTGTGCAGAGTTCTATTGAAAATAACTGACAAAATAATATAGAAATGGATCAACAGACTAATACAAGCCAGAGATATAAATACTACGACCAGTGCACGAGATACAGCACCAAGGTTTGAGTTCAAGACATCAGTTCCATTAGTTTCCATGGTTCACTATTTCTTCCTAATTAGTCAATTTTTTAAGTAGTAAATGTCCGGCGAGTAATAAGAGCAAAATATTAACAATTCAAGATCTTAGGCTTTTAGACATTGGAATTTATACAGATGCACAATGGCGGAACAATGGGAATAAAGGAAGAAAACAAATTGATTATTAATAAAATACAGTTGGTCTTAGGCCGTCAACTCAAAAGTAGGCACACAATTTACTTGTTGATTTCCATCATGAGAACCCTTTAAGTTCAGTCTTTGTTTTCAACATCTGTGATGCTCAAGTCTCGCACTAATATCTAATCTTCTCTTCCGGTAGGTCCTGTGCAATTTCTTTATGCAGGAACTATCATCAAGTTCTTGTGAATGACGATTGTTATTGCAACGATAGCTTCACGATCATCATAGGAAACTGGTGAAGAGCTGCATGAAATATTTTTTGTCCTAAGAAATCTTGTGAAGAACATGTACACCTCTGCTTGAAGTACCGACATTACAGAGAAGATATTGTGATACAGCAAAATGAGTGTCTTATAGAGAACCACTGTATACAGATTTCCTTGGTTCCAGATGACCAGTGGATCTAGCTTTCTTCATTTCACACTCATCCTCACTCCAAATGAAAAAGATTCACTCATCGCCGTTGTCGTTCCTACAAAGCGTTCTTAAAGGGAATCACAGTGGAACATCTCGTTATAAACCCAGCTCCCTAGGATGTGTGCAAATTCCTACTAGAATTAAAGGAATCAGGGTTGTAACCAGTCAGGCAGTACGGGTACTAGGGGTTAACTCATCTGCTTGTCTACAGGTCACAAGAATTAAACTGATGCTGTGGGAATTCTAACGCTCACGGAAATGGTTATTGTTCTAGCAGAAAAGTCTGTTGCAGAACAACTGTATTTATCTTTACCAGAAGTTCTTGTTTCTCATACTTCATGTGAAGACACCTTTCTCTGTGCAAATTGATGACTCGGCTGACAGTTACACTAACTGAAGGCTTACAAATATATATGCACATGACCTTCTCATCATGACTAGAAGATGACCGATGAAGTTTTTTCCTCTCCAGAATATTTGTTTGTTGCTTTGGACTGTACCGATATATAAATCACAATGAGTCAAAATGAAGTGTTCATCAATACTTTGACTACAAAACTCAGTCATCAGCCACTACTGGCAAGCTCTGTAGTTGAGCTGAGACATCCCAACTAGTCAGCACGAGGTTGTTGGTTTAAGTTCAACCATAGCGAGCTATTATCTCACAAGCTGCCAGAGTGAAGGGATAGTAAATTGTTGTTCTTGGCAGTCATAATGAGGTACAAATGTACCCAAACGTGCAGTTTAGTTCAACAAGCCAGTACAATGATATGTATGAGAGAAAGATTCTGAATTCGACGGTGGTACACATCAAGCCTCTGTGCAGCAGAAAGCATATCTCTCTCGTACAAAATCTTGGTCTTGCAAACTCAGCGCTCCTGCTACATCTAGATAGTAATAAACCGCCTTCATTTCAAATATTAGCACTCCCGCCATTTGTTGTATGCACAATGCTTCTACCTAAATTGATCATTGATGCAGCTACTGACAAAGTCAGAGTGGGGAAAGTCGGCTGTTTAAATCTATCTTCATTAGTCAAACCGTGACAACATGGCTAATGAAGGAAAAAAGCTTTCATGCTGACAACACAGGGCACTAGATTACAATAAGAACACAGACATGTATGATTCTCTGGTATAGATTATCCGACTTTGATGCTCAGATTTAATATTCTTGGGACTAATTACTTCCTGTAATCTATCAATGTTGACTGCCAGAGACAAAATGCAATCATCTTTCTATTAAATCTGACGGTGATAAAGCTTAATTTTACATTACAAAATTAGCATATTCAGGCAACGTGTTTACGACAGCGCAGTTTGGCATTACTTTAATCACACAAAATCGCCATTTAAAGGTAGGATACACCATTGGTAATTGCTTGAATTGTCATTAATAGGTAGTAAATATCGTTTAAATGACCTGTCCGAAGTTTTACAATCATGGATGGCGAGAAAAGCACGAAAAACAGCGTTTGTTTTTAACCAGCGTCGAGAAGTTATTCTTTTTGGTGTTTTTTCGCGATCACTGTCCGGTTTAAAAACACCGACAATAGGCAATTAAAAATGCACAGAGAACACAAACAAAGGGAACAGATAGGAAACACAAATGATCAAAAATGTAGACATTACAACAACACAACTTGACAAACAAATTAATGTTTATAAATTTGGTACCCCATGGAGACCTGAACACAACGGAGACAATGGGAGTCAAAAGGTCTCCACAGGGTTATTTCTATAGATAAATAGGTCTCCACAATAGTTTTGACAAATTAGAATTTTGAATTTTACTTAAAGGTAGTATACACCATTGGTAATTGCTTGAATTATCATGAATGGGTAGATTTGGGGGGGTGTATTTCATAGTAAATATCGTTTAACTGACTTTTCCGAAGTTTTACAATCATGGATGCCGAGAAAAGCACGAAAAACAGCGTTTGTTTTCAACCGGGGTCGAGCAGTTATTCTTATGTTATCTCTGTTTTTTCGCTCTCCTTTTGCTGAATGCCTAGAATCATTATTTACTTTCAATTGAGTAAGGTATTTCTTAATGATTCAGTAGTAAATATTTTTGATATCTGCAAATGGTGTATACTACCTTTAAATTACTCAAAAACTATGATTAGGATGTGGGTTAGTGTATAATATAGGATATGTATTGGGACAACATTTCAACCCAGGAAATTAATTATGGTTGAAATAATAATAATAATAACAGGATTTGTATAGCGCCATTCCATCTAGATCATGGCGCTCAGCAACAAGAGGTAATGAAAACAATACATGTACATATCAAAGGGCATTTGGAAACAGGTGAGTTTTTAAGTTGTTTTTGAATGACGAAACAGTGTCCAGCGATCTGACGTGAGAGGGTACCGTGTTCCAAAGTTGAGGGCCAGCAATTTTGAAGGATTTGTCAGTGGAAGTGTTTTTTGATCTGGGTTCTAACAACAGCGTACCATCACGGCAGGATCGAAGACCGGATCGACCTGATACGTGGAGTTGGATACAGCGATCAAGGTATTGTGGAGCTGTGTGATGGAGACATTTGAAGATGAGGAGTGCGACCTTAAAGCGAATTCTTTGCCGGACGGGAAGCCAATGAAGCATTTTTAGGAAATAGAAGCATTTTGAAAAAGGTGCTTGACTTTCTAACCATTTTGTACACGAGAACAAAGAGATACAAATTTGAGGATTGAATGAGCTGAACTATAATGCAATTTGAAAGCGGTGGGTCTTCAGAGCACATTATGTGACCCGCTCTATCGTAATCAAGAATAAGTCGCTGAGGCCATTTTACGCAATCGGCCGTTGAAGTGAACGCATGGGTGAAAATCGTGACCAAGTCGATTTTCTGAACATTGTATTTTTAGGAAGTGCAGTTATCACAGATTATTGTCAAAAATGTCTTGTATGTAAAAACGATCAATAACGATAAAAATGAAGAGGATCTGTGTGCGCTGTCCGTATGATTTTGGTCAATTTTGTTTATATTTCAAAGCTGTTTTATTGGAATGTGGATTTAGCAAATAAATACACACCTGTCATCTTCATCAAACCATAACTCGTTAACCTAAACAGATACACACTTGTGATTAGAAAGCTTAGGAAATTATGCCATGTGCCATGTGCATATACACATGTATCTCAAAAAGTAATTTTGAGACTTATTCCTGATTTCGATGGAGCGGGTCACATTTACACAATGCTTCAAAAGCAACGAAAGCAAAGTGGGGAAAGTGAACTGTCAAATCCATTTCAGGCAGCCAGCTACTGAGAGACAGATTCTCTGGACAATAACATTGTGTCTCGGCCATTAGCTGCCTGACAAATTAGTTCCATTATCCCTGTAATTTTTCGCTCAATATCCTGTTCACTAATTCTGATGCCTCAACTACCCGAGACAATTCTGACAACTTTATTAACTATAAGACAGCAGTAGTATACAAGATCAATTGTAATATCAAACAGGGAGGTAAAGTTAATTTAAAGTACTGCGTCATGCCTTTTTTTTAACCAGTTCGCGCCGGATGACGTATATAAACGCAAAAATTTCCCCAAATTCAAAACGGATGACGCATAAACACGCCAAGTTCAAGTTCAGAAATGTATGTCAGCAGCGAACAATGCCGGAAATGCGTGGGTGTGCTTTCCGGCACTATCAGCCTGAACCCGCTTCGGATTGAGTTTCGTTAAAAATAATCCCGCCCGTGGGCTCGGCGATGTTAAAATAATCCCGGCGCGAACTGGTTAAGAAGAAGGAGGCCCTTTTTTAAAAATTTTTTAAAGTTTTTTAAATTTCTTTTAATAAAAGATAATGCAATTTATTATTAAAAAAGAAAAAAAGAAAAAAAGAAAAGAAAAAGAGAGGGCCTTTAAAAAGGGAGCGGCGGTGACGCTAAACATTTTTTTTTTATTTGGTCTTATATCAGGTGCTAGATACTACATTTTCATTGGTTGAGAAGAAATGTGTCGAGACTTTAAGTTTAACAAAAAATTACTTTGCTTTTTCATGTAGAAGAAACCCCTCATTTTTTCAAAGCTAATGAGAAGAGCAACTTTAAATGTGAAAGCTATTACAGTAAATTAATTAGTTTGCAGTAACACCAGGGTAATACTCTTTAGTGAGATGTGTGGCTCTAAAACGTTTTGGATGGTATGCTCTGTATGTCGGCAGAAAACTCAGAGTATTACCGTGGTTACCTCATACTTATCTTATTGTTTTTTTCGCCATGCAAACCTTCAAATCCCTTCTGAAAGCTAACACTTGAGTTTCTGAACAAGAGCTTTCCAGGTGCTTTGCAAAACTTTCCTGTGCTCTTCCTGCATGAATGTCAGGAAAAGTGTACCGAACATCAACTGGAAAAGGAACAGCAAGAGAAACCCAATCATAATAGGCCCGAATATTAATGCATTTTCAACTTGACTTGAAAAGACGGCCATATTGAACACGATAATTGAGGGAAACCAGGCAATGTTGTAAGACCCCAGGTAAACAATGTAGCTGATGGTTTTGTTGGAGCCCTGTCTGCGAGGTCGGACTCGGTTTTCTCCAACACGCGGCAGCATGTTGATCTCGTTGCGTATTTTGCGTCGCTGTTCTCTGGCAATGCGCAACAAACCCAGCACAAATGCATCAATAATCAGTACACCTAGTACAGCAATTACAGTGAGGTATATGGTAAAAAGGTGTTGAGAAGTAAACAATCCCTCAATATTTGAATCTCTACCTTTATAGTCAAGGATAGGTACTTCACTAGTAAGAAACAGGGCAGTAAAACACAAAGAAACAAAAATGGACAATACCCAACAAGAACCTATGAGACAACCACAAGTCGTATTGGTCATGGAGCCCAGATATCTCAATGGATGGGCCACTTTGAAGTAGCGGTCACCGGCAACAACAGCAGAACTTAACCAAATTGAAACCGAAACAAATATACAAAAATTAAGACAAATGTTTAATACAAGAAGTAGATTTCCGGACAGAAAAAAACTATACATAAATATGCAAAGTAAGTTGGCAATTGCAACAGAGACACAAAGATTGGCAAGTAAACAATTTGACGCACTGTGCAGAGTTCTATTGAAAATAACTGACAAAATGATATAGAAATGGATCAACAGACTAATACAAGCCAGAGATATAAATACTACGACCAGTGCATGAGATACAACAACAAGGTTTGAGTTCAAGACATCAGTTCCATTAGTTTCCATGGTTCACTATTTCTTCCTAATTAGTCAATTTTTTAAGCAGTAAATGCCCGGCGAGTAATAAGAGCAAAATAATAACAATTCAAGATTTTAGGCTTTTAGACATTGGAATTTATACAGATGCACAATGGGAATAAAGGAAGAAAACAAATTGATTATTAATAAAATACAGTTGGTCTTAGGCCGTCAAATCAAAAGTAGGCACACAATTTACTTGTTGATTTCCATCATGAGAACCCTTTCAGTTCAGTCTTTGTTTTCAACATCTGTGATGCTCAAGTCTCGCACTAATATCTAATCTTCTCTTCCGGTAGGTCCTGTGCAATTTCTTTATGCAGGAACTATCATCAAGTTCTTGTGAATGATAATTGTTATTGCAACGATAGCTGCACGATCATCATAGGAAACTGGCGAAGAGCTGCATGAAATATTTTTTGTCCTAAAAAATCTTGTGAAAAACATGTACACCTCTGCTTGAAGTACCCACATTACAGAAAAGATACTGTGATACAGCAAAATGAGTGTCTCATAGAGAACCAGTGTATACAGATTTCCTTGGTTCCAGATGACCAGTGGATCTAGCTTTCTTTATTTCACACTCATCCTCACTCCAAATGAAAAATATTCACTCATCGCCGTTGTCGTTCCTACAAAGCGTTCTTAAAGGGAATCACAGTAGAACATCTCGTTAACCCAGCTCCCTATAGATGTGTGCAAATTCCTACTAGAATTAAAGGATTCAGGGTTGTAACCAGTCAGGCAGTACGGGTACTAGGGGTTAACTCGTCTGCTTGTCTACAGGTCACAGGAGTTAAACTGATGCTGTGGGAATTCTAACGCTCACGGAAATGGTTACTGTTCTAGCAGAAAAGTCTGTTGCAGAACAACTGTATTTATCTTTGCCAGAAGTTCTTGTTTCTCATACTTCATGTGAAGACACCTTTCTCTGTGCAAATTGATGACTCGGCTGACAGTTACACTAACTGAAGGCTTACAAATATATATGCACATGACCTTCTCATCATGACTAGAAGATGACCGATGAAGTTTTTTCCTCTCCAGAATATTTGTTTGTTGCTTTGGACTGTACCGGTATATAAATCACAATGAATCAAAATGAAGTGTTCATCAATACTTTGACTTCAAAACTCAGTCATCAGCCACTACTGGCAAGCTCTGTAGTTGAGCTGAGACATCCCAACTAGTCAGCACGAGGTTGTTGGTTTAAGTCCAACCATAGCGAGCTACTATCTCACAAGCTGCCAGAGTGAAGGGATAGTAAATTGTTGTTCTTGGCAGTCATAATGAGGTACAAATGTACCCAAACGTGCAGTTTAGTTCAACAAGCCAGTACAATTATAAGTAGGAGAAAGATTCTGAATTCGACGGTGGTACACATCAAGCCTCCTGTGCAGCAGAAAGCATTTCTCTCTCGTACAAAATCTTGGTCTTGCAAACTCAGCGCTCCTGCTACATCTAGATAGTAATAAACCGCCTTCATTTCAAATATTAGCACTCCCGCCATTTGTTGTATGCACAATGCTTCTACCTAAATTGATCAATGATGCAGCTACTGACAAAGTCAGAGTGGGGAAAGTCGGCTGTTTAAATCTATCTTCATTAGTCAAACCGTGACAACATGGCTAATGAAGGAAAAAAGCTTTCATGCTGACAACACAGGGCACTAGATTACAATAAGAACACAGACATGTATGATTCTCTGGTATAGATTATCCGACTTTGATGCTCAGATTTAATATTCTTGGGACTAATTACTTCCTGTAATCTATCAATGTTGACTGCCAGAGACAAAATGCAATCATCTTTCTATTAAATCTGACGGTGATAAAGCTTAATTTTACATTACAAAATTAGCATATTCAGGCAACGTGTTTACGACAGCGCAGTTTGGCATTACTTTAATCACACAAAATCGCCATTTAAAGGTAGGATACACCATTGGTAATTGCTTGAATTGTCATTAATAGGTAGTAAATATCGTTTAAATGACCTGTCCGAAGTTTTACAATCATGGATGGCGAGAAAAGCACGAAAAACAGCGTTTGTTTTTAACCAGCGTCGAGAAGTTATTCTTTTTGGTGTTTTTTCGCGATCACTGTCCGGTTTAAAAACACCGACAATAGGCAATTAAAAATGCACAGAGAACACAAACAAAGGGAACAGATAGGAAACACAAATGATCAAAAATGTAGACATTACAACAACACAACTTGACAAACAAATTAATGTTTATAAATTTGGTACCCCATGGAGACCTGAACACAACGGAGACAATGGGAGTCAAAAGGTCTCCACAGGGTTATTTCTATAGATAAATAGGTCTCCACAATAGTTTTGACAAATTAGATTTTTGAATTTTACTTAAAGGTAGTATACACCATTGGTAATTGCTTGAATTATCATGAATGGGTAGATTTGGGGGGGTGTATTTCATAGTAAATATCGTTTAACTGACTTTTCCGAAGTTTTACAATCATGGATGCCGAGAAAAGCACGAAAAACAGCGTTTGTTTTCAACCGGGGTCGAGCAGTTATTCTTATGTTATCTCTGTTTTTTCGCTCTCCTTTTGCTGAATGCCTAGAATCATTATTTACTTTCAATTGAGTAAGGTATTTCTTAATGATTCAGTAGTAAATATTTTTGATATCTGCAAATGGTGTATACTACCTTTAAATTACTCAAAAACTATGATTAGGATGTGGGTTAGTGTATAATATAGGATATGTATTGGGACAACATTTCAACCCAGGAAATTAATTATGGTTAAAATAATAATAATAATAACAGGATTTGTATAGCGCCATTCCATCTAGATCATGGCGCTCAGCAACAAGAGGTAATGAAAACAATACATGTACATATCAAAGGGCATTTGGAAACAGGTGAGTTTTTAAGTTGTTTTTGAATGACGAAACAGTGTCCAGCGATCTGACGTGAGAGGGTACCGTGTTCCAAAGTTGAGGGCCAGCAATTTTGAAGGATTTGTCAGTGGAAGTGTTTTTTGATCTGGGTTCTAACAACAGCGTACCATCACGGCAGGATCGAAGACCGGATCGACCTGATACGTGGAGTTGGATACAGCGATCAAGGTATTGTGGAGCTGTGTGATGGAGACATTTGAAGATGAGGAGTGCGACCTTAAAGCGAATTCTTTGCCGGACGGGAAGCCAATGAAGCATTTTTAGGAAATAGAAGCATTTTGAAAAAGGTGCTTGACTTTCTAACCATTTTGTACACGAGAACAAAGAGATACAAATTTGAGGATTGAATGAGCTGAACTATAATGCAATTTGAAAGCGGTGGGTCTTCAGAGCACATTATGTGACCCGCTCTATCGTAATCAAGAATAAGTCGCTGAGGCCATTTTACGCAATCGGCAGTTGAAGTGAACGCATGGGTGAAAATCGTGACCAAGTCGATTTTCTGAACATTGTATTTTTAGGAAGTGCAGTTATCACAGATTATTGTCAAAAATGTCTTGTATGTAAAAACGATCAATAACGATAAAAATGAAGAGGATCTGTGTGCGCTGTCCGTATGATTTTGGTCAATTTTGTTTATATTTCAAAGCTGTTTTATTGGAATGTGGATTTAGCAAATAAATACACACCTGTCATCTTCATCAAACCATAACTCGTTAACCTAAACAGATACACACTTGTGATTAGAAAGCTTAGGAAATTATGCCATGTGCCATGTGCATATATCTCAAAAAGTAATTTTGAGACTTATTCCTGATTTCGATGGAGCGGGTCACATTTACACAATGCTTCAAAAGCAACGAAAGCAAAGTGGGGAAAGTGAACTGTCAAATCCATTTCAGGCAGCCAGCTACTGAGAGACAGATTCTCTGGACAATAACATTGTGTCTCGGCCATTAGCTGCCTGACAAATTAGTTCCATTATCCCTGTAATTTTCCGCTCAATATCCTGTTCACTAATTCTGATGCCTCAACTACCCGAGACAATTCTGACAACTTTATTAACTATAAGACAGCAGTAGTATACAAGATCAATTGTAATATCAAACAGGGAGGTAAAGTTAATTTAAAGTACTGCGTCATGCCTTTTTTTTAACCAGTTCGCGCCGGATGACGTATATAAACGCAAAAATTTCCCCAAATTCAAAACGGATGACGCATAAACACGCCAAGTTCAAGTTCAGAAATGTATGTCAGCAGCGAACAATGCCGGAAATGCGTGGGTGTGCTTTCCGGCACTATCAGCCTGAACCCGCTTCGGATTGAGTTTCGTTAAAAATAATCCCGCCCGTGGGCTCGGCGATGTTAAAATAATCCCGGCGCGAACTGGTTAAGAAGAAGGAGGCCCTTTTTTAAAAATTTTTTAAAGTTTTTTAAATTTCTTTTAATAAAAGATAATGCAATTTATTATTAAAAAAGAAAAAAAGAAAAAAAGAAAAGAAAAAGAGAGGGCCTTTAAAAAGGGAGCGGGCGGTGACGCTAAACATTTTTTTTTTATTTGGTCTTATATCAGGTGCTAGATACTACATTTTCATTGGTTGAGAAGAAATGTGTCGAGACTTTAAGTTTAACAAAAAATTACTTTGCTTTTTCATGTAGAAGAAACCCCTCATTTTTTCAAAGCTAATGAGAAGAGCAACTTTAAATGTGAAAGCTATTACAGTAAATTAATTAGTTTGCAGTAACACCAGGGTAATACTCTTTAGTGAGATGTGTGGCTCTAAAACGTTTTGGATGGTATGCTCTGTATGTCGGCAGAAAACTCAGAGTATTACCGTGGTTACCTCATACTTATCTTATTGTTTTTTTCGCCATGCAAACCTTCAAATCCCTTCTGAAAGCTAACACTTGAGTTTCTGAACAAGAGCTTTCCAGGTGCTTTGCAAAACTTTCCTGTGCTCTTCCTGCATGAATGTCAGGAAAAGTGTACCGAACATCAACTGGAAAAGGAACAGCAAGAGAAACCCAATCATAATAGGCCCGAATATTAATGCATTTTCAACTTGACTTGAAAAGACGGCCATATTGAACACGATAATTGAGGGAAACCAGGCAATGTTGTAAGACCCCAGGTAAACAATGTAGCTGATGGTTTTGTTGGAGCCCTGTCTGCGAGGTCGGACTCGGTTTTCTCCAACACGCGGCAGCATGTTGATCTCGTTGCGTATTTTGCGTCGCTGTTCTCTGGCAATGCGCAACAAACCCAGCACAAATGCATCAATAATCAGTACACCTAGTACAGCAATTACAGTGAGGTATATGGTAAAAAGGTGTTGAGAAGTAAACAATCCCTCAATATTTGAATCTCTACCTTTATAGTCAAGGATAGGTACTTCACTAGTAAGAAACAGGGCAGTAAAACACAAAGAAACAAAAATGGACAATACCCAACAAGAACCTATGAGACAACCACAAGTCGTATTGGTCATGGAGCCCAGATATCTCAATGGATGGGCCACTTTGAAGTAGCGGTCACCGGCAACAACAGCAGAACTTAACCAAATTGAAACCGAAACAAATATACTAAAATTCAGACAAATGTTTAATACAAGAAGTAGATTTCCGGACAGAAAAAAACTATACATAAATATGCAAAGTAAGTTGGCAATTGCAACAGAGACACAAAGATTGGCAAGTAAACAATTTGACGCACTGTGCAGAGTTCTATTGAAAATAACTGACAAAATGATATAGAAATGGATCAACAGACTAATACAAGCCAGAGATATAAATACTACGACCAGTGCATGAGATACAACAACAAGGTTTGAGTTCAAGACATCAGTTCCATTAGTTTCCATGGTTCACTATTTCTTCCTAATTAGTCAATTTTTTAAGCAGTAAATGCCCGGCGAGTAATAAGAGCAAAATAATAACAATTCAAGATTTTAGGCTTTTAGACATTGGAATTTATACAGATGCACAATGGGAATAAAGGAAGAAAACAAATTGATTATTAATAAAATACAGTTGGTCTTAGGCCGTCAAATCAAAAGTAGGCACACAATTTACTTGTTGATTTCCATCATGAGAACCCTTTCAGTTCAGTCTTTGTTTTCAACATCTGTGATGCTCAAGTCTCGCACTAATATCTAATCTTCTCTTCCGGTAGGTCCTGTGCAATTTCTTTATGCAGGAACTATCATCAAGTTCTTGTGAATGATAATTGTTATTGCAACGATAGCTGCACGATCATCATAGGAAACTGGCGAAGAGCTGCATGAAATATTTGTTGTCCTAAGAAATCTTGTGAAAAACATGTACACCTCTGCTTGAAGTACCCACATTACAGAAAAGATACTGTGATACAGCAAAATGAGTGTCTCATAGAGAACCAGTGTATACAGATTTCCTTGGTTCCAGATGACCAGTGGATCTAGCTTTCTTTATTTCACACTCATCCTCACTCCAAATGAAAAATATTCACTCATCGCCGTTGTCGTTCCTACAAAGCGTTCTTAAAGGGAATCACAGTAGAACATCTCGTTAACCCAGCTCCCTATAGATGTGTGCAAATTCCTACTAGAATTAAAGGATTCAGGGTTGTAACCAGTCAGGCAGTACGGGTACTAGGGGTTAACTCGTCTGCTTGTCTACAGGTCACAGGAGTTAAACTGATGCTGTGGGAATTCTAACGCTCACGGAAATGGTTACTGTTCTAGCAGAAAAGTCTGTTGCAGAACAACTGTATTTATCTTTGCCAGAAGTTCTTGTTTCTCATACTTCATGTGAAGACACCTTTCTCTGTGCAAATTGATGACTCGGCTGACAGTTACACTAACTGAAGGCTTACAAATATATATGCACATGACCTTCTCATCATGACTAGAAGATGACCGATGAAGTTTTTTCCTCTCCAGAATATTTGTTTGTTGCTTTGGACTGTACCGGTATATAAATCACAATGAGTCAAAATGAAGTGTTCATCAATACTTTGACTTCAAAACTCAGTCATCAGCCACTACTGGCAAGCTCTGTAGTTGAGCTGAGACATCCCAACTAGTCAGCACGAGGTTGTTGGTTTAAGTCCAACCATAGCGAGCTACTATCTCACAAGCTGCCAGAGTGAAGGGATAGTAAATTGTTGTTCTTGGCAGTCATAATGAGGTACAAATGTACCCAAACGTGCAGTTTAGTTCAACAAGCCAGTACAATTATAAGTAGGAGAAAGATTCTGAATTCGACGGTGGTACACATCAAGCCTCCTGTGCAGCAGAAAGCATTTCTCTCTCGTACAAAATCTTGGTCTTGCAAACTCAGCGCTCCTGCTACATCTAGATAGTAATAAACCGCCTTCATTTCAAATATTAGCACTCCCGCCATTTGTTGTATGCACAATGCTTCTACCTAAATTGATCAATGATGCAGCTACTGACAAAGTCAGAGTGGGGAAAGTCGGCTGTTTAAATCTATCTTCATTAGTCAAACTGTGACAACATGGCTAATGAAGGAAAAAAAGCCTTCATGCTGACAACACAGGGCACTAGATTACAATAAGAACACAGACATGTATGATTCTCTGGTATAGATTATCCGACTTTGATGCTCAGATTTAATATTCTTGGGACTAATTACTTCCTGTAATCTATCAATGTTGACTGCCAGAGACAGAATGCAATCATCTTTCTATTAAATCTGACAGTGATAAAGCTTAATTTTACATTAAAAAATTAGCATATTCAGGCAACGTGTTTACGACAACGCAGTTTGGCATTACTTTAATCACACAAAATCGCCATTTAAAGGTAGGATACACCATTGGTAATTGCTTGAATTGTCATAGGTAGTAAATGACCTGTCCAAAGTTTTACAATCATGGATGGCGAGAAAAGCACGAAAAACAGCGTTTGTTTTTAACCGGCGTCGAGAAGTTATTCTTTTTGGTGTTTTTTCGCGATCACTGTCCGGTTTAAAAACACTGACAATAGGCAATTAAAAATTCACAGAGAAAAAAAACAACGAGAACAAATAGGAAACACAAATGATCAAAAATGTAGACATTACAACAACACAACTTGACAAACAAATTAATGTTTCTAAATTCGGTACCCCATGGAGACCTGAACACAATGGAGACAATGGGAGTCAAAAGGTCTCCACAGGGTTATTTCTATAGACAAATAGGTCTCCACAATAGTTTTGACAAATTAGATTTTAGAATTTTACTTAAATTACTCAAAAACTAGGATTAGGATGTGGGTTAGGGTATAATATAGGATATATTGGGACAACATTTCAACCCAGGAAATTAATTATGGTTGAAATAGAAGCATTTTGAAAAAGGTGCTCGACTTTCTAACCATTTTGTACACGAGAACAAAGAGATACAAATTTGAGGATTGAATGAGCTCCTATAATGCAATTTGAAAGCGGTGGGTCTTCAGAGCACATTATGTGACCCGCTCTATCGTAATCAAGAATAAGTCGCTGTGGCCATTTTACGCAATCGACCGTTGAAGTGAACGCATGGGTGAAAATCGTGACCAAGTCGATTTTCTGAACATTGTATTTTTAGGAAGTGTAGTTATCACAGATTATTGTCATTAATGTCTTGTATGTAAAAACGATTAATATAGATAAAAATGAAGAGGATCTGTGTGCGCTGTCCGTATGATTTTGGTCAATTTTGTTTATTTCAAAGCTGTTTTATTGGAATGTGGATTCGGCAAATAATACACCTGTCATCTTCATCAAACCATAACTCGTTAACCTAAACTGATACACACTTGTGATTAGAAAGCTTATAAAATTATGCCATGTGCCATGTGCATATCTCAAAAAGTCATTTTGAGACTTATTCCTGATTTCGATGGAGCGGGTCACATTTACACAATGCTTCAAAAGCAACGAAAGCAAAGTGGGAAAAGTGAACTGTCAAATCCATTTCAGGCAGCCAGCAACTTCTCTGGGCAGATTCTCTGGACAATAACATTGTGTCTCGGCCGTTTGACGTCTGACAAATTAGTTTCATTATCCCTGTAATTTTCCGCTCAATATCTAGTTCACTAATTCTGATGCCTCAACTACCGGAGACACTTCTGACAACTTTATTAACTATAAGACAGCAGTAGTATACAAGATCAATTGTAATATCAAACAGGGAGGTAAAGTTAATTTAAAGTACTGCGTCATGCCTTCTTTTTTTTAAGAAAAAGGAGGCCCTTTTTGTCTTTTTTAAAAGTTTTTTAAATTTCTTTTAATAAAAGATAATACAATTTATTATTAAAAAAGAAAAAAAGAAAAGGAAAAAGAGGCGGCCTTTAAAAAGGGAGCGGGCGGTGACGCTAAACATTTTTTGTTTTATTTGTTCTTATATCAGGTGCTAGATACTACATTTTCATTGGTTGAGAAGAAATGTGTCGAGACTTAAAGTTCAACAAAAAATTACTTTGCTTTTTCATGTAGAAGAAACCCCTCATTTTTTCAAAGCTAATGAGAAGAGAAACTTTAAATGTGACAGCTATTACAGAAAATTATTGAGTTTGCAGTAACACCAGGGTAATACTCTTTAGTGAGATGTGTGGCTCTAAAACGTTTCGGATAGTATGCTCTACCTGTCGGCAGGAAACTAAGAGTATTACCGTGGTTACCGCATACTTATCTTATTGCCCTTTTCGCCATGCAAACCTTCAAATCCCTTCTGAAAGCTAACACTTGAGTTTCTGAACAAGAGCTTTCCAGGTGCTTTGCAAAACTTTCCTGTGCTCTTCCTGCATGAATGCCAGGAAAAGTGAACCGTACAAAAACTGGAAAAGTAACAGCAAGAGAAACCCATTCATAATAGGCACGAATATTAATTCCTTTTCAACTTGACTTGAAAAGACGACAATATTGAACACGATGATAAAGGGAAACCAGGCAATGGTGTAAGACCCCAGGTAAACGATGTAGCTGACGGTTTTGTTGGAGCCCTGTCCGCGAGGTCGGACTCTGTTTTCTCCAACACGCGGCAGCATGTTGATCTCGTTGCGTATTTTGCGTCGCTGTTCTCTGGCAATGCGCAACAAACCCAGCACAAACGCATCAATAATCAGTACACTTAGTACAGCGATTACAGTGAGGTATATGATAAAAAGGTTTTGAGAAGTGATCAATCCCTCAATATTTGAATCTTTACCGTTATAGTCAATGATAGGTACTCCACTAGTAAGAAACAGGGCAGTAAAACACAAAGAAACAAAAAAGGACAATACCCAACAAGAACCTATGAGACAACCACAAGTCTTATTGGTCATGAAGCCCAGATATCTCAATGGATGGGCCACTTTGAAGTAGCGGTCACCGGCAACAACAGCAGAACTGGACAAAAACGAAACCGAAACAAATATACCCAAATTAAGACAAATGTTGTATACAACAAGTAGATTTTCGGACAGAAACAAACTATACATAAATATGCAAAGTAAGTTGGCAATTACAACAGAGACACAAAGATTGGCAAGTAAACAATTTGACGCACTGTGCAGAGTTCTATTGAAAATAACTGACAAAATTATATAGAAATGGATCAACAGACTAATCAAAGCCAGAGATATAAATACTACGACCAGTGCATGAGATACAGCAACAAGGTTTAAGTTCAAGACATCAGTTCCATTAGTTTCCATGGTTCACTATTTCTTCCTAATTAGTCAATTTTTTAAGTAGTAAATGTCCGGCGAGTAATAAGAGCAAAATAATAACAATTCAAGATCTTAGGCTTTTAGACATTTGAATTTATACAGATGCACAATGGCGGAACAATGGGAATAAAGGAAGAAAACAAATTGATTATTAATAAAATACAGTTGGTCTTAGGCCGTCAACTCAAAAGTAGGCACACAATTTACTTGTTGATTTCCATCATGAGAACCCTTCAGTCTTAGTTTTCAACATCTGTGATGCTCAAGTCTCGCAATAATATCCAATCTTCTCTCCCGGTGGGTCCTGTGCAATTTCTTTATGCAGGAACTATCCTCAAGTTCTTGTGAATGATGATTGTTATTGCAACGATAGCTGCACGATCATCATAGGAAACTGGCGGATGGCTGCATGAAATATTGTTGTCCTTAGAAAATTTGTGAAAAACATGTACACCTCTGCTTGAAGTACCCACATAACAGAGAAGATACTGTGACACAGCAAAATGAGAGTATTATAGAGAACAACTGTATACAGATTTCCTGGGCTCCAGATGACCAGTGGAGATAGCTTTCTTCATTTCACACTCATCCTCACTCCAAATGAGGAATATTCACTCGTCGCCGTTGTCATTCCTACAAAGCGTTCTTAACCTGTTCGCGCCGGATGACGTATATAAACGCAAAAATTTCTCCAAATTTAAAACGGATGACGCAAAAACATGCCATGTTCAAGTTCGGAAATGTATGTCAGCAGCGAGCAAGGCCGGATATGCGTGGGTGTGCTTCTCGGCACTATCGGCCTGAACCCGCTTCTGATCGAGTTTCGTTAAAAATAATCCGCCCCTCGGCTCGGCGATGTTAAAATAATCCTGGCGCGAACTGGTTAAAGGGAATCACAGTGGAACATCTCGTTAACCCAACTCCCTATGGTTTTTGCAACATCCTTTTAGAATTAAAGGATTCAGGGTTGTAACCAGTCAGGCAGTACGGGGTTAACTCGTCTGCTTGTCTACAGGTCACAGGAGTTAAACTGATGCTGTAGGAATTTTAACGCCCATGGAAATGGTTGTTGTTCTAGCAGAAAAGTCTGTTGCAGAACAACTGTATTTATCTATGCCACAAGTTCTTGTTTCTCATGTATGAAGACAACTTTCTCTGCGCAAACTGATGACTCGGCTAACAGTTACACTAACTGAAGGCTTACAAATATATGCACATGACCTTCTTATGACTAGAAGATGACTGATGAAGTTTTTCTCAGACTTTTTCTCTTCAGCATACTTTTTGCTTCGAAGTACATAAATCACAATGAATCAAAATGAAGTCACGATGTTCATCAGCTCTTCGACCACAAAACTCAGTCATCAGCCACTACTGCAAAGATCTGTAGTTGAGCTAAGACACATCTCAGCTGGTAAGTAGGAGGTTATTGGTTTAAGTCCAACCTTAGGAAGCTATTATCTCACAGGCTTCCGGAGTGTACAATGCTTTACGTATGTACATAGGTGAATCGATAGCAAATTGTTGTTCTTGGCAGTCAAATTGAGGTACAATTGTACCCAGAAGTGCAGTTAGTTCCTTTCTCTATGGTTTAACAAGCCAGTACAATGATATGTAGGAGAAAGATTCTGAATTCGACCGTGGTACACGTCAAGCCTCCTGTGCAGCAGAAAGCATTTCTCTCTCGTACAAAATCTTGGTCTTGCAAACTCTGCGCTCCTGCTACATCTAGACAGTAATAAACCGCCTTCATTTTAAAATGTTAGCACTCCCACCATTTGTTGTATGCACAATGCTTCTACCTAAATTGATCATTGATGCAGCTACTGACAAAGTCAGAGTGGGGAAAGTCGGCTGTTTAAATCCATCTTCATTATTAGTCAAACCGTGACAACATGGCTAATGAAGGAAAAAAGCCTTCATGCTGACAACACAGGGCACTACATTACAATAAGAACACAGACATGTATGATTCTCTGATATAGATTATCCGACTTTGATGCTCAGATTTAATATTCTTGGGACTAATTATTTCCTGTAATCTATCAATGTTGACTGCCAGAGACAAAATGCAATCATCTTTCTATTAAATCTGACAGTGATAAAGCTTAATTTGACATTAACAAATTAGCATATTCAGGCAACGTGTTCGCAGCAGCGCAGTTTGGCATTACTTTAATCACACAGAACCGCCACTTATGCATTCATCCTCAACACCAACAGTCCGGCTTCCTGCGATTTTGACACGATTATTTTGCTAGGATCTTCGGTTGACAAAAGAAGTTTCTACCTTGTTAAGCTAATCTGTTTCTTCAGTAAAGATATCAGCAACATTATTTGTCATCATCCACCATCATCCAGATTGATGCCAAAGTCCTTTTGCAAACTCTGTTTACGAAGAGTAAAGCTTCACGTTGCAAAGGAAAATAAGAAAGTGATTGATCTTAGATTCCGTTCTGGATGTCGAGTTTGATGTCAAGTTTGATTCTTGGCTGACTCTGAGACGACTATAAGCTCGGCGACTGTAGCTCATGATAGATGTGCACCAGAAATTCTGGGAGTATTCTACCTGCGGCCATCTTCTGCCTCTGGATTAAAAAACAATTTGACTGCTACTGATGATTTTTCGTACAAGTAATTCAACAAAATTGAACTTCAGACAAGAAGGTTCTATTTTCCTTACATGACGGTTACGTCTTTAACTTCAAGACACTGCCATAACAGTTTCAAACAGAATCAGATTCATATCTTTGAATCAAGAACAGCGCACACGAGCGTCGTCTGCATGACAACCGGTTAATTTTGACATAAAACAGAAAAACTATTCTTTTCCGGTGAGTGAATGTACCCAAGTCCAAGAACCTGATCTGAACTGAACATCCATCTCTCCGATTGCGGATCGTTAGGAGGTCAGTATCTGAGAAAAGCGTAACTATGGAGTTGAATGACTCATCAGCTGTTGATCCTTTCATACTCCCCTTAGCTTTTCGAGTGAGTTCGTCATTGGTTTGCGCCATCTTCTGTCTCATTTACCTCTGGGTCATCATCTCCGTAGCTTTCTCTCGCCAACTCAGAAATCCCTCCAATTACTTTCTGATCAGCTTATTTGTCAATGAGTTAATCCTTACGTTGTATGTGGCATTAACATTTAGCATTTATAGTAAAATTGTAAATGCTTCTAAAAATGCAGCACTTCTGTTGCTTGAAATAGGAATGTCAGCGTCTCTTATAAATGGCTACATCTTGAATGCTACCGTCATTGCCGCTGACAGATATTACAAAATAGCAAAGCCCATGAAGTATGCGCGCCTCATGACCACGAAATTATGCATCGGCATTGTTCTGATAACATGGGTAGTATCAGTTGTTTCTGGCATTGGGTCGTCTTTTGGTAACTATGGCAACTTTGAGGGAAAGGATATTTCAAAATATATAGATATTCTTCACAACCCAGACTCCCTAATGGTAATATATATAGTAGCTACCATTGTAGGAATGCCCTGCCTACTTGCAATAACAATATTTGTAATTCGACTGGTGGTCATTGCAAGAAATCAACAGCGTAAAATAGCAGCCGAAAGAATTAACTTAGGACACATCGCCACTGACGGGCCTGCAAATGACAATAATCAGGCAGTTCAACCCCGCCACGCGCGTATACCCAAATCAATCTGGTATTTATGTGCCTACTTTAGCACTATCATCGTGGCATGGTTGCCTCCTATGGTTGTAACTAACTTGGCAGTATTCAAACTTGTTAAACTTACCTTTGTCCTATATGTACTGGTTATCTTTGCTGTGCTACAAATGCTGTTTGGGGCCCTCTTTCTAGCCTACACACAGAAAGACCACAGACTGGTCCTGCGTAACGCATACAAAGCTGTCGTTAACCTGTGCAAGCGCCAATAAAGCAGATTTGGTTAAGAACTTTGTCAGTATTGCATTGTTATCGTTTGAAGCTGCGCTAAGGTTCTCAAAATCTAAAGAATGGTGCTTGACAACTAACCTGAACAAGATTTAGCTCTGTGAATGCTGTCCAAGAAAACTAATATTCAAAGAGCTCTAATGTACATTTGTATACAATGTATGCATGTTTATAAGACTTTTCCTGACAAAAATATCTTTAAAAAAACATAACTTACAAAATTTTAGAGCGCCCATCACAACATTTTCTAAGATTGTTGCTAACATCATAAACTAACTTTTGAGAAAATATTTCGAAATTTGAAGCCGATGCATTTTCATATTCAAGTTCAAAAGTCATTTTGTTACATATTTTGTCTATGCTTCACACTAGGATTTTGATTTGATTAAATGAAGACCATTGAAAGAGCTTACAAATGATGTACAACTTGGCCTTCCAGGTTGTATACTATTAGAAATATAAATATTTATAGTTTGGAGGTCATGCTAATTAGTTCACTGACCCATATCTTAAAAACTAACGAGCCAAATTACAAAACAAATCAGTTATGGGGCCTTGGCAGTTTCTCCTATAGGCCAATCATAACACCAAATATAATTTTATTCTGTGTGGGTGAGGTCCAAAAGTGTGTTGAATTGACACGGAATAACCCAAGTAGTTTATAGTGTAAATACTTTTGAAATGCTCAACTACATGTACTTGTACTGTTATTGACATCAAAATTAAAGATATTATGTTCAACTTTACTATTAGATGTTTGTGAACAAGGCTATACATTTTAATCAGTGTTATTCCATGAAGTTTGCGGTGTAAATAGTAATTTAAATTGGTGAAATATGTTTATGTCTCAGTAGTAAGATATGTGACAGTTTTGTTTTGTAGTCTAATTGGTGCATTTTTTGGGTGATAGTTTAGTTTTAGCTACTGACCAACATGTTGGACAAATTATATTGATATCAAGTTTATTTTCTAATTGTAATAAAATAATTTGCACCAATTAAAATAAAACAACAGGCGAGAACTAAAAATATTAGCACTCCCACCATTTGTTGTATGCACAATGCTTCTACCTAAATTGATCATTGATGCAGCTACTGACAAAGTCAGAGTGGGGAAAGTCGGCTGTTTAACCAGTTCGCGCCGGGATTATTTTAACATCGCCGAGCCCACAGGCGGGATTATTTTTAACGAAACTCGATCCGAAGCGGGTTCAGGCTGATAGTGCCGGGAAGCACACCCACGCATTTCCGGCCTTGCTCGCTGCTGACATACATTTCCGAACTTGAACTTGGCGTGTTTATACGTCATCCGTTTTAAATTTTGGAAAAATTTTACGTTTATATACATCATCCGGCGCGAACTGGTTAAATCCATCTTCATTAGTCAAACCTTGCCAAGATGGCTAAATGAAGGGAAAAAGCTTTCATGCTGACAACACAGGGCACTAGATTACAATAAGAACACAGACATGTATTATTCTTTGATATAGATTATCCGACTTTGATGCTCAGATTTAATATTCCTAGGACTAATTACTTCCTGTAATCTATCAATGTTGACTGCCAGAGACAAAATGCAATCATCTTTCTATTAAATCTGACAGTGATAAACCTTAATTTGACATTGAACAATTTGCATCTTTAGGCAACGTGATCGCAGCAGCGCAGTTTGGCATTACTTTAATCACACAGAACCGCCACTAATGCATTCATCCTCAACACCAACAGTCCGGCTTTCTGCGATTGTGACACGATTATTTTGCTAGGATCTTCGGTTGACAAAAGAAGAGAGAGAAGTTTCTGCCTTGTTAAGCTAATCTGTTTCATCAGTAAAGATATCAGCAACATTATTTGTCATCACCCACCATTATCTAGATTGATGCCAAAGTCCTTCTGCAAACTCTGTTTACGAAAAGTAAAGCTTCACGTTGCAAAGGAAAATAAAAAAGCGATTGATCTTAGATTCCGTTCTGGATGTCGACCTGGCTCTCATGTCAAGTTTGATTTTCGTGCTGACTCTGAGATGACTATAAGCTCGGCCGACTGTAGCTCATGATAGATGTGCACCAGAAATTCCGGAAGTATTCTCCCTGCGCCAATCTTCTGCCTCTGGATTAAAAAAACAACTTGACTGCTACTGACGATTTAGTAATTCAACATAATTCAACTTCAGAAAAAAAGGTCCTTATTTTTCTTACATCACCGGTTACGTCTTTAACTTCAAGACACTGCCGTATCAGTTTCAAACAGAGTCAATTCATATCTCCGAATCAAGAACAGCGCACACAATGGTCGTCTGCATGAAAACCGGTTAATTTTGACAGAAAACAGAAAAACTATTCTTTTCCGGTGAGTGAATGTACCCAAGTCCAAGGACCTGATCTGAACTGAACATCCATCTCTCCGATTGCGGATCGTTAGGAGGTCAGTATCTGAGAAAAGGGTAACTATGGAGTTGAATGACTCATCAGCTGATGATACTTCTAGGCTCCACTTAGCTGTTCAAGTGAGTTCGTCGTTGGTTTGCGCCATCTTCTCCCTCATTTACCTCTGGGTCATCATCTCCGTTGCTTTCTCTCGCCAACTCAGAAATCCCTCCAATTACTTTCTGCTCAGCTTATTTGTCAACGAGTTATTTCTTACGTTGTATGTGGCATTAACATTGAACCTTTATGATGAAATTGTAATTGCTCCTCAAAATGCAGCACTTCTGTTGCTTCAAATAGGATCGTCAATGTCTTTCATAAATGGCTACATCTTGAATTCTACCGTCATTGCCGCTGATAGATATTACAAAATAGCAAAGCCCATGAAGTATGCGCGCCTCATGACCACTAAATTATGCTTCTGCATTATTCTGATAACGTGGGTAGTATCAATTGTTTCTGCCATTGGGTCGTCTTTTAGTATTTATGGCAACTTTGAGGGAAAGCTTATTTCAAAATATATAGACATTCTTCACAACCCAGAATCCATAAAAGTAATAATTATAGTCTGTGAAATTGTAGCAATGCCCTGCCTACTTGCAATGACAATATTCGTAATTCGACTGGTGGCCATTGCCCGAAATCAACAGCGTAAAATAGCAGCCGAGAGAATTAACTTAGGGCACATTGCCACTGACGGGCCTGCAAATGACAATAATCAGGCAGTTCAACCGGAACCCCGCCACGCGCGTATACCCAAATCAATCTGGTACTTATGTGCCTACTTTAGCACAATCATCGTGGCATGGTTGCCATGTATGGTTGTAACTAGCTTGACAGCATTCAAACTTGTAGACATTTATAATCTAATTTTTTTCACATATATACTGGTCATCTTTGCTGTGCTACAAATGCTGTTTGGGGCCCTCTTTCTAACCTACACACAAAAAGACCACAGACTGGTCCTGCGTAACGCATACAAAGCTGTCATTAACCTGTGCAAGCGTCAGTAAAGCAGATTTGGGTTAAACAATTTGTCAGTATTGCATTGTTATCGTTTGAAGCTGCGCTGAGGTTCTCAAAATCTAAAAAATGGTGCTTGACAACCAACCTGAACAAGATTTAGCTCTGTGAATGCTGTCCAAGAAAACTAATATTCAAGAGCTCTAATAGCTCTAATGTACATTTGTATACAATGTATGCATGTTTATAAGACTTTTCCTGACAAAAATATCTTTAAAAAATATAACTTACAAGTTACAAAGTTTTAGAGCGCCCATCAAAACATTTTCTAAGACTGTTGCTAACATCATAAACTAACTTTTGAAAAAATATTTCGAAATTTGAAGCCGATGCATTTTCATATTCAAGTTCAAAATTTATTCTGTTGCGTATTTTGTCTAGATGCTTCACACTAGGATTTTGATTTGGTTTTATGAAATGGAGATTTCAAAAAGCTTAAAAATGATGTACAACTTGGCCTTCTAGATGCTATACTTTAGAGATAAGTATTTGAAGTTTGGAGGTCATGCTAATTAGTCCAAAGTTCACTGACCCATATATTAAAAACTAACGAGCCAAATTATAAAAAAAAAAAAAATATCATTTTAATCTGTGAGGATGAGGTCCAAAAGTGTGTTGAAGTGACATGGAATAGTCCAAGTAGTTTTGTAAATACTTTTGAAATGCTTAATGACTTGTACTGTTATTGACATCAAATTAAAGATATCATGTTAAACTTATTACTATTAGATTTTTGTGAACAATGAATGTTGCCATATTTTAATCAGTGTTAATTTGATGAAGTTTGCGGTGTAAATAAAAATTTAAATTAGTGAAATATGTTTATGTCTCGTAATATATGTAACAGTTTTGTTTTGTAGTCTAATTGGTGCATTTTTTGGGTGATTCACGTAGTTTAGTTTTAGCTACTGACCAACATGTTGGACAAATTATATTGATATCAAGTTATGTGCTAATTGTAATAAAATAATTTGCACCAAATAAAATAATAAAAACAGGCGAGAACTATTTTTTTAAATTTTTTTTTTTTTAATTACAAAAAAATTAAAAATTCCGCTGTTAGCAGGAGCAGTGGTTTGTGCACACTGGTCCCCCGACAAAAATGCTGTCTTCCCCTCTCCTCACTAAAATGCTGTTACTAGATACATGTAGTACACAGTTTGCAAGACAGGAGAAAGGGCATTGGTCTGGTTGTTTACCACTAAAAAAGCACCAGAAATCCTTCAAGAGAAGTGCAACATCTGGACTGGGAAACTGACCAGTGGGAAGCATCTTGTAAACAAGGTGACAATTAACTTCCTCAAGTACTATTATTATTATTTATTTATTATTATTTATTATGCCAAACACAACAGACAATACAAAATAGGTACACAGAATAGTGGACACAATGAACATGAATTACAAAAGACTATACACACTGAATGGGCAAGGAGTAGCAAAAGCAAATACATACTGTAGCCCGTAGGCCAGCTACCCCACATCCAGTGAGCAACAAAAGTTACAACAACAAATAAAATAAATTAAAAATAAATTAAAATAAGTATATAAAAAATATTATGTTACAATTTACTATAAAAACAATAAATAGATATATAGATATATATACAATTTCAAAAACAAATACATACACAATTGTTTTACTAGATATGCTAGATAAGGCAAATCAATAAAGGGGGGCAAGATAAAAAACAAATCAATGAATAGTGGAAGTAAACACTAAATACTAAATACTACTACACGTACTACTATTAATATGGGAACCCTCTCCGCCATCGACAGCGATACGACCATCTTAATCAACTGCAGACACCGGAGAAGATCCCCATATAGTGAGAGGGGCTGGAGCAATTATCGGTTACCATCAGGATGTAACACGGCCACCTTCAAGATCTGCATGAAACTATGCAATGGTGATAGTAGCATAGAATCACGGATGACACTAGGCAAATCTGACCAGATTCGAGGGAATTGATGGATTGGGGATAAATGAAGAGCCTGGGTTCTCGCAAAAAGGTGGGTAAAAAGTACATTATGGGAATGTCTAACATTAACAGAAATACTGGCGGTAGAAGAACAATCAGTGAGTTTAAAAAAACACTTGATGACAAGTAATAGTGGACTATAAAATTTAAGGTGGGGGGGGGGGGGGGGTACTTCACTTGTTACAATCAGTAGTATTTGTGCAACAGCTTTCTCTGCACTTTGTTTTGCAACTTAAGATTTGTCTGTCTTTCCCAATGAGAACAATTACAACTTTCGCCACTTCCACCCCTGTCGGCCCTGAGCTAAAGACTGTAAACTTCGTACTGTACATGCCACAAAATGTCCGCCACGACGTCAAACTGAATCTAACACCAACCGTGGTTTTAATTGTTTTTCCATCTTTTTCGGGAACATGATATATTATAAGACATTATGTAGGTTGGCCTTTGAAAAAGTTTAGGTAAACAATTCAAAACGTGAAGTTTTAAGGGATTTCGGGCGGTTCGAATGCCCTTTAACTCACCTACACACCTCAGCACAGTTTGTCCAGTCATGGAGGAATATTCCTCCATGGTCCAGTTGATTGGCCATATTTAATTTCACCTGTCCTTCCTCTTTGCCCTGTTTTAAGGTTCTCGTCAAACTGGGAGCAGAAACCTCTCCATGGTGGTGAAATTAACAGATTTGACTTGAAGTTGAACGAGTTTACGGAACAGCCGTTCAACATCCGTTAAATCTCAAATATTTTTCTAACGTACAGATCGATTCTAAATGGTCAGACATCTGGGAGCCTCATTATCTTTACATTGTTTATGCACCAATTATAAGTTCCATATAATTAGGACTTTACATTCTCGCGGTCGGCATGACGTCACGAAGGGGCGAGCGCCGTCAATAGGGCATAAACAATAGGAAAATAAACAAAGTTTTAGAATGTATGACCGCGAACGTTATTCCGCAATATTATTGCATTTGTTCGCAGTATATTTACGTATTCGTCTTTTACGTATTTACTTCGAGGTCTTGGTTGGTTTTTGCACGTACGGGGTGTGGGAGCGAGCGCGTGCGCGCAGTGGGGCATCAGAAACAGCGCCCTCCAAGTTTTCAAGCCTTGGCGTCGTTCCAGACGCGGCTTGTGTCGCCGGCTTTATTAATGATCGACACAGAAAATAATTTGCTTAATTGGCATTTAAAGAATACTGCATCCAAAACTCTTGTTTGAGGCTATTGTGTAGGTGTTCGCGCCAAATACAGTTCTTGGTGTCCGATCAAAACTTACAACTTCTCGAAAATGGTTAAAAAAAATTATCCACAAGCAGAAAGAACAAATAACAAAATAACTCCACAACACAACCAAAATGGCAAAATTTAAATTTATTAATTTAACGATTGAAAACAATACAATGTTAACAACTGCCATGATTCATAATTGTTCAATCGAAATAACTGATTAATTCAAGGTACATCCCACATAGAATTCATGTACATTATACAGATGTGTCATTTCAACAGCATAGTTACATAAGGCTTGGTTATTTACAGGTTAATTAGTTGGTACACAGTGAATGTCTGTAGATATTTTTTTCTAGACAAGCTGCAATTTTTGTACTACTCTTTTGTTCACTTACTGGAGCTAATTTTTAGTCTACTTTATTAGCTGTAAAAAAAGGAATTGGTTGCCTAGCAATGATTTCTTGGCAAAATCTCCAAGAAAGTCAACATTCTATATTACAAATGGGGCTAAATCCACTTGATAGTTGAAACATTCTCAAGTTCTATTTTAGAACTGATTTCTCATATACATTTCCTTAACCCTTTGACAGAAAAAACATCACTGGCTATTGTCATTTCTAATAACCCAGTAAATTTAATTTTGAACTCATCTACTTAAACAAAAATTGTTGATTTCAGAATCCAGAATAGAGTCGATTATCGGTCATGTTATTCATATTCGTTGAGCAATTGATTTCCAGTACTAACAAATCAATAGTTTCTAGACACTCCAAAATAAACATTCATATTTGTGGCAAATTACTATTTTTACAAGCCTTCTAAAAGGTAGGATAAACCATTTGCAGATATTTCTTACTTAATTGAAAGTAAATAATGATTCTAGGCATCCAGCAAAATGATTGCGCTAGATATCCTGTAATATCCAACAAAAATGAATTTTATAAGAAAAATCATTATCATCAATGTTTATGTTTGACTTGCTATACAAAATACTGCCACATATTGTAAGTATTGTCAGGAACAAGACTTCAAGAAAAGCATTTTTTTAAATAGTTTTTGTATGACTTTCTCCAGCATCTATGGACACAAAACTGTGAACGGGTCATTGTAACAATATTTGCCATAGCATACACTGTGAACAAGAAACCATGGTTTTAATGTTAGTTTCTTTAGATGTTCACAGTGATACTAACCCAAAAATCCATTTATTTCTGAAAATAACAGCAAACGAAATTGTTGCATTACCTTTAAGTTAATCAGTTTGAAAAAGGCTTTTGTGCAATATCCAAATTTCGCAGCTCTGCATGCTAAGCACACCGTTTTCTACTAAACAGAGCCTCCATATATTGTAAGCACAGAAAAGGGCACACTTAACCCAGAGGGAAAAGTTGCTTACATCAGTTGCATAAAACATGTAAGCACAAAACTTTGCTTAGCACAAAAATAGTTTTGCTCAGTAAAAACAGGTTTACAGCTAAAACTTCATTTGCTTTTCATGCTCAGCAAAAACCAGCTGAATACCAGTCACAAACAATAAACAACACCTGAAAATTTCATTTGTAACCCTGTTCTTCCCCCCCCCCCCCCCAAGGAAGAATTGTTATGCTAAGCAAATTGTTGTGCTTACATGTTTTAAACAAATAGGCCCCTGGCCATGAAATAGTGCATAAGATTGCTATCGTTTTCTGCTACAGTAAGCACAGCTTCTCTGCAGATTATTCATCAACATTACGTAATTGGCCCCCGATTATCATAAGTGCCAAGCTTTCGTAACTGGTTTGGTGTTTTTATTTTTTTGGTATATAACTACTCATTGCACTACTGGTATTTGTATTTCAAACAAATGCTAAAATTAAAAATTATAAATAATACATTGTGTTATACAAATCTCTATAACCACCAATTTCGCATTGGTAATTTAATATTTATTGCAAAGTATTACTTAAAAATAAACTTAAGTAAAAACAAAACTAAAATTGTGAAATTGCAACTGCAAATAAACTTAATTGTAAATTGTGTGTAACTTTTTTTTTTATAAAAAGGAACCCGGCTTCAATTCTGCCTATAAAATGTTAGCAAGCTTCATTTCCACATGAAAATAAAAAAACATGGTACAAATGCGTAAAATTGCTGATGTAAAGGACAAACATCTCAGCCTGTAAAAAAAAAAAAGCCTGTAAAAAAAAAAGCCTGTAAAAAAAAAAGTCTGTACTACACGGCAATGATCTCTTGACTTGTGACTCTAGGACCGTTTTCCAAACCCCAGCTTAGGCTACGTCTCCGGCTCCATCATGATTGCCAAACTGCATGAAGAAAGCCAAAGACGGAGCAAAGCTCGGGATTGGAAAATGGCTCAGGAGCTCTCCGTCTTCCAGCGTTTCAGCTTGCCCACCAAGTTGGTCTTGGAGGACAGCAGCTTGCTCTTGGAGGAGCGCGACGAACTCTTGTCCGCCT
The DNA here is from genome assembly GCA_037893245.1 of Crossaster papposus. Lineage (NCBI taxonomy): Eukaryota > Metazoa > Echinodermata > Asteroidea > Velatida > Solasteridae > Crossaster > Crossaster papposus. Next base: position 809,658 of record JBAIAA010000182.1, read on the forward strand.
CCTCCATCTTCTCAAACTCCGCCTTGTAGTCTTCGGCCTTGAAGTCCCGCGGGAGGGTAGAGGACTTCTTAGCTGCATCTAAGGAGTGGGAGTGAATGAATGTGAATGAGGTACAGGTCTCTGTTTCCAAGTCGCAAGACGCAACTTTTGCCATTGGGAAAACATTGAGACTATGCAACGTTCCTCGGGATTCTTTCGAAAAAATATCTCGGGACAACACTGAGTTAGGAAAGAGATTGTCAATTTAGAAAAAAAAGTCTGAAAATTGATGAAATTTCTGAAAGATGATGCATATGTTTATGTAAAAATATTGTCTCTTTCTGAGATTTGAAAGTCTGATTTTAGACAAAAATCTCCAGTCTGTGACTGGTAAACAGTGTAAATACAGATCAGTAAAGGGCCAAAATCTAATATTAAATTTACATCTCCAGACTCAAAATTTCCTCTCGTGAAACAAAGTCTGTTTTTCCTTCCAGCTTACTAGATAGGTTGAGTAGCGGACCATCTCTCTCCCTGGGTTCTTTGCCAGCCTTTCTGTTCTTCATACTGGTCAGTCGTTTGAAGCCAGACTTCTTACCGCTTCCCCCGACTACGCTGCTCACCGCTGCCTTGACGTTTGGCAGATACTGAGCCACGGCAGGCTACAAGGTAAATAACAACATCACAACAATAATATCCTCTCCGAGTGACCCCTGTTTGCTATTACCCAGATTTGTAGGAACCACCGCCTATAATACACATAAAAGCCACGAATGCTCAATGAAAGATAATCACGCACCTCGTCTCTCTCCCTGAGGGTGAAGCGCCCGGGTGTCTTCCACTGATTCTGCACATCGAAGACCCTCTCGGTGTCCTCTATGACGCGACTTGTCACCTTCTCCTGAATATCCTTCTTCTCCGACCCCTTCCAGTCCTTGTAGACTTCCTCCGTCAGGACATAGTTGCTGGGGTCTGCGTCCAGGCGGTGGGCCTTGGCCATCGCCTGAAAGTCGAGAAAACAAACTCAAGAGGTAGAGTCTTGAAGCAATGCGAGTTGGACCCAGAGTACAAGGCAACACTTCTATCGTGATCAATCTTGCTACACTGAGCAGGCTTGGCATTTTGTGTTGCGCATGTCACCTTCTCCTGAATGTCCTTTTTCTCGGGGCCCCTTCCAGTCCTTGGAGACTTCCTTCATCAGGGCGTAGTTGCTGTGTTAAGTCCACGTGTTTTTTATGGTAACTCAACATACCTGGATTTTCGTCAGCCAAATTGACGACCTCAAAATTTGTATTGCTGTTTTTCTAGTTGGTAATTACACATGAACAGTAGTTTCAGTTCGCTGCGAAAATTCGAAGTTGATATGTATTCAAATTTCGTGAATTTGTCGCTTTCGTCTTTGACTTTGCACCGAGTATGCACCGGCCTTCAGGCGGATATTCTAGCCAAATGTTTGGATAAAAATTTAAGCTCATATTGCACATTTCATATCATAACATTTTTTTAAATCTGAAAATTATGGTGTTTTTATTTTAGCGAGTTGATGTACCTGGGCTATGATATCCTGTGCTGTGCTGGTGACCAAGGCTCTGAATACAGTGTAGGGTTGCTCCTGGGACACGTTGTACACCCAGACCAGAAAGGTCTTCTCCGAGCTGTTCGCGTCCAGAGCTGTGCATTCGTCTGAGCGATGTCTCTGTATTTAAGAAGTCACACGACAATGAAGTAAGGTACTTTGACACAAGGGTCAAAATGATAATTAGGCTAACCAAAAATATGAAGATACACGTCGTTCCTTTAAAAGCTTGAGAAAAATGACAAAGACAAAGTGAAAAATATAAATTTTACAAAAGAGAAAAAATTAATGCAGATGACAGTAATCCAAGTTAATTCAAAATTCAATCTCTTTGATCGTCAAATTTCCTATCAAAATGAGTGTAAAAATTACACAAAATGTAAAAAAAATTGTGTAAATGGTTAGTTTGTGTTAGTGAACAATACATCTGCCACAACATTTTGAAAATACGCAGCAATGTTTAATGTACATGGCCTGATTTATAATAAGAAATATTAGACGAACCTATTGATTTTGTAGAACACGATTGTTAGTTGTTTTAACCACACACAAACTTCTTACTCTGAAGAAGGGTTAAAGGGCAATCTTTCTACTAAAAGACGAATTACTGAGTTGAGCTAGCGGAGATGGTACGGAGAAAAAAAACAGGCGTTGTGATGGAGCATCAAGGGTAGGTATATAGACTAATTGTCGCGTGACGCACGTCTAAACATGTAGCTTTACCTTACATACGCACTGTGGACATTCCTTTGTCTTCGTGTAGTTAACAAACTTTGACTAAATACTCATTTTTCTCGCTTCCCCAAAACAAATTTACCCTCAAATTTGGATTATGGGCCTCTCAGCTGTCCCTTCTATCTTTTCTATATATAACCCTAACCCGTTTTTCCTCTAGCGCTCTTTTTCGGAAACTGAAAAACGGATTGTGGACGTGTGCAAGTCCACAAACCGTAACCTCTTCCCGCATCGTGTGGACCTATATTGTTCGGAGGTCCACAGTGCGTATGCAAGACTAACTCACCCACGTTTGTTGCCCGAAATGTGTTCAAAATGCAGCGCAGCTGATGCGCGTTATGCAAGTTGAGGCGTAAAATGAATTAGTCTATGAGAGCAAACAGGGATGATTTTGAAAAACTAAAATATTAAAATTCATGTGCGTCTTGATAAAAGAACTAGCAGAAAATCAGCTTTAGTAAATTGGGCAACATCACAAACTCCTTTAGGTAGCATTCTCATGATCAAAACTATAGGAAAGCAATCAAAAGGTTAATCAGGATGTTTTTGCTATATAAGAGACCTGTTGGAAAATGGGAGGGAATCAAATTAGTATCAAAGATGTTTTTTTTTTTTTTTTATTAATCCTGCATTATTACGGGATAAAGAATGCGGTTAAGCATGCACTGATGTGGGTTAGTGCCACGCGGATCGTCGGGAAACTTGTACCCTGTGGTTCTTGGGGAACCTCGATGATCGCAGACTGGATGTCTTGAGGTGATTGAGGTGGTTAAGGTGGCTAGGCGAGTGGTGGCCTGGTGGTGGGTAGTAACAGTGCTGCTGGTCCTGTTGGAGCTGTGATAGACGGTGGGACGAACACTGTCAAATTAAGGAATGCTATAACGGGCTCCGTGCATAAACAACGCGAGGAGGCTTTGTGTAACACTGTTTCAGAGTTTTGAGAGAAAAAAGGTAGGAAATAGCAGGGGGTATCAGGAAGAAAATTTCTCGATATCGGGTCAGAAAATTCCAACGAAATTTTCGGCGTTGAGCCACCCACCCTTACGGATATTTTTTTTGAAAATGATATCCGGATGCCATACCCACCCCTTTTACGGAATATTTTTTTTTCATTTCATTAACTGGAGTTCGGACCCACCCCTTTAACGGGAAATATTTTTTTCATTTCACCAACTCAAGTTCGGACCCACTCCTTTAACGGGATATATTTTTTCATTACACCAACTGAAGTTCGGACCCACCCTTTTCACGGGATATTTTTTTTTATTTCACCAACTGCAGTTCGGACACACCCCAACTCGCCCCAACTGGAGAAAATAATGCAATCTCTTTCAGACTCGAATTTGCAGACTTCATCTCCTAAGCACTTGTGAGCATGCATGAGTCAGGAGAATGAATCGAAAGTTGAAGTTGAAAGAAAAATATATTTTAATTAAAATAATCACGACATACACAGCATACGAGGTATACAGCTCGATTTTGACTGCTCATACAGTCTCGCAGTCAAACAACTGTTTTATAGTGATCAAATTATCTGTAATTCGGGCGATTCACAATGCAGTGCGCCACCAAGCGTTTGACTCAAAACAGCCACTTTTAAACTTTACGGTCGACTTCTTCCGTATATCATACTGTAGTGAAATATCTATTCTTCATTGTTCACGGCGAGGTACAACACAAACATAAATGTATTCGGAAGCGTCGTTGATTAAAACATTGTTATTTGCAGAAAAAAATTGGAACTTTAATCGTGCGCGTCCAAAAAGACGTAAAAACTGATGAGTTCATGCAAAATGAATACCGTTTTTTCTCGATTGAAAATTCGATCACTGACGCTGTCACTGATCACGAAAATTTTAACAAAATGCTTGAAAATGGCGAAAAATGGAGTGAAATATTTTTTTGTAGTTCAAGTCAGGTGTTTTGACCCACCTTTTTTGTTGAAATTTTTTTTTTTCATTCCAAAATCCAGTTAGACCCACCCCTTTTTGCAAAATTTTCTGGCGCCAGAAAAGTCTGCCGCGAGGCCTGTTAGACCACCCCACCCCACACCTGATATCGAATTTTTTTTTTACTGATGCCCCTCGGAAATAGTAGTAATTTCCAGAAAAAAAAGTACTGCCTGCAATATGTCGGTGACCAAATGTCTAAAACGTAGTTGCCATTATTCACATTTCAGACAATTTGTACGGAACAAAAGCGCATCGGCCATTTCTGGTTCCTAGTAAAAGGGCGAGTTTAAAAAATCTCCAGACAGAATTCGACTGACCTCCGTGATCTGTTTGAGGATGAACCTTCCCTTTCCAGACCAGCCAGCTTGTACCTCCAGAATCCTCTCGTCCATCTCCAGGGTGCGTTCCTCCGACCGGCTCTCCAGCTTCGACTCACCGGGGTACTCCTCCCAATTCTCCTGCACGTCCTCGATCAGCGCGTACAGAGAGATATCCTCCATGGGCTTTTCGGCCCACCCGAGAGCCTTCGTAAACAAATAAAATTATTTCAGGTCTTGACTTAGCTTGCATACGTGACCTAGTATGTAAAAAAACAGGCACTTTTGGGCAAGAAGTACATTTTGAGGAAATGTAAACCTTGCTCTTTCAAAACTTTTTTTCCCATTTCAGTTGAAAGATGATAACGCAAGGTTAGAATGTTGTTTACCTGTGCGATGACTTCGTGGACCTTAGTTTCTGGCGTAGCTTTGAGCGTTGTGCTTTCGTCGTGGAGTATTATGCCGTAAACGACCAAAGGATGTGCCTCGCGTTTGACCTCCGTCCCATCCACGACCTAAAAAATAAGGATTGGAAATACAAAAGAAAATTCTTCCATAATAAGAGTTGATAGTACAAGAGCAAGTAAATCAATATATTCAGGTACTTCAGTTTAATGTGGTTGGAAAAAAAACAACAAAGTTTGCCTACTTTAACAGATATTGTGTAGGATGATTTAACAAATAGATACTTCTTAGTAATAGCTTTGGGAACAACAAACTTGCTTGAGAATTTGTTTGTTCTAGCTCCGTCAGATGTTCTATCAGACTTGATTCTTTGTAAACGAAGAGCTTTATTTTAGTTTTGTTCCCGTCCTTGCAATCACGACGAAGGGAAGGCATCGTGAGTCTCACCTCAATGAATTCCATCTTGGAGCTGCGCTCTCGGCCGATGTGATAGTAGACCATGTTGGACAGCATCTGACGCTTTTGGTGGGCCTCAAGGAGTTTGGTCTTATCCGACATGTCCTTCATATCCTCCAGACGAGTGAAGACGAACAGGGAGGCCAGCTCCAAGGGGACATTTTGAGGCGAGCGAAGCCGGACATGCCGAAAACCTGAGACATTGGAAGAAGAAACGGTTAGGATCAACGTCAACTTTGAGACATACAATTGATGATTCTTATCATTTTACACGTTTTTTTTTGTTTTTTTCTAACATGGCAGTGGAGGTGATTTAATTACTGTTTCGTGACAGAACACAATTCGCAAACAGCCACCATAAACACCGTTGTTATCCTCGTCCAAGATGTTCAGATTAATTAAATCGCTGCGCAGTTCCGCCAAGTTTCGTGAAATTAATCCCGTCCATGGCCTGATATATGACGGCAAATATGTCTTAGAAGACAACTGACCTGTCTTGAGACACTTCAGGGGTATCTGCCGCTGCGCCACGGCGCTACCCCCGCTGTCCACCACGCTAAGCCTCAGGAATGCAATCTCGTTGTAGTTGATTTGGAATGTGAAGGTCTCGTCCCAGATGGGGTTGACGGCATTGCGGGAGACGGACTTGGTCTTCCACTTGGCGCAGTCAGCCGGGATGCCCACCGTCTCGATCTCGATGCTGTAGGAGGCCTGGGGGTTGGTGGTGGAGAGGAACTGTCCTGAGACAATCTAAGGCCAGGACATGGGGTAAGGGAGGAGGAAATGAAAAATGTTGACCGAATCCCCCAAAAGAAACAAACGACCGAGGATATTTCTCTAATTCTGCCAGTCCATCACAGGTTGCTCCCAGCTAATGCCGGTACCTATTTATACTCCTGGGTGGACAGAAGCAAGTTGGGGTGAAGTGGCTTGCCCAATGACACAACATATGGCCAGCAGCTGGATTCGAACCCCAGACCCTCTAATCATGAGTCAAGAACACTAACCACGAGGCCACACCCTTCCCCGAAACTCAACTGTAAGGGATGAAGGAAATTACTCACCGAAATGGTCAACTCTTTGGCCTGCAGTCCATCGAAGACTTTGTCGTAGGCGTTGAAACGCTGGAATAGAGGGTTAGCCTTGTCCCACAGGGCAACTGGCTTGAGAACGTAGCCGGAGTTACCGGACTGCTCAAACATGGTCTTGTTGGTAATCTGGTTGGTGTCTGAGGAAGGAAATAACCAAAGTGAGTACTAAATAAGCCAGATAGGTATTCCGACTGCGCATGTGCACAAGCTTCCACAATTTTTCTCTTGTTATAAACCAAAGATGCCTGCCGGAACCCGCCTCGGATCAAGTTTCGTGAAAAACAATCCCGCGCCTAGGCTTGGTCAATGTCAAATGAATCTCGGCACAAACTGTTTAAAGAGGTAACTTGTCCACTCACCTTCGGTTTGGTAGTTAAGAGCCACCATCTGGACACCAAACGCCCAGTAAATGACGGGATTATAGTTGGATGAGTCTATCCTCATACCCGCTGGGTAGGTACGCATCAACTGGTACTCGGTATGCGTGAAACGTGTTAAGGAATACTCACAAGATTTGTCTTTGTCACCGGCCAGTTTTTTTTTCAAAGGTCCTTAATAAACAAGGTTGTGACTTGGCACACCTGTAACATGCATGTTGGACTTTACTGCTTGTAAGACACGACCAATTTTGCCAATTCACAATTCGTCGGTCGCACCACGAAGTGACGTATCATGGATAGTTGCTGCATCACGAAGTGACATATTGTGCGCACCAAACCAATGGAAGATCCGTCCCTTTTGGGTACAGCAGAACTATCACATACGACACTTTGTGGTGCACCCGACGAATTTAAAGAAAGTTGGCAAAAAAGCCTTTGTAAACAAAAAATGGACTCTAAATAAATTGACTGTAGCAGGGGTCCAGCTTAATGCACGTAATGATCAAATATGGACAAAATGACAAGAAATACACATTAATTTTTTTGCAAAGGATATTTGACAAACTGAGCGGGGAACTTGCGGAACATTCTCTTGAGGTTGGTCTCGTTGACCGAGGAGCAATGGTAGCACTTTGGTGTTTGCGTCAGGCTGGTGATCTGGTCCGAGGGAAGGCCGTCCACCATGCCGCGATCCAGGTCCAAAGATTCACCTCGGGGGGGGGGGAACAAAAAGTGAAGCAGTATGAACATCAAGTTTGCTTAAATTGAAAAACTGTACAGAAGATGTACAGGAAAAGTCAAAAAGAAATTAGCCTAGAAATATCAGGGTGTGCTACCCACAGATGCCTAGAAAAAAAATTTGCAACCTGACACTGCTTTTGTTTTCTTTCATACATCATCTCAATGAAGGTCAATCAGTGTAAAAGTGTAGAAATAATATGAATCTCGGACAGCGAAACATTTCCAATTTGGTTAGAAAATATTTAGATTTTTTTCTTCGACTTTCTATAGACTTTCTATACAACCGCGCTAAAGTGGCGTCAGGATTCTACATTCTTTCCTTGGCTCTTGATTAATTCTTGTCTTTTCTTAAAAAGTAATTAACTTTGACAAACCAATGATGGACGTTTTCAGAAATTAAACCTAAGTATTTGCCGGCGTACCTCTGCTTAAGCTGAGCTCCTTGATGGAGGAGGCTGGGCTTCCTGGAACAGAGGCGTTGGAGGACGTGCTTCCTTTGCGTTCCTTCTCTCGATTCTTACTCGTCTTGTCTTTACTGGAGCCTTGCTGTTCAGCAAAACCTAGAAGTAGAGGAAGAAGAAGAATTACAAACAACTTTAAAAACAAATAAATGGGTGCACTGCCAAACGAACCCTGTGAAAAGATCTTAAGCTCATGTCTAGGAGGTAACCGCCGTGACACTCGGACTCACCGGGAAACTTGACAGCCTGGGTGTAGATGACGAGGTTGGAGAGCTGCGCGGCAATCTGGTGTCCCTCTTTCTTCTTCTTGTGCTTGGCCTGCACTATCTTGTGAATGTCTTCACCGGCACCGATGGGCGATGAGATGGTCCCCGTCTTGCTCCTGATGAGAAACGAGTCTTTAGTGCTATACCTGCAACAGGCCCTTGATATAATCCCTAGCGACTTAAAGCAAATATACCTCTTAGAGATTCGCGGAACGAGAGTGTTGTCTTTTCCCACAGTCAGTTTCTTTGTTTTGTGTTCTTACCCAGTTCGTGCCGGGATTACTTTGACAATGACCGGCCTCAGGCAGGGGATTGTTTTTCTTGAACCTCGATCCGAGACGGGTTCAGGGCGGCATCTGATATTTCCAGCCACGGTCGCTGCGAGTTGTTGCTGACAAGTACTTTTCGGCTTGCTCGTGAAGTGTTTATCCCTAACCGTCTAAAATCTTCAAATTTATCCAACAACATTTTCAATTCTGTACCATTTCTTCAAAACTAAGGTTTCTTGCTCCAAAACTTGTTAATCCTAAATAAAGCGCTGGTCATTTCTTGACAGCTTACTGGATCCAACAATGACAAAAACAAACCAAGACTTACTTTTGGGAGGTGAAAGTCTTGGCGTTGGCCATGTTGTTATTGTTAACCGAGATGGATTTGGACGGATCGTCCGACAGTTCAGATATATCGGTCGTCTGCGACTCCATCCTTGATAATGTAACGTTCTTGCTATCAAGCCCTTCGCCACTAGTTTCTGCAAAATTGAAACAAACGAAGAAAGGATGGTTCTCGAACCTCAATGCTCGCCTCCTATCGTGATTACCCTATTTTACAACTTAACCTCAAACGAAGCTTTAACCTCAGTGTGACCTTTAATATCACCATCGCATACAAGTTTCCATATTACATCAACGACCCAAGTTTGATTGCAATTGGGCCAATATTTCATTTTAAGCCTTTTTTACAACTCAAATGACCTTTGACCTCAGTACTTGACCTTTAACACATTCACGACATGAAGGTTAAAATATTGCATCCATGACCCAAGTTTGATTGTAAATGGAATTCAACTTTGTATATAAGGTAAATTTGTTTTAGCTTTAACCAAAATGACACATAAATACGTACTACGTATGGACTACGAACAGACAGACAGACTTCAAGCACAGAATTAGTGATTTCTTATTCTCTTTCTGAACTTGGTTCAGGTGAGACAAACCATAACTAAATGGACTTTAATACTGACCATCTATTGGCAGGACATCCTCGTACGCATCCTCAAACTCGTCATCCTCCTCTTCCGAAATATCTCCCATGGAGGCGGTGGCTGCAGCTAGCTCCGCCCCCCACTGGCTCTTCTGCTCCCCGACCATCTGCATCATCTACACGTTCAAAAACACAATCCTTTTTAAAACACAATTTCCACTTTTAATCCCCCATGTTTATTTTAATGGACCTGAATCGAGTCCAGGTAGTTGGAGACAAACTGCTTGCATTTTTTTTTGACCAATGTTGACCAACATTTGTGGCAAATGGTTGATCCCACGCGCACAAACATTGCCAACGTAGTGTATTCATACTTTTACAAAGTATTTGATCAGCAGTGAGTATAGAGCCCTTCTAAAAGATTATGTCAGGAAAAGAGAAAAACCCACTATCAATTATTATGTTCAATTCTCAACTGAAACCTAACTGACAGTTAGAAGATTTTTAGAAAAAAATGTTGCATCCCGACACCACTTTTTATTTTCCATCATATATAATCTTAAAGGTAGTATACACCATTGGTCATTGCTTGAATTATCACGAATGAGTAGATTTGGGGGGTTGTATTTATAGTAAATATCGTTTAACTGAGCTGAGCTGTCCGAAGTTTTAGAATAATGGATGCCCAGAAAAGCACGAAAAACAGCGGTTTTTTTCAACCGGCTTCGAGCAGTTATTCTTATGTTATCTTTGTTTTTTCGCGCTCGCCGTCCGGCGATCGCAAATTTTTCATTATAAAATTCTATTTTTCTGAAGAATTACAGGATATCTAGCGCAATCATTTTGCTGGATGCCCAGAATCAACATTTACTTTCAGATGAGTAAGATATTTCTTAATAATTCAGTAGTAAATATTTTCGATATCTGCAAATGGTGTATACTACCTTTAATGAAGGTCAGTCATTGCACTTTTAAAAAGACTGACAAAAATTTCCACTTTTTTGTTGAAAAAAAAATAATTTGAAAATTCACTCGACTCTCGATAGACGAGCAAGAAATGGCATCTAGATACTACATTTTTTTTCAGACTTTTTGTACCCTGTGTTTGAGGAGCTCTGGGGGTAACTGGTTGGCTTTAATCTTCTTGTTCTTCACCAGGATTTTCCCACGGAGTTGCTCTGGGCTGGGTAGGTGGGGGTCATCGCCGAAGTCTGACTCGCACATGAATCTAGTCACAAGCTTCTCTCCAAACACGTCCTGTGGAGAAACAAACCAAAAAGAGATCGTGAGGGCTTTGAATAATACATCTCAATTCATTCCTGCGACATGAAGAATCTGTTCCTCTTTTAGCCTTTTTTATCCAGTTCGCGCCGGGATTATTTTAACATCACCGAGCCGATGGGGGGGATTATTTTTAACGAAACTCGATCCGAAGCGGGTTCATGCCGATAGTGCCGGAAAGCACACCCACACATTTCCGGCCTTGCTCGCTGCTGACAGACTTTTCCGAACTTGAAATTGGCGTGTTTATGCGTCTTCCTTTTTGAATTTGGGGGAAACTTTGCGATTATATACGTCATCCGGCGCGAACTGGTTAACAGCCGACAGTTTTTTTTGCAATCTCGGGACTTACCAAAAAGATCTGCGCCATCCTTGCTTGCTGTGGCAGGGAGCAGTGGTTTTCAATGGAGAGGATGATGGGATAGTCAGAAGTAACAAACGCTGCTCTGTTGATGGCCTCCACCACATCCTAACAAGACCGAGACTACAAAATGTTACAATCTATTCTACCTAGTGGATTTGTTTCAACCTAATTCAAGACAATTACCTTTATCCATCTACATTCTGAAGTTACTAGGAACTCATATTTTTTACTGGCTGTAAACTTAAAATAACAGATCTCCGATCTCTTAACAGTATCAATAGGGAAATTAGTCCAAATATGCGGGACTTTTGACAAGCAACATTCGTTGGCATTTTTATTCATTTTTTCAAATTTTAGTTAACATTGTGCGTGGTGCAAAAATGGCACCACAATTTGGAACAATTGTTTGCGATTACTTCGTGGTCTATTTGATTTCATCTCACATACCTTGAAGCTGATCTTAGATGTCAGTGTGTGACCGTGGTAGATCATGGGGCTACCGTCATCGCCATCCCAGCAATCGAGCTCGACGCACCGGCAGCCAGTCAGTAGGATCTGCACGAGGGGTTAGACCAACAAGTCAACACTATAACTCCCAAGATCTCTCAAAAAATTTAATCAGGCGGTTTGTGAAAAGAACTGCCTGCCCAGTGTTAAAGCCAGTTCACATGTCACGCGAATACAAATGCGAAGCAAATTTGGCGTCACAAAACATTCACCGCGAAATTCACCAGAGTTGAAATGTGTTCAACTTTTGTGAATTCACAACTTGCTCTGACATAACAAATTCACATGTGTGTTTTCTTTTGCAATGAATGTAAACTGGCATTTGTTACAAAACCTTTTCTTCAAGTTTCAGTTAGGGATACAAAAAAAGCACTTTAAAAGCGGCATTTTTCAGGCTGAACATGTTCTACTTGAGAAGAAATTCAACAAATTTTTAATATTTAATTTTCTATGATAATTATATGTCTCAATCCTTGTTTCAATACGATCAATTTGAGAATATTCTGATTGCAATTCATAAGACCAATTATGTTTATTCAATTGCTGTTCTTGCACTAAGCCACACACACTTCTTAATACATTTTTTTTTTAATTCAGCTAAAAAAGTGAAGCATGTACCTGTGCATAGATCTCGACAGAGGATTCGCCCTTTAGCTGGTGCCCTGTCAAGTAGGTGTTGTGGGAAGAGTCAATGAAGTAATGACTCAATGGGTGATGCTGCTCCTGTCAATACAAACGTACACACAAAACACTGCAGCATAGTAAAGATATACATACATGTACATACGCTGGAAATGAGGCCAATAGCAGTCAGGTACGACTGCATGCTGTACATGCAAGTCTTAGGCAGGAACCGAATCTCATGTGGCTGCGGCTTCAAATTGTACATGCGTCAATGGGAAGCGGCTGCAGCCGGCTAGTCTGCTCTGCAGCCGCTTCGCAGTGATACGTGTATAATTTTAAGCCGTATCCTAGTAATTCGGAAACTGATAAATTGTTTACATGTAGTTTATACCAAAACATTTTTTTATTTGACCAAATAAATTGCATGAGTTCAAGATCCACAGGGAAAAAGTTGCTTCTAAAACTGTCTGTTTATTGCATAAAAATAAAATGTTTTCTTGAAATCTTTTGGGTCTATTGCTGTTGAGCCCTAATTATTGTTTATGTATAATAAAAAAACAAAAATATTATTTGAACATTGATGAATGGTTTTCTTTTCTTTTTTCTACAAATCCTTTCAAATACATTAAATGTTTCTATTAATTGTATCTATGATCACTTTTTATCTACCATTTTTCAAATATTCAGTGGACAGTTTTAGTCTGGTACCTCTCGCTTGTAGGCGCGCTCCTCACTTTTGAACGCATAGCTATCCTTATCCATCATGAAGCGTGCAAAGCCTTCGAACGACAAGCATTGCTGGTCCCTGACCGAAGCCGATGGCTCATGACGCTAGGTTCAAAGAAAAAGTACAAATCCATATAACATGTATAAGAAAATCCCCGACCACACAATATTTTTTGTCACCACAACAATTATGTCGTTTATAATAACAAGTGATTCGCAGATCGCGTGTGTCACATTTTCTGCGCGGTCGAGCCGTATTTTTTTTAATTTTTTTTTTACGACTTTAAATGGACTCTACATGACCTTTGACCTCCTATTTTGAAAGAATTGTGATGAAACCCCACCCAAGGATCACTCCATCTAAGTTGCATCAAAAATTCATCAAATTGTATAGACAAAGAAACATTTGAAGCATATTTGAATAATGACCTCCGATGACTTCTACATGACCTTTGACCCCAGTAATCCAATGAAGAATTGTGTCTTCCCACCCAAGGGTCACTTCATCCAAGTTTCACCAGAATAACATGAAAGCATGTAGAAGTTGTACATTTTTTTCTCAAAAACTTAACATGCAATTTTTACACACACATTTACGGGGCTACGTTAGTTTGAAGTGGATAATTATTCTAAGTATGACGCCCAGCTTTGAATTTTAGTTTAAATAATGAAGCCAAGTTTGGTCAACATAAAAAATCAAATTGACATTGCTCTTTTCGCTTGGCATCTACTTCGAGCAACACACACGGACCAGTGACCTTTTGATCACAAGTGAAAATCCGTTTCAGAGAAAAACTTGTCCACGCTACCTAAACAAGGAAACACCTCCGGCCGTGAAACCGATGATGAAATACTAGCCTCAAATTGGCTGATGGAATAAGAAAGGGCTTGAATTTCAGAGATAGAAAACCTGAGTGACCCTGAATCTGTGTACACGTAAAGTAGATGTAAAGTAGATCAGGAAATCTACTTGCTCAGAAATCATTTTAAATCCCTCAAAAATACAGTTTAATCTTCTAGGATCATTACTCTATTACGGGATATAAACTGAAACGATCACACTGACTACTGAATACGGCATGAATACTATTAAATCACATCTGGATTCCATCATCTTATTCAACAGAATTTGTAGGGAGCCGGAAAGCAACGAGGATAGGGCCTAGGGCAAACGTGGGCTCCGTTTACAGCGGTTATCTGTTCCTGGATTCAGTCTAATGAGCCAGGCGTTGGAGCCAGGCACTGGGAATTTACTGACCTAACTGAATTGAGGACAGTGGGTGTAGGGTGAAACATTAGACAGTGTAACTGGAGTCCATTTATTAGACATCACTGGATACTGAGGGTGCATATACGGTAGAACGCCGGTATAACGAACATCGCGGGATCCAGGGTATATCAATCGGTACATCAATTTTTTCCTGTGGTCAATACTGTTAACAGTCTGTTCAGCAGTGCTTTAAATGTGGGCCAATGAGTATATAAATGCGCACGACATTGTGGCTCGACAAAAGCGCATATGTGTTAATAAAATTCAGAGAGCACAACCACTAATGACTTGTGAATACGATCGAGAATAAGGTCTGCAGTACCCTCAAAATACAATTGCATGGTGCAGAGGGTACAATGATCTAGACATCCCCCCCACCCCATTTCATCCGTCCTACTAACCTGGATGACTCTCAAGACGGCATCCTCCTCCAACTCTTCCTCCTGCTCCCGACTCAGAAACTGCTTGAGCTCCTCGGCGGCCATCACGTGAGTGGTAACCGTCTGGACTCCCGTGCTGTTGGCCTGGACGCTGGAGGCCGCAATGGCGTCGGCGACGCGCCGGTTGCTGTCCGTGAGAGGTTCCACGAACATGTTCCTGCTCAAGCTAAACACTGTGTGGACAACAAGTACGGAGACAAATTAACTCATTACAGGACGGTTAACAAAGAGAGTCTAGTTGAAGAGTCAGGTTGGCGTAGCGGTTCTTTCCTCGCCTTCCACCACTATGACCCGGGTTCGAATCCGGCCTGGGCCAACAGGGGAATTGTGTTTCCAGTCCCTGCCTGACTTCGTGGGTTTTCCTCAGGTTATTCTTCTGGGGTTTTCCTCCCACCTCTAAAACTGTACCTTCTTCTCATTGTCTTCTCTCTACAGGTTTTTTCAGGCTTGCGAGCTGCAGTGCCTTGGGCGCTTTTGAGGGATCCTTGGAATCATCACCAGAAATATATAATAATAAGAAGAAGAACTAGCGTGCAAGATGGGTATACGTACTGGTTCCCTGCACGTATTCCGTTTCACCGTCGTCACTCTTGGCTGATACCTGCTCCTTATTGGAGGAGTAAGGTTTGGAGTAAGAGTCAAATATGTCCTTGAGGTCCTTCCGACAGCGCAGACTGAAAGACTTGAACAACTCTACAAACTCTGAACGCAAAACAAACAAAAACCAAAACCAGTCAGTTCTTGAAGTTTGCAATAGATTTCCGCACCACAGCCGTGTCTAGAATTATTTGGCTATGGCTTTGAATTACACACGGGTCTATGTGAAGTGGCTGCAGCTGCTGCCATAGGTTCGTGTGTAACTTCAAGCGGCAGCCGCAGTAATTTGGACACGACCGTACAGTTGACACAAGACTACTGAGCAATACAGAAGCATCACTGCGGTGCACTAAACATAAAGTTTACACACATACTACTAAGTATAATAATTACATTGATATAGCGCGCATTCCATAAAGATATGTTCACTAGAGACTCTATAGACTGTCGAGTTAAAAACTTCCTGATCCTAAATGCATAAAGAGAAAGTACCGTATCTCTGAAATGCACATTGGAAGACTGACATAGCCAAATATTACATATGGGGTTCATCTGGTTGTGTAGGATTTCTTGAGTTTCCCATAAGTTTTTGGTCATGAAATATCAACTTACCGTGACTACTTGTAAAATAACTAAATTCCTCGAGTTCTCCATGACTTTCCATGAAAGCCTTGAATTCAACAATTTGCAAGGTTTTGTCTTCCATGACTGTGGAAACCCTGGTTTCTAATTCAGGCTTACCATGATGAGATTATTTTACATTTTGAGACTTACCGGCAAAGGTGAGCTGTGAGTTCATAGTCAGCAGGCCCTGGGTTCCCCCAGCGGAGGCACTGTGAGGCTTCCTCCGGGCGTAGTAAGACAGCGGAATGTCTCCGCCCAACTCACTGTAGCTGGAATCGGTACGGCTCTTGGTGGAGTCTGTGCGGCTACGCGTGGAGTCAGTATGGCTCCGGTCCGTGATGATGGAGGCAGAGACTGACGTCGAGTCGTAATCTGAGAGGACAATGATCAAACGAGAATATAACTCAGAAGCCAGCAAACAATAACTGGGCTTAGCTTTCATCCAAAATGCTAGCGCTGCAGTATTTGAGACAATTGGAGAACTCTTGATTTGTTTAATAATTTATTTTTCGAATATTCAAAAATGCACCTCATCAAATATTCAAATATTCGAAAATTGCCGATCATTTTTTACTCACGACAGCTTTAGCTACCTTCCTCCCAGGCCAAAAGTTTCATATATAAAACGCGCGGATAAAAATATGCGCTGCTATATTTGAAAGTAGGCCTACTGCACATCCTAACTATCAAAGGACTTTACCCAACTCAAAAAATGAGACCAATAAATAGGTCGTGTCCACTCAGAAGTAGCACCTTTACGATTAAAAAGATATCACTGTAATGTGTGCGAGTGAATATTTGTTTTCTTTTTGAATACTTAAACTAGCAATATTCGGCTGATGATCGAAAGTTTAAATATTCGGGACACCCTAGATAATTGTGTAACTCTTCAGTACTCAAATTAAACAGTTTTCCTCCACATTTTTTACCTTTGCCATCAGGTGCAGACTCGTTCAGTTCTGATATTCCGCTGTCGTCGTTTGTTGTCCGAGACCCGTCCGCTATATCCACGCTCGATGACGGTGAATCGTCCAGGTCGATGGAACCGTGGAAGGTATCGCTGGCGGTGGAACGTGTGTGGACCTTCTTCATGGCCTTCTTCTTGAAACTCTGAGTCTTTCGACCTCGGCTTCTTAGCTTCGAATCTTCGGAGACCTAAGGTGGAAGGAGAAAAAACAAAAACAAGTGCACACTAAGAAAATAAGTCTTCTTTAGAACAAAAAGAACAAACTGCGGGGCGACTGAATCGCGGCGTGAATCACATCAATTTGTACAAGTGCAACCTGTGATTCAGCCCACAATTTGGTGGACAGTACCTCCCAAAAAACACAGTTATTTAATTCACTCGTGTGGAAAGGAGCCATGCTAATTTTGTTCGCCCTTGTGCTTATAGATTTTATTTTGTGTCTCTGAAAAGCACGACATTCTTACCTTCTGAGAGACAAGCGATTTTTGCTTGATGACTATCTTCTTAGTCGGTGTGCTGAATCCCGTTGGTGGTTTGTTGAGCGTCGATCCCGAGTCTGAATTCTGGGAGCGATCGTTGGGTAGTTTCTTCATCGCTAAATTCCTGCCGCCGAAAACCTTCAACGGTCATTGAAAGAGGGGGTTAACAAAAATTAGAAGAATGGACTTAAAAATAGCTTTTGTACTTTTCATTTAGTGCAGCATTTTATGCCCACCTTAATGGCTTCCAAAGGAGTTGGTCCAATGCACTTTCCATCTTCAAAAAACAAGTTGAGGTACTCTCGCTGCAGCCAGACAATCCTGCGGTCAGCGGTGAACATCCGGTGTTTGCGGATAGCCCTGATCAGGGCCTGCAGGCCTGAGGCCCACAGCAAGACAGTCCTGCTGGGAGCCACGAAATGCAAGAGCCGGTTGTCCGTGATGCCGCCGCCGTACAAGACCGCAAAGGCATTGTCGCCGGGGCCGAGCCCCTGGAGGTTGTGCCGTTTGGAGAGAGCCGTAAAGTCCACCTCCTGGTCCCCCAAGAAGACATCCTTGGCGCTCATCAGATCCAGGTAGCCTTCCTCAAGCCCGTTGGCGATCACGGTGCCGGAGCTGTACTTGCTGCTCAAGACAGACTCCAAGGAGCTCTCCGTGTCCTCCCCGCCCGGCGAGGTCTTCGACCAGACCAGGAGGCTGTTGGTGGGATCCAGACGAAGCTGGCAGAGAGCCGATTTCTCCTCGTCCCAGTGGATGGTCGTGGTGCCGTGGTGCATGCACTGCAAGTGGTGGATGTCCCTCTCCAGGAGGTGATGTGGAATGATCTCGATTTGGTGGGGGCTGGGCACGGGGTGTATGGGATCGTAAGGGTACTCCTGATCATCGCAAGTGATGTAAGACGTCTTGCCAGTTGACTTCATGTCGTCATTATCTTTGCCTTCACTATAAACAAAATTACAAAAATTACAAAAATTCACACAACATCAAAGCATGTATAGTCTGTGCAAAGATCCACACAAGAAAAACAAATTCTCTTCATAGCCCAACACTATTCAGTAAGCATTAGGGGGGAAAAAATGGTGCATGCGCGTCTCCAAGTGAGAATTATGTTCTATTAAAAACTAAATTGCCACCCAATCAAGTACTGAGATGACAAAGTACTGTGCGCATTGAATAGTCGAGACCTAGTCTTTTGCTTCTCGAGTACAAGTACCTTGAGTTAGAGTCTGAGTATTTTGATATTTGAGTATGAGTGTGAGTACCAGTATTAGTGATATAACACTCGTATTACCTGTCGTTATCTTTCTCCATACTGCTATTTCTCTCCGCTGCTTTTCGGCACAATCTGATGTCGGTCAGCACCCAATGGGTTCTCATCATTTTTTCCGTGTTGAGCAGACCGCCGGTGTATTCTACGGTGGCATCCTTTTGAGTTCCGTTTTCAGAATCCTAGATAAACAAAACACGAAGGAGGGGAACAAAGTTGTTATCAAATAGGCTTTTACCACAGGTTTTATTATATATTTGGTCACATTCCAGGGAATAATTATTTTTAAAACAAATTGTACTTTTAATGTAATATATATTCTGAAAGTTTAAGGACCAATAGTCACACTTTTTTCCTGTTATCTTGGTACTTTGTAATCTGCCATTCAAGTATTATAAAATAACTTCAACAGAATTTTGATTTGTTTTTGGCAGATATAGTTTGCTTTTCATAATCACTTTTGGAGGACTACATTGTGGAGTGCATCAGAAATATAAAAATCATAGATTGCAGATCTAGGGACAGGAAAACGTGGGACCCCAAATTTACAGAATGACCCCTATACTAGACAAAGGGCACTCGGTGGAGCACAGACCTCCGCTACTTCAGCGGTTGTGTACAAAGTCTACAAAGTACAGAGTCGGATATTTCTTAACAAACATTTCTTCAACATTTTTACACTGATTGACCTTCAATGAGATGATATATGAACAAAACAAAAAAAACAGCATTAGGTTGCAACATTTGTTCCAAAATTCTTACTTTGTTTGTAGAGTCAGGAACGGTGACCACCGGCAAATTCTCATCGTAGATACTCTGAAGCTCGCGCAAGAACGCGCCAAAGTACGGCACCACCTTGCAGCCCGGTATGCAGATGGCTCGTTCCACCGCGTCCCGATACTCCATGCTGTTACCGTTGATCGACTCGTACAGGGCCATCATGGCTTCCACGTCGCCTTCTTCCGATCCCTGGAAGAGCGGCCGGACCAACATGGACCTAGAGCAATCTAAAAAATTCCTGGGATGGGCCAGGTGGTAGGGCCGCGATGCGCACACACCAAGGTAATAAGAGATGGGTGAAAAAAAGGGAAGGGAAGGAGGGGGGAATGGCATGAGCACACGTTAGTCTAGGCATGAAATGTTTTAATAATGGATTACTTTTGTTTTGGCTTATATGTTTGGCTCATATGAGCACTACTATTATTATTGCGAGTTTAACTAGCTTGAGCTTTGTCATGGAGCTGCTAAGCACACAAATTTACAAATTCGTCCTTGGCAAAAATAAAGTTAGCCTACAAACCATATTTTCAGGTGACATATATTGTTTGTGATTAATATTCAGCTGGGTTTTTGTTGGTTTTACAGGAAAAGCACATGGAGTTTTGGCTGGTAAACTGTTTTTACTTAGCAAGACTTTTTTGTGCTTAGCAAATTTTTGTGCCAAGCAGCTCCATCAAAACTGGCTCCAGAACTTAGAAAATGATGACCGGGAATCACTTGTCTTATGAAAAACCTAGGACACAATGGTTTTGTATGACACTACACAACTTGCACTGTGTTAATGGGGTAACGAGTTAGCGTTCATGTTGGACATACACATAATTACATGCACCACCTTCAACTTAATACCGGTTTCTCCTAACAGCAGTTGAAATCAAAGTGTCAATGCAGATCACATGCAAACAAAGCACAAAGTTTCGTTTGCTAATTTCTACAACTACAGATGAACATCACATGCACGGCGCTACCAGCTACTTGCACAGCTGAACAAGCACAAACACTGAGACAAGAGCGGCTTTAAAAATGTAGAATACACCATTTGCAGATATCAACAACAAAAATTTTTTAAAGAAATATCTTACTTATTTGAAAGTAAATAACGATTCTAGGCATCCAGCAAAATGATTGCACTAGATATCCTGTAATTGTTCCGATTGAAAACGCCAGTTCAAAACGATCGCCGTTTATTTTGCTTTTCTCTTGGCATCCATGATTGTAAAACTTCGGTCAAGTCAGTTAAAGGTAGTATACACCATTTGCAGATATCGAAAATATTTACTACCGAATTATTAAGAAATTCCTTACTCATCTGAAAGTAAATGTTGATTCTGGGCATCATGATTGCTCTAGATATCCAGTAATTCTTCCGAAAAATAGAATTTTATAATGAAAAATTCGCGATCGTCGGACGGGGAGCGCGAAACAACAAAGATAACATAAGAATAACTGCTCGATGCCGGTTAAAAAAAACTGCTGTTTTTCGTGCTTTTCTCGGCATCCATGATTCTAAAACTTCGGACAGCTCAGTTAAATGATATAAATACAACCCCCCCAAATCTACTCATTCATGATAATTCAAGCAATGACCAATGGTGTATACTACCTTTAAACAATATACTATAACATACAACCCCCCAAATCCGCCCATTCCTGATAATTCAAACAATTAGTGTATCCAACCTTTAACTCTGCCCATACCTGCCCACATAATATTTCTAATCAAGCAAATATTATTAAAAAAAAAAAAAGGATCAACGCAAAACACACGCACACAGTGCAAAGCAAAATGGTGCAATGGGTCAAACACATTCTCAATACTAAACTATACTCGACAGATCTCACTCTAGTGTTAAAGCTGCAATTGCAGTAAGGCATAAACAAAAAAAATGTTATGTTGGCGTAACCCGACCGACCCTAAAAATACGGCCGACCCTGGATATTTTTTTGTTCAAGGGACGAAATTTAATGATTAAAATCTATATAAATCTAGTTATAAATACGTTTGAAACCATTTCTGACCGTTTCTCATTGTTGTGTGTGTGGATTGTGAAAATATTGAACCTGGACACGCTATCGTGTATCACTACCGGCTTAAACAATTAGACAACATATCATTTTCATTGCTGGGGGGAAAAAAAAAAAAAAAAAAAAAAAGAAAAAAAAAAAATCCCGGCCTACCTGTACCCTATTTTTTTGGGCCCGTTACGCCAACATAAAATACTGTTGACAAGATTACTTGTTGTAAAGATAATAATAACTCTAAACTCCCTGTGAAACTATTCCTTCTGACATGCTGTCAAATTTAATAAGGAAAATAATAAAAGAATGCGATTTCCAAAGATGCCTCTCAGAGATATATTTTTTGTAAGATTTGTCAGCTTCAACATAAGTGATCTCATAAGTTGGTTACTCAAATCGTGTAGATAGATTTTTTTCGGTCCACATTAGATTTGGTGGGTTTTCCCATAATAATTTTAACAATTTGCGTAGAGTCACTTAATTGTAAGATTTGTCAGCTTCAACATAAGTGATCTCATAAGTTGGTTACTCAAATCGTGTAGATAGATTTTTTTCGGTCCACATTAGATTTGGTGGGTTTTCCCATAATAATTTTAACAATTTGCGTAGAGTCACTTAATTTATAAATATCAATTAACAAATTTGACAATATATGTGTTGTACAAGAATACAAACATGCGCATACATGTACCGTTACATGCAACAAAACCATTCCTAATTTATTCAGAATTCTTCATGCTTTCAAACTGCCATCATGGTACACACAAAATGCATAACCTTCCATAACACGTTTAAAACTGACCAACCACAGACTTATTCCCTTAGTAAAGGTCAAGTGCTTGAATAATCACACAATTTATTATGCATGAGCTTGAATATTTATGCTGATTATAATATCGTTTTTTTTTGTTTACCTGAGGCCGTCCAGTATCTCCATCACGGTATTAAAGTTGCCCATGTTCCAGCAGGCGTTGGCTACTTGCACCAGACTAATGAGCAGTGTCGTCTTATTTTCTTCTCCCCCAGTCACAATGAGTTCAGTCACCCAGTCACTCACCTTGGAAATGAACAAGCCAACAATTTTTTGTGAATTAAAAAACCTTCCCCGTCGAAATTTCAGCTCGGTAGTTATCATAATTTTTGAGAAAAATAAATATATCTTTAACACAAAGAATACCCGGTACATTGTATGTTTATGTTCAAAGAATGATGTTTAGATCCTAACTACTGCAAATACTGACATCAATATGACATCACAGTGATACCGTCGTACATCTGAAAATATTGGACGATGTCCATACCAAGTTTAAAGTTTTTTCTACCCAATTTACTGTGGACTGAAAAGCCAATAGTAAAGTTGCCATTTGCATGTCAATGTACTCATATAACAAACGATGAAGAATCCCATTGTCATGTGACGGCTAGTTATTTCAAAAAAAAACTCTAAACTAAGATCAAATTGTTCCCGATCATCAATGAATTCCTTCGTTACCTCCCTAAACCGGAGCAGCAAGTCCCTCACGGTCTTGCTCCCAGTCTCCTCGCCGTTCACAAACTCCAGGCCATGGCTGCGGCTGTTGGTGACCTGCCTGACGTAGCTAGCCGGGGGAACCTGACAGAACAGGGCGTGCTCCGTCTCGGTCAAGACGAGCGCAACCTCTTCGGGGAAGAGGAGCAGCTTGCGACAGCGCTCAAACTCCTCCTGGTAGTGGGAGGTCTGAGTCTGTAAAACGCGGGCGGCGTCGTGGCCTGGTTTGTCTGCAGAGCGGGAAGGTGAATGATAAATTGCACAGTAAATTATTTGTGCATATTTATGTTAACATTTTCCATTGTTCCGCGTCAGTCGGTATGGGTAAAACATGCCTCAACTCAAAAAATTATTTTGGCAAAGAACCTTCTTAAAATCTTCCCAAACCCTCAACTGTACAGGAAATTTATGGTTCATTCTCTGTCAAAAACAATTTTGGTGGCTTGGTTCAGAGTTGTATTCGAGTCCCTGCAAATCCTTTCACAAGTCCAGTCGCAAGTAACTGGTTGAACAATGACAGAGAAAAGCTTCGCGCCGGATGACGTATATAAACGCAAAGTTTTTCCCAGATTCAAAACGAATGACGCATAAACACGCTACGACAGCAAGGCCGAAAATGTCTGTCGGCAGCGAGCAAGGCTGGAAATGCGTGGGTGAGCTTCCTGGTACTATCGGCCGGTACTATATCGGCCCTAAACCCACTTCGGATCGAGTTTCGTTAAAGATAATACCGCGCGTCGGCTCGGTGATGTTAAAATAATCCCGGCGCGAACTGGTTAACAGTTGAGTTTGAATTGCTAGTGACTTGACTTGAGACTGAAGGACTTGTGATGGACTTGTGATGGACTTGCAGGGGCTCAATACAACTCTAGCTTGCTTTACCTTCCTCAATCCTGCAAAATCCTGTAAAAACTTGTGGACGATTTTAAAGGATTAGGAGAGTAATATAAAGGAGGTATAGATCTTTCTCTGTGGTTTTGATAGAGTTGTGGCTTATTGACTCAGCTGAATTTCTAAAACTGAGTGGGAGGACTTTACATGTAGCTTCAACGAAATCCTCACGAAACTGAGAATCTGTAATTTGAGAAACTATAAGACCGCAGAAAAAAACATGTATATTTTGCAGTCAAAAACAAATGGAAGGTACCAGTACATGCGTAATACGACCGACTGCTCATTTTGAAACAGTTGTTTGAAGATCAATTGAAGTTGTGCAAACTTCAAAACAAGTAAATTTTATGCTAACTTTTTCTAGTTGATTTGATAATTTCTGGTTGATTAATATTTATTAGAAGTAAGAATGTTTGCTTTGCACTTGTTTTTGCTTATTAATCCTAAACATCTCAATAAGTCTGGTGTCACAGCACTTGCGTGACAAACTTGTACATAAATGGCAATTCATTGAAACAACCACAAGTAACTGGGGCCAGGAAGAGAAAAAGACAGCTAGCTGGATTTATGTTAAACACTTCCATAATGAACAAAACCTGAGACCACAATTAGGGAACACTGTGCCGGCAAATTGAAAACCCCATGGGGAGTCCCGTAAAGCCAGGCTGTGGGGCCAGCTTATAGAGGAAAGCCATGGTTTCCATGGGTTGTGACAGGCCTGGCTGCAATGTCACAGCTCACAGTGTGTAAAAAAGAACTAAAAGTAACATATTTGTAAAAAATATAAGATGGAATGGAACCTGAGAAGACTGGTTTGTTTTTCCCAGAATAATTTGAAGACCCCAAAAGGGGGGAGGGATCTTATTTTGTTCTTGCACAAAGAGTAATTGAATGAAGAGCTGTTAGGAAAATAACGTCCTAGGAAATCGAAGTACTCCGGTAGATTTCGACAGACAATATAAATGTAGGTACAGTGTTTATTCTGTAATGTATAATCTGCAGTTCTGAATATAATTTGTCTTCAACTGCAAGGATACAGGAAGGAGTTCTGCGATAAAGTGACCGTTTTTAATAGAATTTGGTTACAAAGGGAAACATTTGCCACATCTGTGATGAAAACACTAAATGTCTATAGGCCTACTACAGTACTAGAACTCTAGCAATGTTTTTAACTGATAATTGTACAAAACTTAACGGAAAAACGCAACATTTAAAACAATGTTTATCTCCATACATTATTTACACAAACTGGTCTAAAGAACCAAACAAAAACCTTTTTTTGTTGTGAAAATGGGTTTAAATCAGACTGTTTGCAGTTTGAAGTTAAATTCACAAGAAGCTGTTTTTCTCATAACTGACTTTTTTTTTATAGGTTCGACTTTAATTCCTCTTCATACTAAATTGCAGGCAGGGGGTAGACTTTCCAAATTAGAGAAAAATTCCAACACACATCCAATATCCTTTACCACACTCTCAGTAAAACACTTAAATATTTGAAAATATTGTTTGTCGAGTCAATGACCTGTTAGAGAACAAGAGATAAAACTGTTCAAATGTTTGGTACCAAACCAAACCAAACATGTGGAGTGCCGTGGCCTCGTGGTCTGGATCACTGAATTTGTAATCTGTAGGTAAAGCTACAGGTTGTGGGTTCGAGTCCTGCCTGGGACTATGGTACAGTACGTGTGCCATGGGCAAGGCACTTTGTCACTCATTGCTTCTCCCCATGGTTATTGGAGATAATTGGTTATTGGTTATTGTGGTTGATTTAGCTGCTTTGCACCGAAATGGCAGCATCCAGCTGTATACTCCCCAGGGAGCCAAGATGGTATTTGGAATGTTTCATGGGCCCAATGACAGGGGTAATAATGTTAAGCGCTTTGAGACTTTGGTGGTAAAGCGCTATATAAGCACCGCACATTATTATTATTATTAACCTGCCAAAACCTAGCAAAACCAACAGTTGGAGTTTGATGGGCTTGGGGTAGTAAGGGTTATTAAGAACATTTCACATCTACACGGTAGACCTATTAACTCCATATAATCCATCCAGGCGATTGAGATCTTCTGATGCTTCTTTGCTGGTTGTCCCTCACACTCACAAATCTTGGGGTGATCGATCATTTTCTTACGCAGGTCCTCATCTTTGAAACAAACTATACCCCTCAGCATTTGCAATATCTCATCGCTTTCTGAATTTAAAGTTGCCCTGAAGACCTATTTGTTTCAGACCACTCAGAATATTATCGTTTAGTTAAATTTAATTGTTTTGTTACTTCTGATTTGATATAATTTTTGTTTGCGCCATGAGCGTCATTTATGGCGGATAATGGCGCGGTATAAATTTCCGTTATTATTATTTTTATCTCTGCTATTTACTCTCAGCATTTTCAACTTGACGACCTGGCTGCATAGTGTTGTGCCACATAACCATGGCTGCATGTGACCATTCTTTGCATGGATACGGGCTTCATAAAAGTACAAACTCCGTCATCGCCAGTCTTGAATGTGTGGAGGGGGGGGGGGGGGGGGGGGGAGGCAAACTACGGTACCATGCAGTTCCAGTCTTACAAAGTGCATTCTTCTCATACTCGCGGCCCTGCGTGAAATGAATTATCTGTCTTCACCGGAAGTGCTTTGTGTTTGAACTCTGCCTAACCATGAATTAAAAAACTCAGACTGTTTGTCGCAAGTCATAAATACTGGTATTAAACCAATGTCTGATATTTAAAGGTAGGTTACACCATTTGCAGATATCGAAAAAATGTATTTCCTAATTATTCGGAAACATTTTACTTATTTTAAAGTACATAATGATTGTAGGCATCCAGCAAAAGGATTGCGCTAGATATCCTGAAATTTTTGTGATCGCCGGACGGTGAGCGCGAAAAAAACAAGAACAACATAATAACCACTGCAAGACGCCGGTTAAAAACGAACGCCGTTTTCCTTGCTTTTCGCAGCATCCATAATTGCAAAACTTTGGACAGGTCAGTTAGGCCTAAACGATATTTCCTATAAAATACAAACCCCCAAATCCATCCATTCGTGATAATTCAAGCAATTACCAATGGTGTATCCTACCTTTAAACAGTATACAATGTACAAATATGCCAACTTCAACACCATATTTTTTTTTTATTGCGGTCTCAAGTTTATAGGTATTAAAGTTTTTCCACTGTTTTTTTCAGCTTCTATGAACACAAAACTTTAAAAAGGTCAGCATCAAAATTATTCACTATAAAAATTCTCCTAACCCTTTAAAAATTACCTCCATAACAAATACATATAAGAATGACTTCATTTTAGGATGTTTACTATTCATCACTCTTGGAGGAGGACCCCATTCAGCCTAACCTCTTCATCTACCCAGGCTGGCTGGTATTTATAAACTGTGAGTGTGAAAGTGCACATGCCATCCACATGTGCCAAAAGGTATCAGGAATAACCTGCTCATGTTGAAGTCCAAGTCGTAAATCTCCCAAATGGTCTTGGAACAGGTTTGCAAAACAATTTCGAGAGATTTGTAAATAAATCTGGAGTCAATTTAGCAGTGAGAGGCTGGTACTTGCGTTTGCAGACAGAATTGTATTAAAGGTACAGTAGGATATACCATTGGTAATTGCTTGGATTATCATGAATGGGTAGATTTGGGGGGTTGTATTTTATAGTAAATATCGTTTAAAGGTAGTATACACCATTGGTAATTTGTTGAATTATCAGGAATGGGTGGATTTGCGGGGTTATATTTTATAGTAAATATCGTTTAACTGACCTGTCCGAATTTTTACATTCATGGATGCCGAGAAAAGCATGAAAAACAGCGTTTGTTTTCCACCGGAGTCGAGCAGTTATTCTTATGTTATCTTTGTTTTTTCGCGCTCGCCGGACGGCGAGAATGAATTTTGGTTTATACAATTCAATTTTTTTGGAACAATTACAGGATATCTAGGGCCCTTATTTTGCTGGATGCCTACAATCATTATTTACTTTTAAATAAGTAAGATATTTCTTAATAATTTGGTAGTACATTTTTTCGATATCTGCAAATGGTGTATACTACCTTTAACTGACCCGTTCGAAGTTTTACAATCATGGATGCCGAGAAAAGCATGAAACACAGCATTTGTTTTCAACCGGCGTCAAGCAGTTATTCTTATGTTTTTTCGCGAACGGCGATCGAGATTTGTTTGTTATAAAATTCTATTTTTCGGATTCATTACAGGATATCTAGCGCAATCACTTTGCTGGATGCGTAGAATCATTATTTACTGTTAAATAAGTAGAATATTTCCTAATAATTCGGTAGTAAATTTTTTTGATATCTGCAAATGGTGTATCCTACCTTTAAGTACTGTACAATACAAAGTGTCATTAATTTCCTAAGCAGATGCAAATTTTGGACGTTAAAGGAACACTCCAATTTGTGGCCAAATTTGCCAATGGGAATCTGGTGTTTTTATGGCATCATAAACCGTGACTTACTCAAACTAAAGCGCGACCCCTCGACCGTCGCCGGTGGTGCCACCTCCTCGTCAACCTCCCCGTTTTCCTGCGTCTTCCGCATGACGGCGGTCAAGTTGGCACAGATGGCCTTTAGCTCTAAGAAGGTCAGGGGCTGAACGGCCCACTTGGCGTTGCCCTGGAACTCCAAGACCAGCTGGCTGACGCCGTGCCGGTAGGCCCCGATGTGCCAGTTCTGGAGCCCGGCTGTGCGGTGGCAGCGTAGAACCGCCTTGGAGGAAGGGTGAAGCAGGGAGATGTCTTTAGGTCCTATGCACAGGATGCGAGGAGCCTGGAAAAGGAAAAGGAAAAGGAAGGGGTAAAATGAATTACCTTTCAAGAAAATACTTGATACGGTACCTGTAATGCAAAACGTGCCTTGGGGTGTAGTTTGGAAACCGAGTACCCGATTACATAAAACAAAGATACCCGTTAACGAAACACAAACCAAATTATTTTCCTCTTCGCTACAATACTGCCACATCAGTGAGTTAATACTGGTACACTAAGATATAAGTGTTTACAGTGAGCTTTGCTTTAAGGAGTAAACTGCAAATTCACGAGCGTCATCAATTTGATAAATATTTTGTTTTCCTATAGCCTGGTTTCATTTTGAAAATTCCAAACCTAAGACATTTAAAACTTTTCGCTTTAATTGACTGAAAAGTTACTGTGTAGTTTTTAAAGTTGCCTACGGGTACTTAATTTCCTAATCTGGAATCAATTCCTGACATTTATGGTCGAGTAGCGGTTCAGAACAAAAACAGAAAATTAACTAATAACTCAAAGTGTCCATAAGACCTCAGTGGTCGAGAGGTGCAAGCGTAACACATCTGTATCCAGGAGGTCGTGGGTTCCAATCCCGTCCGAATGAACTTGTGAATTTTATTCTCGTAAAAGCCCTCAGACAAATCCGAGCAAAAATGTGTGGGGGGAGGGGAATTTTGTAGATACAACTGTACGTGCATTGCACTCAAATCAAGCAACACCCTAAATCCACTTTAATATCCGGAATGAGGCGCATGCGAGGAAAGAAACCCCTGTCAGGCACTTCCTGAAGTTGTTTTTGTTCAACTCGCCATTTGGGAGTAATCGCAAATGGGGAGCCCTGAAAATTCTGCAAACATTGACACAGTGACTGGCAGTGAATGCAACTCGATCCTTTTCTAAACGCCCACCGGGATTATTTTTTTTACAGGGCACAGCTGAAATTCAATCCAGGAATTTTTTGTCGCGTTTATTCTGCATTCCATAATTTGCTGTCAGTGTATTTAATTTGTGCTGGTTTTTGCTGCACGCACCGTTGTAATGACATTTTGTCAAACGTAGAGGAACTTGTGTGTTAACTTTTGATCCAAACCACGGATGCAATCGGATTACGGAGTTGGCCGCGGGAATTAGGCGTGCCTGGAGATTTGATGGTTACCGAACTGTAGTGCGTTCACTTCTGGATGAAACTTCGCATAGACCTGCGAGACACGAACACTTGGAATGGAAAAATCTCTTCCTATAAAACTCAAACTATAGGTTACTGTACCTGCAAAACTGCAATGATGGAGATGGTTTTTTATTGAAGCATTCTCTTGTTAGAGCCAAAACTTGGTAGAATGATGAATGATGATCAATTATTCTATTTAAATTAAGCGAATCTCCAGCAACGCCTATCTTATTCTGAGTGTAAAGTATAAGTGCGGCTTTCCGAACACTTTGCTCAAAATGGTGGAGTTGGTAAGGATAGAGTTAAGCAATAAATGGCCAAGAGGCACATTTATATCGCACTAGGGATACAAGCAGATGATTACAAATACTTACATTTGGCGTTTCTCCTAATTTCCACAAATCACTTGCCCACAAAATACGTCTCGAGCGATTGTGCACAAATCTACAAGTGTCCTTTAAAATTTCGCTGGCAAGTCAACCGGCCAGTCTTAAAATACCGATAACAACCCTAATGTCATGGGATGTGTATTAAACTCGGCTGACAGTGACACATATCCAAATGTAACCAAAGGCACAGGGGCTCACCAAGTGTCTTAGTGACTGATCGGCAGGACATGGAGCTCCCATAGAGCCTTCCGTTTTGGTAAATACATACTTCTGCAAGTGTGCGAGTACGCGAGCAACAGAGCAGAGGATCCAAGACCAATTGAAGCAAAACAATTGCTCAGCATAAAAAAAAGAAAGTTAGAAAATACATTTTTAAGGTGGTGTGTATTCGTTTGTGCGTGGTCTCATCAGCTGGTTTTTGCTTAGCTTGAAAAGCACATTGAGTTCTGGCCGGTAACCTGTTTTTACTAAGCAAGACGTTATTGTGCTAAGCAAATTGTTGTGCTGGTTAGCAGCTCCTTAAAATAGGCCACTGCGTTATGTCGCAAAAGTTGCTTGTGGTGCAAAGGTTGGGTTAACGTCCTGGTAGGACCACGTTTTACTCTTCTGCTGTGATGCTGGAAGTCCCTCGAGACTGATCCTAGTCCTTAAGCAGCTACATGTACGTACATGTAGTCCACGACCTCGTCTCGTCGCTGGTTGTTTGAATAGATCAGACATTCTTGGCAAATGTGCTGCATTAATTTGGCTTCCCAATAAATGTAAACATACTGCTAGCTTACCCTAGTATAGAACCGACTGCTCCCTGGAGAAATGAATGTAGCAGCCACAAGGTTTTAAAAAAATGCAGCATCACATAGTACCGACTTCGCATGAAACATTACTTGTAGCTGGATCAGCAGTATACGTGTGAAACATTTTTCGCCAGGAAGACATGTGGTGGCAATTACCTTTCGTGAAAGTCAACTCATTCTCCATTAAAATCCCCTGTAAAAAATGCAACATCCTTACATTTGTCTAAAGGTTCGAGTAAGAATGCATGTCGTCAGTGCCATAAACTTCCCAGCCCTTAATTTTCCTCCATCCTTTCCCTACATGTATGTATACCTCTTTTTACACATTTTTGTGTCTCAGTTTAAAACAGAACATTTAATTGAAAAATTAAACGAAACTCACCTTAAGTTGAAGTCTGATTGAAGTTCTATAGTCTAAACTGCTCTCTTCAAGAAACTAAACTAAATTATTATCTTGATGTACAGTAGATGAAACACTTTTTAGTGTTTTTGTGGTGTTTTTTTAGGAGCTCCACATTTATCACAACATCCTATGTACCTGGGGCCTATTTCATAGAGCTGTTATTAAGCACAAACATTTGCCGAGCATGAACATTAATTCTTCCATGTCAAAAACCAGGTTACAGACCAAATCTGTTAGGTGATGTTCGTGACCGCTGGCTGTTGCTAAGCATGAACAACACCTGTTGAGTTTTGGCTAGTAACCTCCTTTTTTTCTGAGCAAGATTTGTTTTTCAAGAAATTTGTGCTTAGCGCAGCTCCACGAATTTTGCTCTAGACGGTTTATAACAGCTAAACACCATCAGTCACATTGCAAATCTTCCCCTCGGGCTTCATCACAACAACAGAATCAACTCAAGCGCTTAATAAAAATCCCCTACTTTACACACAAGTACACAAAAGAGAACACAATTCAAATTATTCTGGTACCTGCTCGTGTACGTGTCTACTCTACCCACCAGCGAACCACGGCACAATACCTGCCCATCTATGCAGGGAGAGGGGGGGGGGGGTCGGAGGGGGATGTAAAAAATAACAGTCAGTTCTGCATCTGTGACCTAGAATCAAGGCGACCTTTTATAGATTGACAGACAGAGAATCCATAAGCCTCAGGCTAGTTGACACACTTCCATTTTGCTTTAAGGAGAAAACGTACACATGGTCAATTGTTGGGGTCTCACATTCCGTTGATAGCACATGTTTAAAAACAACCCGGGAGCCTTGGCACATATTTTTAAAAACCAACTTCAATGATCGTTTTCTGATATATTTTTTTGAACAATTATAGGATAATTAGCGCAACCATTTTGCTGGTTGCTTAAAATCATTATTTATTTTGAAATTTAAGTCAGATATTTCTTAATAATTCGGTGGTAAGAAAATTCAATATCTGCAAATTGGTGTATCCTACCTTTAAACCCAAAGAATCCCTTTAATACCCCTTTACTACATGAAGGATGATGTTTTTTAGAGTAAACTCATGACCCCGTCGGAATCAATTTATTCCGTGTTGAAGCGGAACAGTCTGCGAATCGGGGTCCCCACCGTTGGGATCTAATAACACAGAGCACTCACCAACTGGTACATGTACCGTGTACCGAGGTACGTACACATGTGTACGTGTGTTGAGTGTAGCCCTGTACAGTGTGAAAGATACCGGACAGGGATGTTATTGTCAATTAAGAAGACAAATCACTGGAAATTGATTAAAGCCTAAAGTCTAAAAGATGCACATCTTTCTATACAAATAGTGTTTTTCTCCGAGATTCTAAAACTAAAAGTCTGATTTTAGACAAAAGTTTAAATAATCCCTGTATACAGTACATTGTACCCCTACAGTACCATCCAAGGCAAGCAGTCTGCGTATATCCCATCTTTCAAACATTCAAAACTTCAGAGAACCACTTTGTGATTTCTGGTTTAAATACAAACGGCTGCAAAATGTACACAGCGCATGACGGCCCTGCTAATGAAAGACCAATATTTCTGCTCCAAACTGGAAGACATCAAAAAATCAAAACAAGTCGGACAGACAAATATATGAATTGAACCGTGATGAGAGATTGAAAACATACGACTGCAGCACTGCAAGTTTGTAAAATGCCTTAATATGCCAGTTCTTGTACAATGTGTCATACAAGAGGAATACCTGAAATAGGGTGTAAATAAGGAGGGGGGTAACAACTCCCCCCCCCCCCCCCCCCCCACAAAAAACATAACAAAATAAAAATAAGGAAAGAAAAGAAAAGAAAAAAGGAAAAGAACAAATGGAGCAAAAGCCGGTCAACTCCCCTACCCTTGCCAGGTAACCATCCCCTCAACAGTTAACCTTGCACCCCCCCCCCCCCCACAAACCCCCACCCCCAGCGAACCCCCAGCCAACCCCCACCCCCAGCTAACCCTCACCCCCCCAACCCTCACCCCTTTAGCCAAACACCCCCCCCCCCCCCCCCCCCCCCCTTGAGCCAAAGCTGGAGCTACCCCTGGGGCAGTGTTCTAATTTTCTAGCCCTTTTCTTTCCAAATTGGGCCGAGCTTAAAATTGAATTTACATACAGATCTATATATTTTGCATCCCAATGCATCCTAATAGCAATGGTACAGAGCTGCAAATATTTACTCAAGGCATTGCTGCAAATACCCACCTTTAATTGTATGACCCTGGGTACAATGTCAGCATTTAAAACCCCATTCAGACACCAAGGTTGTCTTCTTTACTTTTTGTTTATTATGGCTAATCTGAAGATCTTTAGAGCAAACATCTGTAATGTAATCATCTTTATCAACCCAATCAATATCTAAATGCTATCCACTGCAAAAGGTTGCCTGCAGTGTTTAAAGGTAAGATACACCATTGGTAATTGCTTGAATTATCATGAATGGGTAGATTTTGTATTTTATAGTAAATATCATTTAACTGACCAGCACGAAAAACAGCGTTTGTTTTCCACCGGCGTTGAGCAGTTATTTCTTATGTTATCTTACGGCGATCGCGAATTTTTCTTTATAAAATTATATTTTTCAGAATATTTATAGGATATCTAGTGCAATCATTTTGCTGGATTCCTAGAATTATTATTTACTTTCAAATGAGTAAGATATTTCCTAATAATTCGGTAGTAAATATTTTTGACATCTGCAAATGGTGTATCCTACCTTTAAAGGATGGCATTTGAATGACACAACAAGTTTTGTAGTAAATACTGTGGGAGGGGGGGGGGGAATCAGTGGTAATTATATGCAATTCCACCAATTATTGAATGCTGTAAACAATATTTGAAGATATTGCAAATTTGCAACGACCTAGTAGAAAATGAACATGTACATGTGCCAAATTGTATACAGAAAAACATCCACCAAAAGTTAACATTTAAATGTTTGCCTTCTCTTGCAAAAGTAAATTTGCGGAATTGGGCAGAGCTATCATGGAGAGACAGCTGCAAAATGATGTGGGGTGATTTTCAGCGATTTGGGGATTTTACATTTTTTGTGGTGCTATTAAAAGTTTCAAATTAAAACTTTATTGACAAAGCATTTTGTTTAATAAAAACTCTAACTTTAAAGCTCTATTTCTCATTTTTTACATTTCAGACAATGTGATTTCCAAATTGTATATCTTTGCTTTGAAATATCAAATAAAACAAAATCAAGGTGGCATTTAAAAGAGCAAGGGGTACATTTTACGATACAATATTGCAGAAACTCGAAACTGACTTCTAGCCCAAGAGTGCCTGATTTTGACATACCGCGCCACATTTGTTATTATTTCTCTTTGGTAAAGAGAAGAATCCCTCAAAAGCGCTCTAGGCACTGCAGCTCGCAAGCCAGAAGAAACCTGTAGAGAGAAGACAATGAGAAGAAGGTACAGTTTTAGAGGTGGGAGGAAAACCCTAGAAGAATATTTTGGGGAAAACCCACGGAATCAGGCAGGGACTGACAACCCAATCCACATATTGGCCCAGGCGGGGTTCAAACCCGGGTCATAGCGGTGAAAGGCAAGGAAAGAACCGCTACGCCAACCTGACTTCCCATTTGTGAGAACCTCTCAAATGTGTTCATGTCCCTTTTACCCTTTGCTTTTTAACTGCCCATTTGTGAATGTCTATGCTTCTTGTGATCAAAGTACCTGTTTGTGGCATTAATAATCTTTTCGTCTTTGATTGGATTGGTTTTGTCACCAATTCGATCTGGATGATTGAACATCAGCTTCTGCTGTCAGGCGAAGAAATTTAAATGATCGCAAATCCTTGTGTCTCTATTAAAAAAAAACACATAATGCAAGAGTTTTGCTACCATGAACAGAAGCAATCAAAGAGTAATATTGGCAAGCTTAGGCCAAATCTTCCAGCAGTCTACACTGGCCTGGGGAGATATGTAAAGACTCCAGAGAGGCAGGTTTGTTTAGGGAAGGGCAACAATCTCCACCTTCAAGCTCAAGTGTACTATGTACAAGTCTAAAACCACAGGCCCATTTCACTGGAGTTGCCAAAGCACAAAGAGAAAAAACCTAACTTTTGCTTAGCGACAATGAGGTACAATGACGCCTCAATGACGAGCCACAATGTCATCTGCTAGTTTGATTGTTGTTGACTTTTGATGTTATATAAACTGATGCTCTAGATGCATTCTATACTGATATTTACTATGGAAGAAAACTAGATTGCCAATAATATTTTTATTTTTTGTATACCTGTTAATTGGTCTACTTTTGTGTGCCTTGCCTAGTAGGCTGTCGTGGCCCAGCCTCAATATGCTGGTGAACAAAAAACAGATTTTGTATTAAATTTATAATTGAGTACAAAACAGCATGGACAAAATAAAATGGAACCCCCCTTTAAAATTATAAATAAGTATGTGCATGGTACATGCATTTGAAGGACAGGTTTCCTCAATGCAATGTTCTTCATTTAACAGACCTACGTATGGTATACCCATGGGTATACATACCTGCAAATGTAGTTTCGGAAACATATGCTCAATTCATCTCCGTTCTTGAAATAAGTCTTCAGAATGCAAGAATGCAGATTTCCATTTGGGGTACAAAGGGACAAGGTTATGTGAACTGATAACACCTGGGTCCTTTCTCTATGATCCAACTATGCAATCAAGCACGACTGTAAATTATGAATTCATTTCACTGCCAAATTAAATTTAGTTTGTTCCTTCTGGTACAAAAAAAAGACTAGAATATGTGACCCACCACGCCAAAACCAGGCGGAAGTCGGCAAATGCCATTTCGAGATACGGCATTGTACACAATTTTTTATTTTTTTTTCTTTTAATTAATTTTTTTTTTTTATTATTATTATTTTTAATTTTTTAATTTTTTTTTTCATAAATCGTTAGTTAAAACTCGTTAGATAATATCAGCCTTCTCCTGATTTTTGCTCAATAATGTATGATAATGATGAACGACTTTAGTGCTCGTTTTCTCAAAAGCATCTCTTGACACTTCCTAACTTCAAAAAGATATAACTTTAAAAGTATACCACCTATTTGAGTCCACTATAGCTTATTTTAAAGCTTAAAACGCTAGCAATCCAATGAACAATTTCGACTTCAGTCTGGTTTTGGGGTGGTGGGTCACATATGCGTCAGACAAAAATTGTAATCATGTCTGCTGTAATTTTAAAAGTTCCGTTCAAATGACTTTTGCAATTGACAGTCTCAAGCGAAGCTGAAGCAGTTTTTTCCCGTCAGATTAACTTGTTTTTTTGGTAATTTTGATAACTACAGGAAAACATTTTTTCACTCTTTATGACACAGGCTTATAAACTACACAAATTCCGACCCCCCCCCCCCCCCCCACCCCCTCCCAAAAAAACCAAACCAATGTATTCTATTGGGAATTTAAACACATTCATTTTTGTTTTTCTTTGCTCGTTTGCTGTCACTATGTCTTCTGGAATTCTTCCTTTCCGCTGGTATTTTGTCTGCAGGGGTGCCGTCTCCTGCGTAAGAAGCCATTACGGGGAAAGTGCCAAGTGCAACGTACGTGGGAAAAACAAGCACCCCGGAGAGCTGGCCCAAATACCAGAGCATTTTTTAATTGAGCAAAATGCAAGACTTGGACGCGATTCTCTCCACATTCAAAGGGTACACAAGTGTGTCATCATGGACTTGGTAAATTAAGCAAGATAATGTTATCAAGCTGTTTGTTCTCTTTTCCTCTTGTACATTCTTATCCCACTGTTGAGATCGTTCTCTCCAAGCAAGTTAGATTTTCCAGGATTTATTTTATAAGATGTATACTGAGAATGTTTAATACGTACATGTATGTACTCAACATGTATGTACTCAACCTTGACAGAAGGGCAGTTTAATGTTGATAGAATATTGATTAAGGGCCACAGAATTTGTATATATATTTATCAAAAATTGTGTCTTAATAGATTGAAACCAAACAAACATGAAAGTTTGTTTGTAATCCCAATCGTTAGAGGTACTAACTTTGTTTTGGAAATATAATTCAAAGAAGATTTTACCACAAAGGTTCAATTTGCAAATATTTTGCAAAAAGAGAAGGTGTACGTTGAACTGATCTTACTGATGTATAGGGGTTTGCTCTAAAGTCATTGATTCAGATTTTTGACCACAAAGATTTAAATGACCTTACCCCTTTAGGTATTTCGTCTAGGAAGAAAATACATGTAGGTATTCTCTGGGCCGGGTTGGCCCCACATATTTGAATAAGATACCATTTCCCATTCTGTCACTACTCCCCTACCTACCCACCCCCCCCCCCCCCCCCCTTTCTCTATAGTACATGTTCATGGATGAAGTGTCACAGATTACACCTAATGGGCCCAGTTGCAAACTCCCCTTGACTTGTCAGTTTTAACCTTATCAGTCATGGAAGTCTGTACACTGTAACATGTCTGGTGTCAGCCAAGCTTGCCCCGATTCCCAGGGTTCAAGGTCCAGTTCCTCTACTCTAGTCTCTACTCTTCTCTGGGTCTTTTAGCCTGTTCGTGGTTCCCATAGTAAATCCACTCCAATCTCGCATAGTAGCAGAATTTAACTGAAACATGGACTACGTTCAATAATAAGTCCACACTTAACAGAAAAACACGCCCAATTATTAAGCCAGGTTGACATGACGCATATTTAGGGCACCTGTGCTGTAGAAGAATATAATCCAAGAATACATGGACTTGTGTTTTACACAACTTGCAACTGTTGCCTGCAAGTTTAAAACAGTTAACATTGATGTGTACATGAAGGACTTTAAATACTTATGCACTTATGTACCAGGTTATTAAATCAAGATTAAACTTTCTGATCAAAAAGTGTGCACAGTGATGTTTACACAAAATGGAAAGATTTTCCTAGTTCACAAATGTATGGCTTTTTCGAACTTGAAACAACAAATTGCTTGCAAATAAAAACTCGGCCAAATCAATCAATCAATCAATCAACAACCTGTCACACCTATACAAACCTGGATGGTAATGCTGTACACTACACTAGTTACAGAACTGTAGTCTTCTTACCTTATATTATAATGTCCATTGATTTCCTTGGCACAGGTATTCCTTCCTAAATACTAGCCTCAAATGAAAGTTATACCAAAACTTTCTATGTTAACACTCAAAAGCTGATGGAGTCTTCGTTGGCCAACAATGTGTAAGAATAATCCATGGTTTTTCAGAGAGAGTTTAAGTGAGAAAGTTCCTGAGCCCTTTGGATGTGTGTGCACTGAGACAGCGGCGAAGTCGCTGGAACCAGCTGGAGCAAGTGAGAAACCCACCGCGCCGTTGTCTGGCCAGAGATCAAACCTTAAAGTGTTAGCGGTAGAGTGCAGTGGGTTGCCAGTTCTGGGGCCGGGCTGTTCCGATGCTGGGTCTATACCATCGCTGACCTTTTTGCATATTATCACTGTCCATCATCTTAAGTCAATCGGCAGACACCCTGGCAACTATAGGGTGCCAGTGTGTAAACTAGCTCCATACAGAGTTAAAATCAAAACCAGTGTGTGAGTGGTGTGCGATAGTGTGTGCACAAGACAACCTCTGATCAGACTTCCCAAAGATTACACCCACTCACATATTCCTTGTTTGATGTAGTTGAGGCTCGGTGGTGGTAGTGGTGGTGGTAGTGCTGGCCTATCTATCATCAGGAGTGTGTACATGACTACATGCTGCATGAGTAGGAGTAAGTAAAGTAATTTATCCTGAGGCTCCTAGACTTGCCACAGGGATTTGGGGAAGAAAGTCTGTGGTCAAAGTTGTTGTTAAAAATGAAAACCGGGCAACTCCAATGCGGAGAGCGAGATGGCTGAAATGTGGTAATATTAGGAAATCTTCAGAGCTACAAGAACTAACAACAGCATGTGTGGTATTAACTAAAAGTAAATGCCCTGTATTTGAGTGGTTAAGATGGGATGGGATGGGATGGGATGGGATGGGATGGGATGGGATGAGATGGGATGGGATGGGATGGGATGGGATGGGATGGGATGGGATGGGATGGGATGGGATGGGATGGGATGGGATGGGATGGGATGGGATGGGATGGGATGGGATAGGATGGGATGGGATGGGATGGGTTGGAATGGGTTGGAATGGGTTGAATTGGGTTGGAATGGGTTGGAATGGGTTGGGTTGGGTTGGGTTATTGGGTTGGGTTGGGTTGGATTGGGTTGAATTGGATTGGGTTGGATTGGATTGGGTTGGATTGGGTTGGGTTGTGATGGAATGGAATGGAATGGAATGGAATGGAATGGATTGGGTTGGGATGGGATGGGATGGGATGGGTCGGGTTAGATTGGGTTGGGTTGGGTTAGATTGGGTTGGGTTGGGTTAGGTTGGGATGAACTGCCAATAACAAATGTAGAGTCGGAATAAACTCAAGAAACGGTTCACTTACGATACATAGACGGAAAACACCCCAGATAATCTCCCTTCAAATGGAAAAACTCAAACCAGCAAGTGTTAAATACTGGACTAAGGCAAGTTAAGGCTTAAACAAAAATACATGAATACCTAACTCTTCTCTCTGAAAACCAGCACAGAGAACAAAAACAACAGGGGGCATAAAAATCAGGGAATTCTAGCCAGAGCAGACTGGGTTGGAGATCCGGCATGGCCTTGGGTCCTAGTATACAGGTCTCCATCCTCAGGTGTCTGAAGACATCCCCCCCCCCCCTTCCAATGATAATAACTCAGATGCCTGGGGTTATGAAGACTTGGCCTTAGTGCACATTGGGGGTGGAAAGTTGAGCACAAAACTGAGTCACATATTATATGACTCCATCTGTCAGGAATTTTCCATGGGTGGGAAGTGTTTTGGGGGTTGTGTAACCTGCGGTGATTGCTTTGTTTGTGGGTTTTTTTATGAAGAGTTATTGTTTCTGGTGGGTTTTTTTTACCTTCAGCATGTTCAGACAAATTTCAAGTGTAACTTTTGTTTATTGGGTTAAAAAAAAAGTTTTGTGATAACACTGGCATCTGCTGGACACAGGAGGATTAGCTTGTAAATTTGTATCCTGTCTGTAGATAAACTGTTGACACCTAAACTTAATGTTATTGGTTTTTTTTAATGCAACAGTTGAACATTTATGTCCCATTTAACCTTATTTTCAATGTTTGTTTCATAGTTTAATTTTTTTTTTTAAATTGTGCCTTTGTTTTTTATGCTAATGCCAATAAATTCCAAGTTTATAAGCAGATGTGTGATGTCATTTCAACCCAAAACCTCAAAGTTGCAGCTATTTCAGCACCAAAGGTTGCAAGAACCATGACTTTTCTTTTGGGATAATTTGTTGTTTGTCATTTGACAAAGAGATTTCACTGTAAAAATCTGTGTTGCGTTGCATTGCATAACGACATGTACATGTACGCACTAATGCCAGCACACGCTTTGTGCACAAGAGATACAGTGAGAAGCCCATCACATTTCACAACGGAAATTTGATAGAGGTTTTACATATTTTAAATAACTTAATTTTGGCTTCTATTTGGTTCTCCAATTAATAACAGTTCCAAAAAATCTTGGAGATAAAACAAAAAGCCCCCAGGATGTAACATGAAGCAAACAGAAGCATTAATTGGGCACCAGATATCTTGTCAAGTTCATTTAGTTTTTTTTATGAGTCCAGAATTTAATCCCAGCTATCAGAATGAATTTCCGGTCAATCTCTTTATCAAATAATTTTATAGGTTTGTTTTGGGGAGACAGGATTCTTCCAAGAACTCAAAAGGAAAGAGGAAGGGGGGGGGGGGGGGGGGGGGGGGTATTTACGGGAAAACTCTCAAGGCAACCATTATCTTTCCAGCAGACTCCTGCAGTGGCATTCACCTAGGTTGAACTCTTAGAGGCAAGGCCATCTCAATCTCCAAACTGTCTAGTGACTACCACTCAAAATTCTTGCTTTCTTGAAGTGGATGGCTCTGTGCTGTGTCATCTGAGAATCCGATCCCACAATTTCTTTTTAGTCAAAGGAACCCCTGCTGCGGAAGAGATTTGCCACGGTGAAACCCAAGCAACAGACATGACATGAGAGCGGGCAATATAAACTGACAAGATGCAAAATAAGACGTACTCAAGGCAGCTCATCAAAAGCAGTGCGCATTCCGTATGCGTGCCACTTCAAGATTTTATGACACGGAGTTCAATCCTAAAATTAATTTTCCGGCTCGTCCAGAATTTTTGTAAACAAATGGTGGAATGCACGGTATATTGATACACATGTACAGTACAGTATGCGTACCATTACTTAAAAGAATTTGGAATGACTAATTAACTTTATTGAAGGTCAATGTAGATGTCAGTGTAATAATTCTACATGTACAGATGCTGAAAGAGAATTTGGGTTGCAAAGCATTATTAATTTACAGCTAAATATATTCAAAAGAAAAAATGAACAGGGCATAATTTAAAGGTAGAATACACCATTGGTAATTGCTTGAATTATCAGGAATGGGAACATGGTCAGGGAACATGGTGTTTGTGTTCTTCAGCAAGACACCTTGCTACAATTGCCTCTCTCCACCCAGGAGTATAAATGGGTACGGTACCTGTGAAGGTAGAACCACATGCGCTGATCTTGATGCTGCAGAAATGTCATGTATAACTTTAGGAACAGTTAAAAGTAAGATACACCATTTGCAGATACATTTGTTACTACCAAATTGTTTAATATCTTACTAATTTGAAAGTAAATAATGATTCTAGGCATCCAGCAAAATTATTGCGCTACATGTAGATATCCTGTAATTGTTCTAAGAAATTGAATTTTATAAAAATAAATTGCGATTGCCAGATTGTGATTGCGAAAAAAAACCAGGAACAACAAAAACAACTGCCCGCGCCGTTTTGAAAATGTTTGTTTTTCTTGCTTTTTGGCGTCCATAATTGTAAAACTACAGACAGGCCAGTTAAACGATATTTACTATAAATACAACCCCCCAAATCCACCCATTCGTGATCATTCAAGCAATTACAATGGAGTATCCCACCTTTAAATACTGGGATCTCATTCTCCAGTTAAAGTCCATTGCCTCGATCAACAAAGACAAACTGGCAATTTCCCCCAGCTTAGACCAAATCCTGCATTCAGCTGCCAAAACATGTTGTGATTGTGGTTTTGTTGTGGCCGCTTTCAGCTTGTCAAGCGACTGTTCCTCTTGAGTTACCCAATTAAATTTTACTCTATTTTACGGCCAGTCTAGACTGCATTGTTGAATGGAATGAGTCATTACAAATACTCCTACTCATAACCTGGTTAATATGCAAAATAAACTTTGGGAATTTGAGATCAGACAACGAAGTCTGAGGGAGAGTGTCACAGGTTAAGCAAGATTAATTCCACTAAGGTGTGATCGTTATCTTTAGCCAAATTTATTATTTCCAAACTATGGTAATTTTCAAAGAATCCATTATGTACCGGTATTATCGTGGGTGTGTATTCTGCTGATAACATTGTTTTCCCACATGTGTTTGCCATACCACAGCAAGTTGTCAACAAGACAATTTAGTCCAAAGAAATGTAAAGTTTATATTACTTGTGGAAGAAAAAAAAGAACTAAAACATACCTTTATGTCTGTTCAAGGAACAGAACATATGGCTTTTTCGCAAATTTTCAATGTTCATTTTTCATTTCATTTATCAAATGTCCTTTTTATTTAACTTTCATTGCATAAACAATTTGAAAATTTAAAACAAAAATCTGGATTATATCTCTCGCGGCTGATTTTTCAGCAATGTTTATCAGTGGTACATGTTGCAAGCCACTTTTAATTGAAATGAATCATTTAGTTATTTTGGTGAGATTTTCTCAGCTGTACACATGGTTTTTCAACATTTGAGTGACAACGTGCCAATCAAATTCTCTTAGCTTGGTCAGCAAGACAAATTGTGGAAAAATTGCAGCAATATTATATTCTGAAAACGGACTAATGAAATTCTTCATCAGCCAATTAAAAAAATATTACGTTACCAAAAATCCACAAATTGCTTACAACTTTCTATACAGAGTGATTATATATTATTTGTTATTAATTAAAGTCAATTTTATCAGAAAAAGAATGTGTGCACAACATTTATTTTTACCAGAATTATGTCCCTTGCTATTCTGAATAGATCATGCAATTTTAATTAAGAGCAGTGACAATTTTGGGCACACTTATAATTATGATAAAATTGATTTTGATACGTACACAAAATGCAGTTTTTGTCTATTCACCCTGTATGTTTAAATTGTAAATAAACAAAACATGTGATATAGATCTATGAAACTTCTTTCCTGTATTAAAGTATGTGCACACATGTACACTTACCTTCTTTTTAAGTCGACTCCCTGCCGTTTCTTTCACATGAAACATTCTACTTCCATACAATGGTAGCTGCTTGCAGAACTCCACGTACATCTGCTTTGCTCTTGAACCTCGCTCGCCGGGGTCCCGTATGTCCACCAGAGCACCGGAGTAACACTGGA
This sequence comes from Crossaster papposus, assembly GCA_037893245.1. Classification (NCBI taxonomy): domain Eukaryota; kingdom Metazoa; phylum Echinodermata; class Asteroidea; order Velatida; family Solasteridae; genus Crossaster; species Crossaster papposus. The sequence goes on from JBAIAA010000182.1 coordinate 853,645, forward strand.
AGCACCTCTTGGCAGACTTCTGCACGGCCCGGACATTACTGTAGCCGTGCGGTAGGCATTTCTTGACTTTCTCCAAGCAGAGCTTGTCCGCCGCATCCTCAGGAATGTTGCTAGAGTGTGGCGTGACGATTATGTTGGGGCCACCTCGAGATACCGCCCCGCCCGTCCACGGTAATGGGCCGTCCTCATCACTGATGATATCAGGGTTAGGTTTATGGCATCCGGAGGTCTTGGGGATGTCGTACCTGTCATCTGAGACTTGGCCGTAATGATGACGAGGAGGAAGTGAATGATGAGCGTGGTGGTGAAGACCTTGGTGAGTCTCACCATCTGGGATGGAGCTCCGATGGCCAAATTCATCCTCCAAGATAAAGTCGTCGATGATTGGGGTCTCGATGTCCTCGGCGGGGAAATCCAGCGTGACTGTTGGCAGGCCCATGGCTGGTTGTCTTGTGGTGGAGGCCGGCTGATGGGGGTTGGAATTGTGGTGGTACTGGTGGTGGGGCTGCTGGCTGCGCTGCCGGGCCTGTGTGGCCGGCGGAGTGTGGTGGGCCGGTGACTCAGCCAACAGCTGGAGAGCGGCTAGTTTCACTGCGTCTTCCTGGCTGCATGGCAGATGCTCTTCGATTATATCGCGGTTTAGCTGCATTCAAAACATCAACAAAAGCCACAAATGTAACAACAGAATTTGACAACTATAAACATTGGGTTATTAACAATGTTGTTCCAAAAAGTCAGACACAAATATCTGAATGTATACTCTTTCCATCTTTTTGTTTAAACTATCTAATGAATAACTAGACTCGGAACTGTCATTCAAAATACCGCAATGTTTAAGGTGACAAAACACAATGAAACCATGCCTGTACTGAGTCAACATCAAACTCAAATGATAACCGTACATGTTTCAACACCGAGCCGACAAAGTGTGATACGTTCCGCTTTCCTCTCTTACTGGTGGCCGAATGCTTAGCAAACATTGCCAACCGAATTCCATGAATGGAAAGAGAAACAAGGAAGTAAAAACAGCCACCAAAAACAAAAAAATATTAACAATAACTAATCGACAACAATAAGAGTTCACAAGTAATGCACGTGTGCCGACTTCCTCAAACTGGCCGAATGATTTTTTGTGGGTGAAGGCCGGCACCTCCGACCGTACACTAACAACAGATTTTACAAGAGTGTGACTTTCTCGAAACGTGACACCGCCGAGGCTAATTGGGGGAATTAGGAAGGGTTTTCCCTGACGGCGACGATAAGCAATCTAACCTTTCTGGAGATATGATGAAGCACAAGGGCTGGAACGTCAAGTCACCATTTCAAAACACCATTAAGCAAGAATTTGGCCAAGCAAGCTCTTGGAAATTTGAGAGAGAGAGAGAGAGAAAGAGTCGTGCCAATTCATTCGTTGAACTCTGACTGAGCCAGTTTACTCAGATAATCTGGCGAGCACGGTACTAGTTGTGTCTTATTTTATCTTTGGATATTGAGTTTCCCTAAGACAGAGCCTGAATGCATATTTGTTTCCATTTTTCTTAACATGACAAATATTTGGCATTTTCTCAACTTTTCTCATACAAAACCTGGTTTCTATTAAAGTTCTAAACAAAAATATGAATTTACTGCTTTTTAAAAGTACTCCATATTCAAAATTAACTCCTCATTCGAAAAAGACCTAAAAACTAAATTACATTTAATTTAACTTATCAGGCATGCAACTGTGAAGTAAAAAAAAAATACCAAGCTTTACAAGACAGTGTTTTTCAAATTGAAATGTTTGAGGTAAACATTTTAAAATAATATGTGACTTGTCACCCGAAATGAGCGTAAAGTCGGAAATTGCCATTTTGCAGATCAGAGGGCAAAAGTAATAATTTGAAGGGGTGGTCAATTTTTTTTGTTTTCATGTGAACCAGTCTGTTTTACCATTCTCCAGTGTTGTATTTCATCCCATTTTTATTATATCGTCATACATTCACTGCAACACAACTGTAAGATTTTTAGTATCATTCTCTCAAGAATCAGTTTCACTTGAAATAAGTTGGTTGTCCATAAGTTTCCATAATGTTGTATACTGTTCGAAAGCTCTCATTCTGCAGAATCGCCGTCTTATTTCCTAAAAAGTCTGACTTTAAGCTTATTTTGTGGCGACAGGTGAGGTAAAATGTTTTCAATTCCAATCTTGGAAATTTAGATTTCTAATAAATTGGTCCTCCTAATTGTTTTTTTTTAATTTTAACCTGGACAACAAACTAGTTTTGGTTATTTGACCTTACATTGTAACTTACAAGCAAATTTACGTTCCCTATGATCATTTTGAAGGGGTGAACGTTTGCTTTCTGTTATTTGATTCTCATTTTGTTTACGAGGGAGGAACATTCAATAATTCATGGCCCGTTGATTGATTCAGATTGATGACACAGATGTGAAGGCAGACAACTAATTTCTACAGCCCACTAATAATATAACCCCCCGTAGTGTTGAAGATGATGTGGATTCCTATGAAGTCAGGTGAGCTGTGAGCAGACATGTTTTTGCCTTGCAGTGCATTGTCTAAGCGCCAACACGTCAGAGCACGACAGGTACGTAATGTACAGGTGTAGGTACTCATCAATGTACATACGGAGATTTTATGTTTATTGTGTGAGGCGGCTAATGGTGCTTGCTTTTCCAGTTGATTTTAATGCCATGGGGGACATGGTGCAGTTTGCGTCAACGTCCATTCCTACCAAATTGTCATGAATGTTTTGTACTTTTGTTGGTCTCGATTGGTTGAAAATGTTCACAGGTACAGACTGCTGACCAAAAATATATTATACATGTACATAGCCTGCCATAGACCAGTGTAAAAATTAAAAAAACTTTCGAAAACTGAAAAAATACTGACAAATAAATGTATAAAAAATTATTATAATCCGGGCAATTTATGCAAAAAAATTGTCACTGTCAAATTCCTTGAGTTTCCCAAATGTTTTGGTGTTTTTACCCCATTTCACTGACTTTTCCCCCCGACTTGAAAAAAATTAACTCATTTTCAATATTTTCCTCGATTTCCAGAGTTGCTGTGATGTAATTTGCTGACTGTACCACTAAGCTGTTGTAGTTTGGTTGGTTTTTTTTGGTTTTTTTTGGGGGGGGTTTGCATTTAAATTTGCTAGATAATATTTTGTGATGATAATTGTCAATATAACAATTGTTAGTTTCTCAGAAATGTGAGTTTTAGCAGCTATTAAAGTACTAAAATGCACAACACTTACCGGTGTAACTTAAACAAAATCTGGGAAGGATTTAATGTTTAAACAAACAGCTTAAAATCTAAATGATTTTGTGCATCCAAATACACACAACTGTATCTTCATCACGATTTAGTTAAAGAGCTTTATATGATTTTAGTCTGCTGCCCTCTTGTGGCAACTTTATGTTAACATTTTAATTGCAAAGGTTTAAAGGTAGGATACACTATATGGGTTAGTCGAACGACTGAATATGCAACGACATTTCACTGGAGAAACTTCTTGTAAAAATCTTGAAAAAATCATTGAGTAATCGTTCTTCTTAAATCTTACCTTTAGAAAAAGTTGGTCCAGGTCCTCTCCATACACCAGGCTAGTCTTCTTGACCATTGCAGCGGGAAGGCTTCCGACACTCTGCAGAACGCTGACAGAGGAGCAACTGGAACCCTGCGAGTTCATCGAGGCATTCCTCTTAAAGCGGCTCAGCGGGCCCGTGACGGCAGCCGACCGGCTGCCCGGCCGGGAGAAGCTGGAGCCGACGGAGGCAGTGTCCTCGGCCTCTGTGGTGGGGGAGGCCAACCGAAGGCTCTCAGTGGAGGAGATGCTAGGGTTGTGCTTGGGGAACTCCTGGTAGGACAGCTTGTCCGGCGTCCTCTTCAGCCGTTGAGGGACCTCGGACAAGGAGGAGGTGAGAATGCCCTGGATCTTCCTGATGAGGGGCTGGAAGTGCTCGTTGAGGGGCGGAAGCCGTCGCAGAATCAGGGAAGCTTCCCGCCGCAGGAAAGGGTTGGAGTGGAAATCTTCTGGAATGGTGTCCAACCATCTTGTCAGCATCAGGAGGATCTGTAACGGTTGAAAATCGAGACGTATGACTTTAGAAAACCAATTCCCCTGCGGTAATTCCAACAAGGCATTAGATTGGTTGAGGATGGTTGGGAGTTAAAGCAGATGCCTAATTCATTGCCTTTGTCTGCAGATTGTTGTTGTTCTGGGCTGCCTCTGCCTCATCCTGAATCCCATTCCGTGGCCCGCGTAGCGTCGCGAGGAGGCTCTGCTCCAACACTCGCAGCAGGATGACGGGATGAACGCTCATAGGCAGCGTCTCCAAGAGAGTGTCTTGAAAGCAGCATAAGCGACAGCGGCCCAGGGGTTGGCAATGTGGGTTCTTCAGCGGGTGAAGGCGGGTGCCAGCGGGTGGTCCTGGATGCTAAAAAAGGGCATTATCAATAAGTCTCAAAGTTCATACTGATTTAGAAGACTTTTTATTCCATCACTAGTACTACATGTAGTAGGCTATCAGCATATGATCAGATTAAAATTAATAAATATTGCGATCAGTGAGACACAATGAACATGCAAAACTTTAATTGTTGGCACCAACCATATAACAAAAAAACTATATTCAACATCAAGAGACCTTTCAAAATTGCTAAAATGTATGTCACTCTGATGTCTACGAGCCAACAGGTACTAAAGTTTGAACATTTTTCAGATGGATGTTTTGAGTATATTTTGAGTACTGCTTTACCAATCTAACGGGCCGCACGTGATGATTGGGTAAAGAAAGACTCAAGCTTTTAATGCCACCGTTATGACCTCTGCTCGGTCTATAACAACCGGAGGCGGAACTGCAGGGCATGTATAACCTCACAACAATTAGCCCTACACCCAAACTACTTCCAAATAAATTATTTTGGAAAGAACACCTAGCCCTCCCCTTGGCCCAATTTCATAAAACATGTAAGCACAAAAATGTGCTAAGCACAACAAGACTAGTCTTGCTCGGTAAAAAAAAAGTTGCCAGCCAAAACTAGTTTCATGCTAAGCGAAAACTCGCTGATTACCACTCCCCCAAACAAAACACATCCCCTGAAAATTTGTAACCCTGTTTTTGCCAAGGAAGAATGTTCATGCTAAGCACATTGGTGTGCTTACATGTTTAATTAAATTGGCCCGTCGGACGATCGATGTCCGTTCATGGCACTATACGACTGACGTCAAGGTACGCGTTGCTAGACGCGCGCACATTTTACTGGAATGAATGACTTGGAATTTACACACGTTTCTACTACTAGCTGTACGCATCATCGATTGTAAACTTTTGCGCTTCCAACTTTTGTCATCATTCCTTCTTATTCCTCCATGTCATGACAATGACATGAGTTCATTCTGTGCCCGCGTCAAACGTCGACACGTGTTCATTTTGCCCTGTGAACAAGATGGCGCATTATACCGTGAAGAACGTGACCGATAACGTACGAGCGACCGGTACGGTACGGCCCGGGCAGGCTCGGATTAATCGGACGCGGGCGGCCTGGCGCGCCCTGGCCTAGCATGCTGGCCTGCCGCGCCACCGCCATGGAATGTACAAGTACGCAAAACGCTCATCGCGGGCGTGGCGTGCGCGTCTGTTATGTGACGCGGCGCGACCTAGGGCCAATTTCACGAAGCTGCTAAGCACAAAAATTTGCTTAGCACAAAAATGTCTTGCTCATTAAAAACAAGTTATCAGCCAAAATTCTCTGTGTTTTTTATGCTAAGCGAAGAACCAGCTGATTATCAATCAAAAACAATAAAGATCACGTGAAAATTTGGTCTGTCCCCTTGTTTTTACCAAGGACAAATGTTCATGCTAAACAAATTGTTGTGCTTAGCAGCTCCGTGAAATTGGCCCCTAGTCGAGTCGTGTCCAGCTTTTATTAGATACCTATTGTGGAGCACGCCCCCTCGTGATTACTCCTTTTCCAATCCCCCGGATCCGGCGGTGAAGAAGACGAGCCGAAAAGTTAATGGAGCTATAATTATAGCTTCATTTTCACTGATTCTCAGTTTTCCGAATTTAATTCCCTGCGCTTTTCTAGGCTTATTTCCCAGGTGTTTTCAACTTAACAATAAAATGCACATATTTCCCCATCACTAGTATAATGACGCGGGTGTAGCTGGCGCCGATGTGTGGGATGTAGGCCTAATTCTTTCCATTATTCAATGACTTTATCATGTCTATAAGCCTATAATACCTCTCATTCAGGAATCATTTTGACAACTTAAAGATATAGTTTAGCTTCTCTGTGAAGTTATAGGAAATGCATGGTTTGGGGGGTAATTACTGCAAACGTTTGTTACTGCTGATCTGAAAGTTTTGGGTAATGTTGTACATTACCTTTAAAGAAGACCCTGGAGTTTTATATTATTCTTAGTGTTTTTAGAATATGACACTCTTATCATTCGTAATTTATATCAAAAATAAGAAGTGAATTCCCCTAAGGTATAACACCCACTAGATGACACCGGCATTCTCCGTCGGCGCCTTCCGTTCCCGGACGATGCCCAATTGCCATGGCAACCAACGTCTCAAGTGTCGCGTGGGGCATCTTCAGCAACAAGCTGGCTCGGCGGCCCCGGTCATCGCTTCCCTTCTCCGGGCCGGCGTCGCCGCCGCGATGGATCGGGCTGGGTGGGTTTCCGTTTGTACGGGCATCTTTGGACGACCGAACATCGGCTATGTATGGGGGAAGGACAGAGAAAACCTATTTTTGCATTAATACTAGTAATTAAAATGTAAACAATCTAAAGAAATAGACATGAGACCTAATGACGTCATGGCTTTGTTAATACATATTGCGCTTTCCTATGGGGGGTGAAGTCGAAACGCCAGACGAAGTAGAAACAGGCGGGCTCATAGAAAAGAGTACATTGTACCAAAAAAAAGAAGCTTGACGTCATTAGGTCTTAGGCCTATTCCTAATATCGTTATGTAGCGAAACTGATATCTTCAGAATTACTTTCTGAACGCGTGTATAGTTATCATTCTCCGTCGACATTTCAATTTACTGACGGTTTACTGATGGAAACCTTAGAAGTTTGATACATTTGTATCGATTGAACCGACGTGTACGCTGAAATTATATCCATCTGCACTATGCGTTTTTCCATGTCGCGTTCCAGCCAGGAAATTGTGATTCCTCGCTGAAATTTGTGTGTGTGTCGCTAAAAGGCATTAATTCTCATCCTGGGAATAGATTGGAATATAACTAGAAAATGGTCACTCGGTAGAGTGCAGAGACCCCTGCCCAAACATTTTCCAGTAGGGTAAATTTAAGATTGGGAGGGGGTCAGATGACACTAGGGGGCGCTGTTTATGATACGCGTGCATTTACAGCAAACTTCTGCGCTCACCTCATCAATTGAAAGCGGTGCATTTTTAAAGCTTTTATTGTACGCGTTTGTTCTCCGTTTTTAATTCGACTGTTGGACAGTTGCAAGATAATTAGCATTTTTTTCTCACCAGGAAATTCTTAGGAATGACCATCCGGCCCTGCTGGTATAACCCCTGTCCTTTGATTTACGTTCATTTTGCTTATTACGGCTTCGTCAAATGAAAACGTAAGCGAATAACTCTTGTCCTACTCTTACATCGGTACCCACTCAACCACGCATAGCTTCAAGTCATACTTTAACATTAGGCATAAACAAAAAATGTTATGTTGGCGTAACCCGACCGACCCTAAAAATACGGCCGACCCTGGATATTTTTTTTTTTCAAGGGACGAAATTTAATGATTAAAATCTATATAAATCTAGTTATAAATACGTTTGAAACCATTTCTGACCGTTTCTCATTGTTGTGTGTGTGGATTGTGAAAATATTGAACCTGGACACGCTATCGTGTATCACTACCGGCTTAAACAATTAGAAAACATATCATTTTCATTGCTGGGAGGAGAGGGGGAAAAAAATCCCTACCTACCTACCCTATTTTTGGGGGCCCGTTACGCCAACATAACATTTTTTTTTGTATGCCTTATGGACCCACATTTATGTTCACTCCCCTGCAATTGCCCATTATTGTTCCACCCAAAATGACCTACCGTCCTATGTATAATGTGATAAACTATTATTATGAACGCCTTTGATTTCCGTATCCTCATTGAGATAACAATTATAGTTGTACATTATTTTACATCACTCTGTTTACACGGTCGGCTGCGACTCGGTGTCAATGTTGACCCAATATCACGCTCCAATGAGCAATGTCTAGCGTGACTACTCGTGCGCGGCCGTGGTTCGTGCACAATATGCCCTGCAGACAGTCAATACATTGCCGTAGAACCCAGTAATAAAATGCACAACTATCTAATGTGCTCGAGACACACATAATTATCAATAGAAAGCTTATTTTATCATCCTGCACTTTCTGGTTATTTTGTTTTGTTTAACCAATGGCTTTGGGGACAAATTTAACTCCAAACGTCCCTGAGGGTGCACCAGCCTAATTCAAGTCCCATTGAAAACAGTGTAAAATCAACAATGTTTAGGACCAAGTTTCATGCACACCGACGTCACTGGGGTTTCTCAAACAACAATCAGATTATTGTCTTGGTCTTTATCTTTCCATTTCTTTTCAATTTTTAGTAGGTTAGCCGATTACATTTTTTAATATTCACACCAAAAGAAACTCACCTTCCGAAAAGTGATACTTCCCGAGCCTGCAAGCAGCCATTTTACAAATGGCATCCCTCCACATTCTAGAGCAATTAGGACCCATTTTTCAACCGTAATTTTGTCAAGTCTGCCCTCAGATTGAAGCTCAAAAACCAGGGAGTTGATCCTATGCTATATTTACACAATCCCACCATTTCTTTCACCAAACGGCATCCGTTTTCAAAAGAAATTGTGGCGGGCACATTTCATGCAAATGAGCTCGCGTAGAAATTCTCCTTTCAATTAGGGTGGTGCACCCCTGAAAGAAGTCCTGAGGTCCGTCGCCATTTTGAAAAATAAACTCTCCACTATTATTGGAAAAAGAAACCGCTGCATAGACCACAAATCCTGTGGGAGTAGTGGGAGAAATACAATAACATTTGCTTTCGCATCGCAAAGAAGAATGAAGAACTTATAAATTATTTACGGAGGAGTTAAACCAACATATTGCATTACTATCCGGGCAGAATCCGATAGTGTCTACAGTTGACAATTTAACGGCGGGGTGTTCTGCAATCACGTCCGGCACTTTAACAAATTGCGCGCTGTATTTCTTTCCTCCTGGGACACTGAACACGGGGCATTATGATTTACGCACATTCATTTACATTCACTTTTCGGCCGATAGTTTATTCACCATCTAGCGTGCGTGGGACTCATGTCTGCGCTGCCTCAATTTTGCAAACGGCGAAAGGTTGATACACTACACTAACGCGCGGCACCTTCGTTCGTGATGATTGACGACGGTGGCCCACATCGGCCATTTTTAACGAGACAGGCACATTTTAGTTTGATTGTCATAATGTCATAATACAACAGGACAGATTCTTGGTTCTTGGTTCTTGGTAGATTAATCCCTTTTGCAGTTGTAGACAACTATAGCCTACTGGGATGTGCAGGAGCACAGCTAGAAACACCGGGCAAACCCCTTCTCTTAGCGATATGTGTTACTGGGTTCTTTTACGTGCATTATAATGATTATTATACAATACACGGGACCTACGGCTTTACGTCCCATCCGAAAGACGAAGCAATAGTGGTTTCAGTGCCTTGCTTAAGGACACAGGTGTCGAGACCGAGATTCGAACCCACGCTCTGCGGAACAGAAAACCGGGTTCTTAACTGCTCGGCCACAACACTCCACTAGATATATGTTATGTTATTATTGAAAACGAACAAAATGCATCAAAAGCAAATGATTATGCCCTTAATTGAAGCGCTACATCAAATACCAGAAAGAGTATATTATAGGCCTCTACTTAATAGTTTTAACTATTTAAAAAAAAAATTTTCGCATCATCCGTGGTTATACCTTCCATCCCCAGTAGGCTTTTGGACATCCTGTGATCGATGTGATCTAGAAGCCCCAGGTACACCCGAACACGCGTCATGTGCAGCGCCAGAGGAGACCCGAAGATGCGAGACTGTTCGTCTGCGCACGGTGCCCGATGAAAATGGCGGGAAATCTTATCGATCCGTTGAGCCAATCCCGCCGACATCAAGGCCACGTGGTTGGTTGGATCTAGGACAAGGACCTCGACCACTTGAAGGACGAGACACAGGAAATCCTGTCCAATCAAAATGAAATACAACCACACATGTGTGAGAATCTACCAGGTTAATTAATTAAAAGAAAAAGTACTAATAAAAAAAACGTAATAATAGTAAGTTTACCCACAAGTCCTATATTTCGGCACGATCTATGGTCTTTTTTTAAGCGCAGGTTTACAAATTCCCTTTTTTATTCCAAAATTTTATAAAAATTCCATTTTTATTGGTCATAAAGAGCGAGTTTTAGAGCAGCAAATAACACTATCAAGCACGATGGTGTAAAATGTTACATCATAAATTAATGGTTCCTTAGGACGACACTTTATTTTGTTTTTCATTAAAGGGAGGCATTTTAGTGTGTCCCTATACTAAACAGCCATTTCTTGACTGAAATTCATAGCCGCGAGTTGCTTAAAGGTAGGATACACCATTTTGCAGATATCGCATTTTTTTTACTACCGAGTTATTAAGAAATATCTTACTTATTTAAAAGTAAATAATGATTGTAGGCATCCAGCAAAATTATTGCGCTAGATTTTTTTTAATTTAATTTTTTTTAAATCACGATCACCGGACGGCGATCGCGAAAAAACCCAAGAACAACAAAAGAACCACTGCCCGACGCCGGTTGAAAACGAACGCCGTTTGTCTCGTTTTCCTCGGCATCCATGATTATAAAACTTCGGACAGGTAAGTTGAACGATATGTACTATAAAATAGAACCCCCCAAAACCACCCATTCATGATAATTCAAGCAATTGACAAATGGTGTATCCTACCTTTAAAACTTAGTACGGGACTATAGCTTGAAAATTATAAGACATGGGTAGATTTGCCATTTAGAGTTGAAAACTAAAGACAATATATATCCTTATAGTTTTTTTTCACTTTTAGGGTCGACACTTCTCATTTCTATATCAAGCACACACTCATCAAACACGATGGCGTATAAATCATTCCCAGTAGGAAAAAGGTCAAGAAGAGTACATTTACAAAATTAATTAATAGGATTATGAGAACATATTTCTTTGTGCTAAAGTCTATTTAGAATGTACGTCTTCTTAAGGTCCAATTTTCGGAAATAGTTACAAGGAAACCCATTATAATCATCGGTTATTTGGCTCATGTTACTGCGATTTCAAACTCTGTTCGAATGCAGCACTGTCCTCTGCATGTTGACCGAGCAGGCGGTGCTATTTGGAGTACAAACCATGCAGTTACAAGCTATAAATCATAAGACTGATAAAACCAATAATTGTCGGCGCCTCCTGACCTTCACGATAATGACCGATTAGCCATTAGCCGCCTGCCCGGCGTTTATTATACCGTTAATTCCCCTCCCTGCTCTCTCTCTTTCACATTTTGGCAAAGCTGCCACCGTGCGTGCATGACCTGTGATCTTTAGTTCCCGCCGTTTCTCTATATTCTTCCAGTTTAACAACGGAGCACGGTATAACGATTTTGAACATGATCGGCCGGTAGCAGACGCGTATAATCTGGCCCTTAATCGCCCAGGCCGCCTGTACCTCATCAATGTAAAAGAACGCGTAATGTGAAACCGATAAAAAAAAGAGATGCGTTCGACGTTTGGCTCGCGTTGCGAGGTAAAGTGATACCAGCGGATGCGCTGCCGAACATAATGAGACGACAATTGCTAACGATTCGTTCAGTTTTATGAGGGAAAAGTTCCACAGCTCACCTAAGTTTGCGCTTGAAACTAAGCTGCTTGTACACTTTACCTTTTTATACCATTAATTGACAATCTACCAGGTCTGACCATGTTTCCTACCTCCATGGTCTGACGGAAACTGGTACTATTTTCGTTTACACTTTACACAGGTAGCCAGTGTGATCACAAACGGATTATACCAAAAATGAAAAAAGTAATTAGAAGTTCGGTATGCCGGCGTTATAATAGGCTTAATATAGGAAAACAAGTGGCTGGTATGATTATAGTAAGTTGTTTTATGGCATAGCAACAACAAAAAGCACAACGGAAATTGCAGGGCGTTTCTGTACAAAAATCAGTTTCTGTTAAAAAAAAGATAATTCACACTTAGCGGACACGGCCAGTTTAGCACGATGTGATTTCAACAACAGATTCCCAAAATCACATCCTAATGCTCCAAATTCACATCTTCGATCCAAATATACATAAAACTGATGAATTCAACACTCAATTGGGTTGAATTCATAAGTGTAATGGTTGAAATCCCAACTTTTAAAAAGTAGTCACTGACCGCATACACACTGTCTTATAATGTTGATTTAACACTTTAGTTTTAAGCGTGTTGGTTATAATTGGATGTGAATCCAGAGGTTGTGAATTTGCATTCTAACGACTTATAACCCAGGAGGTGATTTTTGGCCGAAGATGTGAATTTGGAGCATTAGGATGCGATTTTGAAAATATTGAAATCAAAGGCCGTGTCCGCTTTGAATGCAAAATCACATCATGATGCCCTTTCCTATAGTGTTATGACTATAGGCCTATAGTTGATAACAGATTTTCGCCTTAAATATACCGGAATTCCCATATCGCCAAATCGGATGACCGAAATTAGCTCCCGCGCACTAACATAACAATCTGTCTTACGCACTTAAAATACACACCACATACAAACAACTGATAGTCATATTCCTCAAATGTATCTATCTATCTGATCGGCTTCCTTGTAAGCCAGATCAAAGATGAGAGTTCATCTCACCTCTAAAAGCCTACAAAGAAGCGACGGCAGCGTCTCAATCATGATTGCGAAATGTGTTAACCAAACATCAAAAGACAACGACAAGAAGGAGAGACTATTATAATAGCGACAGCTGGCAAGATGGGGGCCCGATACCTCAAGAAATCGACTCCCAGAAACTCTACCGGCAGATAGTCAAAAATCTCGTAATCGCTTTAAAAGAGTTAACAATCCTCTCTCTTGAGTGCAGGGGTGATCGCTTAAAGGCATGATCGAACAGGAAGGTAAAAATGTGCTGATGCTCGCGTGTCACATCATCTGGCATGCGTGCACACCGTTCTTTTTATCTTCGTCAATTCCTGGCGGGAATTGTATTAAGTATACGCGATCTGGTGGATTTGCAGCGCGGTGTATATAAATCTACCTTTATCTATGGAACCCCTATGGGAAATCTTTTTTTCTGTCAAGGTATGCCCACGCATGATTTCCTCACGGAGAAAAAAAACCAGGTGGATTAACAAGCCTGTACCACTTTAATAAGAAGAAAATACATCTGAAAAGGTTCATGGGAAGTATAATTTGTCTTATTATAATGTGCCAGTTTTCATATGATACGAATGCGTCGCTTCTAGATTCAATTTGTTTTTAAGTATGTTGTTTATTTGATATCGAGAAGTTTAACACACTAATTGTGACAAAAACGGTTATTTATTTGTTGTACACACACAATAAAGAAAAAACAAACTGGCTCCTACCTGATCACACGTTGGTTCCAGTACAGCTAACAGTTTCCACAGATATTCCGGATACATGAGCGCGCGACGCGTGGAAGGTAAGCTGGAGATTGTTAACAGAGCTCTGGCGGCCAGCCTCTGGGCTTGCTTAACTTGCGTTGGGCCGTCTTCCGATTGAGATCCCCTTAGAGGGGACTCCTCGTTCTCACTCGAACACTCCTCTTCGGACTCGGACGACTTGGAGACACTTTGAAGACAGTCCAACAACATGTCTATGTTGACAGTTGTCAGGAGCCGTACCGCGTTTTGTGCTGCCGGTTGGTAGGAGGCGTGCTTCGTCTTGGCGCTTCGGCCAATACTCCGGGCAAACTTACCCAGCTTGGAATGGACACTTTTTCGAAGAACCAAGCGCTTGGCGTAAAATGAGTTGGAGCTGAGGCGAAAGCTGGGCTTCCTCGTCAGTCCAGGAGACGCGGACTTAGGCTGCTGGTGACTACCATCCACCTTGAGCCGGATTCGGTCTAAGGATGGACTTGTCGGCGCAGACAGGGCCTCACTTTCCTTGGAGTTTACTTCTTGATTATAGCTTACGGAGAGGTGGTCGCCCGATTGCCCGATTGGCAGGCATTCCCTCTGGTGTCGCAGGGCGCACTTAGGCGTCTCGCTGTCAGCACTGGGACCTGGGCTGGGCTTCTTAGGGCTGTAGGCGCAGCTGCACGAATTCCGGCTCTCCTCCATCTTAAGATGCAGCTTGAGCACCGTGTTCACGACGCTCAGCGCCGCGTCCCGGACGCCGTGCCCGCACTGGACGAACTGCAGGGCGATGCGGAAGAGTTTACCAAGCCTCTCCCCACGTATGCCCTCCAAGGTCCCGCTGCCATGGAGACCACAGTCTGCTTCTAGTCCTTCTAAGGCCCCGTCCCCACCAGCTGGCGCCGTGCACGCCTAACGTTCAAAGTAACAAACGGAGAAAACGCTGGTAATATAAAACAAAAACACACATCGTCATTAAGTTATCAAGTCCAATATCAAACATGAGCAAAATGCAAGTATCGATCTAGTCGACTGTGCATGTCTACTATGCGTTACATGCATAATGTAGCCGTACCTCAATCACACATTATATAGGTTGCAATCGATAGAAGCCAACTGCCTTGAACTTGCTATACTCCTTGTTGCCATAATAAACACAAAATGTGCTGTTACTGTTTTGTTCTGCAGTACCAATTCCAATTATGATGACCATGATAGTACAAGGTTTCGTCTTATAGCCAACCTCTTCTAAGATTACCATACCACATCACTCCCCTGCTTCAGCTCATTAACAACACAAGCCTCTGGATACCGAACCGCACGGATGAGTATCTGTAATTGTCGTTTGGTATAAGACTCAAGAGTGTAATCACAAGTCAATGTATACATTGTTCAACCCGGACAGCGCTGTCCCTGGCGTTAAAACCGCTCCAATATTAAAAATATGAAGCGGTGTTTTTCTAATATTGGTTAGGCCAAGCGGAAGAGAGAACCGACCTGCGATGTTTGATCTAGTCTAGTAGAGGCAACACGCCGCACCTGCCGGATTTTTTGTTGTTGTTTGAAGTCACTCGCCAAGCAAAGCATTTCTTCAAATCTCATGCAGAAATATCTGTAAAACCTTTATGGGCACTTAAGCAGTTTTGTCAATATTTTGCCAATAGCAGCTAAACCTGTATTTAGATTATGAGCACTTTTGCTGATCCCCTCAAAAACACAAAAAACACACATAAGAAAATGGTCTGCTCTTCCTTTAATTCGTGGATGTCTTACCCCCCCCCCCCCCCCCCCCCCAATCCTACCTCGATCTACGCCACTGGAATATGGAGATTACTCGTTAAAATGGCTATTAATGGCATTCGACATCGTGCGTCTGATCCGTGGAGTTATAAGTTTCAAATTACCACCTACACAGTTGCTATTTAATAAGGTGCAGAGTCGTATAGCTAACAAAGATCTAATTTCGATGGATTTGAAGTTAGATACGGGGCTTCATATTGTCTTACGTTTCTCTTTTTCAGCTCAAATTTTCAAGGGGATTAGTCTGATTCAATCATCATAAAACAATTAAAATGTTAAAGGTAGAATATACCATTTGAAGATATCGAAAATATTACTACCGAATTATAAGGAAATATCTTACGGCGATAGCAAAAAAACACCATTAACATAAGAATAACTGCTCGCGCCGGTTGAAAACAAAATCTGTTTTTCGTGCTTTTCTCGCCATCCATGATTGTAAAACTTTGGACAGGTCAGTTAAACGATATTTACTATAAAATATAACCCCCACATCTACCTATTCATGATAATTCAAGCAATTACCAATGGTGTATACTACCTTTAGGTCAATAATCCTGTACGTTTGATATTCTGCAGAACCAAATTATAATTGATCAACAATGAATCCTGACGAAGACTCCATACACGTAACTGAAACCGCACCAGTCATTACCCCTTTAAATGACTTTGTTAGAAATATTACCAGGGGACACATATAAAAGATGCTATTTCGTGTAAGGAGGTATAGCGTGCCAATACTAGCAAGGTATACCCCACCCCCTCCTCCTCCGGACATTAGAGCTACTTCATTAGGTCAATTAAACTTCTCTGTTGCCCAGCAACCTGCTACTTAGTGTTATACGCCGATCGCAGAGTTATACTCGGGCAATTTCGAGGGCTGCTAAACATTTGCCCCTGTAGTCACAAGTCTGTTTCATCGCAATGGGGTCATTTTTCAGTCCTGTTTATTTTATTTTTTTACTCTTCTTATTTTTTCTGCCATTTTCCATGCCCGGCGGGACTTGCTATCACACGCGTGTGGATGACTCCAAATGATTGCTCACATGCACAGCACTGCAAAGAATATCCAAAAAATTGAGACGACATTCACATATAACGTTCTTCGTGTTAATTTGGTGTTTTTTTAAATAATAACACCATTTTAAACGCTAAGTGGGATTGCCCACCCATGTGAAAGAGTGTCTTTTAACCAGTTCGCGCCGGATGACGTATATAAACGCCAAGTTCAAGTTCGGAAATGTATGTCAGCAGCGCGCAAGGCCGGAAATACGTGGGTGTGCTTTCCGGTACTATCAGCCTGAACCCCCTTCGGATCGAGTTTCGTTAAAAATAATCCCGCCCGTCGGCTCGGCGATGTTAAAATAATCCTGGCGCGAACTGGTTAAATGAATACATTTTCCTGGATTTTCTTCGTGTACTGCACGTGGGACGACAGCGTTAGTACTTCCTATCCGAAGGAGGTCAAAACTTGTTCAACACAATCTGAAATGCGACGGCCTTTTGCGTATATAGTTGATTATTTTAATATGAATACAGCGACGTCAGGATTTGGGCATTTTTAATAGCGAGTTACCGTGACGAAGTCCAAGTATTACGCAGTGCACATATTAAAGAGTACAGGCTGTCGACACCACGAGTTTAAATCATTAACCACAAAAATGAAAATCAACTGACAGAATATCTTGTCTGAGGGACAATTAAATTACGCGCCCGTAGATGTTCTTCAATCGGCGAGATGATAAATCGTTATTGATTTGGCAGTGTAGCTTCCGTAAAACATCACACGCCTTGAAAACGATACACCCTGATCAATGTTTACATGTAGCTGCGATTAGTTTTTTTTGCGAAAACTCATTTGTGAGGTAAAATGATGTATTTTCATGTTTTCGCAGCGTGCTAATGCAGTATTCATGCCAAGCCTATTTCTTTTCAAACAGTTTAATTCCCGGTTGTGTTTTTTACGTGTGATGGCTAGAAACCCATTGTATACAGAAATGATTATAACCCAACCATTTTTACCATTTAAATTTTACAAACTGCCCTTGGTAAATTTAAAGACTACCTCTCTCCCAAATCACCTGCAGTATATTTCGGAGCATTTTGCCGACGCCAAGGCCAATCTGTCCACCGAGGCTGGCCGTCAGGGGTTGGAGCTTGTGAAGGCACAGAGGAAGATACTCTAAGAGGAGCGGAAGACACTCCCGATTGGCGGACAATCGCTGGGCGATCAGGATGCTCCTCTCGGCGGCGAATGTCTCGCAACAAATATCTGAAAACGGAGAAATGGGTCAGACTAGGGAGGTGTTTGAACGCTTAAAGTAGTCTCGAAACGGCTTACAATAAGCAACCGAAACGGTCAGAGAGTTTGTGTCAGGCGTTTGAACGCATGCAAACCGGGCGTTGAAACGTCCTGCAACAAGCGTTCAAATTCCAAAACAAAAAGGGAATAGTGTCAGGCCGGCAAACGCGTGTAACCGGCGTTGCCGCGGAAAAGGAAAAGTTATGTCAGTGGTGTCCGACTGTACTGTATGAACGCGTGTCAGTCGGCCGAAACCAGGGTTTTAAAAACGGCCATAATATAATACTGTGTCGCCCTTTGCTTGCCGCGGTTTCCACTTTACTGCATCCCGGCATTTGTATTACGTATAATTTCCTCTCGTTAGAAGACCCCCTTAGTTTCAGCAATCATCGCGTGACGCGTGTTCGCATTATAGTCTGGCCCCGCGGTTTCGTTTGGTTTGATTACCGTGCCAGAAATTTGATTTATTATCGGTAATTCCACAAATGAATACGCACTGATGTGACTACTACGTGCCGACAGACATACTGCTTACACTGTGGCCGTTACGGACGGAGGATCTCTATAATGGGTCTGCGTTCGGGAAAACATATACACTGCAGCCCGTACGTCTTCGCGAAGATGTGTTGAATTATGGCGGGGGAAATGTGGACTCGTTGTGCGATACAGAAATGTCTCCCGAAGTTCTCGAATTTTACAAACTTCGTAAAAACCACCACAATCAGCCTGCTATTTTCGTATTTTGTGTTTCCGATATGCCCCACTCTTTCATTAGAGATGTTTCAACACTGCCATAGCAGCTACGGTACCGTGTTTAAGCGTGTTGTACGGATTCAATCTTACCACATCATGAGTAAAAAAAAAAAAAAAAAAAAGAGGTACTAAATTATTTTCAATTCTACACTGCATGTCCCGGCCACGGTTCTTTTGTGGTGAGGGGTCGAAAGCAACCGAAATGAAAAAAAATCAACGACATTTTGAAATTCCAGACGTGAGGTTGTCTTATACCTTCTTCGATATCATCCAGGGTGTGCGTTCTCGATCTACTCAATTTAGGCTCGCTCGCAACGGGCTGTGGCGTTTTATCGATGGGCGATGCCGGGACGGAGTCTGACTGATGTTCCTGTTCGATCTTCACCGGGTCCTCCCTGGACCTTCTCCGTCGGTCCAGCCAGTGCCACAGCCCTAGACTCATCTTCCGGCTCCGCTTTTCCACTGCTGCTATCTGCTCTGGCGTGTCTCTCTCTGCGTTGGCCTCCCGTGGGATGCAGACCGTGGCACAGCGGTCTCGAGCGTTAGGGGAGCGGGACCGCGCCACTTTGGCCACAAAGCGCGGCAAGGCAAGCAGCCCGAGAGACACCTTGCGGTTGTCTCGGACCGAGTTGATTCTCTGCTGTAGGACGTCTTCTTCAGGGTCGTCGGGACCCTTGTCGGGGTAAAACACGTCCAGGGTTTCTTGGATTACTTTTTGTTGGAGTACCTCCAATCCAGGGGCTACGTCGACCGGCCGCTGGCCTTTGTAATCGGCCCTGAATATCCTGGCGCCATGCTCGATAAAAATCGCGGCGCATTCCCACCGTTCAAGAGGAGCCAGAGCGGCCACGTGAAGCGGCGTGGCGCCGTGGGAATCCTCAGCCTCTGGGTCTGCGCCGTATCGCAGTAAGGTCTTGACTACCAGGCAGTTTCCCATCCGCGTAGCGAGATGTACGGCTGGCTTGACGAACCACTCTCGGACTGCGCTGATCTGGTTAGCGAAGTACTGCAACCCGTCTGGGTCCGTACCGTTGGTCTGTTGACTGGACGACATGCCGAGGTCTTCCGGTAATTCAATTCCTTCGCAGTTGGGGTCCACGCCGCACTTCACCAGCAGGCGTACCACCTCGGTCGATCCGCAGGCAATAGCGAGATGCAGGGCGTTCGTGAACACACACGGTTTGGGTTTGTCACGGTGGGTGCCTTCCTCTTGGCTTCTTTCCCAGTTGCTGATGAGCGCCGTGCTCTGATTCAGCAACACCTGCACGGTCAGGCTATCGCTCCGGGGTCGGGCCTTGCTGGTTTCCGGCCCGACCATGTCGTAGTTGACGTTGAACAAATTGAAGTGAGTGTGGAGTACCCGCGACACGGTGGCTACGTCGTTGAAGAGGATAGCCATTCGCAATACGTCCGCGTCCACATTCGGGTTGCCGGTCACGGACTGGAGTTGCCTCACCAGCAGGGACATGTTGATGGTCAGGGCGGTGATGCAGGGAATGGTTCTCAGGTTGGAAAGAGAGGCTTTCCGGAGCCTGGAAGGAAGGTTTCTGGAGCTCAGGAGGGGGCTTCTCAACTCGACTCGGCTGCTGCCGTCGGCTGAGAACAAGGCCTTAGGAGCCAGGGAGGTTGAGCGGCGATGGCTGAGGAGGGTCGGCTGAAGGGAAGCACGTCGACACGGTAGATCCTTGGTGCTCGGGTCAACTCCGTCCATTCTCATTGTTATCACCTCTACCATGCGCCTGGCCTGAAAGCAAACACGTCAAGAGAAATATTAAAACAATGAAACCGTTCATTCTAAATTCCGTAGGATTCGTCCTTCAACGAAGTTCACTGGGAACTTATAAAAAAAAAAAAAACCACCTGCTTATTAGTAACCCCAACTCCCTAGCGCCCACTAGCGGCAGATTGGAAAATGTCGATGTGTGTGGCAAAGTTTGCTGAAATCACTTTATAGTCTGTTCATGTACATGTATATAATCAACTTCATGATACGAACAAGTTGACGGGGAGAAAAATTGATGACGTCACCAGACCGGAAGTTACAATGAAAAGGCCTTTAAACCTTAAAAATGGCTGAAAAGTCAGCCGCGGGACTTATAATCCAGATTTCTGCTTCAAATAGTAAAGTTGAGACAGCTTTCGAGCTTTTGTTAATGGCATCAGATTCTGCATTGTTCGTTTTACCTGCAAAATTACGTGACTCTTTTTTCCCGTCAAACCCGAAATTGCCTTAAAATTTGAAAGTGGAAAATGATGTGAACTGACTTTCAACGATGTCAGTCTCTGGCTAGGTTGTACTTCAGGCCGTGTCCGAAACGGGCTTCTAGAGCTACGGCTACGTCTATTGTCAGCCTGCTCACGTGTATTTGTAATGGGCGAACACCTAGACAATAGCCATAGACAAAAGATTCGGACGCGGCCTTAGACACACTAAATTACCGGTGACGTCATAAAATGTTATAGCGCCCTCTAGTGGCAGTCAACAAGTGTTTAAAATGAATGACTAGTTAATTTGTGTGGCAAAGTTTACTGAAATCACTTTATAATTAGAGTATTTAATCAGCTTTATGCTCTAAACAAGTTGAGGAGAGAAATATTGAAAACGTCACCAGACCGGAAATTACAATGAAAAGACCTTTAAACCTTAAACAAAATCCGATCGTCACGAAACAGCAAAATAAGGCACTGAACTCTGTTTTTACATACAATTGTTCATATTCCTTAAAACACGCTGACGAAATAAAAATGAATATTATTATTAAGAAATGCTGAAAAGCCATTATGTTCATCGAACAGACATGATGCATATGCCATAGATTTATAAACAGACCGTTTAATTGTATAGCTCCATGGTCCAGTTTGTTTTGTTTAGTTGTTTGGATAGTTTCAACCAGTCAAAACATTTCTTTTGATTTGTTTTTGGTATACAATTAGCAGTTGTCCCTGTTTCTTTTAAAGTCCGTTTTTTTAGTGTTTTTGTATCATTTTGTTTATTTTGTGTGTGTGTATTTTGTAGTGTTTTTGGGTGGTGTTTTGGGGGGTGTTTTTGTTGTTGGGGGGTGGGGATTGGTTGGGGGGGGGGGGGGGGGGGTATTGCTCCTAAGCACTAAAACACCCCTGTGTATTCCCTACGCAAGCACAGTCCAATACCGGTGACCCTTTTTTCTATGATCGGGTCTGAGCAGTTTCGGCGCAGTTTCATTGCCAAACCAGACCATGATATACTCTCACGAAACAACTTGAGTTTGTTTTTGATTGAAATAGGGGCCGGGGACGTAGGACAAAGGGAACAATGGGGTCCCCTATTCCGCAAAGGTCCCCGATTCAGACTCGTGTGCAAATCCTATGGCGATCATCCGAAAACGTTAGAGTACAAACAAAAGAGGGAAGACGGTCGGACAATGCCCCGTCCCCTATTGACGGCATTTACCCACTTGCATGTGTTCGTTCACGAACACATTTCTGGGTCAACTTTATTTCCCCAATACATTATAAAACCAAATATTATGTATACTGTTGTAAATGTACGTGTAAAATTACTGAATCCTTCTCTTTGAAAGAAAAGGTGCAATATAAAATAGTAATGGTTTAAAATGAGCATAACTACAACTTGAAATACACACAGAAGACTGAAAAGAAATAACTATAGTATATAAAGACGCAGAGACGGAAACCTTGATATAACAGGTATACTACTTGAATAAAAGACAACTTGATTTTAAGAATTTGTTATTTCTAAGAATGCCAGGTGAAATACGAATTCCACCGTGAGATCAAGAAATGCCAACGCACACAAATCCTTGAGGAGAGACGTGATTAAATATAGTCCGCCCAAGGTTTCGTGGAATTTTTAAGGAAAAATGTGGTTTAAAATGGCGTCCATTGGAGTTCCTCTTTGGGTTCTTTGTCAAATACAGCTGCGGTTTTGAGAGTCTGTTCAGCGGCACGTCCGTGCTATTAGTCCGAGAATTCACAGGAATTTCAGACCGAAGAAAAACCAGATCCGGCGGTTCGCGTGACATGCATATCCATGTGCAATTGGAGTCTAGAATCTATGCAATATAATATGTTAGCCTTGTCTTTCATAATGCAATGTACTCTCAGCTGAATCAATATACCGCTAAAACTTATAGGAATACCTTACCTACGCCGAACGCCGGCCCGACTATAGTCCCCGTGCAAGGCATCCGAAGTGTGGTCTGGCGAAACTAGGTCATGCCAACAACCAACGAAAATCAACGGAGAAACAAACACCGTCGGATTTAAGTTTTTAGACCGATTATCGGATACAAACTCAGTCGGATAAACCGGTGTTAGTGCCCACTTCTTTCATTGTTGACTTTCTGCCAAATATGGAGCGCCCTCAACTTCAAAATGCACACAGTACAGGTACACGCAAGCATGGCCGCAATACTCTATCCAACATGCACAGGATCAGGACGGTAATTGGTCAGGCCAGAGTGCCAGTGTTGTGGAATTTGTTTTTTAGGAGTTAAAAGAAAACAAAATGGTTGGGGAACGTTGCTCGCTCGCCGGGTGGCTTATTTGTCACAGACATTCTTGAGACGGGCACAGTCGGCGGGATGTCGGGGGGACGTCAGGCCAAATTAGACCCGACAGGTCAGGTATACGACAGATGATGTCACGGTGGCTGATGGGTGCATGAATGGTAGCATTCACACTTCAGTCATTTAACATCGAAGACGCAGGATTCCGCTATTTAAAGTGGTAAACTGGCACCACCGTGATTTCCAAAGTGGAAGGCAGTTTCGAAACATTTTCAAAAGAAGTTTCGATACACTGGCAATGGCTCCTTATGTGTTTAGGCCCTTCCCGCTCAGAAATGGGAAGAAGAGGTACAATATGTTTTATTTTTTGGAACCCATAAATGGTTGCGCCATGCGCCAAGATAGTTCTGACTACCACCCCCACCCGGGCACGGTGGAACCCATTGTCAACGTGTGTACGCATGGGGGAGCCTAGAAGAACCACGCTAAACCCCTCCCCTGCTCTATCTACACCTCCAATAAACCTCCAGTTTTAAAAGATTTCCTAAAAATAACAATATCATTTTTGTTTTAAGTCGAATTCCCCCAGACCGGTCACATACACTCCCGATGTATATTTCAAACAAACATTTTCATAGTGTCAAGAATTTACACAAAAAAGTTCATAACCTATCCCACTCCCAGGCCACTTTCCGGGGTTTTCAGCCATTTACTAATTATATTCCAGCGAAATACTGCCGAGCAACTACCGCTTTAACCCCCAGCCTTCAACGTACGTATCAGGGAATGTGTAAGTTAAAGCTCTCAGCTCGTATCGTCACATATTACGCCGGCGAGACCTTTCGTGAAGGGGCCTTTACCTCGAACCCGGGACCCAGTTTTTGCCGCACGACACGTGGAGCGGAAGCGAAACTGAACAGTCCTGCGCCAAAATAGCTCCGGCAAATAAATTGCGGTAAATATTTGTTTCGTATCACCGCCCGATATGTCACAGATCGCGTCAACAACATATGACGGTACGACGGCGGGATTGGCGTACGTCAGGGTCTCAGAAACGAAGCTAATAGGCATAGGACCATTTGCATTTAATTTTATCATGGGCCCAAAGTAACCAAGCGAAGCATTATCAAAAAGCTTATTTGGGTGAAAGATTGTGACGGTATACTTTAAACATTCCGTCTGGCTTGCTGTCATTTGGAAGAAATAAAGAAACGTAGGTGATTTTAAGGATCATTTAAAATTGAGTGATTATTTTTTGTAATTAATATGTAAATATTTGTATTATTATTATTTTTTTATTTTATTCTTTTATTTTTTTATTTATTTATTTTTTTTATATTTTGTTTTGGGGGGGAAGAGTTCTATTGAGGATATTATAATCAAAATGTGGTGCATGATTTGTCACAGTTTTCTCAAAAAGTGTAATATATCCACTGAGCTGAAACTTCAACAGATTAGTTTTATAGATTATTCATTGGGTTTTGAGTGGTGTTATAATTATTGGAAACAATCTTAAAATGCCATTACGCTGTTTTTGCCACTCCCTGCCAGAAACGCCACCGGAATAAATGGCAAGTTACGTCAATAACTGTAATGCAATGTGTACAGGGAGATGTACATTTTTACGATTTGTCTTCTATCGTGGGGATTTAGAGAGGCACGCTACATTAATTATGCAGTATAAAATTCTCGTAAAACTAATACAGCGCCATCTCCACACACAATTTCTTCTCCCTTGTTATCCAAAAATGTCCGGAAATGGTATAATTTACTCGGTTCAGCTGTCGTAAAATGCCGACCGTGCGTTGCATTCCTGTCGGTGTTGACACGCTTCAATTGACGGTATACTTCGAAGCGCCGCACTGAGCATAATAATTATATTTACCCTCAGACTGTCAGACGCACACAAAACAAAAATGTGATATATTGTAGTTGTGTTCCGCTGATAGTAATTACATCTGACAGCGCCAAACCCCTATGACAAACGGTAAACCTAAAGAACGCCCTCTTTGTTGAAAACGCCACATTATACCGCGCCAACTTGACTTTCGCTGTTTGATTGAACACTCAGATCTTTCGATGTTTAAGTTGCAGCGACTGGAACAACGGTTAGCGGCATTTCGAAAAGCTTGCGTTGCCATTTGTTTGCTACTAAAAATTAAACTTCAACTTTGACTACCTGTCCGCGTGTAGTCAAACGGACTGGTTCCGGTCCCCAATCAGCATGTACTGAATCAGGAACCAGTTTACTCGGTAGTATAGAGATTTTGGATATGGGTGCACGGTTGTAAATAGGCCCAAAATTGCCAGATCACATTTTGCATGCCCAGGAAATAATTTTCTACAGAGCATTTTGAGAGCCATGCATTTGAAGGATTGTACAAATACAGTGTACCACCTCGGTCCGGGAGTGCGAGCTTCTAATTCTGAGCATTTGGGATGAATCTGGCCCTGGAATTGGCACTACTTGGCTCTTGAGCGAGAGGGTATTTTTTTCAAAATGGACGCTTTGCAGATTTGGCTTCAGCACTAGTTTTAGGGGTGTTCTCCTTTGGAGGGAAATATCGCCCAAAAGTTTTCAGATGGCCCCACACAAATTGAACAGAAAATGAAAGATGGTGAAATAAGCTTCATTTTGGTGTATAGTTTAGTCACCTTGGAGAGTTGTGAGTATTTTTTCCAATTTTTTGAAGTTGTGGTATTTATCATTGCTGTCTATGGGACTTTATTTGGATGTGCGCAGCCATATACATAATAGCCCGATAGTGTTTATGTTAAAACCTAATTTCTTCTGCTCAAATATATAGCTTTTCGTTTTCAACTTACTTCTCAGTAACGTATTTTTTTCATGAACAAATGTGGCCAATAGTATTCACCGTACCGATGTCACTATAACGACCTCCATTCCAATTTGATGCATAATTATGTTCAATAATTAACATTGTAACTGGACCATACTTGCACTTTTCGAAATATTTAGGTTGATGTGTGTGGTGCAAACCGATAATGGTAAGATTGTTGATATGAATGTAAGGTCAAGGTTGGAGATTATTGGATTCCTAGCCATTTGACATAAATTCTAGCAATAGCTAGAACCCGGTATGTCATAGTGAGAGATCTTTCAGCATTAATAGGTAGAATGGGCGATCAAAGGACATTATTGTTTTCACCTTTAACCCTAATGTCATGTGCATTCAATGGGGGTACAATACACTGATCAATTTAGGCCAGTGTAGTAAGTGAATATATTTACCCAACTAGTATTTTGTAGTATTGGGTGACGTTAGAGTTAAACCATGAATTCACGTCTCTTGGGGGCGCCCTAGCCTACGCTGTAAACATTTTACTGTAAAATATTACAGTACTTTACTGACAGCACGGGTGCCAGTATATGTACTGTAAAAATAACAGTGCAACCTGTCCAGACAGTTGATTGTTAAATCTTGTAAACAGGAATCACGTACCGGTACACTAATATGTACATACTCTCTGTGGTCGCGTTAATATATTGAACTAGGATTTCGGGATTACCAGCCTAATCTAGGGCGAATGTGCTAGAAGGGGCGCGAAGAATTTCGCTTTTAGTTGGCAGGTGAAAACGATTGATAGAGATCACTACTCAACCGTTTTCATTTTGAAAAGAAACTCGGATTTAGAAAGATTAATTTAGGCCTACAACTCAAACAGAGTTTGTGATAACACCATGACAAATCTTACACTAAAAAAACAACAACACCGAACATTGATTTAGTAAGCCCTAGATTGACTTACTCCAATTTATAGTTTGGCGCCAAGTGTTATAGAGTGGCGGGGTTTATTCATGTTGTCAATAGTACTTTCCATATTGCGCGCTACTATAGAATCGGATTGTCTCTGTATTCCTTCATCAACCAATCTAACTTCCAGCAATCTAATTCGGCGAGCGCATAGCGCGAAGCCAATTACGGCGTGTGGGGGGAGGCCCGAGAACATTTCTAGTTGCCCCGTGGTGCAATCTGAGGTGATTTCTGGCCACTTTCATTTGAAATTACGTAATGAATGTACATCGATCCGATTTTCGGGAGTTACTTTTTTTGCAATGATATAAACTTTGCTCAGCAGCTCAAGGGGGGGGGGGGGTTGTACCCCTCCCCCATCTCTCCGCCACTGCGTAATCTACTCCATATGGCACGTGTACAATCGATAACCAATCGTGGATATTCAGTTTTACGCGGGAATGAATGCAAGCAACGCCCGAAGAATGTTGCGCAAAGCCGCACACCCATTTACCGAATCTCAAGAATCTGCGGAGGCAGTTTCCTCCAAGGAATAGGAAAGCTAGCCTGCAAAATGTCAACCTTTTCCCTTGTCAACGGCTCTTTTTGTTCACCTGGGCGGAAGAGGATAT
Organism: Crossaster papposus; assembly: GCA_037893245.1. Lineage (NCBI taxonomy): Eukaryota > Metazoa > Echinodermata > Asteroidea > Velatida > Solasteridae > Crossaster > Crossaster papposus. Next base: position 881,118 of record JBAIAA010000182.1, read on the forward strand.
AGTTTTCGAGTCAAGCGAAATTGTGGTTCACTTGGGTTATAATGGAATGAAATTCAGGTGCTTATAAACAAGGCTGGTCGATGTCAAAACCTTATCAACTCTCTATCATAGGATAGGAATGCATTTGACTAGCATTTTTTTAAATAACATTAATATAGATGCAGAATTCCATTCCTATTTTCTCTTTTTAGAATGCAAATATTTGTTTAGAAAAGACGAAACCCGTGTGCGTGTGGGTATTATATATTAGTCAGGCCGATTATGATACAATTTATTGATGATACAAGCATGAAATTTGGCGCACAGTCAAAGTATGTCACGAGAAAAATATTAAGCTACAGGGCCATTACATATTTGACCTTTGAAAACAAGTAGGTATAATAACATACAATGGCAGCCATTTTTAAAATTTTGAAAATTGCCATTTTGAAAATTGCATGTTATTCTACCTATATATATTTTTTTTCAAAAGGCTAAATTCGATGGCCCTAGAGCAAATTATCTTTTTCATGACATATTATATGATTGTGTGCCAACTTACATATACTTTTATTAAGACCTTTCTGCATTGTTCAATTTAAGCGAGAAACACAGTTAAACACAAATATCATTTCAACGGGCACTGTCTATAGAGCAACCATCTTTCCAAGTTGGGTTTCGTTTTGAACGAGAAACTATCCCACTCTGCATAAACATATGATTGTGTGCCAACTTACATACTTTTATTATTTGATTGAACCTTTTTTCTCACAAATTTACCTGTTTAGATGGCAAGACCTTTCTGCATTGTTCAATTGAAGCGAGAAACACAGTCAAACACAAATAATCATTTCAACGGGCACTGTCTATAGAGCAACCATCTTTCCAAGTTGGGTTTCGTTTTGAACGAGAAACTATTATATCCCACTCTGCATAAACATTGTGCGTGTGAACTTGCACGCGAATTACCCGATTTTCTTTTTCATCTAACGAGATTGTAAACGATTGATTTTTGTTAAGGTCAAATCGACAAATTCAATTTACATCCTCAATGAATGGAGGCGATGCACGCATGTAACTACTTTAGCTCAAATTTAATTGTTTGACCATTACTTAAAAAAAAAAAAAGCTTTAGAAAAAAAACCTCTTATTTTACGCCCGAATTACTGCCCGGCCGCATATTATTTGGAAATTGTACCATATAAATATTTGCAAATACAAAAATACTCTATAAGTAGTAGAAGAAAAAAAAGTTTAAACCAAAAATGTGTTTGGGTCGAATCTATTTTTGAGGCATCCTTTTGTGGCAAATATATTTTAATTTATACGAGTCATTACATTAGTCGTAAACTAATCTACTATAACTGTACTATTGTATTGATATATAGAACATGTGCGCAAATAGACGGTTTGCTAATACTAATAGTTCCCTAATACTATAGGCCTACTATGATGGAAGCATTTTATATAAGTATAACGTATATTTTTAAACTATTATAGTAACGGGCTCTCAGCTTAAACATTTTCCCATGAGCATAATTGTCATCAACTACACGGCTTATAATCAATTGTAGGTTTTTACACAAATTAACTGTTGTGTTGTTATTATTTTTGTCAAAATCTATACAGTATATCAAATTATTGATTTGTTTTTGTTTGGGGGGACGGAGGTCTGTGAATCAAATGAATTAAATGCTCACATTTCGATATAGAATATACGATCATAGATAACCTCCCATGTTTGCATAACACACAATACCTCTTGCGATATTATAAAACAGAATGACAGCACGCGATGTTTTTTCCGTCGTGGATTCCTTTTTTTTTTTTTGACGTCGAAAATATTACTTCAATGTGACAGCTTTCCCTTTGAGTAAATATAATCTGTGTCTCAGCGGCACTTCGCCAGTGTGCCCACTGAAATCACGGCACACCTGGATAGCTGACAGAGCAAATGAAGTGACGCGCAATTAACGGGGGAAAGGTAGAGGAAGAAGAAAGGGGGAGGAGGGGGGAGGGTGTAGAGAGGAGAGAGCGGGAAGCGATAATGTTTTTTCTGCAGGTAGGTTGGTACATTAGCCAATCAGAACACAGATTGTCTGTGACAACCCTAACCCTAAACCTATAACCCCTAACCCCCAGTGAGATCCCAGACAACTCTAACATCATCGATGACGTCAACACTATCTGTGTTCTGATTGGATACACTATGTACCAACCTACCTGCAGAAAAAAATTATCGCGAGCGGGAAAGCTGATGTATCACCGAACCCTAAAACGCCTCTCACTCGTCCCATATCTTCGTGTGACGATATCGCGTCGTATGACGTAAACCTGTTTTGATGTGATTGCCGCGTAAGACACCGCACATACGGCGCGCTCTCTGCTGTTCGACACAACTGGCGTTTGATTACTGGAGCGGAGTGCAAATGGCATTGGACGTGTGCGTTAATATTGGGTCAACATTATCCATGGCTAAGTAGATCTGTCGGGTCTATTGGGAGGAAGTGAGTTTACACATTCGATATAAGAATATTAAATCAAGACTAACAGGACTCGCCTACGTACCAGCCCCCCCCCCCCCCCCCCCCCCCCCCCCCACCATCGCCGGAAGTAATATTATGCTAGTGATATCTAGATATCTAAAATCGGAATTTTATATCACTGATGGAAGACTAACGCTTCAAATTTCATGCAGGATACGGAATGGGGTTTATGGGGCCACCTTATTCAGACAAAAAGAAGTGTAAAATTACGGTGTTTTTTTTAATGAAATTGCCATTAGGAGAACAAACTTTAAAAAAAAAACAGGATTTACACCAAATTATTGAACTACTTGTACTAGCAACTTGACTGTTTGGAGTAAACGCCAATATTTTAAGTCCCCGAAAATAAGTTTTGTAAATTAAAAGATATATTCTAACTTAAGTCGCCCTTTAAAGCAACACTTTTTTGGGTTCATACGCGCGCGCGTATACAGGCATAAATCGCTCCTGAATATAGCACCGTCGTAACGAACATCCTTTTCCTTCGATTGTATTATACAATCAAAATGCATGACTGTTTTCCTTCATTTTTTTCACTTCGCTTGCACTGCGATAATATATCGCGAAGCGGGCCAGGGATTGCATCGGCTGGGCATACCAATTTGTAATATTCATCGTGACTGTCAAAACCTATACCGTGTATATCCGTTTACCCATCGACTCGGTGGAAAAAAAGATGACGTGTTTTTGAATTCGTCTCATGTTTTGCCGTGACGCGAGAGAGACAGGCAGCTTGGGCCACAGTGCGTGGGCGCCGGCCGCGTGGAAGCGAATAATCGCCGGGTTTAACGACGGGACAGGTCGGTGCAATCTACCGGTCACCTTACCTCAAACGTTGTCCGCTTCGTGATCCCATTTCACCCCAAACAAACCACTGCCCGAGGCTGGTATAGATGATTATCTAACGCAGGCTGGTGGGAATATTGGAAGGCTTCTTGGATGGCGAAGGCCTAGGCCTACAGGAGAACATTACAGCGACTCGAGCACAGCGATAACCACTGTGAAAATTGGCATCATTAAAAAAAAAGCTGCCTTTTACAAAAACAGTCCCTTCATTAAAGATAAAACCCCACCACCCAAACAGAGGTCACCGAGCTGATTAAGAAGATATTTTTGTTTTGACGAGAAAACATTTAATTACTACACGTAGGCCTCAGTGACTTGGGGCACATGTCCATGTCTCCAAATGGCCTCATTAGCACAGGAAAACAGGAATACATTATCCTTGGATCGGGCAAAATATATTTACCAATTAAGAGCAGAGGCCTAATCACTGAAAAAAGACGACATCTTTTTATCATCCATTTTTACTTGTTAGTTTCGTTAGAACGCGGCCACCTGACCTCGTCCACTCGTGTTCGTGCATGTCGCATGTCTTATTAGACCTTTCTTTATCCATCCGCGGTTAGCGCCTTTAATATATTATATTAATAATTTATGTTTCCAAACATAGTACTGAATTGTTCACAATATAACCCACCCAAAACCTCTGATCTTTGGGGGATAATTGAGATGACAAAAGATGTGGCAGATGGAATATCTGGGCTAGCAGAGGGTACAGGAACTAATGGGGTATATGGAATGCCAAATCGAGTAGATTAATACAATAGTTAAATACAATTTAAATGATCCTGCATAATTTAGCAACCAGACAAATGATTCACAGGCTTCGCTCGTCTGGATTCGATGTAGCCAAACACCCAAATGGAGCCATTGATCGGCAACTATAACTCATCATAAAGAGGTTATACCCCAGTCACAATTGGCTTGCGATGGGTTTGCGATTAGTTTGCGGCGGATTTCTAGGCATTTTCGGCCGGGGCCCCACGGGACTCCTTGCGGCTGCCGGGTCATTTTTTGGCATCGGGCGGGCATCGAGTTACTTTTAACTCGGACTTAAAACCTGGTGCGGCGTTTCGCATCGCAAACTGATCGCCAATAAATCGGTCGATGCCTAGCCGATGTCCGGCAGGGCATCGCACACGTCGGGCGGGCGCCGAGCCAAATTTTGGACAACCCAGACAATCAATATATCGGCCAGGCGCCGCCCACACGCCGGCCGGGTTCCGCCAGGCGTCCGGCCGACTTGGCGGTGCCTGGCCGGAAATCGGCCGGGGGCCAGACGGCGCCCTGCCGGCGCCCAGCCTGAAATCGGTCATGCATCGGCCGGGGCTCGCAGGGTAAAAAAAGCGGCTCTTCTACATCTACACACAGTTTATCACACAAGTTTCATAGTGCAAGTAGGCCTACTACATCTCTTCTTCAGCCACCAATGCAACAAGAACCAGGTTGTAGCGGTATAGCGTGCAAACGCCAACCTCTCCCTCAACCGGGCGACCTACACGCGCTGTGCAGGTGCCCGCAAGCGTTGTGGAGGTATCAACGGCATTTTCTTATTTAATGACCCTGTCACACCAGAACATTTTAGGCCAACGCGTGAGTAGCGTGTTGTAATTTTGGCAACACGCTGGCAAACGCTAACCAACGCTAGGCCAGCGTTAGCAACACGATGAGCGCGTTACTCACACGCTGGGACACGCTGTCATACGCTGAGGAAATTTTTTTTTTTAAATAGCTACAATTTCCAGCGTTTGCCAGCGTGTGACTGCACACGCGGGCGGCGCGTTTTAGATTCGTTACTCACGCGTCGAACACGCTAGGCGATCGTTATCAACCCGCTACTCACACGCTGGCGTACGCCGGCGTACGCTTGCGACACGCTGGTTATGGCCCTGCCACACCAGGACGTTTTAGGCCAATGCATGAGTAGCGCGTTAAAAATAGTTGATACGCTGGCAATAAAGGGGTTGCATTGACGTCACGCGCGCTACGCGTACGCGCTAATCGCACGTACAACCATGCGGAGCGGTGAGGTCAAACAAACTGTGTTTGACCTCACCGCTCCGCCCGGTTGTACGTGCGATTAGCGCGTACGCGTAGCGCGTGTGACATCACATGCATTAACTTTATTGCTGAACTTTCACAGAAAAAGTCAAGTGGAACCGTGATTTCAGCGTGTTCATACAGGTTGATAACGGGTTCATAGCGTATGCCGGCGCGTAGGTAGCGTGTGAGGAACGCGCTCAGCGTGTAATGAACGCATCACTGATTTATATAAAAAATACGACAGCGGGTCGCCAGCGTGAGAGTAGTGGGTTGGTAACGATCGTCTAGCGCGTTCGACGCGTAAATAACGGCCTTCTTGCGCGCCGCTAGCGTGTGCAGTCACACGCTGGCAAACGCTCAATTTTTGTACGTATGTTGAAAAACGTATTTTTGTCTCAGCGTGTGACAGCGTGTTCCAGCGTGTGGGTAACGTGCTCAGCGCGTTGCGAACGCTGGCCTAGCGTTGGTCAGCGTTTACCCGCGTGTTGCCGAAATTTCAACACGTTTGCCTAAAACGTTCTGGTGTGACAGGGCCATTACTGTAGTAGCGCGTCATCTTTTTGTACAACTAATCATGTGTTCGTTGCCGTACGCTGGCGCGCGTTGGACCGCGCTACTCACGCGCTCAGGGGCAGTCGTTCATCAGTCGTCGAGCGCGTTACTAACGCGTTATTCATGCGCTGGCGAACGCTATGAACCCGTTATTAACGCGTTATGGACACGCTGAAATCACGGTTCAACTTGACTTTTTCTGTGGAAGTTCAGCGTTTGCCAGCATATCAACTATTTTTAACGCGCTACTCACGCGTTGGCCTAAAACGTTCTAGTGTGACAGGGCCATTAAGAAGGTCAGAGGAGAGCTTCTGCCGCCGGCCGTTGATCGCTGGCCACTCGACAGGCACACTACAGATGCCCGTCCGGCCGCCGTACGACCTGTACGAATTGGTTGGCACCCTGCCGGATACCGCAGGGGTATCGCAAGGACATAAGCAGGGCACCGGACGAGTGCCTGCCGGACACCGGCCGATAAACGGGCCAATAATTCGACCCCATTTCCAAGAAAGTCGGCCGATCGCCGATCGGCGACCCCCCGGGCCCCGTCATGGCAGCGTACGGGGCACTTTTAATTGTGACTGTGACCGCCATATCGCACGATCTTTCGCCGACCTCTACACGCCGGCCGATGCCTAGAAATCGCACACGCCGCCCGGGCTCCGCTTTAATTGTGACTGGGGTATTATCAGGCCATTTGGGACCGAAACTCAAGAAATAGAAACAACTTGTTGTATACAATTTTCTAATTCGACGCGGTGCGCGGTAGAAGAAGAAAAAAAACACGTTTGGACGCGCGGCGACAAAGTTTAATTCCAGAAACCATCAATATTTCAAGGTATCGTAGTGAAGCTCCGCTGCTGGCAATCAATCACCGGTTTAGGAAATTATAGCTACCTTTGACGACCATTGCCGTTGGGTTGCAAGTCACGTAACCCCCCCCCCCCCCCCCCCCCCCCCCCCCCGCAACCACCGTACATGCCGCGCACGTGTATCGGCAGCGCGGGGGACCAAAACAAAATTCACCATCACTTCAAATAACGCGAGATTGGAATTCTCTGGGTCTCTGAGTTTCTAGAGATTAGATGAGACGATTGGTTCAAGTCGGCCAGACTTTTTAATGCTTTACTGTGAGGAGGGAAGGTGGCTAGCGTCAGCAAACGATTACTGATACAGATTTTTAGCTGAATCTTGCAACAGTTTTAACCCGAAGTGCAACTGATGACATTTAACTTACTATCAGAAACAACATTGCGGAGCTGCTTATGGGGAAGAATTGTGCGCTGGTCACAAGAAGGCAAAACGAACGATTTCAAAACGGGAAAAACCACGACAGTCAGTTCGCAGTCTTCGCAAAAGTGCTTTCTTTTATTTTCTACGTATGCGTAACTCTCTCGGTAAATGAATATTCATGAGATGATATTAAACATTTCAAAACTTTGTTGCCCTATATATGTTTGTTTTTTTGTACACGGCCATTATGTCTCTGAAGAAGATCTTGTTTAGATCGAAATATTAGGCCCTCTTAACTTATTTAAAATTTTAAAGAATTAAACAGCACAAGAATCTGTCCTTAAAAACACCTGCCTGAGATTTGTCACTCAAGTATATTGTAAAAACAAATTGTCCAGTCATTCATAGCAATGACATTATGAACGTTATACCATTAGAAAGAGGACATTCTACCTTCTTCATAGACATTTGTCTTTTTGTGAAATATTCAGTAGTTTTTCAATAACATACATTTTTCAATGGGTATATTTTCTTCAGAGACACCAATGTATTACTGGCGAAGCGAGCCTCTCGTTTGTGTATTCTACACGCGTCTGTGTCGCCAAAGAGAAACAGTCTTGTTCTCGTGTCTGTGCATTATCGTGCATTATCGCCCTGCGATGTTCACTCACAATGATACCAAACGGCCCCCGCGAGATGGCTCGGGAACCGTTCCGCTGAATTAGACTCCGGGGAAGGCTATAATATCTACTGCTGCCTCCTCGGATTGAATCAAGTGGTATGGATTTCAAGCTACTGTGGACCACCTGCCTCGGAATCAATACATTCGAGACGCGCAGACCACGACGCCTCTACGTAAAGGGTATACGGGACACTCGTGTCATAGGATAGACAATAGGACGAGTAGGCTACGGTCATGTTCCGAATCTCAACACCGTGAACGTTGTTTTTCCCTATCTCACGCGGTTACCCTACACCCATAGGGTCGTCTGATGTTAGAGTACACCCTGGCAGAATTGTGGATGAGCATGACAATTATGGGGCCTTCAGGTCGACCCCGAAGCCCTTCGAGATTCTACAAGAATACAGTACATTCGGCAGCCAAGTATAGGGTTGCAGTTGCACACTCGTATATAAACCTCCATAGACCCCAATGATAAATATGCGAACTTCCGAAATTCAGCAAAAAAATACTGGCAACCCTCTATCCAATGTGTTTAAAACACACACATGAAATTAAAGCTTATTTCTTCATCTTTCCGTTTCTGTGCAATTTTGTTGGGAGTAACCGGTGACCTTTATAGGAAAATGTCCATCCAAACACGAACACCCCTAAAACAATAGTCATGTAACCCATCGCCATCTTGAAAAATGACGCCTCCAATCCATTGCCAAATAGAGCACTTAAATTTTACAGCAACACAAGCTGGCAGTCCTGTGCACAAATTTCGCTATTTGTTTTCCTTCTTCAAACCCTCAAGTTCATTGCTCACAAAACGCTCTATAGGCCTAATAGCAGATAATTTTAGAGCACGCAAATTGTGAGTTGGCCCGCGACTTGACTTGAGACTGAAGGTCTTGTGATGGACTTGCAGGGATTCGAATACAACTTTGATCGATGATAATGACTTCATGGTTTTATTGATGATTTCATGATGACAATTCACATTAAGGTGTCAAAAATAGCGAATAGCTTTCACTATAAACGAAGTATAATACAGATTAGGAACTGATTTACGGAAAATGACATATTTTGGAGACATTCCCACAGACACGTGCGCCCAACAAAATCCAAACGTTAACGGCACTTTAACCATAACTTGAACTCATTACTTTACATTATCTCCCAAAGCCGAAAAAAGAAAAAAGAAAAAGAAAAAAATATTGAGTATCAAACCTCCAAGTGTTATATACCATTGGAAAGCTCTGTTTCCACAGAATTTAGAAATACCCATATCTCAATTTCTGATTTTGCCGACTTTAGGTCACATTTGTAAAAATTGAAATGTATCCTTTACGATATGAAACCCGATCTTTACGTATACCTGGTATTGATCCATGTCACTCAAAACAGTCCTCGATCAGTACCGGGGAAACCCTTTAGAAAAACAGCAAGGCGTTATAATGACGTCAATTCATATTCCAAGCCACATACATCAAAACAATTTACAAGGGCCTCTAAAAGTTGTCTTCTGTGTGATCTGGCTTGTAACCCAAAAGGTACTCATCTTCTATAGAGATCATTAGCCTCGTACGTCGTTTGTTAGATACATGTAGTATCGAAAAGAGAAGAAAACCGTCTATTGTTTCTCCCCACCCAGGAGTAACTGGGTGTACCTGTGAGGGCAGAGATGGTTATCGTGGTTGATTTAGCTGCTTTGCGCCGAAATGGCAGCGTTGAGCTGTATACTCCCAGGGAGCTGAGATGATATCTGGAAGATCCCATGGGTTCACTGACCGGGGTAATAATGTAAACTCGCTTTATTGGTGCCGTTGGCGATAACGCGCTACATAAGCACCACACATTAGTATTATAATTATTTTCAGGCGAACGACGTAAGTCGAGGGATCACAATTTACCAGAAGAGATAAGAGAAGAAACATTTTGAAGGAGGCACTTTAAAGTAATCAATCTATTAGAAAATGATTGCCGTGTCGTATTAACATCATACAGCCATCGTCATTTGAGCGTTATCATCTTGAGAACGTTATCTTGTAAACGTTTTCTTATAAACGTTCTCTATAGTAAACGTTCTCTGGTGAACATTATCTTGTTAACGTTCTCTTGTAAAAGTATACTCTCCAGAAATTTTTCTTTTCGGCGTGTTTTGTTTGTTAGCGTGCTCTTATATCAACGTTCTCGTATTAACGTTCTCTCGTGAGCGTTCTCTGGTGAACGTTATCTTGTAAACGTACACCTCTGTAAACGTTCCCTTGGGTGAGTTCTCTTGTAATGTTCTCTTTAATATGAACGTTCTCTTGTAGGCCTAAACGTTCTACGGTTCTCTTGTGAGCATTTTAACAATGTTCTCGTATTACCGTTCTCTCGTGAGCGTTCTCTGGTGAACGTTATCTTGTAAACGTACAACTTTGTAAACGTTCCCTTGCGTGAGTTCTCTTGTAAATGTTCTCTAAAAAGTATAATTGTGAACGTTCTCCTGTAAACGTTCTACAGTTCTCTTGTGAGCATTTTAACAAGGCCTCACAGCGCAGGCCTTATCATCAACGGATATTATGTGATTATAGGGGATTGAGAAAGTTTTGATTAATGGCCCCGTATTACTAATGTTGCTGTTTCTACTTGCCATTAGAAGTGCAGTCACACGGACTATTAGCTCCTAAACAGAATTAAATCCGTCCCGGGAATCTTCAATTGAATTGTCCGGAGAGATATAACCATGACAACCAAAATAACCAAAATGCCGCCCAGGACCCATTTACGAGTTGATACAGTGATTACGGCAATTCCTCCCATTTTTTGTCCGTCTTTAAAACGAAGAAAAGGCAATTTATTTGGTTGGTACTTGCGTGCATGGTTAGACCAGCGATAATGAATCCAGTCCCCTGGCATTATACTTTATGTACGGTGGCTAGCCATTTTGATAAATGTTACAAACTGTGAATATTCTGTTTCTTTTTTCCTATAACGAAATATATAAGGAGTTCAATTAACGTATTTTTCTGCGAGGACAATGTGCAAGTTTGTGAAATGAAAGTAAACAAAAAATGCACAATTTGAGACGGAGGAGTACCCCCTCTCTATACCCGATACACACTCTAGCATATTGTTACCTAAAACACATCCTCCGAGATCATCTCAAAAGAATTGCTGATTCTGGAAACACAATGACCGCCACAAAAGGAGGGACTCCCATCCGTTTTGTTCGGAAGACCTCCATAGGATTTGTATACGATTTGGAATCGTGGACCTTCTGTCAATCGTCGACCCATTGTTTTACCCCAAATTCTTTTGTCCGACGTCCAGCAATGCCGGTGTTTACACACTCACACTAACAACTCAAGTTGGTCTAGTTGGTCTAGGGGCCAATTTCATAGAGCTGCTAAGCACACAAATTTGCTTAGTATGAAAATTTGTCTTTGGCAAAAACAAGGTTACAGACCAAATTTTCACGTGATCTTTATTGTTTTCGATTGATAATCAGCTGGTTTTTGGCTTAGCATAAAAAAAACCGTAGAATTTTGGCTGGTAACCTGTTTTCAATGAGCAAGACATTTGTGCGTGCTAAGCAAAGTTTTGTGCTTAGCAGCTCTATGAAATTGGCCCCAGGTGTACCTGTTAATAACATTGTACACTTTGGAGACTATTGGTGGCAACACGATGCTATATTTTACCACTAGATACAGCCTCCGATCTAAATGGAGGACTGGTGGCACGTCAAAGTCGGCACGGAGTAGCCGAGAGACGAACGACGCATCTACCAAAATTAGCTGCGCCGACATGAATAGCCCCAAGGTTTCCGGTCTTCCAAGCGGCGCGTTCAGACTGATTAATTAAGCACAGTATGCCTATTGCTCATTACAGTGTTGGTGTTAAAGGGAACACTGTTGTGTTTTCCTAAACGAGTTGACGGAGCATTCTGTCGGTCACGACACTCATATATTTTTATTCGAGAGAAAGCAAACTCGGTTGCTGCTTTAAGAGCACGTTATATTGATTGCAATTCAAGCGAGGGTGCTTATTCTATCAACAGACAGTATAATATACCGCCGAAGATTATTTAATTGTATTTATGCCGCAGGGGACTCTCATGTTAAACGGCGTGATTGGTATATATTCACATTTTGATTACTGAAGCAAATTATTACAAAACTATACCTGCCAGTTCAAACCGATTAAGATAAAATGTAATAACAGTGTGCAGTAATATTGTATTACATAATAACAAACACCACTGTATGACAAATTTGGTTCCAAAGAATACCGTTTTTGGCCTACCTATAAGTTGTATATTTACTGATGTTCTTTTAGGAATTTTTTGCACAATTCCGTACACACGTATGGCAAGCCAAAGCGGAATTTATTCAGATATTTGTTGTGTTGACCAAAAACGTCCACTTTGGCTTGCTATATTACTAATCTGAGCAACAAAATTAGAGCCAATTTGGGTTAGCGTCATGTGCTACCGGCCGCGCGCACGCCGTACGCGTTCTTAAAGACAATGCGCGCGTATTTTGGAAACAATATTAGGCAAAGGCTCTAGGAGCCCGGAGTGCTTGCGTACTAGTGAGCACGACGCGCGAGCCTGGTGCCAACGCAAAAAATGGCTGTCGTTTGTTTAGTCTATAGAGGATGCTGGGTACAAGCCTAGATCACTTAAAATAGGTCTTGATATTGTGTTGCCGGTAAGTTCGCAATTGCACAAGACAGTTACAAAGCGAGTACTGCCAATAGACCTGAGACCTAATGACGTCATGGGTTTGTTTATATACTGCGCTTTCCTATGAGAGCGAAGTCGGGACGCCAGACGAAGTAGAGATAGACCCGCTCATAGGAAAGCGCTCACATTGGATCTTGGGCCTTTTTAGTTTCGATTTGCTTCAACGTGGAACTATAGCAAGATGGTGCAAAAAAAAGTGAGTTTACACAAAAAATAAGTGAACTTACCTGCCGTCTGGACGGAGCACTGAAGATATAGCAGGTCCATTCTTTGTCATCAGAATACCCAACAGTGATGGTGAACCACTGCCGCAGCGTGGTGCTCACCGAGCACTGCCCCATCGCGTACCACTTGCAACCCATGAAGGCCATGCCTGTCTCGTGGTCCACGGCCCGCAGACCGTTGAAGTCCCCGCTCTGCAGGAGGTCCACGCGCCTGCCGAAGGCTTCCCCGAGGGGTCTCCCAGCGGGAGGCGTCGGCGGCGGCAGTGGCAGCAGCCCCTCGTTACCATCCGAGGCCTTCTCCTCGCGGAGGTGGCGCAGGAGTAAGAGGTGCACCAGGCCCTCGACATGCTTGCCCGGTGAGGGGCTGCAGACCGCCCCGCTGCCCAGGTAGTACAGGGCCACGGTACTGCTTGGGTCCCCCATCGCTGCCTCTTAATGCAGACGGGACCTTGTAGGAATCACACCAGACACCTCATTGCCTCACCTGGATCCTCGTGGAAATGAGACCTACAATTAAATGAACAAAATAATGCTGTTGATTCCTCTTATAGAGCCAAGTCCGAAAACCTCGGTACTTATGGTACAGGCAAAGTAAAGCCTTGTCACGTTGGCAGAGGTCTGGTTACTCGCACCTCTTGGTTGTGCGTATAGGAATCTCCGCTTATACAGCATTCACAGAGCTAAAACTTCGCCAGGTTAGTTGTCAAGCACCATTCTTTAGATTTTAAGAACTGTTGATGCTTCAAGCGATAGTACAAATGGTATAATATAACTATAACTTTAACAGACTGTCAATTCGTATAGACGGTAGTCTTCAAATGATATTTTCGCATGGGACTAGCTATTAATATATTATACCCTCCCGGATCTATGCTTTCCGTATCTTGGAAACCAAATCATGCTCGTAATGATGAGCGGATATGGACCATATGGGACGCGGATCACGTTTGCGCCGTGTGACTGGCACGACACCCGGAATCCGCACACGAGTACCATGCATAGGCCGCGATTCTCCCAATGCTTCACAGAAGCCGTCGCCACAAAGCTGCCACATAAGCCTTCAGAGTTTTAGGCCACTGAAGCATCTGGAACGTGTAGCTAGCTTCGCATGGCTGGGTTGAAGACAAGTTGTCTATATTCTACCGTTAGCTCTGGCTTGTTATTAATGGGTCGGTTAACAAATTAGGAATCCAGGTTTTTTTCGTGTTCCTGTTTATACATCGGACGTAAGATATTTAAAAAAAAATAATTCAGGGCACATTCTGGCATGTCTTTTATTGTCCTAGAGTGAACTCATAAAGCATTAGTATCTGTAAAACAAATTAAGTTTAAGGTCAATCTCAATAAACAGCTGCATGAAAAAAAATACACAGGTGTAGCCGGGACGCGATTTTTCTTTCCGTACCACTAACGCGTCAATTTGCCCGTTTCATTGGAATGGGGCGACTTGAATTGAGACTTTTATACCTCTTTCTATAAGACCCTATCTAGATGAGATTATTAACCAATAATTTGGGTTAATAGAAAAAGGTATAAAAGTCGTGTATACGAAAAACTAGGGACTGTATACAATTAGCTAGGGACTGTATCCATTTATTTTGGTGAATTATGGCTGTCAACGTCGTTGGTCTTCATACGTCCGCGCGTATCAAAATCTTTGGTCTCCATTCAGGTCGCCCCATTCCAATGAAACGGGCAAATTGACGCGTTAATGGTACGGGAAAAAATCTCGCAGCCGGGACACTCAAAACAGAATCAAACTGGACCCCTTATTTTGGATACACCCTATAATAGATTTTACGTTGAACCTTGCTCTAACTGTTTTAATATGGCAATTCCCTGCAAATGCTTCGGATCAAGACATTGGTGAACAACTCCGCTGAAATTCCTGTTAGCTTTCTTATACCAAGTATGCCATATGTATTATGAGAACACAATTTTATTATCATTGTTTTCTATTTACATCCACGTCTGTCTGGCTATTATTTTGTCACCAAGACACATTTCTTAATCCCTGATAATAAAAAAAAAGGCGCGACGCAGACTAACTTATCGGGGAAAACGATAAACTTTTGACATGAACGCGCAATGCTAGCCGCGAGAAGTACTTTTAATTGTCAACATCGCTATCAACGGGCCGGGAAAAAACGCACGGTATTTAAAACAATATTACAAAACATGTGTCTGGGTGCCTAATCGTTATCGCAGGTCGAACATTTTGTTGGTGTTTTTACCAAAAGTGATATTTGCAGGTGTTTGTTGCGCAATCAGCATAGTTTGTGTTTATTGCGCGTCAAAATATGGATGTAGTCTTAGGATCAGATGGAACTTCCTGCTTATTTAAGAAATATTAACGAAGTGGGAATTTGTAAATCGCAGCTTAAGGCCTTTCTTTTTAAAAGGCATTATCTTTAACTATACTACTTTTTAACTAATTGGTTTACTTTTTATGTAATTTTTATATTTTGTAAAGCGTTTTGAGATTTGTATGTAAAACGCTATATTTTTATGAATAAATTATTATTATTATAATTATATGAAGCCAAAGGTTTGAATATTTTCATTTGGTTTGTTTCCCAGTGATTTAGAAGCCGGAGCCGAAGACGAAGACGAAGCAAACGTTTCGAGAAAGAAAAAAACCCAATTATGTAAATGAGAGCGGGGGGAATATTTAAATTACGAGGCAACATCTCGCACTCGGTGTCGCCCCTCGGGCGTCAATCGGCGAGAATTCACGGCTGAGTGCTTCCAATTTTAGAATCAGTGACAGAAATGTTCATTTTTAAACGATTTATTTTGCACACTATAGAATTTTGTTTATCTGTTGTATATGCGCTATACTGGACTGTAGGCCTATACTGTATAATGCGAATAATAGTGTAATAAAGAATTTGACATTTGTTTTTGTTAAAAGGAAACGTAATTTCATATGTTTGGTTTTTCGAATTTTCTGTACGGGTTTCGTGTCCCAACTGAAACCAAATATATTGAAGACCTTGTACAACTGTTGCACTTGGGGTTGCTTTGTGTGCATTTTTCACTTTTGAAGCATCAACATTGTTCAAATTCTTAAAGATATGATACACTTCGAGCAGTAATTCTTATGTTGTTTTTGTGTTTTTTTCGCAATCACCGGACGGCGATCGCGAATTTTTTTTGAGAAAAATTCATTTTTTCGAAACAATTTTCAGTATATTTAGCGCAATAATTTTGCTGGATGCCTACAATCGTTATTTACTTTCAAAAAGGTAAGATATTTCGTAATAATTCGGTAGTAAATTTGTTCGATATCTGCAAATGGTGTATCCTACCTTTAAGCAAAAAGCATAACACTAACAACTAAGAGGTGGAAGTTTTAGTTTATTGGAAACTTTGCATTGTGAGAAAACAAAACAATTTGCACACTTTCTCCAGGTCCCATAACTTGATTTCGCTGCTATAATTAAACCACGTTATACAATGTGCGCCCGTAGATATTTCAGACAGACAAATTTGACAAGATAGTTGGTAAGATTCCGGAAATAATTGAGGAAATACCCAAAACAAACACACAAACAAACAAATTCTATATGTACACGACTAAAACGCTGTTGGATAATGAGACCAAAATATAATTGCGTTGGGATCAAATTCCCGTAAATCACAACCTTTCAAATATATTGTTGAGAAGGTGAGCATATAGTCATACTTGGTCGTTAAATACATTGAAATATATATATATAAAAGTGCCAAAAAAATAATAAAAACAATTACAATATTATCGTTTTAAAACGTGTAACTTAAAATCATAAAATCTAAATGAAAACTATATTGTCCACTATATATCTTTCAGTTATTGGAGTTAAAAAGATGTAAAGTATATATTCCGAGTTCAATGATCTTTATCAATCACAACTAAATGTAGATCCAGACAGAACAACAATGTCGTCAAATTTCGCAGTATATTAGATATGACGGGAACGACAATCATTGTATAATGACTATGGGGTATATGTATAGCAACGGTACGTGACCGTAACGCTGCCACCATTATTGACCAAGCGTATAGGCGCAATGCACCGTCACAATAATTATCCAACGACACGCTCGACCCGTTTTACATTTTGGCAGGTTATACAATCACGCTCGAAAAAAAAATTCTGACAAAGCAGTATACGTTATCACTACAAGAAAAGAAAAAACCGACGAATAAGGAGAAGTGTGTGGGCGAGAAAACCACGCACACAGTGGATAATAAAGTCAGATCCCATACACGTATGGCTTCATCTATAGGTACTGTCTATCCTAGGGCGACCGAGCCATTTCATTTGGAAAGTCTTCTCTATAGGCACAGGCAGTGATTTTAACCTACTGTCTTTTTTTATTACCTTTTCTGGCATTTAGAGTGGGCTGTTTCTGAATCAGCCACAGATAAAAATGATTCGCAACATTTATTAGAGCATGCGTATTTATAATGACCGAACACCAAGACAATATACAAGAGAGCTCGCAGACGCGGATTAGTTAGCGACATTTAACTGATATTTAACAATGTTAGGTCTGGTGCATAGCTCTTGAGGGCGCGCTAACCGTGACCTCGAGAGCTAGAGGCGAGTGACAATCGCTCGTCACCGAACTGTATAAACCGGTTGTGACACAATCATTTATAGACCAAGAACTATTTTATGCAGCCAATTCGGGCGATTCACAATGCAGTGCGCCACCAAGCGTTTGACTCAAAAGAGCCACTTTTAAACTTTACGGTCGACTTCTTCCGTATATCATACTGTAGTGAAATATCTATTCCAGGCCCGTCAGATGGGGGGGGGGGCGACGGTTGCGAACGCCCCCCCTTTGAAAATCTTTTTTTTTTCTTTTTTTTTTTTTTAAGGTAAAAATTCCGTTTTTCTTAGTTTCAAATATCAATGATAGTAAAACTACTCATAAAACAGGCTAGCTTGTAGTAAACAAGAATACCTATACCAATACTGTGTGACTTACTAGTTCAAACATAAGTAAAGCAGAATACAATACTGAAAAATGCTACTCTGATCTCATTTGATTTTGCTCAATTCTGAAATGATTTGTCAAAGAACATAATTGACTTAAGCAACTACAGTTTGTAGTAGTCTCTACAGTTTGATCCATTGTAACTTCCTAACACCATTTATGCATTTGCTACAATGTTCCTCAAAGTTCCAACTAAGGGCTAGGCTGACGTCATTAATGCGCAAACAGACTACTGCGCATACTTATTATGCACGAACGGACATGTGCTTTAGTGTTGCTACGACAGTTGATTTTTAACCCGGATTTTTAGTACTGATTAAGACATGGTTTTGAAACAATAATCTGACATAACGGTGTTACTTAGTCTATTTATGCAAATCACGACTTGGAATTAAAAGGATAGAAGGGAAATAAACGGTGTTTTCTCATTTCCTTGTACACTTATTTACACACGTGACCATGTTTTGTCACGTGATCACACGCTGCAACTCGTCAACGGACTGGTGGTGGAAGGTTGTTAAGATTGTTGTAGAATCATGTCAAAAACTACTTCCGGTATTTCTGTGCGTCGACCAACAAGAAAGGTAAACTATGACACCATAATGGAACATTAAAATAAGAGAATGAGCGTGTTTCCGAAGGAAATTTTTTTTTTTGACTTTTTTGTTGTTGTTGAAAACGCCCCCCCTTTGAAAAAAGTGTCTTACGGGCCTGTATTCTTCATTGTTCACGCGAGGTACAACACAAACATAAATGTATCCGGAAGCGTCGTTGATTAAAACATTGTTATTTGCAGAAAAAAATTGGAACTTTAATCGTGCGCGTCCAAAAAGACGTAAAAACTGATGAGTTCATGCAAAATGAATACCGTTTTTCAAACTGATGCCGACTTTCTCCCATGATGCACTACGGGTATAGCAGGATTTGCGCCTCCAACGGCAGCTTCTATGTATTGTGAATCGCTCGAATTATGGGACGGCCTAGGATAAGGTCAGCAAATAAGAATCGTGGCATTCTCAAAGTTGTTGATCCAACACACACAAAAGCCTAGATTTAAACTTAACGTGAACAGGTGACGCGCGTAAAGACCAGTAGTTTGTGACACCCCCCCCCCCCTGGCCCCCTTTAAAAAAAATGATCCTCGCGCTTTGAGAAACGTTACGTTATGGTATGAACAATCCTGTACAAATCGGACTTTTTTTCTATTATTGGTTAAACCCTTTCAAGTGACCGCTTACTCTTAAGTATATTCATCTAAGCATGCGCAATACTACCAAAGGTACCAATGAGTCTGGATAGAGTCTGAAATTCGCGCCACACTATCACCGTTGTGCTCAATGTCTTAGAAAATATTTTGACTATAGAAAATTCGTTTTCTTTTACAGGCATGAGTGACAATATAGAGACACACTGCCCAGGCCAAGCAATAATGGATTAAATATTGAGATGGGAATTTCCCTATCCCTCCCCCATCATAGTCAAAGCAAAACCCTCAGAGAAACCAAGTCAAACACCAAGACGTGGTCGGTTTAATCCGAGAGACATGCTCGCGGGAACGGACACAACAATACGATGGGTTGACAGCAGCCTCCCCCCACCCCCTCCCCCTCAAACACAACCCCTTCCCTTCACCTGACGGAACCACAATGAAAATCATCGCTGAATCGCCCGAATACCGAGAACGAATGGCGTATAGAATTGAAATAAGGGCAATAGGATGAAGACGGTATAGTGAAGACGGTATAGACCATAAACAGGAAGGGACGGAAGCTGTACGGGAGACGGTAATATTTGCACATGACTTGGACATGTGGAAACAGATCCGTGGGTAAATATGTGGTACGAGATTGGACTACAAATTTCAAATCCGCCCAAAATCAGAGGAAACAAACAAGAGAAAACAATCTCTCTGTTTTTACAGCGTGTTTTTGTCTTATAATTGTCTTCATAATAAAAGGCATGACGGTTCGTGAATGATTTGTTGTATACTGATGTACACTGAGCCTGTTTTTAAAACGTTGGCTTTATTTTGTTTTGATACTGCTAAAGTCTGTTTGTGCACGTTTATACTGGGTTGGTTGCCGTTTTCCACTTTTAAAATTATTTTCTTTATGAAATGTATTTCGGTGTCAGTTAAAATACAGTAACAAGTGCAACAAATTGAATGGAACTTTCATTCTAATGAAGACAAACAATATACTAACAATGTTTAGTCACTTGATTATAGAAAGCAGACGGAGAGGTAAACATCTAAGCAACATTTATCATTATTGAAAGAGGCTATAACTAAACTGGTGGGTGGAAATGTTCGCTTGCATTAGCCGTCCGTGTATTTTTCTGTGCGTTTCTCCGCTAAAAATAAGCGGCAACGTGCTTCGACCTGGAAGCAATTTCATTTCACTGAAAGCCCTTCCATCCCACATCATGTTTACCAATAAATCTTGATTTGCTCTCGCCGTTGTCAAACAGGCGTGCATGCGTACGGAGGTACCCCCGGGGATCAAAGAAATATGTTAAAAGGGTGTCTTTTCTGTCGGTTCTTGTTGACGATTTGTTTGGACTTCGAGCAACGCAGGACAAAATATAATATCCGGTGAAATATTTTCCCGCGTAAACACCGTGCAGAAGAAAAAAAATCGATACTCGACCAATCCGATGAAGTAAATCTTGGCGGTATCGCATTTTGACCGAGTATGGATACAACTTGCCCTCGATTGAAACAGTGGCATTTCGGAGTTCGTTTGGGTATTGTAACTATTATCAGTCTGTAGGAGAGGGTTGGGACGAGAGGCTATAAGTTTGGCGGTAAAAAAATCATGCTCCTAGGCGCTTTACCTAAAAAATAAAAAAATATTAACATTAACAAAATCAATTTACCATCATGGAGAAAAGAATACACCAGTAAGCAAATTAAATATAGACTTGAATACGTGTAAACAAAAAGTTGAGAAAAACTAGAATGACAAATAATGAAACTAAAAAAAAAGTTAAACGATTAAAAAAATTACTCAAAAACAAATACCATTAGGCCTATAATCAAGATACTATTATGCAAAATTATATTAAAATACACAAACAAACCCGACTAGGCTAATTTTTACAAATCTCAAGATGAACAAAGACACCGGCAAGGCGGGACCGAAACACCAGACCGGTGCCTCAGAGGTCGCAGGCCCGAGCCCCGCCCGCCGATCTCCCCGCCCACCTTGAATATTAATATTATCTTAAATTACAAACATTTTAGAAAAACTATAGTTAAAAACAGGGTTATACAAATTCGACAATTAAGTTAAAAAAGCTTGCTTAAAAAGATGTGTTTTGAGCCCTGGTTTAAATTTGTTGACAGAGTCAAATTCTCTAAGGGTAATACTGAGTTTATTCAATTCCTGTTGGGGAAACCGATGAACAAGCTCTGTCACCATACATAATAGGACAGTGCAATCTCGTAGCATCTTGAGACTGGCGAGTGATTCTGCGGGAAACCGATCTCGTAAGACACAGTAATTCATTCAAGTAATGAGGACGCCGACCGTTTATACGTTTCTAAACCAGCATACACAGCTCATAAATAATTCGGTACTTAACAGAGAGCCAATGAAGTTCCATGGGCACGTACGGGAGTAATGTGATTAATCTTTCTGGTATACGTGAGAATCCTGGCAGCACAGTTTTGAACCCTCTGTATAACCATGGAGGAATAGGAAGGCCTTCTTATTCGTCCACCATGGTATAACGGAGCGAGCGTGGATTGGGGAAGACCAGCAAACAATGCATTACAGTATTGTCACAATAAGCAAAGTAATTACCTTTTTCAATAACGAGGAAACACAGACACTTTTTGACCTACTAATATTATGCAAGCGATACATACAACGGCGGGAAACCTCTCGTATATATGTGTCTACATATTCATATAGTCCATGATGACTCCAAGGTTTTTTCACTTGAGTGGATGCAGAGATGCAGTCATCTCCAATAGTGATAATAAGAGCAGTAACTTGTTTTCAAGTTCGATGGTGTTCCAATGACAAGTACATTTGTTTTCTTGGCATTCATTTTCGGGTAAATGTTCTTGTAAATGATACTCAATTCACAGACCGTATTTATAATACAAGTACGATTTTGCAAGTGGGCGTCTTTATGACATGAATTAACCAAACATTTCGCCTCGTGTTTCTATAACGAGTTTTAGATGTTATATTTGCTGCTAATTGGGTGCATGGCTCTTGGCAAGTGTTCTTTCTTGTCATATTAATGGGATACTAACTTAAAGGCAATCCTGACTTAATTGCACGGAAATAGACGTATATGAATAAATGTCATTCACCCAAAGCAAGCATTCAATCACGTCGATGAAATAAAAACAACATATACAAAATCGCAATTTTGGGAGCGTTTCCTAAATGCCAAGTCTAAAACGAAGAATAAGTGATTGCTATATCCGTAAGCCGTTCATAAAATGTATAATGGTTTCTCTGTAAAAACCCCGGTGTTGATTTTAACACCATTCGGTATAGAGTACCAATGGTCCTATAAACACCAAGGGTGTTCAATTTAACACCGCATTTTATTTGCAGTGTTGAAATCGATGATTTTGTAAAAACGAACAATTTTTATTTTATTTTTAACTTTTACTGGTCCTTTGATTGCATCTTATCTTTCCATGGATACGATGAACTTCCGTACTATAAACTTGCCTTAAAAGTTAGCTGTATGAAACATGGTACCACGTAGCAATGAATAGGGGAAGATTCCAGCTGTATGTGCAATGCCGCCTCAGGAAACAGACAAGGGGATCTATGGTCGACAAAGGGAGAAACCGGGCACGGGTTTGTGGCGTCTATCCATTGCTCCTCACAACATTTCCCTTGCAAAAGAGAGAAAGATGATGCCTTTTGGCAAAGAAGTACCCTCCAAAACCTGCGCTCAGTCTGCCATAAAGAATAGGCTGGGAAGGTGTTCGTTTGTCGTATTGATACATGGCCGCAGGCAAAACGTAGTCTGTTACTTTATAAAGATAATGAGGTTGACACAGTCTTTCGACTTAAAGGTATAGTATATACCATTGAATCATTTAAATATCATCTTAGAACAATCATTAACTTCATTGCATTTCTTGTCCTCAGAAATAGGTTTTTAGGTCAAAATACGTTCCATGGCTTACTCCTTACCAAATTTATATATTGTGTATAGATTTTCCGACTACGTTATAAATTGTCCTTCCATTATCAATTTTTTTGCAGGTTACTTTTTTTCTCGAAAAAGTATCCCATGGGGACGCTACGGTGAACAACTTGTGCTTTTGTCCACCGTGTAACGATGTCACTCACTAAGGTACCTCGCTAATCAGCGAATAACAGTCTTAATCATCCTATATTATTACCGCCCTATCGATCATTTTTGACACAGCTGTGGCCCAATTTATGGACCGAGGTTGATGGCCCATTGATGTCGTCTTGTTTGTTTCACAATTCATTTATCACCGAAATGCAAAGTTTCGTTTGAACTTTTGAAGATAAAAACATTCTTTAAAAAAATCAATGGACTCGCATGAACGGAAATGCGTTGGGCATTTTTGGTGCTCATATTATTATTGTCATTGTTCCCTTACTACAATGCGACGTACAGCGCGTATATAGGCCTACCTTAACATGTGCGTAAGACAAAAGATCTTACGAACGGTAACAAAAATTGCCTATTTGGTGAAATTCTATAAATTAGGTTTACTTTGTTCGGTCTCTGAAACATCTGGCATCTGAGTTTATAATTCGAACACGTTCCTTAACAAAGTAGTCCTCAAAACTATACCTATGCTATACCTAACAAACAAAAAAAATCACTCTTAACCTTAACTCTATGGCGGTGAGTTTAAATTACCATTAAAATTAGTGGGAGGATTTAGGACTGTTCGGTTTGGTAAAGATATTGTAGCATATTACAGCGTGCCGTAAT
The DNA here is from genome assembly GCA_037893245.1 of Crossaster papposus. NCBI lineage: Eukaryota > Metazoa > Echinodermata > Asteroidea > Velatida > Solasteridae > Crossaster > Crossaster papposus. The sequence goes on from JBAIAA010000182.1 coordinate 904,878, forward strand.
AATTGTATAGAATCACCCAATTTGCACCGCATGCGTCGGCGAACAACAAATCCCTCGCGCAAGAAATACCGCGATTTAATTATTGCAAAAATCATTCTGAGACGAGCGAGCGGCTCCGACCCAGCTTGCAAAAAAATGCACGCCAAGAATTCGACAATTGTCCTTTAAAAATCGCCAGTGCAAATAATTTGAGCCATATGGTTAATGTCTTTATAAACCCGAAGGCATGCTAGGGTTTAATATTCTATATACCCACCACTGCTGTATGCTCGCTAGAGCCGTCGCGTCAATCTTATTTGCACAACCAAAATTGCCTGGGGTTTGTTCTTCTTATTAATATTCCAGTACTTTTAAGGCAAGCGGTAACGACATCTTACAGTAATGTGTGATCGGAAACAAGCACTTGACTACAATATCAAAACAATTAAATAAAGTTTTGTTTTGTTTTGGTTACATAAGATTAATACATATGACAATATTGTCCGTTGAATTATGTAATAATTATTTTGTGTTGCCAGTCACATTTTTTACAAAAAAATCTAACTTTTCCCTAATTTTTTTGCGAAAGTTTGATAAACAAAATTTGATAAACCGGATTCGCTGTTGGTTACTTAATCTGACCCCTAACAGTCACTAGACTTGTAAAAATTAGGACCGATATATACACATGTACACGCAACAACTTTTGGGTTTGAGTTCAATTAGCCCGAGCAATCGATGCATTGCTGTCAAATTTAACACATTTAACCAACCTCAGATAACCATTGATTCTAACCAAAAAAAAAAACAACAACAACGTTTACCGCGTTTTCCGAAGTGGCTATTGTTACGGCAGTTGACGATCTGATTCCCCGGCTTGCCCAGTCTGACATTGACAATGCTGTGGACTTTTTACTATTGGAACCCGACTATCAAAAGGTCAGGTTCCAAGAGTGAAAGGTCCAAAGTATTGTCAATGTGAGGTCGGCAACGGTCAGCGAATCTGATCAATAACGATAGCCACTGCTATTCACAATAGCGTTATAATCTCGACAATTAGGTGGAAATGACAAACGGAAAGGATTAAATCTCAGGAATTTAGAAGAAGACAAATGCACGAATACCTGACCTTTTTTTTTAACACCCTAACACAAACAAAAAAGGGGATTGTAGTAACCATAGTGCAATACAGAAAGTAATAATTAAGTTCATTGATGGAAACTTACACAACCGGCGGTTAATCCATTTTGCAAGGTATAGGCTACAGGAATTCCTTCAGCTTCAGCCGAAACGAAAGCCGTCTGCATTTGTATAATCCTTGGGTTATAGATGTCGCGGAATTACTCTCCTCTCTCGTATTAAAGGCCAAATCCAGATAATGACTCGCGTGGAGGAAAGGCGACTTTCACAGCATTTGACAGCATCGCCCCGCCCCCTACACACACGCGAGGATATGCAGCTTGCGTCTATGTCAATGTCAATCCACAGCGTTAAACTCTCAGCTATCATCTGTCTCTAGATATTTTGGCGGTGAATCTCTCTTCGTAGTCTACGGTACGATGGCACGGCGGACGATTGGCGCTCGTTTCGCACATCCCACCGAATTCACGTGCTCAGCTTTATGACATCCATTAGTTCGACTCTGGAGGGCGCTAATTAAACACAGGGGTGCCTCTAGCTTTTTGCTCGTGTTCATGGGACCAATTTCATAGAGCTGCTAAGCACACACATTTGCTTAGCATGAACATTTGTCCTTGGCAAAAACAAGGTTACAGACCAAATTTTCACGTGATCTTTATTGTTTTCGATTGATAATCAGCTGGTTTTTTCGGCTTAGCATGAAAAACCCGTAGAGTTTTGGCTGATAACCTGTTTTTAATGAGCAAGACAAATCTGTGTGCTTAGCAGTTCTATGAAATTGGCCCCTGGTTCAGGCTCTGACCTGACAAAAAAAAAAAAAAAAAAAATTTCCTAGACGTCAAAATTATAATAATTCATCAGGAATACTATAGTCAGAATTGTTTGGTCTGGAAACCAGACTAGTGCCCACCGCCCATACCGACTGGGCGCTGGAAAATACTGATGCGCTTTGAGATCTGGGGCCATTTTCAGGAAGCACAAACAATTCTTGCTCTTTAAAAACAAGTTACCAGCCAAAACTCGATGTGTTTTTCATACTTAGCAACAAAAAACAAGCAAAATTTAAATCACAAACAATATACATTATAAGTTTGGTCTGTAACCCTTTTTTCCCCAAGGAAGAATGTTTATGCTCAGCAAAATTTCGTGCTTAGCAGCTCCATGGAGTCTGGCCCCTGATTGGATAGATGTTGAGTGAACTTAGCTGTGAATGGTCAAGTTCCGCGGCTCGATCAGCTGCGCGGTGTGCAATTCGAAAGGTCATGTTACGTCACATACATCTGTGCAGCAAAAAGTGCGAGCACGCGTACACGCGACTACATTGCCGTAATAATAAGAATGACAGACTGGGGCCGCTTTCAAAACCTAACTTCGTCTTCTTTTTTGCTTAGTTTATGCAGTTTGGCAAATGGTGATGGATCCGGAATGGAGCCTAATTCAGTTGGGCTTTAGAAAACGGCGTAGTTCTGAGCCGAGTGCTCACGTATACGTCGTCTTACATCGGTGACTGAGGGGCAGTATCCGGCTGCGTGAACGACGAATCGCATCCGATGTATCACTATAGTCGGCAGTCGAGAGCATAACGAAACCCTTAACTACAAAACTTCTCGTTTTAGTCATTGGTCTTCTCTTTAACCACTTGTTGGCACTTGAATCTCTCATGGCCTTCTAGGATTTATTGAGAAGAGGAAAGGCGAAGTTCAGTAGCGATTCTTGAAAGAGCAGCGTTGGCTATCAATCCGACGGATGAGGGCCGCGCCACACTTGATTTTAAAGCGTGACTTTACCGACTAAATACTGGAGGCAGCTTTCCGATCTTGTTGAAGTCAACCACATTCGTCAGAACACACTTAGGGCCTTTCTGTTTGCCATTTTAAATGTTACAAACAAAATTCCGTTAACAGGTTTCACACCATTTATTATTGTTGGATCAAAATTATACTCCAAAACAAAAGGTGCCTTAGAAAACAAAATTGGGAAAGTGTAATTTTAGAAGAAGCTCTCCGACGTCATTGAAGATCGGTCATAAATATTCTGATCCATTAAGCTATCGAAGTCGAGTGCCTGTTTTATACGGTGGGCCGGGAATATGACCGGTGGGTATCCGGCTTTTATCGTATAGAAGTTGGCACTTTTCGGAAGGAAGGGAGAAGGGTGGGTGGGTGCAGCCTTAACTCCACCTACGCTTTGACACTTCAAGACATATCGAGCCCACCCACACAACCTGCTATACAAAGAAACAAAGTGGAATCGTGCTCCTATTTTTTGTTGTAACAATCGAAATAATCACAAGCGGCAACCTAAATAATCTATCATATCAAACAAATGTGCATTACTTCTTGAAATTTTGCTTTTACCGGTAGGAAATGTACCATTTAAACAAAACTTCTTGGGTAACGTCAATTTTTTTTTTGTAAGTTTGAAAAGGAATTGGCTGGAAGATTTTTGTGTATGAAGGTGTAATATCAAGCAGAAAGTAAAGTCGTTTCTGTCAGGAATTTTAGATTTTTGTTTAATCCTGATACCTGATAACGCAAATTACAAAATTCACACATTCGAGAAGTTATGCAATGGCACCGTTCATAATTTATTTCATCTGTATATTGTCTGACATTATAATTTGTGCATTTTTATTGTTTTATATTTTTATAAATGACGAGCAACATACAAAAATTACTGTTTATACATAATGCACTGATTAAACTACGTGGACACGAACTGTCCTACCGACTGCAACTTTCAAATCGTCGTGTAACCGGTAGAAGAGTGCATGGGTAAATGTAGGGCGCCCGCACGCCTCCACCCAACAAAATTCCAAACCGTTTTATATATATTATGCTAACAATTATCCAAAAAAAACACAAGAAAAATTAGTGCAAATACTATATTCTGCCTATGGCCAGAGTAATAATACGTCATTCAGCCAAGAAAATAATTAAGAAATACTGTGAAAACCAATAACCATGTGTATTGAAGATATCATCCAATATTAACCACATTGTAATGCAAATCATAAACCTGTACGTGTGGCTTAATTCCTCATTTAAAGAAAACTAAAATATGGCTTTCGCCCACTGTTTAGGCGTAAAGCATAAAGAATGGTTTTCATTTTTTAAATATTATATAGGAATGGGGTCCAAAAAGTGACTAATTCCGTGAAAATACCTTCGTTATAATCAATAATGTTAAATAATGAAGTCGTTGTTTCTATCAATGCTTTAAGAACATTTCTGCCTTAAACAAAAACACTCAAAAATTCCACCCATGACACGCAATAAGTGCACCCAAGGGCTGCCGTGAAAAGCATACTTATACGACGAAAACGTGCTCTGTGCAGATGCGTTTGAAACGAGCCTTTGTCTGAATGGTAAATTACACCCCATTCTTCATACAGGCTGATCCTGAAACACCGATATCTCATAAAAAATATACCATTTAATCAGAATATGTACATTGTGCACAAATCGCCATACTATTTTGTTCCTTTATAAAGAATGTTACATTTTCTTAATACTCGCACTACTTTTATTTAATAGGTATCACAATTTTCTTTTTTTCTTTACACTATGTACAAGTTGATATGATATACAATGTATACATTTTGTAATTTGTTTGTAATATGTAATGCATAACTTTGTGTTGTAGTGGTTTATATTTGTAAACAAAAAACACATTTTTGTAACCAAAAATTCAGGGGGGGGGGGGGAAATATTAAGGTTTCAAGTGTACTATCACAAATATGACAGTGATAAGGTAATAAATATGTGCTTGGCCGGTTTTAAATAAGCAAGTAATTAATTAATAAATAAGTAATAAAGAAATGAGAAACAAACTAAATAAAAATAATAATTTAAAACCGGCCAAACTATAAATGAAAATTACAACAAAACAAATGTTGTATATTAACTTTAAGCAGTTCGCGCAAGGATAATTTCAACATCACTGAGCCAAGGCGCGGGATTATTTCTAACGAAACTTGAGTCAAGGCGGGTTCAGGCCGATGGTACTGGGAAGCACACCCACGCATTCCCGGCCTTGCTCGCTGCTGAAAGACATTTCCGGCCTTGCTGGTTTAACCAGTTCGCGCCCTAAATATTTTGACATTGACCGGACCCAGGCACAGGACTGTTTTACACAAACCTCAACCAGAGACGGGTTCAGGTCGGCATCTGTGGGTAGCACATCCTGATATTTCCGGCCTCGCTCGCTAAGAGCCGGTCACTGACAGATATTTATGTGTTTTTGTAATGACTGGAGAGACAATGTTCATGTTTTCATGATGAATAAATAAATAAATGAATGAAAATGAATGAATATTTCCGGCCTTGCTTGTGCGTGTTTATCCGTCATGCGTTTTAAATTTCGTTAAAAAAATTTGCGTGTATACACGTCCTCCGTCACGAACTGGGTAACTGTTTCGGTTTTGAGGGCTGAGGGCTGAGGATAGAGCCAGGTTTTATTTGTGTCACTAGAAGAATAGAAATGAAGACAATCTTTCATCTCCGCTGAAATACGTCGGTATCATTCTGGTTAATATCCAGCAACTTAAAAGCAATTAACATAATTTAAGGTATCTATTGTTTTAAATTTACTAATACATTGTATATACAACAAAATTTAATTTCTTGCTTAAAAATGCAAAAACAAGTTAAGTTACCTTTCTTTACAACATTCTCATCCAAAAGAAAATAATTTCATAATATACCAAAATAGGAATGACTTTTTTTTCTCTCAATGTTTGACAAGTTTCGTTTAAAGATTGACAAACATTTTCTTGCATTGTCCGAGCATCATAATCAGAAATTTCACTATGAATCGTTTACAATTACGTTTACAGCATAATTGCAATAAAAACATTAACTAACCCTAACTCTCTAGGTTGTGTTGAAAAAAATCATATTAACATTGGAGGATTCAGCCTCTTCCTAAATACTGTTAGCTTATGACGAGGTATAAACGCAAACGATTTACTGATAATTTCTCAGAGTTTAGTAAAGTCATCTTAAGTCGTCCAGTTTTGGGTTACAACTATTGAAATGAACCAAGACAAAGGCATTTCTTTGTTTTCGGTCATCTCTCGTCTTGCAAGAACAGCCTTTATTACGACTTTGATGAAACTTTCCCTTTAAAGCTTAAAGCTAAAGTATCTTTTGTGTAGCTATCCAAAAAGTAACCAAGCCAATTATTGTTCAAACGCTTACTGGTTGTCAAGATATTAGTGAAACTAAACTTCCTTCAAAACTATCCTTTCTGGCATGCTATCATTTTGAAAAACTAAAAACAAAATCATTTCCAAAGATGTGTCACAGAGACACATCTTTGGATATTTCTGTTAGCAGTTGGTTTGCGATCTGCGAATGATGCGCATTGAAACGATGCGCAGACACATGCGAGGGTGATAATATTGGTTGGTTTTAGTAAGTGACACACGCAGAGCTGCAACGGCTAAATGAGAATGCGCTTCGAATGCCGGATTGTGGTCGCAATTCAAGAGGAGAATGCTCAGAGTCATTGTGGAGACACGCGCATTGCTGCACACGTGCAAACTCCCTTACGATCTTATTTGGAGTGTCAGGGAATAGACCGCGTTGTTAGGGTTTGCGACTCGTGATCAGAGGGTCAAGGGTTCGAATTCAGCTGTTGGCCATATGTTGTGTCCTTGGGCAATCCACTTTACCCCAACTTTCCCCTCCCTGGCTAGGAGTATGAATGGGTATCTGGGATTATTACCTGGCATCCCGTCCAGGAGAATACATGTAGGAATATGCTCGGTTGTTTCGTGCTAGAGAACCCTCCAGATCAACGCCGGCCTGATTGGTTCGTGCTGCTGGAAGAAACCCATTGGTTTTCTTAACCGTGGCTGTTGTTGGCCATGTGGGTGGCCAGGACATGGCTAAACTTCTTCTGGTGCATGTCGATGACCTCGATGCTCTTGAAGAGCTGGTCGCACTGGAGGTCCTCAGACAGCTTGGTCAGGAACTGGGCCAGGTGGATGAACTCGAGAGAGATCAGGATGTCCTCGTAGAGATGCAGGATACCTGCAAGTGGCAGAATGTGACAGGCAAAAGTTGAAGGGGATAAACAATGAAAATCTTTCCTTTTTTTATTATTTTTTTTTTTACTGATTCTGGTGTGCAAACCTGAACCGAACCAAGCTGGGTAGGAATGTAGCAACCTGACCGTGACGCCACTTTTTTTCTTTATACATTATCTCAATAAAGGTCAGTCATTGCAAAAAATCTTGAAAAGGCATGAATCTGGGACTGAGAAACATTTCCAATTTTGTTAGGAAAGAACTCTGGTGGCTGGTAAGCTGGTTTTACTAAGCAAGTTTTTTTTTTTTTGCTCAAGCAATTTTCGTGCTTAAGCAGCTCTTTGAAATTGGCTTCTGCAGCCTGGTTGGATTCGGTTAGGACGTTTGAGATGCAGCTAAGTTCAATCATTGGCATCCTCATCCCCTAGTATCCCTAAACTGAATAGAATGTCGAAAAACTTGAAAACGGGAGCAATTTTAAGAACCATCTTACCTAGCGCCGTACGGAAGATGAATTCCTCCCCATCTCTGAAGAAGATGTCTAGGAAGCGACAAGCAACATCCAAGGGAAGAGACTTGGTGTAGAGTGTGTACATCCTGGTAGACGTGGGAGAGCAGACACAAGTAAACAGTGGAGACAATTTAACCACAGCTTGAACACTAGAAAACAAGGGCACTCGGCACAGCGCAGACCTCAGCCCCAATCGCAAAAACTAAAACTATCTCCCAACGTAAAAATAATCCTTCAAAGTGATTTGCATTCCTGGTCCGAATCCAGATCAATCTAAACATTTAGAATCCTCCAGCAGTTTTTTTCAGTAATCCTGGGCCTTTTTCCAAACCCCTGGCTTCGGCTCCAGCCTATTGCTAAACTGCATGAGCAAAGCCTGAATGAAGAGGAAGCTAGGGTTTGGAAAACGGCCCATTCTAACAGACAGAAGTAAATACATAACCTTCGCCATAGGAGAAGGGCGGAGAAAATAATGCATTGAATGCACAGTGTCTAAACTTTTAACCAGTTTGCGCCAGGATTATTTTAACATCACCGCGCCGTGGCGTGAGATTATTTTTATTGAGACTCGATCCGAGGCGGATGGTACCGGGAAGCACACCAACGCATTTCTGGCCTTGCTCGCTGCCGACAGACATTTCCGGCCTTGCTCGTGGCATGTTTATGCGTCGTCCGTTTTAAATCTGCAGAAAACTTTGCGTGTATATACGTCCTACGGCGCAAACTGGTTATCATGGGAAGAACCGCAAGTATTTCTACCTCGACGCCAAGCTCTTCACAAGGCATGGCATCAGCTTGTCTTTGATTGAATGTTGGGGATTGAGTTTAACTCACCAATCGATGATGTAGAGGTCTGGGGTAAGGCACTGACTCTTGAAATGGTTGCACAGATCAGGAAGATTATCCTCAAAGTATTCCTCGTAGCTATCAAAATAAGACTGCATCTGAAAAACAGAAAACAAAAAAATATACATACATGAATACTAAAAAATTGTCAGAAAAAGCAGAAATTTGAAGGACAATATCAGGATAAAAGTATGGATTTTACTGAATAGTTGCGGGAGAAAAAAGGATAAAATAGTAGAAATATTAAGAAAAAAGTAAGACAAGTAGAAGCAAGGTGGATAAAGTAAGAACAAGACTAATAATTGAAGGCTCGTATATGTTGTGTCCTTGGGCAAGCCACTTCACCTCAACTTGCCTCTCTCCAGTATAAATTGGTACCGGCATTAGCTGGGGAGAAACCTGCGATGGACTGTCATCCCATCCAGGGAGAAAAAGACACATTCTCAGTCGTTTCATTCTACTGAAACTGGAGATAAAACAAAAACTTGATAATCGGCCTCCGATGTGTGACTCACCACGGGCTGGTCCAGTCGAAAGAAGGCAAGTTGGCACGACTTGTTGAGAACGTTGGCAAAGCAACAGAACGCATCAGCCGGCTCCAGATACAAGAGAAACACCGCGGCGATGAACGACATTCCTTGAACCTGGACGACAGGAAACGGACCTTGAGATCAATAGTCCGTCTTGTTTATTTATGGCACCAAAGTGTCAAATACATTAACCCGGACTCTCTACAACCTCTAAGGGGTACTGGACCAAAATCGATCAGTCAATGTTTCTTTCTATACATGAGGTCATAGAACCACCACTGAAGTGTTGGTTGATGTTGGTAGACACAGGACCTTAGCAAATTCCTGGCTTCGTCTTGGGCATAAATGTAAATTGTTGACCCCAACTGCAGAAAAATTCTGCTGCATTCCGGTGCCTGTTATGCTTCAGAATTCATTCAATCGGTTGATATAAAGCCAAAAGTTCAAATGGTTTGCTTCTCCGTGATTCAAAAGCTACAGCCGAAAAAAAAGTAAAGGTTTAGATAACCTCTTCGGCAACAAACCCCCTCAGTAACATGCCTTATATTCTCACCAGAATGCCACAAAGCACACTGTATTAATTCACCAATGTGCTAGTATTATCGTGCAGACCTTTACGAACAATCCGAACAGCAACGTAAGAGATTTTTTTTATTTTTTTTAATATTATTTTTGGGGGTACCCTGTTCCTGTACAACACATATTGAATGTATATCCATCGTGATTACAAAGTTGATGTATTATAAAAGTCCTTCCACTTACATAACCGATATCTGGCCTGTAGCAGGCATATGCACCTAACACACTATGAAGACGGTCGAAATAGGGGCCTCCCTGCAGAATAGAGAATAAAAAGCTTACAGTTAACTTGATCGATTGCATTTATCCCCCAAAGTAACCTACCAAAATGCCTACACGTGTTAATACTTGGGCAGATAGGGGAAATATTTGGGGGAAAATTGTGCCTTTGATAATACAAGCATGAAATTTGGGACACAGTCAGAGTATGTCATGAGAAAGATATCTGGATATAGGGCCATCGAAGATTTGCACTTTGAAGAAATATGGGTAGCATAACAAGTGCATTGGTAGCCATTTTAAATTCTTTGTTATCCTACCTATTGCTTCCACCCATTCGTATTCATAAAGATCGTATTTGTATACTAAATACTTGTGAGATTATCAAGTCTGGCTGGTTGTTATTTAGAAGAAAGCAAGAAATGCAGGTGATTTCCAACGATCAGTCCAACTACAGATTTTTGGAAATAAAGAGTGCTATCCTACCTTCTGATATATACATAGATGCGGGAAGGTCCGGGAAACATCCAGTCTTATCACGTCTACACTGTCTTCTCTGCTAGCCTCGTGAACTAACGAAAACAAAAAATAATATTAATTACTTGGTGTGCGATGTAAACAAATCCTTACTCCAAATACGTGACAAAGCCATAATGTTTACTTCTAAAAAGGAGAAAGGTTAAATTGAAGATTTTTTGTTAACCAGTTCACGGCAGGATTATTTTGACATTGACCAGACCTAGGTACAAGATTGTTTTTCATGAACCTCGATCCGAGACAGGTTCAGGCCAGCATCAGAGGGTAGCACACGCTGATATTTCCGGCCTCGCTCGCTGCGAGCCAGTCGCTGACAGATATTTCCGGCCTTGCTCATGATGTGTTTATTCATTATCCGTTGAGAATTCCGGTAAAACTTTGGTATATACACGTCATCCGACGCGAACTGGTTAAGAGACTCCCTTACCTTCTTCAGAATCCTCCGTGTCAGGCTCGCTGAAGGCCTTGATACGATCCTTGGCTCGGGCCAGAAAGATCTCAAAGAGCTCCGAAGTGATGTTAAGCTCGTTGCCGATGGCCAGCATCCAGACCCGTCCCCGGATGCTAGGTGGGATTCCCTGCCACCACATCTCCCTCGTCTTCTTGTTGGTCTTCCTGCCGAGATTGAGAGAGAGGCAAGTGAGGCGCGATGAAAATAGGCCGCACCCCTTGAAAAATACGCCACCAATTTCATTATCAAAGTCCTGACAACTTTCGGTAAAATATCTACCCCGGACTTCTTCACTTACGAATGATCCCAGTTCTTCAGGATGTCAGTCTGCCACACGTGGAGTAGAGTCTTGATCCCTTCTTCGTACTTGAGCTGCTTAGCTAACTTCTTCATCTGCTGCTTGTACACCTTGATTTCTGCAACGTGCAAAATAACGTTTAAGATGTTTCAAAAGTGCCACACACTCAGCCCATAAACAGCGATTGTCAGAGGATTTTTAAAAATGGTCACCCCACCACTGAACCAAATGATCGATAAAAATAGAATAAGCACAGACCGTACCTTTTTGTTTGGCCCCTTTGACCATCTCTTCATATTGTTCTTTGTGTTTTTGTTCTTCTTCGGGATTCTTGGCCGGTAGGTGACTGAAAAAAAACGTCAGATAAAAATAAAACTGTATTCAACATTTAATGAAGGAAATGAAGCACCAACAAATTGTAATAATCTCCCTACTATACTGACATAATATTTTTCATTGATTGTTTATTTCACCAGTTCGCGCCGGACGACGTATAAAATGCAAAGTTTTTCCCAGATTCAAAACGAATGACGCATAAACACGCCACGAGCAAGGCTGGAAATGTGTGGGTGTGCTTCCCGGTACTATCGGCCTGAACCCGCCTCAGATCGAGTTTCGTTAAAAATAATCCCGCGAATAGGCTTGGTAATGTTAAAATATTATTAGTTAAAAAAATAATAATAATAAACTAATTATCTAAATATTTACGTTGTGTAACTCTTTCAGCAATTTTGTTTTTGCTTTTTATCACAGCGTCACCTTTAACCAGAGCGGGTCACATATGGTTTACTTCACAATTATGTGATGCTGTGCAGCAATACATTTGGTGACTTTCTTCAGTCATGCAAACATTCACACGCTGCGTACGTATACAGTAATCAAATCGCAAGCTGTATGTACACGTACACTGGTTTGTACTTCATGCATAATATATATATTGTGCAAGTAACTGTAACATGAATAAGTAGTGGCAAGTAGGACAGCCAAAAACATCTTACAGAAACACAACCATTTGCTGGCAATGATCCAATTAAATTGATTTACTTTTAAGCTCTTGATAAACAAAAGGTGTTTCCAATTGTTTTGGAGTTTTTAACCAGTTCGCACGGGGGACGTATACTATACACGCAAAGTTTTCCCCAGATTCAAAACGGATGACGCATAAACACGTCAAGAGCAAGACCAGAAATGTCTGTCAGCAGCGAGCAAGGCAGAAAATGCGTGGGTGTGCTTCCCGGTACCATCAGCCTGAACCTGCCTCGGATCGAGTTTTGTTAAAAATAATCCCGCGTCTCGGCTCGGTAATGTTAAAATAATCTTGGCGCGAACTGGGCAGTTCAACCCCGCGTTGTACTTACTGGGGCCTGTTCTCCAGGATTAGCGCCGTGGTGGAGGTGGCCGGCCGCATTCCTGCCTGTTTCTTCTTCCAGTTTAGGGACAGGGTGGGCGGGTGCGTCTTGCCCTTGGGCGGGTAGTTGTCGTCGTAGGGGTCGGGCGTGTGCTGCTGCAGCTGCTGCTGAGCGGCATGCTTGGCCGGACTGCCGCGGTTGAAGAGCTTCCATCCGGTGCTGGCTGGTGGGCTGTCCGCTTGGTCCACGGTGGACTTGCCCGAGGACTTCCAGGGGAAAATATTTCTGTTGGGAGGCCAAACAACCATGAAGTATTGTCAACTTTTACTCTGCAATGTTTGCAGAGTGAGATGGAGAAAGAGGCGTAGAAAATATTGCGAAGGGTACAGCCCAGTTCATTTAGAAAGGGATTGGAGTCCTACATGTATCACAAAATGTAGGTTTCAGGGAGAAAATGTAACTGGTTTCCCACACTAGCTAAATATTTTGGGTTGATTTTTCTAGCAAAAATACAGAAGTTAACCCTCACGGTTCTGAATCCATCAGAGTTTTGTACATGTACATGTATGTGTACATTGCAGGGCTAAAGCAGGTTTTGCTAGGTTTTGTACAAAACATTAGTAAATTGTTGTTGGACTTTGTTTGACTTAGTACAAAAGGCCAGGGGAGGTTCAAGGCAGAAAGACATGAGGCTTGTAAAAAGGTTGGAGTTTGGGGGAGTGTACAGGCATTTCTTCCCGAGTATAGCGAGTTGGAACACGTACACAGGGTTAGGTTAGGGTTGGTTCAGATGAATACACTGTGTATGTCAAGGGCACCACAATTTGCATACAAATGTAGCGCTAGCTGGTGATCATCTATTCAGTCACAGGTGGGCCGGATGTTACAAGTTTTCTTTTATGTGACAATAAGAAAATGTGGCACCACATGTAACACCTACAGGTGTAGAGAAAGGCCAGAGTTTGCACATTCACTGTGTTCATTTGTGTGACAATGCATAGACCCATCTGTACCAAATCAGCCAGGCTCCAACAGTTGGGGTTCGGCAGGTTTAGTACAGTAGGGCCTACTGTTGCCCTAGCCTACAAGGCCTGTTGAAGTTTGGCAGGTTCATTACCATTAACTACCAAGCAAATGTGCAGCTGTTAAAGTTTGGCAGGTTTGCTATGCTTTCTAGTGGGAGAGCCTAGCTAGGGGGTTAGGGTTAAGGATATGTACTAGGACTGGGAAAGAATACACAGTGTACATACTCCTCACAGTCAAGTTTTTGTACTGGTACTGGCCAACAGTAAACTTCTCTCCGAGTATGAATACAATGGAAGAGGTTAGGGTCATACCAGAAGTGAGTCATGCTTTAGTCTGGCACATTGCTCACTGTACTGGTACAACTAAAGGTACATGTACATGTACATAGAACCAACAGACCGGCAATTCCAATTTGGAACACAAAAACATGCGATTGTAGTACCAACTACATAAGACTGTTTAGTACTTGTATTGTAACTGATCGATCCTGCATCCATAATCCAAAACATCAGGCTAACTTCACTTCCTGGTTTAGCATACCACATCTGGTATTACTAAGTTTCAATGGTTGTGGGCAGTTGATGATCATGTGATTGGGTATCATCACATCCATGGAGATCTTCATGTAGTAGTATTGTATTATCCCTAACCTAACCCTCATCGGGTATTGTCTTACTCTCAGCATCCTGCCAATCGCAACAGATTGCAACACAGCAAAATTCTTCTAAATGCAACAAACTTATGCAATGTGAATGTACTACTAGGTAGATTCTGCTAAATACAACATAATCCAAGTGGTATCTACTATCCAGTCCACCACGCCTGCTAAATACATATTTAATAAAGAACTGCTGCGCCAACCTGATTTCGAAGTTCGAGTGACCAATTCTGGACCCCTTTTTTTTCTTGAGATGTGAAGTGCTTCTTTTGTACTAGTATCAATCAATTTAAAAGGTTGGTCAAATATTTATTCCTTTCAACAGCTAAAAGTCACTCTTCATAAATTCCTAAGAGAAGGTGTGGCGTACTAATAACAAAAAGTTACAAACACTACAAATCAGCTTTTCAATACAATCTTTAGGGTGCCATAACACCAGATGGGAAGGCCAATAAAAAGTTCCAACATAAATAATTTAACAACATCTGTGCATGACCCATGCTAGGTCACTGGTCGATCATCAAGTCTCTCAATATGAGGTGAAGTAAAAACATAACAAAACAATCATATCAAACCTTTCAATTCAGTATTATAAAATGATATCAAAGTACAAAAAAGGGGTGGGAGATGACAACCTTTACGCAGTCCACCCTGTTTCCACTAATGTCATCAACTGATGTATGCAGTAACACGTTAAGCTGCTCATCATCATACGAAAGAAGAAAGTACAAAAGCAGGCTTTGAGTGATACACGTGTCGTCGTTTATGTCATCGTGTGCATACGCATAGTGCATACGTACGGTCAACGGTGCAAACTCATACTACATGTACTACTAGCTCCGTGATCGAAAACGAGGTGCGCGAGCAATGGGACGAAACGAATGGAACGAAAATGCACAGTAAATGGAACCAACTTATGTATGACGTAAATTATTCAATAGAATATTTGTCAATGAAATGGGGCAAATGATGCAATGTCGTGACTAAATACAAATGACTAGGGTCCAGTTAGGTCCAGATTATATAATGTCCAATTTAATCAGCTTTGTTTTTCAATTTAATCAGTTTTGTTTTTATCTTCGTATTTTTTATGGCTGAATCTTAACATACAGCCTTGCTTTGATCCAATGCACAATACAAGTGTGGGAAAATGTATTAAATTTACGGCATGTCACGGTGGTGGAAGGAAAACAAATACAGCATAGGGGTTTTGTGCACTATATATTAACCAGTTCGCGCCGAATGACAAATATATAAACGCAAAGTTTTCCCCAGATTCAAAACGGATGACGCATAAACACGCCACGAGCAAGGCCGGAAATGTCTATCAGCAGCGAGCAAGGCTGAAAATGCTTGAGTGGGCTTTCCGGTACTATCGGCCTGAACCTGCTTCGGATCAAGTTTCGTTAAAAATATTCCCGCGCGTCGGCTCAGTGAGGTTAAAATAATCCTGGCGCGAACTGGTTAAACACCGATATGTTTTTGTATCTTCCTAACACAGTATTAAACACACAAGAGAGGATTATTAGGCCCCATATACATGTAGGATGTATGCCCATACATGTTGTGTGGTACACTGCCTGTTCATAATCCTGCTTGATCAATATCTATTCCGCTCATAAATATGCACATGTATGCATGGGTGCACTAATAGCTGTACCAACACTTTATTGATACAGTACACCTACAGGGAAAGAATGTACATGTAGTACATTCCAACACTACTTCAGCGGTTGTGTACAAAATCTATGGAGAGTCGAACAATTTGTCTAAGTATTTCCTAACAAAATTGGAAATGTTTCTCAGTTCCAAATTCATGTCTTTTCAACACTTTTTGCTCTGATTGACATTCGTTGAAATGATAAATGAAGGAAATAACAGCGTCAGGATGCAATATTCTTTCTAAAATGTCTGGGTTTTTTATGGTCTCGTTCCTGGTGAACACTGAACAGGGATAATAATTGTAAAGCGCTTTTACACCTTGCCTATAGACCTTGACCCCCCCCCATTTCACTTATTAATTGGATGGGGTTGGTCATGTACAATGTACTGTACAGTTGTGTTCATACAGATCTTTGGTTAGATGTTAGCTTCTGGCTGCAACTCTGCTTGTAATCACATTGGTTATTTATCTGTTTCTGGTTCAACTGCAGGTCACAGCGGTGCCTGCTGGGAGCGGTGAAGACCAAGCTCGGCATAGGGCCAAACTAGGAAAGCTGGGAAGATTGTAAATAGCTGGAAATTAATATGATACATATAAACATCATGATGTGTCAATCTAAAACTTTTGTTGTGGCAGTTTCAAAATGTGAATTGTGAATCGGAATGGCAATCTTTCTGAACGGGAAAATAATATTACTTTGTTTTCTTCTAAAAGATAAATTTTGTTTGCTGAGAAAAGTAAAAACTAGCAATACAAATTTTCCATGAGTCTGTTTGCACTTTAAAACCCTAGCCCTGCTAGACCCAGCACAGTGCATCTGCTAAACTATTCTGGGGCACTTTGATGCATTTAGCTGTCGACATCAGTGCATAAATGACCACAGTCTGAGAGCTAATCCCCATTGAACAATGCCAGAGATGGATTCTGCTGAATTGGGTGACTGGCTGACTGCAGACTCTGAGGCAGTTTGACCTTGAGATTTCTGACCTGATGGATCTTGCTGCACTGGACAGGGTTGTCTCTTTGACAAATGCTGCAGATGGCTGCATCTGGCAGGATTTCTAGCCAAAATACTCTGGATGGTTAGGGTAAAAATTTACAATGTACTGCTTCAGACCATAAAACTCTGTACACAAAAGTTAACAGTCTAATTGCTGTTTGCACCAGACATATATTTGGTTAATGTGGCAGCAGTCTCCATTAGTTTTACATCAAAAAGTTCCAAAACCAATATATTGCGTTACATACACATTGTACTTTAGAGAGCTAGTGCAGAGGAAGCATAAAAATGTCGTTTGGGAATTCACCCTATAAATTCCCCGACTACACAAACAATTGTATAATGTGTCAACTGCAGCACTGCCTCCTGACACAGACAGGATGGAGTTACTACAGTTGACTGACTGACAAGGGTAGAGTTGTTGATAATTCATTTCCTCCATTAGCAGACTACTCTAAAAATACATTACATTGTATGTTTAAACAAACACGATCACGTATACGTGTACAGCTGCAGGCATGCTGCATATTATCAAAGGCAGGGACCACAGATTTGACAGTGCAGTCCAAAATCACCATCTTGCCATCGCTGGTTGACGATTGAGGGCGCTTTGACACTTTCGCGCACTGTTTCGTGCACTGTTTTGCACACTTTTTCTTGGATCCATGACTACGCAGTTGGTGCAGAAGAGTGTCAAAGTGCTTTCAATCGACAACCTGCGATGACAAAAGGACTGTCGAGTGTTTTTGGCAATGCTGGTTAGCCTAATTATCTTAGTACGTATTATATGTATGTACATGATATGTTATGAAAGCTAGGCTAGTACTAGTGGTCAATGAAAATAATTATTCCCAGCAAGTACATGTACCTTGGAGAGATACCGGTATACATGGATAGTATACATCTAATTCATGTTATGGCAAATTTGAGTGCAATGGTATGGTAATAACAATTTCATAAGGTGATGGATGGAATGTTGTTCCATTCAACGAGGCAAAGCCGAGTTGAATGGAACGTATTCCATCTGCCACCATGAAGTGGGACCAATGTACGAACAAGGTGATAACACAAGTGACTTACCTTGCCAGGAATCCAGCCAAGCCCTTCTTTTTAGGCTTGGCTCCTTGGCTTGTGTAGGCCCAGTGCTCTCCTGCACTCAACTGACTATGCAGGCTCACTTCAACAAAGCCCGGCTCTATGTTGTCTCTGTTCTCGCTGAGGTCGTCCGTTGCCAGAGAAGACGAGTAGTCTGTGCTCAGGCTAGAAACGCTCGTGAAGGACGCCCTCGACCTTAGCTCGTGCTGCAGGATGCCAGAAAGACGGGGATTCCTGGAGTCTGACTGACCATCTTGCAGTGGCTCCCAGGTCGGTTCCTGCAGCTTGATGACTGCAGTGCCTGCTTCGTTTAGTTCCTCGAGGAGCAGGGGTGTGCTCGTTGAGGGCATGGTCCTGAGAGACTGGGATTTGTTTGGGGTGGTCCACGTGGGCGCCCTGCTATCCAGATCTAGGCAGCCCTCGAGGGACCGTGGTCTCCTTAGCTTGGAGCCGATGGGCAACTGTGAACCCAAGTTTATGACGTCAATCGTTGCAGGGGACACGGGACTCTCCCCAGAAAGCTCAATGTCGCTCAGAACGAGTTCCTCGCTACTGGTGATGTCCAAAACTGCTGGCTGTTCCTGAGAAGACTCCCCAGACTGAGCAGATGCAAGACTTGTCGTTCCGCCATTTTGGTTAGGGTCCGAGTCTGATGGATGCTCCTCTCCATCCCCTGGCATTCGTTCACTGCACTGCCTCACTAATTCTGGTTCTAAAATTATTGCATCTTGTGGTGAAGCCGTGGCAATATCACTCCCTATTGCATCCCAAGAACTACGGGCAGCCACGTTGCCACCGTTTTCTGTATTAACGACTAAACTACCTACACTAGTAGTTCTATTGCATAAATTGACCACTCTTGGTATGGGATTGCTCAATAATGATGATGGGATTGACGATGTACTCTTGGTACAACTTGATTTGTTGGTCGCTGAATCTACAGATGAACTTGTCAGAAGATGCTCAACTGTTGTTTGTGTATCAAGTGAAACATTCTTCATCCTAGTATGCGTGATGCTTTGGTCATCTGAGAAGCCCGGCATCTCATTTGAGGCTACAACAGACTCACTTCCTGAAAAACACCCGGCAGTTCTTGAAAACGTTCCTTCAACGACTGTGTTAACTCTTTGGCCGGCGTTTTGTTGTTCTTGGGACCTGGAAACCAGTGGCTCTGCTGCAACACCCATGCCGGCTGACTGGTTAGTGATCTCCGACGATGAAATGAAGACCTCTCTGAAATCGCTGCTGCTGCCCCCTGCTGTACCGTGCACCGAATGTGGAAAAAGTGGCGGATTGTTGCAAATGTTGCCAGCTAATGTCCCAGCTTGGGAGTCCATGGCTGGAAACTAGTAGTAGGCTTACTGGTAATACTACATGTAGAACAAGAAGGTTCGCTTCATCAGTTACGTACGTTTACGTACTTCCGCAATCATGCTTCGCATTATGCTTTATCATTGAGGAAACAGGGCAATACAAAGTTACACACAACTTGGTACAACCGCCGGCATGACCGTGGTGGCGGCGCGTGACTGCCACCCGTACCCCATATCCGATCACCGGCTTTCTTTTCGCACTCGCCAAATCACTTGAAACGGCCCATTCCACAGCCAAGGAAGAAAGTTTAGGGCAGACAAAATAATTATCAATTGCCATCATCGAGTTCGTTCGTAATCCCACCTAGTACAACTACTAGCACCCGTTCCCCATTACCGCAAGTCCCGGACCCATTCGTTGCAAAATAACCTGCCATTTTCAATAACGATAGCTAGCTGGTACTATACTACGCACTGCGTGCACTATTGCAAGTACATATACAGCGCGTGTGGGAACCAGCTAGTAGAGCAGAGGGCGTTTCTCTCCTCCCCACCCCCCCCCCCCCCCTCCCCCCCCCCCCCCCCCCCCCCCAAAGGCTAATGCCCTCGTATAACATGCATGTAGCAGGCACAAGCGCGCGGGGGGCGAGGGGGAAGGGGTGGGGGGGTATACACGGGGAATTTGGGAGGGGGGGGTGGGGGGGGGTGGGTACGGTAGAATGTTAAGGAAGTTGAGATTAGAAAATTATAATTAGAGTAAACATTCTACTAACCTTTTTGGAAAAGTATGTAGTATCTTGATAATTCAGCGGTTGTGTACATAGAACATTCTGAGTACCCTAACAAAATTGGAAATGTTTTATATTTTTTCAAAAAAATTGTGATTGGCATTTAATGAGTTGATATGTACATGTATGAAGAAAAAACAGCGTCAGGTTGCAACATACTTTCGACTTTTTTAATCTTGCAAATATGTCCCGCCAATAATGTCCCAAGAATACACAGCTATTTATTAAAAAAATGTAATCTCTGTATATAAACTCTATAATGTTCTCGGGTTTTTCCCTTTAATTAAAATCTTGTACATAGTCTCTCAAATTGGTTTTTTCCCGAATGTTTAGCTTTTAGATAAAAGTAAAGTTCCTAAGCTACTTGATTATATCCCACCCTCTAAACAAATTACGCACTCCGGCCCGGCCCATTTTGTAAAAGATCAGACGAAACGATAGCTACGCGACACAGCGAGGCATCATGAGGGCGGTATATAATATGACCGTCCGAGAACATATTTTCCCGCGCGCCCCGACTTTTTGAAGTGTTTTTTTTACTGCTCATTACTACCAAAAGAAATTAATCAAAAAGCTTGTCAAATTAGTTGGTCAACAACCGCGGCACCGCGGTGAGTTTGAGCTATGTTAATTGTCGTGCAACAACAAGGTGAATCAGACCGATATGGCCATATTGACAAACGCGTGAAATTACAAACGCGTGAGTCAAGCATTATGTTTGATCTGTATAAGTATTATGGTTCATCTCAGTCTCTGCTTTACCAATGCGCATGCTCAAATGCAGTTCGCTCGAACGGCTCTAGTCGAGCTATTGTTGAAAAGATGGCAACCGTTTTGTTTACATTTGCGACCTGAATGAAATGGGTATTGCCACTATTGTTCCACGCATAAAGTAGGATAAGCCATGGAGGTGTTTCCTACCTCCATGGATAAGCCATAACGTTGGTCATGTTGGTCCAAAAACAAGACAAAAATTACATTAGGCCCGCCAGATTTTCACTTAACGTTACTGCCTTTCCCTCCGTCCGACTACTGACATCCTCTTTTTCTACGTCACTGGTTCTCTCCATGTTTTCCTATGAAAAGAGGCTACTGTCAACCAGCGGCAACCGTGCTCCGGGGTCTGGTTCCAAATAGTCGACTAGATAGTTCAACCATTCTGCGTTCGAGCGACGTTAGTCGAACTATGGTTAACTATAGTTCGCGCCCGAACTTGCTCGTCGTAGTATATTTTCGCCAGGGTTCATGAAACGGTCGCTGGCAAATTCACTAGTCACAGGCCAAATTTCATAAAGAGTCGAGTAATGAAACAGACGCGAAACTGAACTACTCATCATTGCAGTTATAACGGGGAACTAACTTTTGTTAGAGGCAAACCATAATTGAAAACCCGGGAACGGTTTTGGCGCCAAACAATCGAGAAAAATATACTTTGACAAAACTTTCTAGTGAAAGAGAATCCGGTTGTAAAACCAATCCATTCTGTTAAGCTATTGTGCGGCCAAACAGCAGACACCCACCCACGAGTATATTATGTCTTAATATTGTCCATAAAAGGCTGCCCTTTCTTATTCGGTTAACTGTTCACCGTTAATGATTTTCTATAAGTTTCTAAAGTGATGGGCCCAGGCTAAGCGTATACACCCTATAAAACACAACCCTGCAACTTTATTTTCAACGCGCTAGGCCCGGCCGTACGCAGCGCGGAGTTCATTGGATTAAGTTAACGATTATGCTGTACTCTGATGGATAATGTACCAGCCTCCTTGTCCAAGGGTTGTGGCTTCGAATCCTCCGTATGTTTTTTTTTCTTTACTTTTTTGTTATTTTCTTATTTTGGATTTTGTACGAAGGGAAAATAAAGCCCATTAAACTGACGCGAAAGTAAATGTGGATGAGTTTATATACCTAAAATGTGTATGGAGTTTTGTGTATATACGGCAGCTTTTCATGACTCTGGTATAGTGTATAGATATCAGACGGAGTTCATTGCATTAAGTTAACGATATGTTGTACTCTAATGGATAATGTACCAGCCTCCTTGTCCAAACGTTGTGGGTTTGAATCCTCGGTATGTTCAGGTTTTTTTCTTTACTTTTTTTTTTCTTTTCCATTTCTACTTTGTGGTTTCGGTGGATTTTGTACGAAGGGAAAATAAAGCCCAATAAACTGACGCGAAAGTAAATGTGGATGAATTTATGGACCTAAATGTGTATGGAGTTTTGTGTTCGGTTGTTAAACATTGCATACGGTGTGCATTACTGTAAAATGGTTGTAATTAGTTGTACAATTGGCAGCTTTTAATGAAACTGGTAGTGAGTAGATATCAGACGGAGTTCATTGGATTAAGTTAACGATATGCATACTCCAACCTCCTTGTTTAAGGGTTGTGGGTTCGAATCCCCCGTATGTTTTTTTTTCTTTAGTATTTTGTTATTTTCTTATTTTGGATTTTGTACGAAGGGAAAATAAAGCCCATTAAACTGACGCGAAAGTAAATGTGTATGAGTTTATGGACCTAAAATGTGTATGGAGTTTTGTGTATATACGGCAGCTTTTCATGACTCTGGTAGTGTGTAGATATCAGACGGAGTTCATTGGATTAAGTTAACGATGATGCGGTACTCTGATGGATAATGTACCAGTCTCCTTGTCCAAGGGTTATGGGTTCGAATCCTTCGTACGTTTTTTTTTATTTACTTTTTTTATATTTTTATTTTCTACTTTGTGGTTTTGGTGGATTTTGTACGAAGGGAAAATAAAGCCCAATAAACTGACGCGGATGTAAAAGGTGAATGAATTTATGGACCTAAATGTGTATGGAGTTTTGTTTATATACGGCAGCTTTTCATGACTCTGGTAGTGTGTAGATATCAGACGGAGTTCATTGGATTAGGTTAACGATATGCGGTACTCTGATGGATAATGTACCAGTCTCCTTGTCCAAAGTTTGTGGTTGCCACCTGCGGTATCGCGCAACATTCCGATATATTTTGGTCGGAAATGTCAAATTACAGAATGTATTGTATTTTAAGTAAATATTAAATTTGAGAAATTGAATTAATAAAACTCTACTGTGACACTCACCACCAATCATTGTTGTTATTGTCTCAAAACCCATTGTCTGTCAAACGTAAACAAGAACGGACGCCCTTTATTGTCGTTTTGCGCTCGTTAAAATTGGTTGTCGATCATCTCGTTTCGATAGTTGGTGTACTGGTCATTGTAGCCAACGACTATTGCTCTGCAACTGAGGAAAACAATTTGATGGTTTAAAAATTGATTTTAAGTTATGTCTTTAAATTTCATGAAAAGCTAGTAGACTATAAATGTCAGTCGATCATTATTTTGACGTAAATAAAACGATTTCCTGAAGGAAAAAAAACCCTGAAAATTCCGGGTTGTTATTTAAAACTTATAATCAGCTAAAGGTATATACCTAAATCTCTCGCTTATCTTACTAACTTGTTTACTAATTCACAAAGATAAGTGCATTTTTTTGTCCCGCATTCGATGCACCGCGCCCCCATGGTTAAAACCCGGACAGCATCGCGCACTGTATATCATGTGTACACATGTACTGTACATGTACAGTGTATGTCTGCTTGTTATTGAGCGTTTTCCAAACCCCACGTTTGTATTTAGTTGGGCTTTGTTCATGTGATTTGGCAATGGTAATAGAGCATATAAAGCCTAAGCTGAGTTTAAAAAACGGCCCATTGAGCATACACGTGCATATCGCATGCATTTCGCGCCCCCGTTTGACCGCGCGGCTCTTGCATTATATTTTGACAGGACGCGACGACGGTCCCGGGAAAAGTGCCGTCCATGCCGATTGCGGGTGCCCTGTTTTTATAATCGGGCAGGGAAGACGAACTCTCAAGATCATCGCAGTCTTTCGAGTGGGCCGATGACATCGGAATGAAAAACACATTGTCTGAACTGAGGGCATCAACGGTTCGTGACTACATAGGACAAGAGAACGGTGATTTTTCTCAAGGTTGAAATTGCGATCGGTGCCGCTAGTCCTAGTCCCTTCCTTCTTATTCCTCCATGAGTACACAGAGGCAGAGCTAACCCACATGCCTGCACAACGACCAGACACCACACAGTGGGTGATAGTACTCGTCTGATCTGATCGACTTTTGAAATGCACCCAGATAACGCGCATGGAAATACTAAAGAGCGTTCAACATCAGGTACGAACGAAAATGTTGTGAAAATTATTTATAAAAAGTTGGTAGAGCGCTGGTCCGGTATTCTGGAGGTTCGAGTCCCGCCTTGTCATTTTTTTGGTTCACGTTGAAATTTATGCAAATTTTTCTAGTCAGTTTTCCGTGTGGTTTATTTGTGTAGTTATTTTTTGGTGATTTTGTAGGGTTTTAATGTTTGATTTCTTGCATTAGCTATATGTCATATAGCAAAAAACTGTCTAAATATTGTTTTATACAGGCCGATTATTCAAATACATTGCATGCTGTGTGCGGGAAACCACAATATAATTTTACTTAAAATTTGTAAAGTTTGATAACTTGATCCAAAGTAAATTTGGTAAATATCGTTGGCGTTTACAAACGAAAAGCCGGGGCTGTGTGCAAAAACAGTCTAGAGCCTACACGTTGATGATATGTGACCTCATGCATAAAGCAAACTAATGTACTTTTATACTGAAAAAAAAGCTGGCTAAATTTACCAATCGGAGAAAGCCAATGTGAAAATAGCCTTTGCAAAAGGATTATCCGTGCCGGCAAAATAATCCACTGCCTACCAAAAACCTCACTCCAATTCCAAAGCCCAGATTAAATATCCCTGCACTTTTTGTCTTGCCTTTGCCTGTAAAACCCATTGACCCCATAAATAAAAAAAAAATTAAGGTGAGACACCATGCTGATTTGTCATAATGCTCATAAATTACTAAGCCAATAATGCAGAAATCGAATGCATAATGCCACGGAACTCCATTAATATAATACACACGCTGACTGGGGAATTAAGCCTTGGAGAATGGGTGTAGTGTGTTTTATAAATGTACCAGAGGATCCCAAGACCTCTGGGTGGTATTGAATATTACTGTTTTTTGTTCAAATTTACCAGAGGATCCCAAGACCTCTGGGTGGTATTAAATATATTACTGGGTTTTGTAAATTTACCAGAGGATCCCAAGACCTCTGGGTGGTATTAAATATTACTGGGTTTTGTAAATTTACCAGAGGATGTGCACTGGACAATTTCTATAAATAAACCTGAAACCTTACATTTAAAACAGCAAAACATGCAGCCTAAAAAAGTTAAAAATAATCTGCCAAAATCATGGTCCATTACGATGCAAGATTCAATACACGTAGTCTTACAAACAAAAAAACAATATTGTGTACATTTTTGTTATATTACAAAAAACACCTTTTGGGGAAAATATTTACTACAAAATTGTATAATTTTGGCAGATTCTGTTTTTTTGTGTTTTTTGTTTTTTGTGTGTTTTTTGTGGGTTTATTTTATTTTAATTTTTTTAGGGGTGGGGGGTGTGATTGTAGAAGAGGTTGGTTCAGACACTGTGCCTATGTACATGGACACAAAGGCAGTTTCCCAAATTGCACTTTACCATGCATCAGACAGCAGGATTTGTGGGTTCTTTGGCACTCTACATAGTCCAGATTTGACTACTTAATCCCCTATGCACCCTCGGCCTCGGGCAACTCATTCACCCTAAACCTTGGACAATAATGAAAGCATGAAAGTACTTGGCACCAGTCTCCATACTCACAAGTGGCTACAAGAGGCACTCTTTCTGTATTGTCATCCAACAAACCCAACATTTACCTCTCCATGGGATATTTTTACTGACTGCCCTGCACTTTCAACTCAAGCATAAATACATTTGGAGTGCTTGATAAGAAGAGTAAGCATGTGATTAAAATTCCAGCCCAGCAGTTTGTTTACTAAATTCCAGTTCGCTTAGGTTATTAACAAGCTGTTTGGGACTTTGTATAGGGGTACATGTGTAAATAATAGGCTATTCCCCCCAGCTTAAAGGTATACAAAGTTTGCAAACATAAACAAATAAGTTTTTACTACCAAAATTATTATAAAATATCCTAAAATGAAAAAATGATACTGATAGTATCCTGACGCTACTTCTGCAGTTGTGTACAAAGTCAATGGAGAGTCGAGACAATTTTCTAATTATTTCCATTTTCCAAACAACATTGGAAATCTTAATCAGTACCACATTTAGTCTTTTATACATTTGTTTGCACTGATTGACCTTGGGATGACACACAAGGAATAAAAACAGGTTGCAAAATTCTTTCCAATACATGTACATGTACCTCACTTGGGCATAAGTAATTGATGCGATAGCCTCATGCATTCCGCAAAATCATGGCACCTACATGTACATTGTACAATGTAGTGTAATGTGGTATTCATAAAATAAGTACAAAATTTGTATCAATTTCCGAGGATGGTTAGTTGGGTGAGTGATCGTGTTTCATGCTTTGTTGAATTGTTTCATGCTTTGTCGAATGTTATAAATATAAGTACTGTTTATTTAATTGTGTAGGTGTATACTAGTAGGTTTTTCAAAACTTTTCTACACTGTTGCACTTCATGGACACATGCACAAAGCTGGGCTTCAACTGTTCCATGTCTGTATGAGAGGAAACATAATTGACAAACTTTGCAACTACCCTATTTCCCCATTTTGTTTATCCTTTTGTATCACATCCTAACCACTACTCGGCCTCTCATCAGCTCACTCCTCTGTTGTCATGGCGACGACCAAATCCTGCATCTTGAGATCTATTCAGTGTGGTATAAATGTACATCCTTCCCTCCAGCTAAATTCCATAATTCATTAGAAGCCCATTTGTCCGTATACAATTGAGATGCTACCCTTGACATTCTCATTTCTCAGTGCTTTGAAAAACCCATGAAGGTCATGTCAAGTACAGTGATGAGCTGCCCTTCCTATTGGCGCCGGCGGCGCTAGCTTGGACTTGGAGTTTTGAGAAAGTCTGTCGAGCCAGCATGCCGAATTGAATGGAATTTCAGCAGTTTCCCAAATTGGGGAATTGAAACCAGCATCAAGTATTTATGACGCTATACAAATTTCAGATGCTATAAAATGCATGTTTTTCTCAAAATATTTCCCTGGTTGCAATATGGTGTTTGTCAAATGGTGATAGTTTTAAAGGTTTAACACCAATACATTAAAACCCTCACCCTCCTAAATCCTCCAAAATCAATACGATTTTGCACACATACACCCTAGGGATTTAGGGTTGAACAAATTATCATTTTGCATACCACATTTGCCCACATGTTGGTGTGGTTAGAAAATGTACACAAAATAAACACAACTTACACTAGTATTGTAATGTAATGAGTCCAATCCATTGTCTTCTACCACAATCAAAAAGGTTACTAATATTTAAGGTTTTATGGCCAACAATTTTTTATTTCATTTTATGCATTCTTTGAACATTTTGTCAATTACGTCTATACTGTACATTAAAACCCTAACCCCCTCAATCCCGCAAAAGTCTCATTGCAGATTTAGAGGATTTTTTAAGATTTAGGATAAATGGCAAAAAATGCCAGTTGATGTTGGAGGATGCAATGGGTTGAAGTCATACATTTGTAGGCCTTACCCAGCATTCTTTATGTTCAGCCATGCATAATGCAACCCAGCATTATGCTTGATATCATCAGCACTATCTTCTGAATCATCGTTACTGAGGAGGATTTTGGTGGATTGAGGCAATGGTCAGCCCTCCACTGAACAAATAACAGATGATTTTGGAAGTTTGAGGATGAATCCAATGTTTGCACGGATGCAATTAGAGGATTTTGCAGGATTGAGGATGGTTCCTAGCCAAAAGGGCCTAGGGGGTTAGGGTTTAATTGTCTCAAATAATCTTTGTATTGTAAGATTCTGAAAACTGAAATAGACCCACCACAATGCTAATATAATAAGGTAATATTTAGGTACATTTTGCCAATTTATTATTGATCACAGAATACAAAAAGTCGTCGGATAGCATTCCGGTCTGCTTCGGCAAGCCATTAATTAGTTAGCTGATCTGAATTACGAGACCTAATTAACAAATTCTCCCGCTTCTATGCTGCAGAGTGATAACCGACGAGGCGGAAAGATCCGTGAGGTGTTAATAATGACAACCTTCAGGATTTGGAGTGTAATAATTTCTGTGCTGGGTTGAAATTAGTGGCTCTAGCATCCGTGGGCTTCCGAATAATTAAAATCAATACTTTGATGGGTACCGTATCTCATCCCAATGTACATTTCTAGTGTAAAGTTGTTTGTTAGGAGTACATACCACATACATGTACTTGTAAATAAATGCACACATACATGTACTGTGTACAAATTTAGTTTTTAAAATACAATAAAAAACCTTTGCGTGCAAGTGCACAGTGTTTTTCCAGCTCATTCAATTGCCACATGGCCCACCACAAAAAATTGCAATTAAAAGAAAATACAAAAAAGTTATTGTATTTTGTTGCAATTTTTAACCTGTTCTATTTTTTACTCGTTTTTCAAACAAAGTCACCAGTTTTTCCATTCCGGAAAATAAAGCTAGATATTTTTTAATTAACAAAATTAGTGTACCAAATGTTTTGGTCCCTATATTAGGCCTGCTATATAAATCAACAGTGAATTAGCACTTAGCAGATTCCAACAGTTTGATTCATTTTCAGTTATTTTTGATACAAATTTGAATATCAAGCATATATCGTGTACGTGTGTATCTTGCAACCATGTCTTCTTAGTGGAGAGGCTTAAAGTATAAACAGGATTTACAATAATGTCAACAAAACGTAGTTAAAATTTCCATTTTGGGATGAATTTTTGAGTACTCTAGGCTGTTACTCGGGTATTCCTGAAACTGATTGGAAGTATGGAAATAAAGATTTCAAAGGTTAAGGTACTGTATCTTAAGAGTGACTAATGTTCAGATGAATGTTTAGTATGCGGAATATAAATTACCAATCCTATACTTTTATATTATAAATTAGTTTAGCCTGTAAAGCATTAAAAACTAACTTAATTTAATTAAACTATGAAAATGACAAGTTGAGCATTTTGCACGAGTGCAGACACCTGCAGGATTTCGTCGATATTTTGGCAGGAACATTGACGAGCAGAGCGACTGTAGCTCGCAGCAAACCTGGGGGCAATTGAGTGTGAGATTTATTGATGAAGAGATTACTGCATGTGTGTGCGTTAGTATGTTTGTCAGGGTGAGGGGAAATACGGCGTGTAGGGGAAACATTTTGCTTTTTTTCTGTGAAAATTTTTGCAAACCATCAAATGTTGGTATTATAACATGCTGTAGATGTCGCGCTGGGATTATTTTATCTTCACCGAGCCGAGGCGCGGGATTATTTTTAACGAAACTCGATCCGAGGCGGGTTCAGGCCGATGGTACGGTACACATCATTTGGCCTTCCAATCAGTTCAACCAGACCGCGCCGGAGGTACATGCATGTACATGCAAAGTTTCCCCCAGATTCAAAATGGTTGACGCATAAACACGTCACGAGCAAGGCCGGAAATGTCTGTCAGCAGCGAGCAAAGCCGAAAATGTCTGTCAGCAGCGAGCAAGGCCAGACATGCGATGGGGTGCTTCCTGGTACCATCGGCCTGAACCTGCCTCGGATCAAGTTTCGTTAAAAAATAATCCGGTGCCTTGGCTCGGTGGTGTTAAAATAATCCCGGCGCGAACTGGTTATAACCAGGCAGGAGTAATACCAGGTACATTTTACTAATGAGGCTTTATTTTGTCCATACATTTGCTAAGTTTGTCCCTTTTGTGGCTCCAAAACTCTAAAATCCTACCAAACTTCCTACATATATGACAAAAGAGAGTCTGTAGTACAGGTGCAAGTTTTTGTTGTTAACAAAGATTTTTAGTGAAGCATTAAATGTTTTCATTGCAGTCACAAAGTACTCTTGCATTGATTGTGTCAGCTAGGATTTGTTCCCAGTTTTGTGACTGAGCGAGGCAAGTTTTAACTATATTAATTCCCCCTGTAGTTCCTGTAAGTAGCTCAAGGGTATTTAGGGATTTCCTTTCAGTGTCAAAATCCCTCCATTGTCCCCTGACATAAAATTACTAATACCGTTACTTCAGGGTATAAGAGAGAAAAAAATCAAAAGAAAACGTCCTTTGTTGTGTTCGGAAGTTAAGGTCTGAAACGTGACTGTATCCGGAACAATCAAGTCTTGGTTTTTGTTATAAAGTTTTGATTAGGTACAGACCACAGCCCCTTCACTGCTTAATAAATTGTACGCTTGTTTATTGGACTTTTAGCAAATTTTGTTCACCTAATTTTTTTCCTGTTGAGATAAAGGCCAAACTTGTCCATCTAGCCCTGCAGATTCTTTGGTGATGATGTCACCCTAGCTCCTAGGAGCTACATACAATGTGTAGGTGTTGATTGATTGTTGGTCGTTATCTATGTACTGGCCATGGAACAACATGGAGTCCTGGGTCTACAGTGGATAAGTTGTCAAGTTGTTTTCACACTACAGATCATTATTTTATAGCCAAAGCTTGATTTTACTTGACACCTTATTTCAGCAAATATCAAAAGTAAAAACAAAATTGTGTGTGTAACCATGGAGGAATAATTCCTCCATGGTGTAACACACATACTTTCTGTAATTTAAAAAACCTAAATTACTTGTTTCTAGTGTAGACTACTTAAAAGCTGTAGGCCTAGTGTATTATGTGGTGAATTGGAACCTGAAGTTGAATTAAGCAAACTTACACGTATTAATTTCATGAAGTCAAGAAGATATCCAAAATTGTTCATTTATGCACTAATGATACATTTTTATACACTTTTTATAATGCAATTAGTACTTTTAACAACAAAAAAGTTAGTATTTACATATAATTTGAAATGAAATCCCAATTTGCTGATTTGTTTTTGTCCCAAAACAATTGTAGAAAATATAAAATTAACAAAAACCTTTGTTCTATGTGTAATGTTTTATTGTAGTGGTTTGAATAACTGTGGAAAAATCACAGCAAAGGTTGGGTTAACACAAAAAATAAGCGACATTATTGTTTAGTCATAGCTTTTGTTTTCATTTTTTGGTTCTATTACAGAATTCCTCCTTTTAAGGAAAGGGAGTGGAGGTTGCACTTTTTGATCCTTTTTAAAAATTACATCCGAGAGCGAAACTTTTTTCCAGACAGTCTTCATTATAATAATATCATGACCCGTTATTCGGTGCCAGATTGATTCAAGTTTTCCTTTAGAATCATTTCTTTTATTTAATAAAAGGGGAAAAATCCACTAGAAATAAATGTAATAAAAACTGGAAAAGACAGGACAACAATAGCCAGTGGCTGAAAAAAACACGCAGAATCCTGAGATGATTTGAATGATCATTGTGTGTGGTCCATTGTGTCTGAAGGTTTTGATTTCTGTTCGGACAGAGTTTCATTCTTTTTTTATTAATAAAAGTCACTGTACTCGTATCTTTTATGATTATGGAAATATACACAGATTTGTTTCTGCAAGGTGAACTCATGAAGTGTGGGTACATGTAAGATGTAACTTGCCCAAGTCAATGGAACTAGTAAAAGAACTACATTTGTGCATTACTCAATGATTTGTGTAAATAAATCTTGGCAGTTCTGTACATGTGATAAGGGTGCTGTGTTGTGTCCACAGACCACAAGTAATTGAACCACATATTGTTGTGTACAAGCCCCCTCCCCCCTTGCTAACCCTAGTATTAAACTTGTGAGGTAATGCCTACCAATAATGAGTCATCGCCTTATTGTTATTCACCCAAGTCAACCCCCCCCCCCCCCCCCCCCCCAGCATAATCCTTTTGAATATTGTTGACTCAAGAACAGATTTAGTAAGGTCACAATATACTGGATGGTACATGTACCTGTACATGTAAAACCATGTATGATAATGAAAATCGTTGATGAACTGTTTTTACATTAACCATGACCCTTGTATTTTATACGTGCAGGTGAATTTCCGGGCAAACCAAATTTGTTGGGGGTAAAAGCAATAAATCGTAATGAAACAAATTCACTTCACTTATTCTTTAAAAAACCCAACTCCCAAGGGTGTGTGAAAAATCATATTGATTTTGGAGGATTTGGGAGGGTTAGGGTATGGTGTGTGAAAATTTGTTTTGAACTTGATGGATTTGAGTACTGCCAGGGTTAAAGCAAATTATGTACCGGTACATGTACAATGTACCGGTACATTTACATGTACCGGTACATACTTAAGTTATGTACAATCATGGAGAAATAAGAAGGGTACAATGTAGGGATGAACATGTACATGTACACTAGCCTAAAACTGCAGTACCATGGTGGGAGTTCTCCATGAATGGGCCATATTATGCATACATGTACATTTCAGTGTTATTTCACAGTTTTCAGTCCTAATTTCTTGAATGAATGAAACAAATGCCTGTCTTTCCCTTTAAAGTATCTTGTCTCTGATACTGCTGCAGTAGCACCTTCAGAGGTCCTTAGCAAGATCCCATGGGTTCTTTTAAAGGTGCACACATTGTTTGGCATTTGATTGGCATTCCAAAGCTAACCAGTCACTTCCTGGGGATATATCACAGGCAGCTGTGATTGGTCGGATTATTAGCTATGCAGATCTGGCCCATAGTGATTAATACAAGATTGTGTTCTTTGATTTGGGGGGAGAGTGGGTAAGTGGATGGTGCACAACATTTTGTCAGTGGGCCAATGGTAAACAGGAAGTGTCTTAAATTCAAAGTTGGTGAAGATGGGATCTTTTTCTGTGTGTGGAATTTAGGCAGTGTATGTGTACAGTACAGTAAACTGCTTAGAGTGGATACATGTATTTGAGGAGTTTATCTACAGTACCGGTACAGATTTACTGGAACCTACCCTGTACATGTTGAAGGACAAAAGCCATTGTTGGCTCGGAATACTATGGTCTGGGATAATTGACCTTCGAGGAAATGGTACTAAACCAGAAAAGACCAAGGCTTGTCTTGTGGAAAGTGGTTCTGTAAATCTCAGGTAGACAATAGAAATTGACTTGAAAGCAATACTTCCAGAACTCCATGTTTGGATTGGAATACAAGTATTTTGATCCTCAACCTCAGGTAGGCCAGGTTAGAAACATTTTTAAAAGCTCCATTTATATTGTTATATATTATTAACAGGACAAATCCATAGAATGTGGCACCAGAGTCCTGTGAATTATGACCAAGACTCCAGCAGTAGTCTGGTCATTTATTGTTTCCATATGTTTGCAACTTATGGAGTCTTGACCCCATGCTGGGAATGTAATGGGAAATGTGACACTGATACATGCACTGCAGTAAAAACCACTGTGGAATCGTTGTTCTTAACCAATTTGAGAAATCAATAGGTGCAGTTTATTTACCATTCCTTTGGAGAATTCTGACTTCTGAAACTACTGTTTAGCATGTTGATGTGATGGTATTTTTACCTAACACTGTAACAACAGTTCAGAATCCATCAATGTTGGTACAAATATTCGCGCACCCTTGGTGGTTTAGGAATAACCATGGGATAACCCTCACTCTCTGAATATTTTGTTTTATTCTCTACCTGATTTTGTAAACAACAAAATTGAAGAAATTCTAGCAAGTCTTTAAAGTGAAATAGAAACTTTTTCAGTGAACCTATCTCAAACAAAACTAAAATACAGTACGACTTGGAAATTTGGTAAACCTGTTGTCAGACCAGACCTATACGGATCTGGACTTTGTCTCCTAAAACAAACTCCAATAAAAAAACAGCCTCTGATTTGATATTTATTGCCTGAAATAAACAAAGTTGAATAGTTTCTCCTGTTGCTAGGTTGAAACCGCTCGTGTCAAAGGTCAAGAGTATAGACATGCCTGGTCTCCAGACTCTCCTAGCAACCCTATTCTTTACAACTTAGATTGTCAGGTAGCCACTGAACTAGTACATTGTAAAGTTGTCTCTTCAAACTTCCACATAATCTCGGTGGAAACTGTCCCGAATGAAAAAAAAAAGATGTTGACACAAACTTTTGTTGAAATACGGTATCATAGCATGGATATAAAAATTTAATATGAACTTGAATTAAAGTTGAATTCAAGTTCAAAATGAAATTAAAAATGATATTGATTTATCCTTTTTTTTATTATCCAAGGTGTTTTTTTGGTGTCCAACCAGTAGCACAGTGCCGGTCCCCCTTTGATGTATATGACACCTGCTCTCGTTACCAGAGAGAATTTAACAAATGAAACAATTATTAAAAAGTAAAACCAACAGCTTTTTTTTGTAAACTCGGCAATATAATTCATATCCTTAATTGTGCCCCCGGGCTCTCAAATTCCAAACTCCAGTATTAAACGCCCTATCTTTCGTTCTCCATAGTAACAAAACCTGAGGTGTAAAACCATGGAGGTAGGAAACCATCAAATGACGCACCATCTTTAGTTTAGAGAAAAACCTATTACAGCATTAATTTAATTTCTATTTAAAAACTTCAATTTCTATAATTGATTTCTGTTTATCTATTAAAAAAAGTAAATATTTCGGCATCGCAACTTTTTACTGTGATATTTCAGCCAGAAATATATTTTGTTCAAAATGCCAACAAAAAAAAAGGCAATTTTCTGTGTTGTGGGAGAATTTAGTTTGTCAGGTTTTTTTTAGGGATACCTTGCGTGAGAAGGTGACAGGGACTTGATCAGTATGGTGATCATAGGCTAGCCTTGCCCTTAATCTCAATAATGATTGTTCCGCAGCAAGAAGTTGAATTGAAAAAACAGAAGAGATATTAACACCTGACCACACTAACATGTTGGTCCATGGGATGCCGAGTGCTCTGATTGGCACGCAGGCACAGGGTGGTCTGCAGATCACGGACGCATCCGACAAAAACCAGCCAAATGAAAAACGCTGCATTGATTAAATAATAATCTGACTGTACTCACAGTTCTAGTTGCAGTGTGAGTCTCGACTCTGGAGCAAAACAAACTGGTCAATAGGACACTTGTGCAAGAATCTACTAACTTTGCTGTCAGATAAATGTACCTTACATGTAGGTAGGTTTACTTGAAATGTAACCAGTTCGCGACGGAATTATTTTGACAATGATTGGGCTCAGGCGCAGGATTTTTTTTCACAAACCTCAATCTGACGCGGGTTCTAAAATATACATCGAAAAAAAGAATACTGCTATACATCCGAAAAAGAATTTTATATTATTGCTATTTTGTGATACGGTACGTGGAGCAAATTGACAACAATGCTTTTGCAATTGGTGGCATGAATTGTTTGTAAGTTGTAACTATTCTGGTCTGAAGAAAAGAAACAAACAAGATTGACTAACGAATACTCAGATGCTTGATAAACTCAGAGTTCAGTTTAACCTTGCCAGAAGCTTTCTAGCAACTCTGGTTTGAAGCCACCAGATGATGCCAATCAGGTGTAAGCATTGTACTTTTGTTTTAGTTACATGGTTCATATGGTATGGGGTATTTATGTATGTTGTAGGTTAGCCTTGATTTTGAAACTTATCATCCAATGTATTATTTTTGACCGTTTGCTCTGTCAGTTTCCATTTTCAACATATCAACAGTTTTACACACAGACAGTTTAAAGGTAGAATACACCATTGGTAATTGCTTGAATTATCACGGTTGTATTTTATAGTAAATACAGTTTAAAGGTAGTATACACCATTGGTAATTTGTTGAATTATCAGGAATGGGTGGATTTGGGGGGTTGTATTTTATAGTAAATATCGTTTAACTGACCTGTCCGAATTTTTACATTCATGGATGCCGAGAAAAGCATGAAAAACAGCGTTTGTTTTCCACCGGAGTCGAGCAGTTATTCTTATGTTATCTTTGTTTTTTCGCGCTCGCCGGACGGCGAGAATGAATTTTGGTTTATACAATTCAATTTTTTTGGAACAATTACAGGATATCTAGGGCCCTTATTTTGCTGGATGCCTACAATCATTATTTACTTTTAAATAAGTAAGATATTTCTTAATAATTCGGTAGTAAATTTTTTCGATATCTGCAAATGGTGTATACTACCTTTAACTGACATGTCCAAAGTTTAACAGTCATTGATGCCGAGAAAAGCACGAAAAAGCGTTTGTTTTAAATTTCTCCAACTTTTAGAAATTTTTCAAAGAAATATATTATCAGTGATGACTGCTTTCATAGAACCAGATGTGTTAAATCCCTGTGTTTTGTCAATTGTAAATATTGAATTCCCTCGGTCTTGTACTTTTTCAATAAGGAAAACAAAACTATGTGTTCTTTTGTGCTCGTACCAAAGGGATGCTGCTATAAAGTCTTATGTGTTAGGAATGTTTTCTCTGTATAAATGACTGTATATTGAACACAAACATTGCTTTGACATAAGTGCACATTATGGTGTTGATGTAACCAACCTACATGTGTACATGACTGAACTCCAAACAGATTTTGTTGCAGGCACCCGGCCAGTTGAATCCAGTGGACTCCAACAGTGGCTGCCTGTCCAAGGGCAACAGTTGTGCAAGCACTGTAAACCTTTTTTTTGGTTCTTTAACCAGATTGATATAAAAACCCAACCAAATAATAATTGTTTTTAGTGGGGTATAATGTAAAAGAGAAGCCTGTCACAGATGGAATTAGATTTAAAACTAAATTCGGGCATGGAAACCAGATGGCATACACTCAACTTGACAACGTCAACAAAACTGACATCAGAAACCCATTATTTAGAACACACAACAAAATTTGAATTGAATTCTTTAAAATGTCAAGTGAGTAGCCCTAGCATGTAACTCAAATGACACAATTGCGGGAGGCCACAATAAAAAAACCCAGATGCAATGAATGATACATGTACATTGTCATACCAGTACAATGTTCATAATGCATTATTACAACGAAGTTGCAAATGAAGGATTGTGAAGAAAAAAAACCAGGTCAGTAAATGAATCCATTATTAATGGAGGTTGAGCCCCAACAAAGAAGCACAGTCAAAACCCAATGAAACATGTAGTAAACTAACTGTCTAACTGATCTGTTCTCTACCAAATTATGCGGCCAGCCAGGCAGGCAGGCAGGCAGGCAAGCAAGCAAGCAAGCAAGCAAGCAAGGCAGGCAGTGCCATAATCGAAGCCTGCTGTTGTGTGACTTTTTTGTCACCCTCACCACCTGCCATGGTCGCATTTGGTTCAGGGCAAGAGCTGGTCAAAGAGGTGTTGGCCGGCTGGCCGTCCATGGGTAGGTTGTCTGGGTGTGCCAAAGTTAATTAATGTCACAACGCCGGACTCCTCTGGGCATCGCAGTAATTGTGTCAAAGGGGCTGCTGTTAAATTGTGAAAAGAGTTCGTTAGAATTAGAGAAAATTTGAGGCAAAAAAAATGAGGCTAAAAAATACAAAACAATTAACTTCTTGGTGTACTTTAGGGATTTATAAAACTATATTTGTTCCAGTTGCCAAAGTTTGAAATGTGCGGCTTCTTTGTCAACTAAACTGTTTATTATTAGCTTGTATGCGTGAACATTGTCTATTTGTATAATATTTCTCTTCCAAAGAATCTTCTAAGACTATGGTGTAGAGGGTGCTTTGACTTGAGGACATTTCGTTACTGCAATCTTTAGGGGAGAAAAAATATAAAAATAATTTTAAAATTGCAAGTCTCGGCCTGCAGATGATGTGGCACAACTTCTCTGCTTAATTAATCATAAGATGCAGACGCCTACAATTTAACACGTTTAATGGGTTTAAAATGCAAGTCTCTCAGTCATCAAATGAACCACAATTTTAAGTACTCAATTAAATTTTACGCTGAATCCCCAGGGTAAAAGGTTTATGGAGTTATTTATAAGCTACGCTTTCCCTGTGTGCTGATAAAGTACAACGACCCGTACAAGCTTGTGAACGTGACTTTGTATTGTCGTAAATATGTAGGTTGAAACAGATGTCTGTTTTTAGTGTCACGAAGCACACGTTTTCTGCGATGTACGCATGTGTGCAACGTGCACACGTGTTTGAATTTGTAATGAAATGCCCAAATTGTAGACCTGAACAAAAATTGAATTGTGTTTGTGCTTTGCAAAAATGGTACATGTACAATGTATGTGGATTACAACTAATATAAGTGTGTACACACAAATACTGGCATTTCAAATTGAATATTTATAATGTTATCAAATGGCTGTTCCTTGCTCTATGCTTTGTGTAAGGGACATTGGTGGGTAGAATTGGATTTTGGCTTCAGTCCAGCCATGATAAAGAATAGAGAAGGGTTTTTCCAAGAATCTGTTTTATTTGCAGCATGCAGGCACTACATGCATTAGGCAAATTGTCCATCCGAGCACAGCTTGATGTCCAGTCCGAGTCATAGAAAAAGTGCATCAACCTGAATACCAGGTATTTGTTATCACACTTAAACCACAAAGTACCTGATTTGCATAAGTTTACATACATTTGTTGAACCCTGGAAACTGTACTTTACATACCAGTATGTATACCTTCATGGTATGTGTACAAGAGGATAATCTCATGTGCATACATAGTATATACATGTGTATCTTAAAAAACACTTGGTGGGAAATATGGTACCCTCTGGAGACATGAACACAATGTGTACAATGGAGACAAAACGTCTCCGGAGGGTAAATTTTTATAGATGAATAGGTCTCCACTGGGAATTTCACGAATTAGATTTTTGGATTTTACTTAAATTACTTAAAAGCTAGGATTAGGATGTGGGTTAGGGTTAGTGTTTGGGTTAGGGTATAATATAGGGTATATTGGGTCAAAATTTCAACCCAGGAAAAAAATTATGGTTAAAATGGGAGCATTTTGAAAAACGTGCTCGACTTTCTAACCATTTTGTACACGAGAACAAAGCCATGTCTCCACATTGATACAAAAATGCGAATGTGTGTTGTAAAACTGGTAAACATGTATACATCATGCAGTGTACATGTTTGTTGGTCTGCATTTTTTGTTTTATCAGGAAGAAAGCCTTGTCACTAAGCTATAAAACTATACTGTGTGTTACATCATAGAGCAAGGAACAGTCACCTTTAATTACACCTACATGTACCTAGGGTCAGTGAACTTAAAGGTAGGATACACCATTGGTAATTGCTTGAATTATCAGGAATGGATGGATGTAAAGGTAGAATTCACCATTGTTGCTTGAATTATCAGGAATGGGTGGATGTAAAGGTAGGATACACCATTTGTAATTATCAGAAATGGATGGATTTGGGGAGGTTGTATTTTATACTAAATTTCGTTTAACCGACCTGTCCGAAGTTTTACCATCATGGATGCTGAAAGAAAAGCAAGAAAAAATGACATTCATTTTTAACCAGCGTCAGGCAGTGATTCTAATGTTGTTCTTGTTATTTTGCGATCGCCGTCCGGCGATGGTGAATTTTATTTTTACATCTTACATCCTATCTAGCGCAATCCTTTTGCTGAATGCCTACAATCATTATTTACTTTCAAATAAGTAAATATTTCCTAATAATTCGGTAGTAAATTGTTTTGATATAAGGTCTGCAAATGGTGTATCCTACCTTTAACACACATTGTAGACTTTACTGTGGTTTAGTTGCCATCCCATAATACAATAGATATTCCCAGAATGTCAGAATGAATTGCTGACAATGCTGTTTGTTTATCTGCTTAGCTGTCAAGACAGTTTACTTTGCCTTATCTTTCCTTCATTAATTAGGCCTGGCCAGTTTGCAGTTTGTGTTTGCTTTTCTTCTTAAGCTCAATCTAAAAGCTGCTCTTATCAGGGGCCAATGAAGATGCCTGACCTGGCAATATTTTCTGAACTGTGAATAAATTGATGAACAAATTGACATCTTGTTGAACTCTGCTGGAATGAATCTAGTGTTGATGTGTCGCTGAATTAAATACGGGTTGCTGTCATTGTTCGATTTCAGAGAAACATGGAACAGGCAAATTTGGATGCTTCTCAAAAAAGTTAAAATAATACATTGGTTAATACATCTGTACATGTACATGTATCTGTTGCATTTGACATGAGATGTATTTTTTAATTCAGGACACATTCTTTGATACCTTCTCTCTGAAAAACAAATGTAAAAAAAAAGGTTTAAAGTCAATTTTTAATGACACTTGCTTGGGAAATTCCACAGGTCGGCTGTAACAAAGACACCCACAAATATCACACTTTTGTACCTCTTATTTATGGACTAACACTACTATATATCACCCCTTAAAACTGACTTAATATCCCACATTACATTACAAGGCCTGATGTCTATTCATTTGTTTACCTACATAAAGGGAACAGGTAAAAAAGAAAGCTATTAAAAATAGAACCGCTTTTTTATTTCATGTTCTACACAGCAGTGTCTACAGAACACCCACCTTGCTAGTTTCTTTTTCAATATCCAAACTTTTCTTTGGCTCCAACCACCCAAGACCCCTACCCTTTTCTTATTTTAATTAACAAGGCTTGCGCCCCTACAGTTGGCCTAAACCCCACCAGGTAGAGCACGGCACCAGGACAGTTGCCCGCCTTTTACACCCCTACTGTGGCCCGGAGGGCTAGGGTACCAGACAGGGTCAAGCAAGGTTAGAACACACCTGGACAAAAATAAGCACACCAATTCTTAGCATGATACTGGTTAAACTGGCAGTAGTGGGGGACATTGATCCAAAGTAGTGTGTACATGCTGCTCCATACAGAAATCATGGCTGTTAGATATTTTCTAAATATCCAATTTAGTTCTAGTGATATTCTCTACGAAAAAAATACACCTGTATTTTCCTAAAGGTTGGATACACCTTTGGCAGATATCGAAACAAATGTACGACTGAATTGTTAGGAAATATCTTACTTATTTGAAAGTAAATAATGATTCTACCGGTAGGTATCCAGCAAAATGATTGCGCTAGATATCCTGTAATTGTTCCGAAAAATTGAATAAAAAAATTAAAAAATTAAGATCGTCGGACGGCGATCGCAAAAAAAACCAAGAACATAAGAACCACTGCCCGACACCAGTTAAAAACGACTGCCGTTTTTCTTGCTTTTCTTAACATCCATGATTGTAAAACTTCGGACAGGTCAGTTAAACAATATTTACTATAAAATACAACCCCCCAAATTTACCCATTCTTGATAATTCAAGCAATTACCAATGTGTATTCTACCTTTAAACTAGGGCCTACATGTACATTGTAGCTGCGTCCGTACGTGTGTTGGATGGGTCTATTCAATACTCGTGTTAATTTATTGTTTTTTTAGCCTAAATTTTATCAAGTTGCTGGCATAATCTACTCAGTTTTGATGTGTCAACCTTGTCAAAGAATGACTCATCAATCACTCCAGAATTAAAAAACAACATCGCATCAGAATGTATTTGTTAGGAAATTAAATACGTTTGTTTAGTTTATAAGAGAAATAATAAGAACCTGAAAATGAGTTTATTTATTCTGTAAAACTTTATTACCCGATGGTCTAATAAAAACACATTTTAAGCCTCGCATGCTTGTTTTTATGATATTGACCAGACAAATGGACGCCTTGTGTGTTTGTCTGAGATTTGTATAAAAAGGCGGATAGTTGCTGAACGCCGCAGTTATTACAATCACTGCCGCAAGTATCTCACACACGATTCCTGGGGATTTTTCTCTTGCCAGAGTCTATGTACATGTAATTGGACTTCTCACATGGGTAAAATGTAGTGGTTGAGACATATTTACTGTACATGTAAAAGTTTTACATGTTTTAGTAAAACACAGTGTTCTTGGGCAAGACACTTTACTACAATTTCATCTTATACTCATCTACTCAATATACCAGCTAACGGGTATGTATAACATGTATGTATAAATGTAGAGACCAGATTGTGCTGATCTCAAACTGCTGCAGAAAACTGGTCGCATGTTCTGATGAACAGGGGTAATCATTGCGAAGCACTTTGACACTGCTGGTACAAAGATGATGATGATGATGATGATCATGCAATTGTAAAGCGCCATCTATCTAGTTGCCTATTCCGAGGCGCTGCCAGGAACACCGGGGCAAACCCCTTCTCTTAGCGAAGAGTGTTACTGGGTTCTTTTACGTGCATTACACAACGCACGGGACCTACAGCTTTACGTCCCATCCGAAGGACGAAGCAATAGTGGTTTAATTGCCTTGCTTAAGGACACATGTGTCGACACCGGGACTCGAACCCACGCTCTGCGGAACAGAAAACCGAGTTCTTAACCGCCCGACCACGACACTCCACAAAGCACTTTAAGCACGACACAAAGCACTTTAAGCACCACCGTATTCTTGGGATCAACTGATGACAAGAGGATAATTGGTCATATGACTAGCAGCAGCATACTGTAATCCATGTTGCAATGGAATCAATCTACCAGTGAGCTTGCAATGACGGTCATTCCGTTGTGCTGACCACCAGTTTCTTTGATTGCATTAACTCTGCTGCCAAACTGGCATGGATCGAGAAAGGGCCATACAAGGATGACCCTTAGTATCAGAATAGTTTAACAAGACTTTTCCACAAGTGTAACTTAACCTTTTCTTCCCTTCATTCTTTGATCACAGTTTCAATTGCTTGATGCCTCCATAACTGTCAGTTGAACTCCGCCGCCCGACCAGTGTCCACAATATCATGGAAACATGCACCCCCGACGCCAGGCAGAATGCGTACTTCACTAAGAACCACCCCGGCATACAGCACTACAAGTCGGCCTCGGATGGGGACTCGCCCGACGCCTCCATGCCCATGGGCAACCTGGCCAGCTCGCTCGTTGACAGCGGCTACCGGGAGGGCAGCCTAACGTACAACCACGAGGAGTCGACCAATAGCTACGGCTCGCTGATTGAGGAGGGCCCAGTAGGCTCAGTACCCCCGACGATCACCCCAGTAAGCGGCACGCTCGAAAAGGTACGTGGGTGCTCAAGTGCTTTTAGAAGAATGGCAGGCCACATCAATGTATTTCCTAATTATACCGTACATTGCTTGTCAACGCCAAATATGTTTATTTGTGTTAGTTACTTATTGAAAATCTTGGATATTGTTGCGCGATCCCTTTTTTCAAAATTAACA
This sequence comes from Crossaster papposus, assembly GCA_037893245.1. Classification (NCBI taxonomy): domain Eukaryota; kingdom Metazoa; phylum Echinodermata; class Asteroidea; order Velatida; family Solasteridae; genus Crossaster; species Crossaster papposus. The sequence goes on from JBAIAA010000182.1 coordinate 948,022, forward strand.
GGTCACTAACTTAAAAACGCCTTTTCTTAGCGTCAGGATACCTTTAACAAAAAACAATTCCGATGTCACCCATGTTATGCTACCTGTATTGTTCTCACCAGTTCAAGCAGCATCATATGATACGTCCTGTTCCCCGGAAGGCACTGTCCCCCTCGCGCTCCCTGGACTCCCCTTGCAGTACCTCATCCAGGCACAGCCTGCCAATCTCGCCAGCAAGCATGCCTGACCACCCCAGCGACAATCCCCAGCAGCGGCAACGGCAGCGGCAGCTGCAGCGACAACAGCACCAGCAACAGCACCAGCAGCAGCACCAGCCCCCAGACATTGTACTGACCAACCAGCACAAGAACAGCTTTGCTGGGAACCACTTTGGTGGGTTGCCGAAAAAGTACCTGTCCCTGCAGGACATCACACCGAAGCAGCAAAACTACCATGACAACAGGCCACGTGGGCCTTCATACAGTGACTCAAAGGTACTGAGATCGTTCTTAGCAATTGTTGCTTTGTGGTTTCCAAATTTTGCCACAGTAAGCAGATCTAGGCAGTGACCTTACATGAAAAATTACATCAATGAAGATTATTTTTCACTCTTTGTATGAACATTTACAATCTTTCTCATCTTGTTCGATTTCGACTTCAAAAAGGCATGGGGAAAGCAACCAGCCCAGCCTAGGCAGATACAACCAGCACATTCTCTCAACTACCTCAACCGCACAGTCCAGAATCTCCAAAACCACAAGCTCCTGCCAGACTACAAGCGTAGGAACATCAGCCAGTCCAGCAGTCAGGTGGACAACCACCGAAGTGGCAACAACACTGGCAGCAGAAGCAATCCCAAGAAGCCAGTTCGCATCAACCACACCAACCCCTCTTATGGCCACATGGATTACAACAGCAACCGGCTGGACGGGAAGTCAACTGCGTCGTCATCCTCTCATGTGTCTTCGGTCCTGGAGGAGACAGAGACAGACGAGATTGCTGCCCTCAGACAGAAAGTGCTCGAGAAAGAAGCACAGCTGACCACGCTGCGGGACACCATGGACAATAACGAGGCAGCCATATTGAAGGTTCACGAGGAGAAGCATCAGGTATGGAATGAGGAGACATCATGGCTGAGAAAGGAACTCCAAGAACAAGAAGATACGTCACGAAAGATACGTCACTCACTTCAGGCACAGGTAATGTTTTAGTGACATGCTGGATTTTGAAGCATGGCATATTTAGTTGAAAGCTGGCATTTATTTTACGATTGTAAACTTGGTTGTTTTTCCATCTACAGATTTACAAACTTGAACAGGAGAAGAAAGCTTTGCGGGAGAAAATTGATACTTCCCATCATCCACCCAGCAAAGAGGTTGAAGACCTGAAATGGCAGCTCAGGAATCTCAAAGAGCAGTTGAGCATAAGGACCCAGGAAATTGCCAACTTGAGAAATAAACTCACTTATCAGGAGCAGCGCTTGAGCCAGCGGGCCAAAACGGTGGCCTCCCTGGAGGCGGAGTTGGAGAGACTAAAGCAAGAGATGCAGAAAACTAGAGAGGTGACTCCAGAAGCCCACGGGAGGCTCCTGCAGGAAAAGGAGGCTGAACTGAGCGAGGCCTGGATCGAAACAAACCACTTGCGGGAACTCAAAGAGAATCTGGCACAGGAAGTCAAGGTTCAAGAAGAGGAGTTGACCTTACTGAGGACAAAGATTGGCACAAAGGATCGAGAACTAAGCCAGGAGCGATGCGAGGTTGCATACCTCAGGGAGGTTCAGGAAAAACTCAATCAGCAGCTCCAGAAAAAGGCAAAATCTGGAGGCTTGTTGTCTGGAAAGGTCAACCAGTCAAGTAACGTGAACAATTTGAGGGAAAAGCTTGTGCTACGTGAAAAGGAAGTCACACAGATGAAGGAGCTGCTCAGGAAGTGGCAGGAGGACAAGGACCAAGAAGTCGGTAAGCTGCGGCAAAACATGAAGGAGAGAAACAGCGAGATGGAGAAGCTGCAGAAAAAGCTGAGCGAAGCAGAAAAGGACCGCTGTATGCTCAGAAACAAGCTTACTAATGGGAAAGGTGTAGGTGGTGCCAAGATGACACCCTTACAGCGGCAACTGGAAAGTGACTTCATGGATATGCAGGTCAAGCTGACTACCCGGGAGCGGGAAGTGTTTCAGTTGAAACGGGAACTAGTGCTGCTCCAAGAGAAGAATGTGAGCGACATCAGCAGCCTAAAGTCCCAAATAAAGGAGCAGGAGCAAGAACAGCAGGGCGTCCAGGACAGGATGCTTAATCGGGAAACGGAAATAGGATTCCTCATGGATAAAATGAAATCTCAGGAGAATGAAATAGTCATGCTGAAAGAGGAGCTGGAAAAGTATGAGCTTCCCGGCAAAGCCAAAGACTCCCATGACAACCAGCAGCGGGTAGATGAGTTGGAGAGAGAGGTGGCTGCTCTGAGGAATGGGCGCACAGAGTTGCACTCTCAGGTAGCAGATCTCAGAGAGGAAAGTGCAATGTACAAAGAAAAATTGGACAAGATCAGCCGGGGGGTTCGTACCCTGAGCACCAGCCAGTCCAACCTGATCAACATTGGCAAGGGCATGTCCCAGGGGCTGGCCAATCCAGGAATCCCAGGTGGCGACGAAGAGGAGAACATCCGGGAGGAGATACGCTCCCTGAGTGAGAAGCTGGCCGAGTCCGGGAAGAGGCTTCAGAGCCAGGAGGCGTCCATCGGCCGGGAGCGGCGGGTATGGCAAGAAGAAAAGGAGAAGGTGATCAAGTACCAGAAGCAGCTGCAGTTGAACTATGTGCAGATGTGTCGCAGGAATCGAAGCCTGGAGAGTGATCTACAGCAGCTAACTATGGAGCTGGAGCACAAGGAAATCACTCACTGCTGAGGTAGCTTCACATTAAATAAAAGTATGGGCTCCATGCTATAACAAGAGGGGACACTTTAAGACCACATAAGCTCTGTTGGTAGGACACAATACTTGGGCAAACTGATTCATGCTCATATGGCACAAAGTAAACACGACTTTAGTGCAGAAAGATACCAGTCTTCGAGTGAGCATTAGGTGTTTTTACCAATGCCTCCGCATGTCTTTCCAAGGGGTCTTCCCCAACTCCCCTTTTATTACCGTTTAGCGGGTACTTGTGCATGGAGCCTGTACCTACCGTTGGGTAGTTGCTATTTGTGAGTAGATACATGTCACCTGGTTCATAAATAGGACTTGGGGAACTGAGATGGCTATTCTTTTTGGCTATAAGAAATCCAAGCCACTGTTTCTTTTGCACAGGATTTGATATTTTTACGAAAAGTTGTTCTTTTGTACAGTGCATAACATTGAATTTTGTATTGTTGGGGATGTTCAGGCTTAATCTCCTTGAAATTATTAATTTTAGTAAGAACAAAAATGCTTCAAACATTATGAGATAAAAGAAGTTTACCAAAAAAAACCCCAACTTTTTAACAGATAGCCTTGAGCTAGAATAGTTTATATATTTTTTTCTCAGAAATTTATTTGTGTATTTGAGAAGAAGTAAACAAAGCAAAGAAAAAAATGCTTTAGATAAATTCCATAATGAAGTTTATTTGTATAAATGTCTGTCCATTTAATCATTTAAAATGAGAATACAGTTTATACAGGAGAATTTTGTTAACATTTTTTACATTAAAACATTCTGAATGACATATTTTGTGCTTGATGCAGGTAAATCACTGAATACATGTACAAACATTTCAATTACTTGTCATAACATAAAAAGCCCCGTAACCTACATTTACTTTGTGCATTTGGTGTTTGAAAAAGCACTTATGAAAGCACTTATGAAAACATTTCAATTTTAGGTCAGCAGAGTTCAGGGGCAGTAATGATTGCCACATTTATTTTAACAAATCCGGAAACTTGTTCTCCCAGAACAGCCCCCTTGATATTGAATCCGCCCAGCTGTAGTTTGTACAAAGACCGCTCTTGTGCAGTCTACCAGTGTGCACGCTGGGAACTGAACCCAGGGTTACCAGGTCACTGAATGGGATTATTGTTTGATTTGTAGTCCCTCTCTCAAGGCTGTGTTTGGGTAGAAAACAATGACACCTCTGTTCAAGTTGTGGGTTTTCCATCCCCACCAACCCCTATCCTCCAAAAAAATTAAAAAAATTAAATAATAATACTATACAAATAAATAAAATCGGTCAGATGGTTAATGGATTGACATACAAATTTGAGCTATTAGTGACAACAATTGCCAGTATTGCCTACTAAGAATTCCTTTTAAAATGTCATCTAGAAGTTATTTAAATCACCTAAACTCATGTTTGGACAAAAAAGGAAAACGGAAGACCCATTTTCCTTTCTGACTCTGAAATTGCACATTTCTAAAAGTTGTAAATTGAATTATTATTCTACAACAACAAGATCTATAAAGATACATTGTTAATTATTTCAGGTTATTGTTTGTGTTGTGTACAGGGCCAAGCTGGTTCTGTGCAGAATGTACAAATTTATTCTATTCTCTGTATGCCACTATCTGAATTGTTTATCTTTGTAAACAATATGATTCGTTGTTTATTTTTTGGCCGGGCTATTGTATTAGTTTTCTGGATCTCCGGTTTCCCACAATGGCTCCACTTGTTTGTGCTTCCTCAGGACTTTGTCCTATAAATTAATTTGATAACTGTTTTGATGGAATTGAATATATCTTAAACAACAAGCTAAAATTGTGATGTGTCGTACCCTTTTAATGTGTAAATTGGTGAGTAATGTTATTTACCAAGTACAGTGTACATGGACAAATTGGCTGACAATATTAAGAGTTGCAGAAAAATGCAATTAACCTCATTTCTGTGTCTTTCGGTCTTTCCAAATCCTTAAAAGTCAGTCTATCACAAATGATATGAATATAAAGTGTGTAATAGGCATGCTAATGGTGTTTGAAAAGGTTGATTATTAACTCAAAAAATCTGAGCAAAGCCACTAAAAAATCCTGCTCCTTACAGCCTTGACAATGGTTCATCAATTCCCCTGTGGACACCGTTTGTACCTGACCTTGCTTTCCTGTTGTAAGGACCCACTTAACTTTTAGATTTTGCAAGACTTTTGCGGTTGGCTTGGTTTTGTTTATCATCTGATATCTGATAAGTTGGGTTTCAAACCCATTAGCGTGGGAGGAGAAGTTTGTTAAGGGGGATTGTTGGCAGTCAAACACTACCTTTGATTGTTTTCCAGGCTGTGATTGAAGTTTCTGTTTGGCAAAGGTACTCGATTCTCCATGGTTCTCGCTGGCACTATAAACTGATTTTTTTGTATGAGCTTCTTGGGTTAAAAGTCAAGAGTTTTTGAATAGAATTTTGTTGAGTGGTTGTCCCTAATTTAATCTGAGATTGATATTTATTTTATATTTTCGACCAGATTAGAAAGAGTACATATTAATTTTCGATATGACACTAACATTTAAGATGGTTGTGTATTCACCTGAATCTTGTTTTACCAGATGATTACGATCCGTCACAGTTGAAGCGTAACTTCAATTCTTATCTATCTACTCGGCACAATTCTGTTCCCTGATCTATTTCTTCTTTGTGAAGCCCTCACCTTCAGTGGGCGACTGTCATAACAAAAACGAAGCATTCAATATAATTATCAAAGTAATATGAAAAAGCAGTCATTGCTCGTAAGCCAATAGTATAAAACTTTGTTCAATTGATATTCATGAAAAGGTTGGACATTTGACAACAATTCATATTGTACATTAAAACAAATTGTTCCAATATTCAACTGGAAATGATAGATTCTGAAGGGGTAGGGAACCATGCCATCTGCTTAATCTAATACTAATGAGGTTTTGCGGTACCAGTTTATTCGTTTTGGGGGGTCAGCTAAATATTCTGTTTTTGAACATCAACATTTATGTTTTGGATTTTCATTTAAATCAGGGATACAATTTAAATTTTTTGGGGGCATTTTAATTTATAATCTTTTAAGTGCAAAAATTCAATGGGAGTATATAAGCAAGCAAATATGGTGTACAAATTAAAACTGATATCCGTGTATCAATTTTTTTTTTTATACACAAAAAATTAATTCACACAATTATTTTGATCAACTCGTTGAAATTCTGACCCTGGTGTAATCTCTCCAAGGACTTTATTCCTGCTTTTACATTCTTCCATCCACTCGATAGGTTACAGCTCACTTATTAGCATTCTGGTACATTAGGTAGACCCAGCACCAATTTGTAGGCGATTTAATTAGGGACTCCTGTTCATTTTAATCTTAGTGGGTAGCACAGATAATTAACTTTCAATCCTTAGCCGATTGAAGTTGAGGGTTTTGGTATATGAATTCTTATTTTCACGAAATCCTGTTTGCAGGTTAATTAAGCATTGGACTTAGTCGGCCAGAAAATCTTGTAGAATATTGCAAGCGCCCATGCTATAATGGGCAGAAGGGAGGCCAGTTTCTCGGACATCCAAAATTGCTTTCTAAAATGATCTGGGAATTTTTTATTTTTTTTCAAACTAATGTGTGCCGGTTGTATATCAGGCAATGCAACTTACCTCAAATCTGCTGATTTCTTCCCTTTTTTAAAATTTCCATGTGTGCTATTACAAATTGAAGATAAAACAACGCACAGAGCTTTCCAAAGTTTTGAAATTTAATCTTTTTGGTTGCCTTTGGAGTTGCATGTGTGTGTGGTTAATTGAAAAGTTGAAATCACATGTGCTGGTCATATTGTAGTAATATAATAGTCTGGTGCTGGTTAGTCATGTAATTTTCTTTTCCCTAACAACTCAGTGGGATCTAACCTTGTTCTGTAACCGGAGAAGGTTAGGGGCCCTACCTTGCTGTTCTTTTTATCAACTCCACATGACAGACAACTCACTGTGTAGGAAAGTTAATTATTAGATCCAAACTTGAATCAAAACAGAAAAAAAAATGTAGAAACTCCATTAGTGGGGCTAGGCAAGCAGGCATAAAAAGAAAAGAAAAGTAAAATCATAACACAAGTTATTGTTCAACTTGGTTCAGTATATATTTTTAAAAACTTTTTTTATATTTTTGGATTTAAGTATAAACCTCATGGTATGAAGATTGGTTTTCCATGAGAAGACATGTGGTTGGTTCCCTGTCCCATGAACAAGTTTCAAACCCAGCAATTGATTACCAGTGTATCCACCTCAATAATTTATCACACAAGGCCATTTTTCAAACTCCAGCTTCGTCCAAGTTTGGCTTCGTTCATGTAGTTTGGTAATGGTGATTTTTTTGTATTGATCATGTAGAAAACGGATGAAAGCATTTCGGAAATTGTGCATTGAAAATTGTGTTTATTCACAAGCTGTAAACAAAACAAATGGTGCTAAAACTGTGTATTGTGAAATAGACCACCTGACGATTGATCGCAAAATAATATCATTTTTTTCTTCAGAAGTTGTATTTGTTATCAATGTTAGCATTTATATGTACATAGTTTTATAGTAAAGTATTTGTTAGTTATTTGGAAGCCCTCTTTTTGTACAGACCTGAAACCTTGATTTGGACAATTGGTATTTTAATTAATCATATATGCTGAAGTATTATTGGTCGGGTGAGTCATGGATGTGAATTATGGACCAATAATTGGCATTGTTACATTTTTACACAGTTGATCTGTTCCAATTTGTGTGAAAGAACCTGGTCAGGAGTGGAGGGGTGTGTTAGGACCCTTGGTGTTCCTAAGCAAGACACTTTACGTTTATTTAGAATACCTGCCAAGGTAAAGTGTTTTTTGGGTGGGCTTGTGTCTAAAAGTGGTTAGATAGTTTGTCTACCCTTCAAGAAAGCTACGGATACAAATTCACGAATTGCTCAGGTTTTTTTTAATGGAAATGGTCCTAGAACAAATTAACAATATGCTATTAATTGTTTGTGGAACATAATAGGCATAACTCTGTATTTTTTTCTGATGGAGCAAAAAGTCATTGTTGTATTCCTCAAGTATTTTCAAGTAAATAAGAAAATGTATTATATTAAGAAATCATTGTAAATTTTAAATTGAATTTTTTTTTCTTTTTTTTTTACTGTATCATAATTTTTGTTCTCATGTACAGTTTGTAAAAGAAAATCATACCTTATTCCAATCAGAATTTGTCCATGTTAGTTTTAAGATGGCTTCCATTATTGTGTGGGGATAGTCAGCAATGTCTGCGTTTTATCCCAAATTGGACATATTGACTACATTTTATAAACATTCCTAATGAAAAGGCAGCATGGTTTAAACAGGCATCTGAATTGAGAACGTCTTGTGCGTGGTATGTACCTTGATTTCTATTATTTTCTAATACCGAGTTGTTATTCATCGTCGTCGTTTATTAACAAGAGGAAAGCAGTTGAAATTGACATTTTAAAGGTAACGCTTTGTGCAACAAGAACCGGTTCTGAATGTTGATTTGGTTGGCATACTCGGGATTTGATTTTGGATAATCAAAACAAATTATATGTATAGAAAAATTACGTTAATTTCTTGACGTACATGTAGTTCAATAATATTACTGGATGAAATTTGGAACCAATTTTAAAAAATGTCCAGATTCAATTCTTTGCACTCGTGGAATGCCACGATTCCAAATCCACGAAACTATGAGTTTGTTTTTTTTATTTTGAAGACTGTACATGAAACAGCTGATTAAACATTAACAATTATTTACGTTAATGCTTCCATTTGGAATTTAGAAGTTGAAATAAATGTAATATTTTGAAGACATTACACCTGTTTTTTTTGTTGATCATTGTTTTTATGACATTTCAAGGGTTTTCTTTTCTTGTTTTTGTGGGGGGGGGGGGGGGGGGGGGACACCTTCAAAAACACATGACGTTTGTGGTTAGGACTTGGGAGACACTAGTAATTTGTTTATGAAAAGGTACCCTTTTATTGACCACTATGAAATACCCTGCCAATAAGTTTTTGTTTACTCTTCTGGTTAATTTACTCTGGCACAGAAAAATTTCACAACACTTGAAAATAAAAATATTTAGCTAATAAGACGCAATAAATATACAATGCAAAACACACGCTGAACAAAAATAGAATATCTTTGAATACTAAAAAGAATGTTATGAAAGATCTACGGAATTGAAAGACTCGCTTTATAGATAAATAATTTGTTTCTAAACCAACATTTTTAAGAATACAAGAAAATGTTAGTGCAACAATTGCCATTTTTTTTGTTCATAAATACTTTTTGGTCAAAACAAGTCGAAAATTCATAAATTTCCAATTATTCTGTAAAAAAATATCAACTATAAAACAATAAAGCTGTAGTTTATTTTCTATTCTATTCCACACAATTTTGTTCAAGTTCGGTAAAAGGCACTTAAGAATTTAGGCATTTTGGTATAATTTAGAAAAGGCAGCGACTGATTTACAAATTTCAAGATTTGAACAAAAAGGTATCACATTTTTGATTTGCACACTAGATTTTCAAACCTCCCCACCCAAATAAAATCAGATTAGACAATACAATTCAAGGAATGTTAATAGCAAACCAGCTTTTTGTACAATACTCGATTTCAAACGATGTTCCCATTTTTCCTACAAATAAACCGAGAGCTACCAAAGAAAAATTAAATCCCTGACTACAATTAGGTAGATCACTTCTTTGGCACAGTTTTTCATCTATGACTATAGAAAAAAAAGGAAACTCCAATATAGGTATTTACAGCCATTTACCTTTGCACTTTGTTCGCAAGATGGATGATGTCTTAAGAAATAGAGAAAACATAGGGCCTTTTCGAATCCCTGGCTTCGTCTTCGTCTTTGGCTTAAGGCGATTTTTTGACTCCCAACTGCAAGATCTCCAGCCACATTCTGACGCCTGTTGTACTTCAGAAACATTCACTCGATTGATGTGAACCCAAAAGTTAGACTATTTCAATTTTCTTCCATTTCTATTTGCTTCTCAGTATTTCGGAATTCGGAGGCGAAGCCAAAGCCAAAGACGAAGCAACGGTTTCGAAAAGGCCCTAAATCACTGCAGAGAGTACTTCTCCTGATTTCTCACAGCCTGTGGGCGTCCGACACCCAGAGAACCTCGTCACAGATGGGTAACCATCTCCAGCGGTTGCTTGATGATAAACTAAATGGTCTTCCTAGTCTTGTCGTGGTAGGCTCTTATGGTGATGTACACAGCCTGTGTGCGCCTCACACCCAGAGAACCTCGTCACAGATGGGTATCCATCTCCAGCGGTTGCTCGATGATAAACTAAATGGTCTTCCTAGTCTTGTCGTGGTAGGCTCTTCTGATGATGTCCACAGCCTGTGTGCGCCTCACACCTAGAGAACCTCGTCACAGATAGGTATCCATCTCCAGCGGTTGCTTGATGATAAACTCAATGGTCTTCCTAGTCTTGTCGTGGTAGGCTCTTCTGATGATGTCTACAACCTGCGTGCGCCTCACACCTAGAGAACCTTGTCACAAATGGGTATCCATCTCCAGCAGTTGCTTGATGATAAACTCAATGGTCTTCCTAGTCTTGTCGTGGTAGGTTCTCCTGGTGATATCCACAGCCTGTGGGCGTCTCACCCAGAGAACCTTGTCACAGATGGGTATCCATCTCCAGCGGTTGCTTGATGATAAACTCAATGGTCTTCCTAGTCTTGTCATGGTAGGCTCTCCTGATGATGTCCACGGCTTGGGGATGGGTCACACCCTGGAGAGATTCCCCGTCCACAGAAAGCACTTCACACCCAGCCTGGCCAGATGCAAAAAAAAACAAGTTTGTCAGGTTGTACAATTTACACCCCCAAGATCCTGAATGAAGCGATACACCTACCTGTACATACATGTATTTTGAGACAGTCAACTACAGTTACAATAGGGGTGTAGTAAATCATCACACACAAACAAAATCATCTCAATTCAAATCACAAGCTATTCAAATGAGCTTTGACAAAAAGCATTTACCTTTATGATTGGCCATCCAGTTACTGGACCTGTGATAAACACCTTAAGGGTATGATGTATGTTGCGATTGTTTTTGGTAAAGAATGTAGTAACTAAAAACCAAATTCATTTACAACCAAAATAGTGTTGTGTTTTTTTAATCTTCACAATCTGCGCCTGTGTTAGGGTAAGCTCACCTGAAGTGTTCCATCATCCGATGCTGCACCCCCTGGAAAAATGCGATCGATTCGGACCTCGGGCTGGTTCTTGCTGTCCCGTCCTCCAGAAACACTGATGCCTGCAGTACGAGTCAGGATACAAGACATAAAAGAAGCAATTCTCACTTATTGACTGCTGTAATGTAGGACCCAAGTTTTGGTTGTACCTCCGAAGACGCATAGCACCCTCGGCTTACCTTTGATTGCTATGCGTTCCTCGGGCATAAACAACATGTCCCGCATCACAGCAGTCGACTAGCTCAGCTTTTTTGTTTTGCTTTGTAGAAAGTTAAGAAGATAAGCTGTTTGCGGTAACACCATGTGGTAATTCTCAATGTGGTAATTCTCAATGTGGTAATTCTCAACTCAACGTTTCAGACAGTATACTCTGCTCATCATCAGGAGACTTGTAGAAAGTTAAATCCATGACGGAGAGCACTAACCCAATGAGGATCTGTTTTTGTCCAAGGCGACCGCCATAGTCTCCATTCTAGCTTGTAGTTGCTCCACCGCCCTGTCTTTGTCAGTCGTGGCAGCGCTTGATGCTTTAAGGTTCTTCATCTCTTCGTCAATCTCTTGGAAAGGTGCCGGCTCGCCCAGGTTGATGTCTTCGATGTCCATGTAGTCGCTGCTGAAGCGACGCTTCACCACCTGCGGGACTTTTTCATTGTGGAAACTGTTCTTCCTGTTGGGCAGAATGTCGAGTATAAAGATCCTCAGTGAAAGAGTTCAGGCTTTGTTGGAGTGCAGTGTTGTGCAGTAACGATCAAGTCAATCAGAAGTTATCATCAGAATAGTACCTTTTCTATTTCACCACAACCATCCCAATATCTCTAATCGAATTTTAAAAGATTCAAGTCTCGAAACGCCATCCCATCAAGGTGGAGCAAAATACCCAGATTACAAAAGAATTAAAGAATGTGCAACTGGTTTACTACACAGTGATGGATATCGGAAGATTCAGGAACCTTTCTCAGAAAAAAAACTCTTCTGTTGTAATAATATTAATTTTAAATGTATGATGTGCCTTTTGCGCCAATTGATCAAAAGCGCATTAAAACATTTTTAAAAATAAAATAATGTTACCAAGCCAGTGCCCTGGTGGGAGCAAGTGAAATCAGTACTAGACTTACAGAATGCCCTTCCCGGATGGCACGGGTGATCGTCTGTGGTCAGTAAAAGTTACTCTGAAAGGACTGCGGCGGCCGCTGTCGGAACTGTCCAGAGACCCTTCTACGGACCCCTCCACGGAAAGAGTTTCCCTGACTGGTTGCCTGGACTTCTTCTTGCTGAAATCCACTTTGGCGTAGATGGGTTCCGACTCGCTGCTTGACGGGGTGAGCGGGGAACGCCCGGTGTTTGGAGGAGTCGTGGGTACGGCTGGAGATGAGAGACTGCCCGGGGAGGAGACGGGCGTGGGAGGCAAGGATATATCACTGACAGGGGAGAAGGGATTTGGCGAGGACCAAGCTGGAGACGTGACCTCTAAGTTGTTGCCAGCATCTCGGCCAGGGGCTGCGTTTCCTCGGATCAAGCTGTACAGACCGCTCTTGTTGGGCTTGACGGGGTCGTCCCCACCCACGCTGTCGGCATCGCTGTTTGACGATCTGTCTTCGAACTCAGGAAGGTCGACGTCTTCATTGTCGCTGCCGTCAAGCCCAAATATCTCGGCATCGAAGATTTGAAAGACTCCTGGTGGTAGGTCTTCCGTCTCCAAGGTGTCATCCTCGATCCTAGATAACACCCATTTCTTCTCCTCCTTTACCTCGTCTTGAACGACAACCCTGGGTAGCAAATCCTGATCTGGCTGATTCTGCTTGCCATTTCGAAACTCTTTGCCACCCTTCACCCCAACTCCTCTGATACCCTCATCAAGCAATGCACCCTGCTGATGCCTTTCCAAGATGACCGGCAGCTTCTCCACGGGGCTCTCTCGCACTGCCATGACCAGTTCCCTTTCTTCATCCGTCAATAACGGAGAGGCATTTGACGTCTTGGAATCAGGAGACCCTGCCTTCCTGCCGGGCTCCGAAAAGTCGTTTCTGCCGGGGTTTTCAAAGAGCGACATGGCAATGTCGCTGTTGTGCAGGGAATTGGAGTCGTCGGTAGGAAACTCGTCCCCCTTGTCTTCTTCTAGCTGGTCGATGAATCCCGACAGTCTCCTCTCGTTCTCTCTCCGTAGTCCTTCCAGCTCATGCTGCCGACGCCTGTCCTGCTCGATGTCTTCCTGAGTATGCAAGTAAAACTTGCCCTCTTGGTCTGGAAGGAGAAGAAGGTACATCGGAATTTCAAACCCTGAAAATAAACCTATTCTCTTTGAAGCAGTCTACATCTGCACCTTGTCTAACACAGTGACATGGTATGCATAATGAAACTATGATGATATTACTCCAAGATCATGCTATATATATATCCATTCAGAGGTTTTAAAGGATTTTGTAGGATTGAGGAATTAGTCGTCCAGCCTTTACAAAATGCATGATGCCTATTGCAAAATCTAAAGATAATCCAAAGATTTTCGTCACAGTGGAGGATTTTGGAGAATTCAATTCTCGGTAAATAAACATGCCCAGAAATTCAACGAAAATTAATGAAACTTTGTGCCAAAAGAGAGTCTGCTGTGACAGAATGAAACAGGCTTCATGTCGTGGTAGGCCAAGCCATATCTTACCTGGCTTGGTCTCCAAAATCTTCTTCTTGGGTTTGCCGATGGAGTTTCGCCTCATTGAATTCAGCGGCTGTGAAAGATCTGAGAGAGAAGCGAAAGGGATCGAAATGGTCACTTTGGCAAATAAGGCAGAGCAACGCCTCGACTTAAGACCACATAAAGTCTAAATTCACTCTTTAGGACAGAGAAGGTGGCTTCGCTGCCCCGCCATCTCTGGCTCGTCTGCTTCAGCAGTGGGACGGGGTAGGCTACAGCGTAGTACTGTAGTTTTCACAGCTTTCCAAATATGTCGAGAAGTGCCATTTTGTTTTCACCAATGCGCATGCGTCTACTTTGCAGAAACAACTTGAGAACACACAAACACACACACACAGAATTTCTTCTTTATAGGATAGCGTCAATTTCGTCCAAAATCGGCTGTTCTCTCTTCGTTTAGACACAGGTAACAAAAGGATCCATTTTCAACACCACTAACCTCGCCGTGCAAACTGCAGCTGGTCGTAGGCCTGCAGTTCCTTCCTGGACACCATGCTGTCGAATCGGCCCAGGTCCGAGGGGAATACAACCCCCCGAATCTCCCTCAGGAGCAAGACCTTCTCTGGCCTGTCCAAGATGACTAGGACGGGGGACACCAGGTTCTCAATGCGCCCCTCCTGGTGGTACTGAACAAGGAGACATGCCAAATTGTATAGTCGGTCAAAGAAGAATCGCATCTCAAAACCTCAAAATCTTTACACTATACCGACTATCGGAAAATTTTCGAAGGTGTACATGTATATACTAGGAAAAAAAGTGAAATTACTCTGTGTTTGTCTATGTCATTGGTGAAAATAGTTTTGATAACGTACCCATCGGACGTGTCTCAAGATGGCGGCTTGCTCGTCTTCCCTCAGCAGTTTCTTGGCCATGTCTTCCAGTACGCTCATGGCGCTGGCGTATCGCGCCTCTGAGTACATCAGCTGCGTGCCCGCGCCATGCGTGAACGCCGCGGGCTGCTGGGCGTCCGTAACGGTCGCTTGCTGAAGAGGGACGGTGCTGGGTGGCATTGGTCTGTGACGACGAGCTATGCTGCCTGGATTGAAGCTTGCTGTGGAAACCAGATCAAATTGCATTTTAGTGATATGCTATTCCTAGTCCCTTCGAGATACTCTCTGGAATGCATTGAATATGGAAGTTAGACTGATGTCAATCATAGTACGGCAGATAGGTGATGGTATTTGCGCCTTTGATGATACAAGCATGGAATTTGGCACACAGTCAGTATGTCACGAGAAAGATATTTGGCTATAGGGCAATCGCAAATTTGTCCTTCGAAAAAAACATAGGTAAAACAAATTGTTATTCTACCTAGATTTCTAAATGATAACATGAGGATTAAAAACAAAATTAAATGGGACCCAAAAGTGCATTTGAGTGATCAGATTTTTTAAACATTTCCATTCCATGGGCTTCTCAACTAAATCAACACAACTTAATATTCTTACCGACTGATTGGCTTTCATTGGTCTTGCGCGTTGCCCAGGTGACAATCGTAGTCTCTGATTGGTTGTTGTTATTACCACCGTGTGCTGGCGGTCGTTGTTCGATGGTTGGCTTTTTGTTCAGGCTGGCGTACGCTAAAGAAGTGGGGTACCTCTTTTTTATGTTTCTTTGATCTGTGCAAACGTGAAGTCAATATTTCCCAAATTAAATTTTGGTGTAAGGATAAAACCCCCGGCTAGTTCAGGCAGCCAATATGACAAAGAAGACATTGACAATCTATTGTGTTGTAGGCAAGTCAATAATTACGGCAGATAGGTGATAGGATTGTGGAATTTGGCACAAAGTCAGAGTATGTCATGAGAGAGGTATTCATCTATAGGGCCATCACAGATTTGTCCTTTGAAGAAACATAGAAAGAATAACAAGCAGAAAAAATTGCCTGTTGTCTTGCCACGGGTTCGTTTTACCCATGGAGGACTGCAGTACGAGTTATTTGCAAATATAGCAAGTCAGAAAATATAAACCAGGACATAAATATGCAATATAATTTGTTACCTATATTTCTTTAAAAACCTAACCCTCCAGGGTATTTTGGCTAGAAACTCTGCCAGACGGATCAGATTGCATACTTTGTCACATTGACTTGTGTGCAGAGTGCAGCAAGGTCAAGCAGTCACCACAGATGCACTGTGCTGGGTCTGGCAGGGTTAGGGAAGACAAATCTGCGAGGGTTCTGTAGCCAAATATCTTTCTTATGGCATAATCTGTGTGCCAAAATTCATGCTTGTATCATATTTGCCACACTACTAGATCTTGGGTCCTAGGTCCTAGGTCCTAGGTCCTAGGTCCTAGGTCCTAGGTCCTAGGTCCTAGGTCTTAGTCCTAGATCTTAGGTCCTAGATCTTAGGACCTAGGTCCTAGGCACTGCACTGTTTCATGGAATCTGCTGTGCTGATCTTACCCGCTGTGGCTTTCTTGTCGCCTCGTTGTCGTTCGGCCTTCTCCTTCTTGTCCTTGCTTCTCATCTTCATCCCAAAGAGAATCTCCCTGAAGGTATTCTTCCTCTGAACTCGCCGACTTCCATTGCTCTGCGACTCGCTCTCAGTCACTGGAAGGGTCTTCTCTGCGACGACAAAAAAACACCAAACATTCACTCGCGGTAATTGTATACCAAATTAAAATCTAACGTGAATGCAGCTTTCAGAAATATAATTCTTCACCCGTCAATGTTTGTATCTAGAAAGGCGATAAATGCTCATTGTGCTCACGTGCAGAGAGTGGCCTTGTGGTTAGGGTTTTGTGACATATGATCAGAGGGTCCGGGTTCGAATCTTGCTGCTGGCCATATGTTGTGTCCTTGGACAAGCCACTTCACACCCACTTGCCTCTCTCCACCCAGGAGTATAAATGGGTACCAGCATTAGCTGAGGACTAACCTGCGATGGAATGACATCCCATCCAGGAAGGGAATGAATAATGAAAAATTTGTTTCATGCCAAGGAAACCAGGAAACCAAAAAGAAACAATGCAAGCCAGTCTCCTCTTACCTCCGGCAAACTTCATGCTTTGCGAACGGCCGATTCTCGTGTCGTTAGTCAGGGCAGTGGTGCCCGTGATAGTATTCTGGATGCCAGACCGTGTTGGGCTATCCGGTCGCTCGCTGGGTTGCCTGGGCTCTGCTTGGGAGCTCATCTCGTTGGATGGCAATGACAGATGCTTCTACGACGATAAAACAAACAACAAAGTCAGTATGTTTCTAACACAAAGAACATGGGCCAATTTCATGGAGCTGTTCAGCACAACAAAAACTGCTTAGCAGGAAAATTCTTCCTTGGCAAAAACAGGGTTACAAACCAAATTTTCAGGCGATATCGTTTGTGACTGGTATTCAGCTGATTTTTGCTAAGCATGAAAAGCACATGAGTTTTGACTGGTAAGACTTTGTGTGTTTAGCATCTCCATAATATTGGCCCCTGTACTATATCATAGAGGTTAGCAGCAAAGAAAATGCAACATCTCCCCATGGAAGCAGCGCACAGGACCATGAGATTCTAGCACGAGATCCGACCACACCTCGACAAGAATCTACTGCCGAGGCATTCGGTCGTGTTTAGTACCTGTATCAAGGATGTTGTTTCCGTTGCTACCGACGACCGCGATGACTTTGGGATTGGCGTAGGTGACATGGTGACGGAGTGGTCAGCCATCCAGGGGTTACTCTCGTTGTGTGCGTGTGTTTGTGTGTACTGCTCGGCCACCTCTATTGGCATAGCGTCAATCAGCTCGGTGTGGGTTAGGGGTGTCGTACCCGCAGTTGGCGAGGAACTGTGCCGACCTACTATTTAACCAAAAAGTAATAAAAACAAATAGAGGTTTAACAATCAACATTCACACTCGAATCAATAACAGATTTCATAAAATTTGTAATAAGTACAACATTTGCTTAGCATGAAAATTCTTCCTTGGCTAAAGCAGGGTTACATATCAAATATTGAGGTGATGTATATTGTTTGTGACTGGTATTTAGCTAGTTTATGCTTAGCATGAAAAGCACATGGAGCTTTGGCCGGTAACCTATTTTTACTGAGCAAGAATTTGTTGTGCTAAGCAAGATTTTGTGCTTACATGTTTTTATGGAGCACACAAATTTGCTTAGCACAAAAAAGTCTTGCTCAGTAAAAACAGGTAACCAGCCAAAACTCCATGTGTTTTTCATGCTAAGCAAAAACCAGCTGTTCATTCTAAGCAAAAACCAGCTGTTCATGCTAAGCAAAAACCAGCTGTTTATGCTAAGCAAAAACCAGCTGAATACCAGTCACAAACAACATACATCACCTGAAAATATTGTTTGCAACCCTGTTTTTGCCAAGGAAGGATTGTTCAATGGGACTAACGTTTGTGCTGAACGTCTCGATCCGTCCACGCGTAATCCTCGCAGAGTTCCTTGTAGGCCGGGTAACGGTTGACGCTCCTGATGGTTAAGATAAGGCACGGCTGGTTGCGTATCAGCTCCACGGCCTGGGCGTGGGTAGCGTCCTCCGTAGTTACTCCGTTCACGTCGATGATCTGATCGCCGACACTGATACCGTGGGCTTCGGCCAGCCCTCCCTTGTCCACTCTGGAATTGAAGAATATTTTACATGACAGAAGTCGTAAAAAAAGATTTCACAACACACACATCGTCAAAAAAATTTGGCAAGTTTTATGTCAATTTTTCACTTGATAATAGTGTTAAGTAGACTGTACTCTATTAAATAAAAACCTTTACAGATCTCTCAAAAATCCACTAGGACCTCTTTCTAGGATTTAAGAAACCTCCAAGCCCAGATGCCTGTGTGTCAGATTAACAATCTTACTTGGATACGTAGATGCCCACTCCGTACTCCATTCCTCCCCGGATGTTGAAGCCGATACATCGCCGCGATGACAGCGTAATGATAACCCGCCTCTCGTCGCCTCGGCTCAGCAGCCGTGTTCCACCCATGGCAGCGTGGGATGGGTCCACGTCGTTAAACTCCCCGGCGACTATCCTCCTTCGGACGGTGTCAAACCTACGATATAGAAGACGATACATTCAGTGAGATAGAGTCTTGCAGGAGCCAATTTTGTAGCTACTTAAGCACACACATTTTCTTAACCAGTTCCCATCAGAAGACGTGTATACACACGAACATTTTCTAGAATTCAAAATGGATGACAGCTAAACACGTCACGAGCAAGGCCGCAAATATCTGTCCGCGACCCACTCATAGCAAGCGAAGCCGGAAATACCAGGGCGTGCAACCCACAGATGCTGGTCGGAACCCGTCTCGGATCGAGGTTCATGAAAAACAGTCCCGTGCCTGGGCCCAGTCAATGTCAAAAAAATAATCCTGGCGTGAATTGGTTAAGCAGTTTTCTTCTGTGAGAGAAAAAAGAAGAAAAAGATGAATGAATTTACCAAGTGGTCTTCTCCTTGGCAATTCGATGTCCCAGTACCCGACCAGAGTGTTTGATCTTGAGCCTGAGCCTACTGCTTCCCTGCAGCACCATGCCTGCGCTACTGCTGGTGATGTTGTTAAAACTAATGTTGTTGACCTCCAGGATCTGGTCTCCGGGGCCCAAGCCCAGAGATTCTACAAATCAAAGACACATTTCTCAACAATTTCTCAATTTTTTATTTTTTTTTAGTAATACAGGGTTTTGTCAATTCACGGATGTGATACATGTAGAAACTTTTAAAGGCCAAATCCCAATCCAAAAATGTATCAAAAACATCACATCATTCCAAAGCAAAATTCCATAGAATGAATATTATAAGACTAATAATCTAGTTCTTATAGAGTGCTTAATATACCAAATGTCTCAAAGAACCTCACAATTATAACCCTTGTTCATCGGGCCACGAGACCAGTTTCTGCAGCAGCTTGAGATCGAAGCAATTTGGTCTCTACCTTCACAGGTACCCATTTATAGTAATTGTAGTCAAGTGTCTTGCCCAAAGACACAAGCACCATGATTTCTGGTGATTCTATTTTTCAGCAGATTAAAAAGAAATGTCCTAAATATTCATTTGCTCATACTGCCCTTGTCAATACATCTTATTCTAAAAGAAACTGGACCCTCAACACAGATAAATAATGTTTAGTTTTTTCCCGGATTTGTGTTCATGTCTAGTTACCCACCTTCCACACAGCCAGGCTCTACTGCACTGATGAAGATCCCCTGACCATTCTCAGAGCCCCCTCGGATACTGATCCCCAACACCTCTCTGTCCTTGTCAATGGTTACCATGCGAACCGCAGTGGCTGGGTTGTCATGGAAACCATTCGTGCCTGAATGAACTAAATGAGCATCCCCAGGAAAAGAACAAAAGCAATCCTTGTTCATTTGTGAAACAGCAGAGATGCTTGTTCGAGTTTTAGATAATTTGTTTTAGAAATAAACTTGCAAACATGTCTTAAACACACAGTAACTATTGCATGTTTATTATAGTGCCTAATTCTACAAATAATTTTTTGGTAAGCATGAATGAGTAACTATAAAATGATTAGCTCGGTTTGTAAATTACACCTAATTGATTATTGTCAGTTACATCCTAACAAACAAATGAAACTTTTTACTAAACAGTAAACTGTATTAAAACAGGAAAGGAAAATTCTACATAAGATAAATGTAATCAACATTTGTATAAAATGATTAGCATATTGCCAAATAAATTACGCGACTCTTAATCACGATGTGCTTGAATGGTCAAGGTGACGTTATTGCCCACAGGCCTGAGCTATCAAATTGATTTTTGGCCAGGCAGACTGTACTGTGGAGCTAGGAACCAGAATGACCGATTGTTAAGCTGACCGTGTAAATAACAAATCAGTTATGCTTCCAATCTTTTCTAGTTTTAATGAAACAGTCATGTTATGTGGAGCTGCTAGATTTTGGTGGATTGAAAAGAGTTAGCATTACAATACATTTTGCAGTGAGGGAAAATGGAAGTTCTAGGGTTAACTTTAAAAGGAAGATATTTTGTTGTTTCGGCAATTATATACACCATTTTCAGATATCGAAAAAATTTACTACCGAATTATTAAGAAATATCTTACTTATTTGAAAGTAAATAATGATTGTAGGCATCCAGCAAAACGATTGCCCTAGATATCCTGTAATTGTTCAAAAAAATTGAATTGTATAAACCAAAATTCATTATCGCCGGACGGCGATCGCGAAAAAACAAAAACAACATAAGAAAAACTGCCCGATTCCGGTTGAAAACGAAAGTCGTTTTTCTTGCTTTTCTCAGCAACCATGATTGTAAAACTTCGGACAGGTCAGTTAAACGATATTTACTATGAAATATAACCCCCTAAATCCACCCATTCATGATAATTCAAGCAGTTACCAATGGTGTAAGTCTAATAGGACTATGGTTGAATGTTTCCCACGAACCCTTTCTTATGCCAATTATGCAAAAACCCAATAAGGGAGGGATGGATTTATGGAAAGTTACAGTGAAAATACTTCTTATTAAAATAAAATAAAAAATTAGTTCATTTGATCTACAAAAGTGACAGGGCCCTGCTTTCTTATCCCAAACTCTATTCACTGGCAGTAATCATGTACAGTAGACCTCTAAAGTAAACATGGTTTTGATTGTGTGTATGTACAACTCATATGATCCCTATTCCCGGCTGCAACAAAAGCAATGCTCTGTATAATTTTACACCAGTCCACCACATTGCCACAAAGAGAAACCTTTATAAAGACCCGGAAAATTCGCGCAACAATTGTGCAGTAAAGGCCAATGTGTAATTCATGGCACTGGGGTTACCATGGAAACCTAGTGCCAGGGGGTAAACAATTGGTAATTTACCTGGTTCCTGTACTAATGTACATAATTACCAACCAGTACTTCATAAAATGCATTTGTTTGGGAATAATTACAGGATATCTAGTGCAATCATTTTTCTGGATGCCTAGAATCATTCTTTACTTTCAAATGAGTAGGATATTTCTTAATAATTCGGTAGTAAATATTGTTGATATCCTGCAAATGGTGTATCCTACATGTACCTTCACGGGTCCAGTACCCATCTCAAATTCCAACAAAATATGTAGTTGAATTTGAATTGAATGACCATAAAAATTGTCACTCAGTCCCTGTTTGTAGATTTTGTTTCATTTTTGGGACCAACCAGTAAATTTGTTTTGGTATTTTATTTTCTTCACACTATGCATGATATATATTTGTACATCCTGTGCATACAAATTTACTAAACCACAAGGCCACACTACTCTGCCAATGTCACACACAGTTATAATAATGACAACCATAAAATATGTAATCAATATGTAAATGCTACACTGAATCGTTTGCACTCATTTTAATCAATAGTTTCCATTATTTATATTCATCAGTGCTTCACAGTTCACATACAAAGTAATCAATACTGTCCTGATGTGACAATTCACACAAATAATCTTAACAGGGTAAATTTGTTCAGTCGTTATTTGTTTTACATTTTTCTCTAAACAATTTACAAATGTCTGCACGAAAGCACCGATGCATTTTTATGTGTGCTTACGAACATCTGCGGTTGGACATCCGGGAACCTCGTTTATATTCCCATATTTTTTTTGCACTTTAGCACGAAGGAAAAAAATTGAGGTTTGATTCTAACTCCCTTGGCCTTTTTTGCTAGGAACCGTCCTTAATCCTGCAAAATCCTTCAATTGCCACCATGTACAAATCTGATTCATTCTTAATCCTCCAAAATCATCCGTTATTTCTCGAGTTTGTTCAGTTTTTGCCATTCATCCTCAATCCTCCAAACTCCTCTAAAACTGCAATAAGGATTTTGGAGGATCGAGAAGGGTTGAGGTTAATGCATGTTGCTATCATTTTTAATAATATTTTTTTAATTACACTTTCTCCTCACCTCGAACCGAGCCATCGCTTCGACTCTTACGTAGATGTTTGACGCTCCCGTTGGCAGTGGCCCCGTTCTCATTGGTCAGTATGACCGGGTGGGCCATCTTGGCGTAGGGTGCCAGCCAATCAAACTGGGCCAGGTGCATCTTGGGAACGAGTCCCCGGATCTCAAGCAGGAGGTCAAGCTTAGCCGGCGTATCTAAGATGTCCCTGAGGTACGTCATGAGCCTCTTCAAGTCCCTGGGGGTGGGGATGGGGACGGTGAGAAGTAGAATTAAATTGAGGGAGTCGGGTCATAATCTGAGTTCATATGAGTTCAGTTGGACTTAGGGTTAGGGTAGGGGGTTAGGTTAATTTAAAAAATGTACCTGGTGCCAAGCCTCTTCCGAGTCCATTATAGGATCAAATGGATTTATCCCCAAAGTAATCTACCAAATTATTATCAATAAGTTTACTTGGATTAACTTGGGTATCTTTACTACAATAGAAAGTATCTCGAATTCGCCAAAATCCACTAATTTTATCAGGCACAAAAATGTCGGTGTTGGCGACTGCTCAATATGGAGGTAAATCACCCAGTTTTTTTAATATGAATCTGCCAATTTCTCCAAGACAGTGGTATACATTTTGGATGGATAAAGGGAGGTTAGGGTTAATAATAAACTCAACTACAAAACTTACAGGTTGTTTTTTCATTCGGGAAACTGTTTTTGAAACATTTTCCTTCATCATCGCAAATTTTATTAAAATCGTAAATTTGATCTGCTCTAGTTTTTCTTACTTTTGTGTTTCATACTGCTTGAGTACGTCGTGAAGGTAGTCGCGTTCCATTTCGTTCAGCAACATTTTTGACTTGCGGTGGAACAGTTGCAAGTTCCGTTGATGGTTCTCATTTGTATTCCGTCCCATGATGCTTTGCTCTTCTCTTCTTTTTCAGGCTCAGTATTACATTTTTCTCCAAATCATTCCTTTTTTTTTCTTTTCCTAAATATCCCACTATCGCTTGTCGACCAACTGCTATTTGTAACAGTATACCATTTAACTGATCAGTCGTAAGTTTCCATTTTGTCTCTTGGCGTCATCTCCAAACGCATGTTAGTTAAATTTCTCCAAGTCATGTGATCTCCAGTTGGCGGCACCTGATACTCGTCATGTGATGTCTAAACCACACCTGGTTCATTCATGTAGAATTTCATTCATCTGTTGTCCAAAGTAATCTGTGAATTCAAATTAATTTTAAACAAAGAATAATAAATTTTGTAACAATTTTTTTTCTCAAAAATCCAGTAATAAATGTTCTCTTTCAAATACGGCAAGCAAAAAAAAAGGGCCCTCATTCTCCTTAAAAAAAAAGTCTAGACGAGAAATATTTTTTTTTAAATTTTGGCCTAATGCACAATTTTTTTCTTCAAAACTACACTGTGCATAATGTAATTATTAAACATTTTCAGACTTGTTATTCCGGGCAAAGTGTACAAAAATATTAAGTGTCCAATGTCTAACAATACTGCAAGACCACTGGGTTAAAACAATGTTTAGACAACTAACTGATCACCAAAATGCATGACCGCTTTTGTACAACACTCCACTGTTTTTCTACACCAACAAAGCATAGACGAGTCAAATTTCAGAATTCAGAGGGCCATTGTAAACACAGAGCAATGTCAAGAAAAAAAACAGCAGGAAAGTGATACAGACCCAATGAATAGTTGGATTGGAGCCACAATGAGATTCAGGTTACAAGTTTAACTTCTTTTTGTTTAATTTCATTACAACTGTGACTATAAATAACGTGTGCTTTTTTATCTTTGATCACCGGGAAAACTGAATTTGTTCATTCTGATTCTTTCTTCAATCCTCTCCTTTTAACCTTAATAAACTGACATTACTATTAATTCTGAATAATTGAGGAAAATTTTTAAAATATCACTAAAGCACCAGGTCTGCTTCACATATGCATTTCATTCCCATGATTATGAAACCAGCTTAAAGGTAGGATACACCATTGGTAATTACTTAAATTATCATGAATGGGTGGAGTTGGTGGGTTGTAATTTTATAGTAAATATTGTTGAACTGACCTGTCCAAAGTTTTACAATCATGGATGATGAAAAAAGTAAGAAAAACGGCGTTTGTTTTCAACCGGCGTCGAGCAGTTATTCTTATGTTATCTTTGGTTTTTTGCGATCGCCGGAGGGTGATTGCTAATTTTTCTTTATAAAATTATATTTTTCATAATATTTACAGGATATCTAGCACAATCATTTTACTGGATGCCTAGAATCATTATTTACTTTCAAATGAGTAAGATATTTCCTAATAATTCGGAAGTAAATATTTCCGGCAAAATAGTGTAACCTACCTTTAACTCAACTCCACATTTTATCATAATTTTATTTATTTATTTATTTTCAATTATTTTTTATTTGAAAAAAAATTACAAAGTGTAGTGATGCAATATATGTAAATAACAATTAACAAAATAGCAGGTGCATCAACGATTTTATGATTGATTGCTTCTGTAGGCAATTAAACAAGACCGCTGATTGGCCGAGAGTTGACCCGAAATTGACCCTGAGATCTTTTTTCGTTGACACAGTTCACAACATACATTACATGATGATGTACAGCCTCAGCTCGCATATTACAGGTTTTCGTCGGCGCAACAAATACTGCATTTCTTACCTCAAATCACGATACATATACAATCTCTGTAATTTAAAGTATCCATGTGGTCCGCTGTACCAGATGTTGAGGGTCTGTCGACTGAAAGTGATTCTGACGATGAAAAACTGTCAAATTCCGATGAAGACGAAGGTTTGTCAGATGACTGCACTGCCGATGCTTCGAATGTATCGTGTAGCAACAATGTCATAGCGCCACCAAGAGGCGTGTCTAATCAACACTGGCAGGTAAAACAAGAGTGTGATGTCAAAAAAGCCCCCAAAATTGCAAAAAACAATTAAGTTTGAGACAAAATACAGACCCTGTCATCACATAAGGCTCGTAGCATAAATAATGATAATTAATTTTAACAAATTATGTTGAGAAGAAAGTTTTCTTTTTTATAAAAATTACTGTCAAAATTTGCAAATTTGTTTTGTTCTAAGTAAAATCACAATTGAAGAGTGTTTGTTTTGCCATGACTTCTGTTTTGTTAAAGAATGCTGTTTTCCTATTTAATGGTGTTTTGTTATTTCAGACATTTTGCAGACTAAAGAGACGCCGTGAAGAATCCAAACTGTCCCAGACACAAATACGACCGAAACGACAGAGGAAGAAATATAAAAGTAACAAAAAATTACAATTTGCCTTAATATTACGTTGTTGATATTTGCACCTAGAGATCAGCTTACAGGGATATGGTTGTAGCTTCTATTTTAATTGAGGATCTGTTTTGTACTAAATGATGCGATGCGCAAGCAAATTGTGCAAAAAAGAAAACATGAATCTTGCAATTATTTTATTTTTTTATTTCAACAGTCCGTCAGTTAACATTTTTCTCAAAAGTTAAAACAGGTCATACTTGATTTCCACTTTACTTTTTCTTTCTTAAATTTTTCTTCAGACCAAGAAAATGGTTCCTCCTCCGAGACCACAAGGCATTCATCCGAGTCCTCCACCGCCGCATCCCATCCACAAGAGAAAGAAGAGCTGGGTGGTGGCAATACTAGAGATGTCTCTGAACCACCGCCAGCTAGCACCAAATCGGCAGGTGTAATGAAGTTAACGTTATCTTCTCTAATTATTTGTAAAAGACGGTTAAACCATGGAGGAATAAGAAGTGAAAACTAAACTTAGAACTCAAATTATGCTTTTGATGGAGTTCTCGGACCCTCTTAGTCTTAAAGGTAGGATACACCATTTGCAGATATCGAAAATATTTACTACCGAATTATTAGGAAATATCTTACTCATCTGAAAGTAAATGTTGATTCTGGGCATCCAGCAAAATGATTGCGCTAGATATCCTGTAATTCTTCCGAAAAATAGAATTTTTTATTGAAAAATTCGCGATCGCCGGACGGCGAGCGCGAAAAAAACAAAGATAACATAAGAATAACTGCTCGATGCCGGTTGAAAAAAAACGCAGTTTTTCGTGCTTTTCTCGGCATCCATGATTGTAAAACTTCGGACAGCTCAGTTAAACGATATTTACTATAAATACAACCCCCCAAATCTACTCATTCATGATAATTCAAGCAATGACCAATGGTGTATACTACCTTTAAACAGTATTTTTTTATTTTTGTTTATATTTTTTATTTCATTTTTTTTAGAGGGGGGTTGGTCACCTTGACAAAACCTTCTTGCTTGTATTTTAGCAGGGGCATGCATGATAAGAAGTTGGAGTAGAATGATCTAGAAATGTAAAAAATAAAATTAATAAATCAA
Organism: Crossaster papposus; assembly: GCA_037893245.1. Taxonomy (NCBI): domain Eukaryota; kingdom Metazoa; phylum Echinodermata; class Asteroidea; order Velatida; family Solasteridae; genus Crossaster; species Crossaster papposus. Next base: position 975,096 of record JBAIAA010000182.1, read on the forward strand.
CCCTCCTTTCTTCTTGTGTGACGCCTAATATACATGTACATGGTGATGAAGTTGACTACACATAGAACCATGGAGAAAGGAAATTCCTCTATGATAGAACTTAGAAGTCAATAGGTTCTCAGAGAAGCTATTTATAAAGGGGGGAGGATTTGGAGGGGACACTTTGGAGGCAGTTCATCCAATTCAAAAGATTCTATGTACAAATTAAATTTGCCTCAATAGACCATAGACATAATAATGATGTCACACTTTGCATGTGCAGATCCACCAAAGCACACATGAAAACAAAGTGCAACGTCATTACGTCTTAGGTCTATTATGTGCCCTGGACAATCATACAGATTTTAAATGGTACGTGACCCAAGCCGTTTCACGTCTCGTTTTCACTGGCTTTGTTTTCTAATTTACATAACAAAAGCCCCGGAGGAGGAGGAGGAGGAGGAGGAAAGCACCCCTACACCAGAGCAACTGCAGCACTGGAACACCCTCAAGAAACGTTTGTATGTTAACGACCACATCTACCAGGGGGTTGACCATGGCCAGTACGACCCTCGCAAGGTAGTGTATAGTCTTGGCTCCAAGGTGTAGTCTCGGCTTCAAGGTGTCATTAGTAACACGATGTTTCAGCAGGCACAAGTTATCGACAGGATTCCCACCGCATCCTGGAAAATCTGAAAAATTTAGGAATCTGGAAAAAAAAAAGTCAAGGATTTTGGTTGGCCCAAAAGAGAAAGTGGTCAGTCTGTTATGGCCAAACAGCGTATCCACTGGATGATTGGTTATGGTGGCTTTTTAGTGTGGAAATCCCTCTTTATATCTCTCCAACACCAGTTTTGGTTGGAATTTGTTAGGATTGTCTTTTACACTGGGTTAGACATACCTCCAGAATCAGAGTCCAATAGTTTTGATGTACAGTTTGCCATGTGGTGTTGGGATTTACCAGGATGGGTCTGGTTCATAGTAAATTACACTTGGGAGTTGTTTTAAGTTTATATAGACCCTTCATTTATAGAAACATTTGTGTGATTTTATTTCCTCCACAAGAGCGGTTTGGAAAAACAACTGGATGCGGCCGTGGAGGAAGGCAGCTTTGAGGAAGCAGAAGAACTCAGCAACCAGCTAGCGACTCGAGACCTAGCCTGCAAAATAGCTAAATCAGCCCACGCAAGGGACTACTTGACATGGAAGGAGGAGGTAATGCTGGATAATTCTTGTTCTAAATGGAACATCTGGGTTCAATCTCATGAAATTAAAGTACAAATAAAATAAAAAATTGCTTAGCAAAAACGGGTTACCAGCTAAAATGCCATGTGAAGGTACCCAATTGTGACTGGTTCCTAGTGGATTTTTGGTTATCACGATTTTGTTTTTTGCTCATCAAGATTTTGTAGGCCCAATTTCATAGCTTTGCTTAACGACAGTGAATAAATCTGTTGCATAAACAGGCCCGTACGCAGGTTTTTTTATGGGGGGGGTGCGAATTTGTACTGATGGGACCAAAAATGAAACCAAAAATTTCCTGGCCAGTACCGTTATTTCTACATCAAAATATTATTTACCCTGGAAATTTTTTAACATATTTCACGGGTAAAGCCAGAATTCATAAACGTGACATCCGTTTTGTTTTTCCATGTACATGTAGCATGGTTTTTATTTTGGAAATTCCCCACAAATGATATTCAAAATCTACCTTTACCTCTCCGAGATGTTACCCAGTAATGTTTAACGTTTGTTACGAATAACCGATCTCATGTGTTCCTGAAATCAGCGGTCGGGTACTCGGGTACCCAGTTATGATGCACAGCCCTAATAAGAGGCAATATATGTATTATTTTTGTTTTAAACAGGGAGAAGCTAAAAAGAAAGCCAAGAGGAAAAAGAAGAAGTTAAACTGGGGTTTTGAGGCCAAGGAGAAATGGCAAATGAAAGGAAACATGTGATGACAGCTTCAACCAAGTTGGAGATTGTAGCTCACATCAACACCCAGTTTTGCATTATAAAAAAATACCACACATTGAATTGTTTAATTGATGTACAGTGTATTTATTTTCTCACCAAACCAAATTGTGGACGTTGGACAGGATACAAAATAGCAACCAATTTTCCCTTTTACCAAAACAATAGTTGTACCAATGGAAAAATAAAATCTCTACGTGTATTAACTTCAAAATAATCTAACGCATTTTAGCTAAGTAAATGATCTTCACTGATTAGTTTAAAAGATACATGTATGCCTAATACATTATACAAATTATTCAGTTGGTAGATTATAATCTACTTTTACTGTACCGAGGGAGAATGTTCACATTAATCACAACATGATTTATAACATAAAAGATTTGCATTCTTAGCAATGGCTTACTATGGCTTAGCAACTATTTAAGAGTCTTGATAATCGTTCTGAATATTCGCTAGCTATTAGTATCATGTATTTGTTTATGGTCAAACAAAATAGTTAATTTCGATTTCAGAGGCCAAGTTTATGATATACATGTACATCCTAATGTAAAAACATTACAACTTCCCTGTCAAAACCAGATGAAATAAACATTTAATGAACATCTTGACTGAGGTATTCACAATTGGTTTGTGTTTGTGTGGTTTTATTGAAATAGGAGATGTAGAACAATAGAGGACTATAGGGTAGCCTATTTGGAAAAGGCCCCAGATTACGATTCATGTACAAAACATATGGAAAGTATTCTGAAAAAGTTTTAAGTACAAACAAAAGAGGGACAATAGAGGGTTCCTAATTAGAGGCGTGTACACGTGTGTTTGTATTGACCGGCAATCTTTGTCGTCGGGAAAAAAGAATTGGGAGGCAAACAATGGGTCCACGATTAACACAATGTCCACGATCTCAACTTGTGATCTGAAATTCGGTACCCTCTGGAGACCTGAACACAATGTGTATAATGGAGACAAAAGGACGCCGGAGGGTAAATTTATATAGATGAATAGGTCTCCACTGGGAATTTCACAAATTAGATTTTTGGAGTGTACTCGAATTACTCAAAAACTAGGTTTAGGATGTGGGTTAGGGTTAGTGTTTGGGTTAGTGTTTGGGTTAGGGTATAATATAGGGTATATTGGGTCGAAATTTCAACCCAGGAAATTAATTGTGGTTGAAATAGGAGCATTTTGAAAAAGGTGCCCGACTTTTTAAGCAGTTTGTACACGAGAACAAAGAGATGTCTCCACTAGGATACAAATTTGAGAGTTAATGTACAAATCCTATGGCGATCATCCGAATTCCGAAAACATTAAGGGAACAAACAAAAGAGGTAAGACGGTCGGACAATGCCCCGTCCACGATTGCCGGTCAATACATGACGGTGTGTGTGTGTGTGTGTGTGTGGGGAACCGACAAGTTTAGTCAATGTCTGTCTTTGCTCTAGGGGCGCCAATCAGAAGCCATGAACAGGTGCGTCCCGCATAGAGCCAGCGATTACACCAAACATCACAAATGCTAGTAACATCAACAATGCTGCAAACTTGGGAAATGGGGATACATCTACAATTTTTACAATAAATTTGTTATTTTTTTTAACGACTTTCGTGACATTTATTCTTTGTGTTTGAACAATTTGGATCCCTTGGTTTTATAGGCCGGCCAACGGCAATTAGGACAACAGTGATTACGATTGGTGGTCAGCCATACCGTGATACAGCGATGGTGGAAAGCGTGGCCGCACGGCAAACCACATAACTCAATACCATGCACGTATGGCTCCAGACAAATTGAGCATTCCACACTCTCCGTCATGGCCTCTGGCCAGGGGTCGTCGGTAGATTTGACATCAGAGCCCGGATCGACAATCTCCTCGACGTCAAATCTGCAGTCGCACAGCAGGTTCGGTCCACTTCGTTTGTCACTCTCGACTGGACCGTTCGCGCTATGGGATTTGTGTTCAGGGTTAGATTTGACAAACTGGTTAGATTCAGAACTTGGCAACAGAGTTTTAGTCCCAATGTTCGTATTACAGACACCCATGGATGTACTGCCGATATTTTCAGGGGACGTGGGAGGGTCGGAGCAGAGTTTGGAGGCAATCTCTCGTGGAGAATCATTGTCGGTACTGGTGACCAGGAAAGGCTCGCCTTTTGGGGGATCGCCGGCAAACCTACTGAGGCATTTCCGACATGGGTGCTTCTTGCCTCTTTTTCCGTACTTCCCGCCCGTTTTGCCCTCGCCCAGTTTCTTGTCGTGGTCTTTGAAGTACTCCTGCAAGAGCTGGCAGTTTTCCCGGTGGGCCTTTCCCGCATCGGAGAAACATCGGCGCCAGCAGGGGCAGCACCTCTCGACCGATGACCACTCTCTCGCCATTCTTCGCTGGCGGTAACGCCACGTCGGTAAACCGCTGAGATAATCTTGCGAGACATCGGCCATCAAGAACAGGTTGGGAAACACGGATTGGTTGATGATACGATCCCAGTTCACGCCTTCTTCGAGCCGGGCGTTGCTCAACAGAACGGGGGTGAAGCCGGGGCTGGGCCGCACCAGCATGTTGTAGTAGAAAACCGCAGTGCTCTGCAGCCATTCACTACTCGATGACGATTCGTCTGTATCGTCGCCATCGTGAAACTTGCTTCGTATGTAGCCAACTGCGGCACAGAAGACAAATAACGCGGCAATGATCAACCCACCGTGATGGCTGTGCATGATCCACAAGCACCTCAGCTGAGAGGCCAGAGCAGTTTGGCTGGACAATCGCAGCAACTTCTGGCAAAACTGAAACACCGGGTCCAGAAAGGGTACCTGAATGAGTGCCAACAGTGGAAGCCACATCATTATCAGGACGGCATTGTACTTCACCCACACCCAGAGAAAATGGCACACCCGTTTGGCTAGCACTTCCCCGTGGTTGACGACAAGCTCCAGCATGCACAGCATGTTGCCAATCACGAAGGAAAGCATGAAGAAATCGTTGGCTTGTGGGTAGAGAGTTCCCAGAAACACGTCCATGGCGTGGTGGTTTAAGTATTCACCGTCGCGCATCCCGTACGGGATTACCCCCTCGGGAGTGATCACCAGATAGCGGGAAGATTCAGATTTGATGTCGAGCTCCGACGATAACCAGTTCCGGGTGCTTTTATGAACAACGGCCTGCCCAAATTTGATCCGCCCGGAATACTTCAAGCTGATCGCTGAGAAAAACAGGGGTGCCTCAGCTTCTTCCTCATCGGACAGTAGCACGAGTCGAATAGGGGGTTTTGCCGTTTGTGTTCGTGACGCATCCAGCCATTCTTTAACCAGTCTGCCTTCGTTGACCCGATGGACTGTATTGGCCAGTCGAGAGGTGACCCATTTGATGACCTTGGGGGTTTTGAGGTTGGTGGATGGGTAGGTTGCCATGACAACATTGTCCTTCTGGTTCAACCCCTGTGGCATGGCTAGCATTAGTATCGGTTGGGTCCATCCTTTCTTTCTGCAAAATCTGTTTTATTTTTTTAAAAGAACAAAATAATTTAACGATATTCACAAACCTTAACACTAGTAACGGGATTTGTATGATTTTTGTATTGAGAGTAGACCAAAAATGTGCTTAATATAAGTTTTGCTTAATAAAACATCTTACCACCCAAAACTCTATGTGCTTTTCATGCTAAGCACAAAACAGCTGAATACCAGTCATAAATAATTTACATCACCTCGAAAATTTGTTTGTAACCCCGTTTTGGCCAAGGAAGAATTTTCATGCTAAGCAAATTCTGGTGCTTAGCAGCTCCATACATGTGATTGTTATAGCTACAACAGCTAAATACCAATCACAGCCAATAATGCATCACTAAAGTAGTATGTCTTGTATGTGTGATCATTCTCACATACCTATTGTCATTAGCGCAGTTAAAAGTTCCAGTCCGAATTCCAAAGTGAAACGCCTTTGATACGACAGTCTTCCAGGTTTCTTGATCCAGTAAAGGCACGTGACCTCTCGGGATGATCTAAATTCACAAGGGATAACAGCGATAAGTAACATATAAAGTAAACAGCAAATTTGAGGCCATTTTTTGTTGTGTCTCAAGCACATTATAAACATTCACATACAGTCAAACCTTGATATAGCGGCCATCGACGGTGCCGGTTTTCGTGGCCACTATACGCAAGTGGCCACTATAGCAAGACGTACACATGCACACACACCCATACATGTACATGTATGAAGTCCAGGAACCAAACAACAGGGGAGATTTCAAAGTCAACAGAGGGCGCACTTCATTTCTGCGGCTGGAGTACACAGGTTTCACGGCAATGTAATTGTACACATTTTATTTGCTGTGGGCTATTATGGGTTGGCCACTGGCCGCGTTACGCAGTGGCCGCATTAGCAGAAATGGTTATGGTATGTTTATGCAAGAATTAAACTGGGACCAAGCAAAGGTGGCCAGTTAAGCCAGGTGGCCGCTGTAGGAAAGGTGGCCGCAATGGCAGGTTTGACTGTATTTCATAATTTTCATAATTTTCATAAATTTTCATAAATTTTCATAAATTTTCATAAATTTTCATAAATTTTCATCAATTTCATCAATTTTATAAATTCAACAAAATCAACAAAATGTAATAAATTCTTTACACACCTGAATCAACCAGATGCTATCTTTCTTATCTTCGACCTCCTCATAGAAGTGGGGACCACTGCTGAAGTTGGTACTCTGCTCGGCCATCTCTTGCGTCTCCTGTTCCAATAGGAGGAGCTCCCCCTCCATGACATCACCTTAACACAAAAGCATCAGAAAGGAAACATTACCTAAATAGTTTTTCTATGCTATTTGCTATGACTGACTACATATAATTTAAAACTTCTGATAAAAAAATCCTGTAAACAAACAGAAAAATCTATTGAACTATCGAGCTTATGGACTCCGTGCACGGTCGTAAGAGGGCGCTATCCACCTAGCAGCCATACTTCCTGCGGGTAGTGGGAATGCAATTTCGCTGGTGGGATTGCTTTGTCTGTTTGTTCGACTCTCTTAATTGCGTTTTGATTAAGAATATTAAAGTGGAAAACCTGACACTTTAACCCTAACCCTGCCAGACCCAGCACAGTGCATCTCTGGTGACTGCTTGACCTTGCTGCACTCTGTACACAAGTCAATGTGACAAAGTATGCAATCTGATGCATCTGGCAGGGTTTCTAGCCAAAATACCCTGGAGGGTTAAACTCTCCTTTTCGTTCTGCTGAGGGGTACTTGTGCCTGAAGCCCATTGTCCTTCTGCATTTAGTAATCCCCATTTTATAAAATTCACGAGCTACATTATGACTGATCAAAAGTTTGCCCGAGTTTATTCCCATGTTTTCCAGCGCTCAAAGTCCCAGTTTGACGTTACCCTCACCCTAACCCACCTGATGCCTCTATAAGTGCCGTCAGTTCTTGCTTCTCCACCACCCCATCATAGCTGATGCCCCGCCCATCCAGCAACACCTTCAGCTTGCGTACGCTCAGCGATAACGGGTCCACGAGCTTCGAGATCACCAGACCCGTCTCGTACCAGGCTACTCCCTCCAAAACCCGCAGGACTAGGAACAGCAGGGCAAGGAACAGGAGGAGAAGTAGCAGTTTCAGCAGCAGCGCCTTCATGATTAGAAGTCATCAGCTGTTCCCTTGCCAGGGAAGTGATGCCTACAGCCAGTGATCTAGCACAGAGAAATAACTTGAACTAAGACCTGCATTTTGAGGTCTTTGTCAATTTGATCTTGTGTGAAATGTAAGCACTTTGATCTTGTGTGAAATGTAAGCACTATGTATAAGCACGACAAAACAAAATTGCGGGTGTTGGTAAAAGTCGGAGGTGGTCGGAGCTAGCTTAATGCTGTTGTATACGCTTTGTATATAGTTTCCATACAGATTACTGATTACACTGAATACAATTATACCTCTGGGTTTCCACAGACCATCAAAATTACATTTTGTCTGTATTTTAAAATAATATTGTTCACTCCAAGATCCTCTCCTGGTTCGCGTCCGGTTTTCATTGTAACGGTTTAATGCACGCGCCCTCCGGCTAGCTCCGACCACCTCCGACTTTTACCAACACCCCAAAATTGCTGTCTGTCACTAAAAAAATATTGCGTCAGAATGTAACATTCTTTGCAAAAACTTCAGTCCCTAAAAAATATTTGTCAAGGCCTAGTATCTGCACTGTACTGACTGACCATCACTTAAAAGTGGCAAAAGATATTCTACTTATTGACAATATACATACACCTCGTAATTCCAGATAAGCTCTCAGTTAAGCGAGTTATAACTAAACACACTCATCGGTTGGTGAATCCATCGGTTGTATGTATAATTAATACGTTTGCCATTGTAATGTCATTGTCAGTGTTGTTAACATGCAATGCGCAGTAGTTGAACTTGAGTTTAATGTATCCCATTCCAATGATCCACCCGCACATTACCTCCGGGCCAACACTAGAACGTCTAAAGTTCGGTTATTCAGCAGATCTCAATCAAGAAAGCTGCATTTCTCCCACAAAGGTTCCAGCTCAGATCGTCACGGTGGTAGCTAACGTACGCAGCCTTGACAAAAACGACATACGCGGGGAAAACTTTCCCCGGCCTAATTCCACTGTCGCGGGAACAAGATGGCGGGAACTGATGAAAACATCATTTGCATACACCGTACGTGGACTTTAAATTAGTCTGGTGCCAACACATTGCCACCATGCCAACGCGCAATACCAAAACAGGGCACCGTACAGCTACACAGTTTTAGTCTTGCACTCCTGTCGTTTAACAAAGGTCCAAATATAGGGCTTTCGAGGGGAGTTGGGAGAATAATGCGAAGAATGCATACAAATAATGAAAATATATTTCCAATGTATAAAATATAAGTCTTTTATTTCTGTGTTCATGTGGACATAAAACATTGCCCAAAAGGTTCTGAACAAAAATACTTTCTCCGAAATTTAAAGCAGCATGATTTTGATATACAATACAAAATAATGTGTGATTTTTATGTCAAAATTCCTAATTCAAACTTCCCGTTAAAAAATAATCAAGTCTGATAAGGTTTAAAACTTTAAAATATAATGGTCATTTATTAAAGTTCCTAATAAGTTCACAAGGAATGTTAATCTGGTTTTTTTTAATCTCAAATTGAGGATTGACGATTTAATGGTACTTTATTGGGCTTTCAAAGTATAGTCAATTTTTATATCATGATAGTACATGTACTCACCGAAATGCAACAGAAAAAAATTAATTGAGGTAAAATGTATTGCTTATGGACAATACAACCAGCACTAATTCTATGGGTATAGACTATGGGTATAGACTATGGGTACAGAGCCACGGACACCCAATTTTGTTCATATCAATAGAAAAGATAACACAGAGCCATTTTCTGAAACAAAAAAATTGTTGGTCTCGGCATAAATTATTATTATTAAACTTTGGAATCATTTTTAAACGTCCGGTGACTGTCGCTGAATAAAACACTTTCAACTCTGCGCACACACCTGGCAATGAATTTCTGTTTTGTGTCCGTCTCCCACATTCGGCTGCACGTGTCCAACAGCCAGGCCATTGACTTGTGGAAGGAATCCATCTGGTGCTCTGGTTTCATGAGCCAACTGGGAGTGGAACACGTCGGATAAGTCACGTAGGGCGTGTTCTGGCTACCGAGCCTCGTTTCCCGGAGAAGAGATTTGGTCTGTTCGCCCCCGTCTTCATCGGAGTGGACAATCATTTCATCTCCGCTGCCTTCTTCGAGTGTGTCTTTGTTTCCACGGCTAGGCTTCCCGTTATCACAACTAATTCCTTGGCCGGTTCTTGAACCCTCCAGGGAATCTTTCCTATTTACACGCTTAGATTTTGTCGCCCGATGACGGGCGGAGTTGCTGCACCGGGACCGAAACTCCTCCGCGGCACGGTCTAGAACCTTAAAGACTTCTGTAGGCGGGATGACGAGCTGCTCGCAAATCCCCTGCAGGCTAGTCAGGTGCTTTAGGGTGTGGCTCGCAAAGTCCTCGAAGAGCAGGTAGTCTCTAGGAACCCAATTCGAGCCGGCGGCCGGTTTAGGGTGATCCTCGTTTTCTGAAGGGGAACTGCAGCTACGATGGTCATCAGACTGTGCCGACTTTGGTGTTGGTCCGACAGTAGCAACGTTGCTGGGAGCTGGGCAAGCCTGAGAGGACGGGTTCAATTCCTTGTTGAGGGAAAGGAATGGGCGCTGATATTCCTTCAACTTTTCTTGACCTGATAAATGTAGAAAGATTCCCCAAAATTAGCAAACTGTGGAAAGAAATGAATCTGAGTCACCAGTCATACTTTATGGGGCAAAACAATATAAACATTTCAATCAATGTCACATATCAATTTTCTTTTTTTACTTACGTCTATGTCCATAGTTTGTCCAAATGAACAAGTGTTTGTAAATTGGTCCTACTTGGTAGCAGCTTTTGAAGTGCTGAACGAAGCCAGGCATGTTACGAACCTTGTTCATATCACTGGGAAGAAAACAACAAATACCAGAATGTAATCTCTTGATGTTGGATTGGGCTTTTAGGATAATGTAGGGTAGGTGTATCTAGGAGTTAGTTTGGCTGGGGAAAATCGGGAATATATGTTTTACCGTGGATCTTGAACGGATCCTTCTTGGCTTAGCTTCTCTTCAACTCGTAACTTCTGCGCCTCTACCCAAACATCCCAGTTGAACAAGCGGACTTCTACAAAGACAATAAGGACATCACAAACCTTGATTGCCGAAAACAATGATCAAGTATTAAGTCTACAACACTGGATCAATAAGGCTAGCCAGGATTGACCAAGTACATGTAAGTCAAATTCAATACAGCAGCTACGACGTTAACAACTCCGATGTGCATTGGGTTGACAGAAAACTTAGAGACGTTCAGGGCATCCTTTAACCAGTTCGCGCCGGGATTATTTTAACATCGCCGAGCCGACGGGTGTGATTATTTTTAACGAAACTCGATCCGAAGCGTGTTCAGGCTGATAGTGCCGGGAAGCACACCCACGCATTTCCGGCCTTGCGCGCTGCTGACATACATTTCTGAACTTGAACTTGGCGTGTTTCTGCGTCATCCGTTTTGAATTTGGGGAAATTTTTGTGTTTATATACGTCATCCGGCGCGAACTGGTTAAACAAATATTATCACCAACCTTGTCTGAAACCCCTTTCCCAAAAAATTTAATTAAAAAAAAAAAAATGAGTGTGAAATTCAGGTAATCGGGCTTATTCAGTGTAATTTGAAAAGCTACAAAAACTGATATCCAATTTTGCTCAAATTATGCCGCATAGCCACCATTGCAATACCAGAAGATGCAAGAGTTCTGCCTCTCATTATATCAGGGGTGTTACCGTTAAGTAATGGCTTTCCATAAAACCAAAACATTTAGTGAGATGCGTTATGCAGATACAATGCAAGTCAACTACTTCTTACAATGTTGCTTCCTTATTCAGTGATATCAACTCGCAATAATCTCATTGCTAAATTCAAGTCAATATGCACAATTTGTTTGTCTTCAGATCTTTGTTTGTTTAGCCGACTGACTGTCCCTACGTCAGAGGCAAAATGACCATAAGAGAACCACCGAGATTGAAAAAGAACACCTAAACCCTGCCAGATCCAGCACAGTGCATCTGTGGTGACTGCCTGACCTTGCTGCACTCTGCACACAAGTCAAATTGACAGAGTATGCAATATGTTGCGTCTGACAGAGTTTCTAGCCAAAATACCCTGGAGGGTTAGGGGTAATTACCTGCAGGTAACAATGATTGCAACTGACTGGTTTGGCAGGAGAGCAAATGTTCATTGTGGTCGTCCAGGCCAAACAGCAACTTGAGGGAGACTACGACGTAAGCTAGAGCCTGGCACTCAGGGCTGATGGGATTGCTCGACGGATCCTCCAGCTTTGACAGTGGGGCCCTGAGACTCAAACGATGAGCGTACTGGCACAATTCCTCTGAAAAGAACAACAACCACCAAGAAGTATTGGGAGAAATAAGAACATGGTATCATCGTTATTTTCGGGCTGCAGATATGTGAAATGTCTAGCGGGGTTGTACCTTTGATGACAAAAGCATGACATAAATCTAACCGGGTAAATTTAGAAAACCACTGGAAATTTAAGTACTATTTGTATGTTTTTGAATGCATTATTTCAGAGATTTGTTATTTTTTTGGGGGGGAGGGGAGGACTTACTTGGTAGATTGAGAGTGTGGATCGATCTTGCTAGGAGAAAACTCAACTCTGTCTGGCTCAGGGGTTGACAGATCAGGTCCAACTCGGCAGACAACTGCCTCAGGAGACCAAACACATGGTTGACATCAGGCAGGTACTAAGAGAGTCGGTAAAAAAAATTTTTAAAAAAAATTGAATCTTGTTGTGCACATATTCACTGTTGTCTTATTGAAACATACTTTTAGCTGGTAAACGAGAGAAAGATGGGAGATTATTGAAATGATGCAACGGGAAATGTGTGCGGCTTGGGGAAGAAAAAAAATGAATGTTAAAGGCTCTGGAGACTTACCACAACAGGGTTGCAGAACCTTGCAATGTCGTCACCGCCCATACCCTTTGAGATGTGCTCGGGGAGGACATCCGCCGTTGACCTCAGGGGGAGGTGACCTTGGCGAACCCATCTGATTGGTCGGATTGATCAACGGGTTTGACAAGGAAATATTTTAACGATAAATCAATTTATTGATAAAATTTTTAAAAGATGTATGATTAATTATTTGATAATCAATCACTTCTACAGTATTAACCAATAAATGCATAGATCAATTGTTTCCAGATCACTGCCGATACGAATCAAAAATACAAGTAATTATATTATATAAAGTTTATTTTGAGATATAGAAATTTAGGAAAATAGGCAGTGATATCCGCCAGCAATAATAAAAACATAGATAATAATATATATCTCCTGACTAATAAAAGTCATATTACCCCCGATCACTGACCAATGAAACATTCCAAAGCCAATCTCAGCTCTCTTAGAAGTACACAGCTCAATGCTTCCATTTTGGCGCGAGGCAGCTAAAATCAACCACAATAACAATCTCTGCCCTTGGGTACCCATTGACCCCTGGGTGGAGAGAAGCAATGAGTAACAAAGGCAAAAGCGCCTTCGCCCAAGGGCACACGCACCACAACCCCAGGCTGGACTCGAACCCACAACCTGCAGACCACAAAAATTAATACTCCAGACCACGAGGCCGCAGGGCTTAAATTCAACTCCTTCCCTACCCCAACGATACAGGTACGTACCCCACCGGTTTACCTCAACAAGTCGGACAACAGTATGTGCTCCTTCAGTGCTCGCAGTCCAATGTACATGAAGCAAACGCTGTCCCAGCTGCTAAGAAGCACCTTCTTGCCTTTGGATCTCGGGGTTATCTTAGGGATCCTGAGACGACTCAGCCACTCATCCATGCAGATGAAATTCCCCCTGCGCTTGCCTAACAGACAAAAACAAACAGAACTTCAATTCTTGGTCTCTGTTACATCAGGCTCAAATTGGAGCAAATTCTTGACGGTTCAACTGCAGTATAACTATACTTCACTCAAACGCAGGATAAATAAATATTGCTAAAATAAGCGAGCAAAAATGGAAACATTTAAATAACCACAAGCTAGTCAATCAAATCGACAGGATTTGTTTACTTCGTCTTGTGTTTGACTCTTTTAGATTGAAGCTCCACGTGTTGATTCAGAAGGTTGGTTTTTTTTAGGCAAAAAGCACAAAGTAGGTAGCGTGAAATTGAAACTTCAATTGACATTTCACACAAAATAGTCATTATTACATCTGCCCATCCCCGATGGCGGAGATTGTTTATTCACCCCTGCCTGTCTGTGTCTGTTTGTTTGTTTGTTTGTCGGGCTGTCTGTCTGATTATTTTTTAGCAGGATTACAGGCAAACTACTGGAATGAGTTTAACAAAACTTGGTTGGTAGATTTGTCAAGAATGATTCCCAGAAAATTTTCAGGTTGATCTGGATCCAGAACAGGAATCTGGATCACTTTTAATTATAATTTTTTTTTACATTGGGAAACTGGGATTGCAGTTGGGGTGGAGGTCTGCGCTATATCGAGAGCCCTTGTTTTTAGTTCATGTGTTATTCTCACGTTTAGTACGACGCACGGCTTCAGTTGCGCCCGCCTCCAACTCCTCATTCTTGTCTGCATCATCATCCCCAGGTATTGCGTCTGCCTCGGTTGTTTTGGGCGTCTCGCAGAACGCTGCGTCCGACTTGCTCAAGAAGCGGAACCACAGCTGCATCACAATCTCCTGAAAAAACGAAAAGCGAATAGGATGGAAACTTGTAAATGAGTCTAGGATCGTTTGAAGAAATATAACGCCTCGCTGATCTGACATCCTCTGCCCCATCTTAGGCCGTTTTTGAAACCTCAGCTTCATATCTGTCATTGGCTCAGTACAAATCTTGCTCAGTAAAAACAGGTTACCAGCCAAAACTACATGTACTTTTCATGCTAAGCAACAACAAAAACAGCTGAATTCCAGTCACCAACAATATACATTATCTGAAAATTTTCGTTTGTAACTCTGGTTTTGTTAATACCCCAGTCACAATTGGCTTGCGATGGGTTTGCGATTAGTTTGCGGCGGATTTCTAGGCATTTTCGGCCGGGGCCCCACGGGACTCCTTGCGGCTGCCGAATCATTTTTTGGCATCGGGCGGGCATCGAGTTACTTTTAACTCGGACTTAAAACCTGGTGCGGCGTTTCGCATCGCAAACTGACCCGTCATGGCAGCGTACGGGGCACTTTTAATTGTGACTGTGACCGCCATATCGCACGATCTTTCGCCGACCTCTACACGCCGGCCGATGCCTATAAATCGCACACGCCGCCCGGGCTCCGCTTTAATTGTGACTGGGGTATAAGGAAGAATTTTCATGCAAACTTGCTTAGCAATTTTTGGTGTGCTTATTAGCAGCTTCATTGGCTACTGGTACGGTGGCCCGTTGTCAAACTTACATCAAGTCTGGATGGGAATCCCATGGCAAGCAAGGCCTTGACCTGAGCCTTCAAGATGGCCTGATATAGCTCACATGACCACCATGTACGCTCCTCAGGCTCTCCATCTAAGACAAGAAGATACCAGAACGCTGAAGGAAAACAGCATTACAATTTTGGAACTTATTGGAAGAATTGCAATTACTCCAAAAATTTGGGAGTCCCAAAACTTAAAGTACTGAAAACATGCAACACAAACAAAATTAATATAGACTGGCATATAAAACAACCAGTGTAACACGCCTTTAGTGCCGAGTCAGTCGACCGTGTCAAAAATAAGTTTAGTCAAACAGATGAACATGCACAAGTCTAGTCTTGGCCTTTAAAATGAAATCATGTGGCTTTACTCTTACTAGGTAAGATGCAAATTGTTGAAAAACAACTCTTCTTTAAAAATTGATTTAAGACTTTAAACTTGGCTGGTGAAATACTGAGGATCTCTTCTTTAGCCTCATAAATTGTTTGGAGAATTTTATCAGCTAAAAAGTGTTTTCAGCCCTCCTGGTCCCTGTCTGATACAACCTAAATTCTCCAAAACCGCCCATTTTGGAGGATTGAGGAGGGTTAGGGTTTTAGAAAGCAAACCTTTTTCGTCTTGGGCTACTTTCTTTTTACTCGTTTTGTAAACCTTGGTGAAATGAGAGAATCCTTTCGTTCCACTGTAATCTCTGTCCTCCTCAATCACATGCATGACCTAAGTAAGAAAAAGAAATGTTTACTCATTAAATACAAATTTCACACTTTTATTTATTTTTAAAAGATCGCCGTTAGCGTTACGGTATACCCTTTTTACCATTGTATAGCGAATTAGCATTGTTATCGTTTAACCAGTTGCAGTTCGCGCTGGGATTATTTTAACATCACCAAGCTGGGAAGCAGGATTATTTTTAACAAAACTTGATCCGAGGCGGGTTCAGGCCGATGGTACCAAGAAGCACACCCACGCATTTCCGGCCTTGAATAAACTGCTACACCGGCCGGTTGCAGCCACTTTTCCCATAGACTTGTGTGTATTTTGGACACGGGCCACGACCTAACCTGCGACTGAGTGTCACATTCGTTGCAGTAAAACAGGCCTCCATGCTCGTAAAAGTCGACTTCTTGTCGACAGTTTCCACAAACAGGCATTCCGAAGCTTAAGTTGCTGCAGCAAAACTAACAACTTAGTTGAGGTTTGAGGGGGGGAAAGCACGAGCCATGTGTCAGATCAGACTACCAAACGCCAGCTGTCAACTACTTGCGCATCGCCGTTAATTCTGTCTAGCGCCCTCAACTTGAAATGACAATACAATCTGGTTTCCAATCTGTGCCTAGTTCCTGTCTCGCTTTTTTTCAACACATTATAACAAGCAGCAGCCTGCTGCGTATACACAACAAACGTCAGCTGCTCAGACGTCATCGTAAGTAACAACTTGACAGATGATTGAACTTCAATGTTTAGAAGGTGAACTGATATGGTGCCTTGCAGTCTGTTCTAACCATTGTCGCTAAACCAAGAAGACAAATCTTCGTCAGAAGGTAAATCTTATGAGTTATGTTCTCAATCAGTTGTTATTTACCTTTTTTTGCAGGGTGGCACTGGACTCACTGGCAGAAGTAACTGCCGAAACAATCATGATTGACATTGCTTGCTTGTGTACAACAAAGACAAAGTCAATGTTGAGCCGAGTGCAATTTTATATTATTATTTTCTAACACAAAATTTGACATATTTTCATAGAGCTATATTAAATTACTAGAGCGCTTACTCTTCATTTTTACACGCGGAGATACTTTGAATCCATTCTGCGCGCAGACATTTTTAATTCATCATGTGCGTGTTGTAGAACATAATTAATAAAAATAGATGGATTTAATTTTGAAAGGGTACTCTAAATCATGCAACATGCATGTAAGTAGAGCAGAGGCAAACAACTTTACGCGCGTCAGTTTAAAAAAGTCGCGGCAAAATCAACTGCAGCGCGCGAATACGCACGCGCATTTGCAATGTTTGCGCTCATTTGCTGATCATGCAATTTGGTTTTGGGCGTATGAGTCGGCTTCGGTAACGCGCTGTATAGAATACAAACGCAGATATGCAAATAGCCGTACAAAAGCCATACAAAATGTTGAGGTTTCCATAGGTTTGTGCACAAACATGGATGCGCCCAGCCGGCATCAATGTGTACATCGAGCCAGCACTCTAGTAATTTAATATATCTCTATGCATATTTTACATTCCCAAATTCATGTCTTTTCAACATTTTTACAGTGACTGAACTTCATTGAGATTATATGATGACAAAGTGGTGAAATAATGTTGTATCCTCCCAACTCCTGACGCTACTTAAGTGGTTGTGTATAAAGTCTATTATCACGGGCGAACCTCCGGGAACCTCGTTTATCTTCCTAGTATTAGGGGTGTCATACACACCGTGCAGACCCACTAGACAACGAGTAACAACATGAGAATTTGCAGATCTCATGAAATGTATCATCTGAAAAAGAAAGACTTATATGAAAAATATGAGCAACATGCATACTAGAAAAGATGATTTGAAATGCTTGAAAGATGTAAATAGAATAAATGAGATGGTTCAAAAAACACTTTTTAATTACTGTTGCTTAATACGTTTGTTGTCTAGGAAAAAGCGCAATCTGAAAAGTTTATCGGACCATAACTTGGCAACGCTTTGACCGATTTTGAAAGTTGAAAGAGATTTGCAATCTACTCACCAAGCCCTTCAAGAAATAGTCCCAAATAACTAGTATTGCACTTTACCGTTAAGTGGACAATTTGAGGTTTAACACATGATGCTATGGACGGCCACACGTTCCAGTTGTGCATGCCCAGTATAGCACTCTTTGTATCTATAGGCAGCTGGCAGTGGGAAACAACATACTCGAATGTTATATAAACATGCTATCATCCAGGTGTGTTTGTTCCCCTTTGTGCTGCACAGAAATCAAGATGGCTGCGGAAAATTCCAATAGTGAAAACAGAAAATTCGGCGAGGAAGTGACAATGTATAATCGACTATGTATACACAAATAGTATCTCACTGGATCAGCAATGTATATAGTTTTTGCCATTACAAAATGAACAAAGCAAATAAAAATAAAAAGCCAATTTAAACTGTGTATACTTCGTTTTTCGCAGTATGGGCAGTGGTGTTCTACGTACAAGTACTCGTTTTTTTAGGTTCGTACAGACAGACTGTTTGTTTTGCATGAATAAATTACAATTTCTAAGTTAAACAGTAATCTAAAAAAAAATATAAAAAAATAAAAAATATTTTGGCTGATCTATATCTCTTTAAATATAGGGGACAATGATATTTGTTTAGACTATGGGGTTGCTTGCATACATACAAAAGTAATCTGCATGCATTTATTTTAACCTATTGACGCCAGTATTAATTAATTCCTCACTCACTGGATTATACGCATGACTGCACAGCAGTTTTTGCCTGGTACAAAAATGTAGCTGCACTGCACAATGGATCCGAGGCTGCAGCTGTTACACAGGTTGTGTTCTACAGTGGCGTAACACAGCTGACAAAAGTATTACGGGCAGATTAGCGAGCCCAGGCCATTGCCGCTCACCACCGTCTTTATATCTGTTTATGTACACTTTTTCATTTAATTTCATTTATTATTTCTCAGGTGAACAAAAACATGACAAAATACAATGCATAAGTAACAAAATACAATACATAGAGTACAGGACGAGACTGATAACATCCCTGAAGGATTGCCAAAAAGCGAACCTAATCACTATCTGGTGGCTCTCCCATAATGCTATCAGTTAACCAGTTCGCGCCGGATGACGAATATAAACGCAAAAATTTCCCCAAATTCAAAACGGATGACGAATATATACGCCAAGTTCAAGTTCGGAAATATATGTCAGCAGCGCGCAAGGCCGGAAATGCGTGGGTGTGCTACCCAGCACTATAGGCCTGAACACGCTTCGGATCGAGTTTCGTTAAAAATAATCCCGCCCGTCGGCTCGGCGATGTTAAAATAATCCCGGCGCGAACTGGTTAACGACAGTTACAATTAAACTTACAGTGATCATTTGTACAAGTTGTTGGTTATTTTTCTTTAATACAATGATAATATCCTTAGAATACAGATAATCAGAGATGTATTCGAGTCCATCACAAGTCCCTGCAAGTCCCTGTAAGTCCCTGCAAGTCCATCACAAGTCCTTCAGTTCAAATTCAAATCACAAGCTATTCAAATCAGCTTTGACAAAAACATTCCTTTGTCATTGTTCATTCAGTTACTTGTGACTGCCTTTATGAAGGGACTTGTGACTGGCTTCACGAAAGGACTTGTGAAAGGACTTGCAGGGACTCGACTACAACCCTGCGGATAACAATTACGTGACTGATATATAAAATACCACTTAGGGAAAACATATGAGGACGAAGTTAATTATGCCCGAAGTCGAATTATCCCAGGAACTTCTTGCGGAAGAGTGTCCCAGATGCGAGGGAATTAAACAAACAGAGAAACAAAACAAACAAACTTTGTACATATTTAGACAGCAAATTTGAGATTTTCTTGTATTTTCTTACTGTAAGTTTGGTGATAAATCCCAATTTGTCATTTGATGAACAATAAGTGAACTGATCCCCTACTTGAAAGCACTAAATTTAACCAAGGCTATGCTGCATTACGCCTATTGTCAAGAACACACAGTCTTGAGTATTGTGTTACATACTGGAAACCAAAATTGATAATCATGTCCAGCATGTGTGACAGTGCATGAAAAATTACACGGTACATGCCCTTTACATGCAGTATTTGCAATATTCCAAAAAATCAACCAACCAAATTATGTTCGAAGGCTTACTTTATGTAAAGATACTAATGACTTGAAACTACCTGTGATATTTTTCTGTCTGGCATGCTGTCATTTAGAGAAAGAAAAAAAACAAAAAAACCATAAAAGAAGTCCAAAGATGTGTCTCAGAGACACGTTTTGGAAATTTAGAAAATTAGTGGATAGTTCAAAAAAAAAATTTGTTTTAAATATTATTTGTATAGAATTGTCAGCATTCACAGAGCTAGAACTTCATCAGATTATCTGTAGTTGTCAAGCACTATTTTTGTTTTATTTTGAAAGCTTCTGCTGCTTAAAACAATAAAAAATTGCACAACTGACAGATTTATACTCGTACTTTAACTTTACCCAGTTCGCGCCGGAGGACGTATTTACACGCAAAGTTTTCCCCAGATTCAAAACGGATGACGCATAAACACGCCACGAGCAAGGCTGGAAATGTTTGTCAGCAGCAAGCAAGGCCAGAAATGCGTGGGTGTGCTTCCCGGTACTATCAGCTTGAACCCGCCTCGGATCAAGTTTTGTTAAAAATAATCCCGCGCCTCAGCTTAGTGGTGTTAAAATAATCCCGGCGCGAACTGTTTAAATACCGTCACATTTATCTTGACCAGAATGTTTTCTTGTCTATTTTCTGATACAATTTAAATACACGTATGTGTGTCCGGTGGTCGTACGAGTGGTGACATTCTCGCCAAATAAGGATTTCAATTAGGTCCTAGCAGCTGGAAATCACTCCGCAACTC
This sequence comes from Crossaster papposus, assembly GCA_037893245.1. NCBI lineage: Eukaryota > Metazoa > Echinodermata > Asteroidea > Velatida > Solasteridae > Crossaster > Crossaster papposus. The sequence goes on from JBAIAA010000182.1 coordinate 995,690, forward strand.
AATCAAAATTGTTTGCTCAGAAACACACACACAAAAAGGCTCAGGATGAAATTTTGATTAGGGGAAGTTATTGTGACAGACATCAGGAATGCAGTGAACTCTTCTTTGCACTTGACTTGAAATCGCTCGTCATCTTGCACCTAATACATTTCCGGAGAGAACAGGAGTTCGATACAAATTTGTTTCTACGCATGACCTACATGTAGGTATTGGTAAGACAACGTTAATATTCTTTCTTCAGTAGCCCACACCTTGAGTGGTCGAAAAGAAAGAAAAAAGAAGAAGCAATGCTCAGTATATTTAGTAAAGTACATGTATGCACATTTTCAAGGAATTTTAAAGGTATATACACCATTTGCAAATATAAAAAAATATATACTACCAAATTATTACAATTCTGTCTTACTTGTTTTAAAATAAATAATGATTGTAGGCATCCAGCAATATGATTGCGCTAGATATCCTGTAATTGTTTTTGAAAAATTGAATTTTATAAAAAAAAAAGTAACGATCGCCGGACGGCGATTGCGGAGAAAACCCAAGAACAACATAAGAAGAACTGCATGACGCCGGTTGAAAACGAACAACGTTTATTTTGCTTTTCTCAACAATCATTATTGTAAAACTTCAGGCAGGTCAGTTAAACAATATTTACTATAAAATGCAACCCCCAAATTCACCCATTCCTGATAATTTAAGCAATTGCCAATGGTGTATCTACCTTTAAGCAGTATCCAGTGAATTAGTCTTCCATTCAGAATTGGGACAATGGGGGAGTAGTGATAACAACGACCCTGAGGATCTGAGCCGTGTCCTCGGAAGAATTTTGTGTACAAACCTCACGGAAGCTGTTGGGAAAAATAAAAAACTAATTTATTAGGATTTGTTTGCAGTCGGAGGCCGCTTGAGCAAAACAGTGGGGACAGGAATCCTTCACCAGGGACGAATGAATGTTGATTCTTTCCCCCGCCGACAAGGATAATGATGGATTTCTTGTCTGGAATCGTGCATACATGTAGGTGATTGATGTTAATAACGTTGTTCTAAGACCTTGCTCCGTGAGCTCTTGCTCCGTGGAACACGTCAATGACGCACGTGGCCTAGCCACTCCTTGTAATGCAATTCCGTTGATTCCAGTAGCCTTTTTTATATTATAACTCAGTGAGCCAGACGGGGTTGCTTGTTGATTGCAAACCACAAAAAAAAAAAGAGTCTCACTGACTCGATGAATAAAAAATTCAAGGAAAGGACTGTTCACACTGCATTTAAATTTTGGAGGGCTTTCGGGAGATGGGTCGTCCTGTTTTCAATTGTGATTCATGTTTGTCGGGAAAAGAGCAACATGTACTTCAGCCCCTGATTGGCTTAGTCAACAGCCTCGAAAGCAGGCCAGCTAGTTATTCAAAATCAATTATGAGATTGTTAAATCCCCGTTATCGAATTGACTGAGTAGCGATGCTCGTGTTGACGTAAGACAGTGAAATGGCACTTCAGAATTGTTCTAAACATGGGCTTTATGGGCTTATGAACCTGCATACGTGTGCATATATGTATTGAAACTGTATACTGTACCGGTATGTAGTTGTACTGTACATGCCTGACATGCATACAGGTATCTCGTAAATAAGAAAAGAATTTCTTATATTTGCCACAGGTGAACTAATTCTTGATATTGGAGGATTATGTTATTTATATTAGGAAATATGAGAAATAAACACTAAGATGTTACGTGTGCACATGTGGAATTCAACAATTATACATTGGGGGGGGGGGGGGGGGGGGGGGGGAGGGGAATTAACAGTCTTTTCTAAGTTTGGTAACTAGGAAGCAGATTTGTCTTGTGAGTGAATGAAACTCTGGCTTCTTGATGTTTCGCACTTAACTCCGGTTTCTAAAATGTGGATTCTCACAAGGAACGAAAAGTTGTTGAGATACTGTTGGCATGTATTCCTTCCCAAACCCTGATTCCTTCCCTAACCCCTTCCCCTACCCCTTCCCCTACCCCTTCCCTACCCCTTCCCTACCCCTTCTCATTCCCTACCCCTTCTCATTCCCTACCCCTTCTCATTCCCTACCCCTGCCCCTTCCCCGCCACTGTCTTCGCCCCTTCCCTCACCCCTTTCTCCCACCCATTCCTCCCTTCTCACTGCCTTAATTTTGTGCCAGCGGGTCAGGCTTTCAATACTGTGAAAAGAGCTAGCAAAGAGTTTGCAAAGGTCTGAACTTTTAACTGACGTCCATGGTTTTGTTTTAAGCTGCCATCCCTGGGAGCTCCATTGTGTTACTGTCTCAGGAAATTGTCGATTTTCATCACTTTCACGGCTTCAACCCTGGGAGTGAAAAAGAAGATTAATACTGTATGAACAGTGAGGGGTACTAGTTGACATTTTGTCCCTAGAGAGCTGGGATTGTGAAGTATGAGTCACTATTCATGGATGGAGCATGGGGAAGGGGGATTAAAGTTTGATCTTCCAGGTTTCCTCCGGAAAGGTGGGGAAGGTGTGAGGACCGCTGTTCTTTTTTGGCTGAATGCCAACGCCACTGAGAGTGATTCATGTTTTAGGACTTGCTGCTTTTGTTGATAAACATCAGAGTATAACCTCAAAATGACCTTTTTGTTTTGGTTTTCTCAACAGGACGTTCCTCTGGTCAGAGAATTGCGTGGTGCATGACGTACAAAACAGCTCCTTGACTTCTTCTAGTGGATTGGAAGTGAGGACGTTCAAGAAAAGTTAGACCAGGACGATTCCAGAATCTGTGACAAAGTTATTCAGGACAGTGTTAAGAGTCCTGTCTAGCTGTCGGTGGTAAGTTGCTTAAGAGAAAAGTTCAACTTACATGTAAAAGAAAGTTCTTACGACTTTTCCGTTTTTTTTCAATGAGGAAATATAAAAAAATAAGTTTAGCTGAAATTGTTTCAAAAATTATATATAGATCTAAAGGTTTTTAATTTAAATTTTATTTTTTTTAATATTTCTGTTTAGATTTTAGGATTAAATAGAAAACTAAAAAGAAAAAAAATTATAATGGATTCACCGAACAAAATTGGAAGCCATTTTTGCAGTACTGTATTGCCACGCATGGCGCACACGTTCTTACGAACGTATGGGGCATGTGCGTGTTTTGGTTACCCTGTTGGTCGAGGGAGTTCATGCATACTACCTGACCATGACCGGCACGAGCCTAGTGCGACTACATAAAATGTCTGTCGCCGAGTTGGTCTGTAATAATGATTTTATCAGCAAACGTGACGTACAGCTGATGCATGGGCTATGCACAGAACTAGTCTTCTTAAAAAGAACTAGTCTTTGTGTGTTTTCAACCGGCGTTGGGCAGTTGTTCTTATGTTGTTCTTGTTGTTTTTTTGCTATCGCCGTCTTCTTGTTTTTTTCGCTATCGCCGTCCGGCGATCGTGATTTTTGTTATACAATTTTATTTTTCTAAACAATTAAAGGATATCTAGCGCAATCATTTTGCTGGATGCCTACAATATAATTATTTACTTTCAAATAAGTAAAATATTTCTTCATAATTCGGTAGTAAAAACTTGTCGATATCTGCAAATAGTGTATGGTCTGAGTCATGCATTAGGGTTTATTGATAAATGAACATTCCATGACACAGGCCTTGTCAAGTGTGCCTGTCCCTGTCTCCTTGTAACCTGGCATATCCTGTGTCTGACAAAAGAGACTGGGTGTGTAGCCCCTGGGACTTGAGCAGAGCCACTGTATGGCTGCTCAGCTGACTGTCAGTGAGTGTGGAGGGTGGACCGTCCCCTGTACACTACTAGTGTAGGACAGCTTGCAATGTGTGTGTACAAGCAGTACTCATTTACATCTGGTAACTTAACAGGCTAGCTTAGGGTACTAGTTAGTGTCAGTAGAACTAGAAAGCAGGTGTCCTGTTCAGGAGCTGATGGCTGACTCACTCTGCTGAACACAAACGTGGTGAGAATTAATTGTATCGTATCTTGCATATACTGCACTTTTTTTACCTTCTATCTTCATGTCCTTTTTTTGTGTGTGCACTGTATGACTGAATCGAAGGACTGCCCGATGTACTGGTACGCAACGTGCTGTTATAAACGTTCGCCTGGACATTGTCAGTGAACGTGTGATGGTTTCTGACATGAAATATTGACACAGAAAATCACAGAATCAGAACAGATGAATTTGTTTATATTGCACCTTTTGTAGGTAAATCAGTACTAAGTTGGGGGGGGGGGGGGGGGGGGGGCTGGGGGGCTGGGGGGCTGGGGGCTGAGGGGCTGGGGGCTGAGGGCTGAGGTGAGGTTTGGGGCTGAGGTGAGGTTTGGGGCTGAGGTGAGGTTTGGGGCTGAGGTGAGGTTTGGGGCTGAGGTGAGGTTTGGGGGTGAGGTGAGGTTTGGGGCTGAGGTGAGGTTTGGGGCTGAGGTGAGGTTCGGGGGGGGGGGGGGGGGGGGTGAGGTGAGGTTTGGGGCTTAGGTGAGGTTTGGGGCTGAGGTGAGGTTTGGGGCTGAGGTGAGGTTTGGGGCTGAGGTGAGGTTCGGGGGGGGGGGGGGGGGTGAGGTGAGGTTTGGGGGTGAGGAGGGGGGGGGGGAGAAGAACCCTCTGTACATTATGCAGCTGTATGACCACAACATGTTTACTGCGTAGAGTATCCACTGCATGCTACTGTACATTTTTGTGTTCTGAAACATCAGCACAATGGTATGCGCTACATTGTAATAAAAACGATATACGAATTTAACGCACAACCGTACATCCAATCAGGGATGCCCTATTGCCTCTTTTGTTTGTACTCAGAAGACCTCCTACCGGTATATGTTTTGTACATGAATCATAATCAGATACCGTACATTTTCGAAATAGGGGAACCTATTATCTTATACCGGTATGTGACCCAGCACGAGTAAATGAGACACTTTGAGGCAAAAATAAAATTTGAGATTTTGATTTCATCATTTAAAGCTAAACAAGCTTTAAATTATGAAATCAAAATCTCAATTTTTATTTTTTGCCGCAAAGTGTCTCATTTACTCGTGCTGGGTCACATATTGTTATACATCCCCTATTTCAATAAAAAAACAAAAACCACCCCCTCCCCTCTCAAAATCAAGAAATAACAGAATTTCGGAGGATTGGGGCTGTACTTCAATTCTTACGTGGTGGCAATTAGTGGCAGTTGATAGTGCATCCCACCAAGGCTTAGGGTTAGGGTTAATCAGTACACCGGATTCATACTGACTGCTGCCAATCTACTGTAAGGTGATTTGTATCATGGGTGCTCTGTATGTGACTGACAGATTTGTGCTGGTTCTTCTGCATACAAGATAAAAACCAAATGTCTTTGAATATTTATTAGCTTAGTGTCTGAAACAAATATACTATATATTTTTTTATATTTTTTTATGCAGGTACAGTTTGGTTTGTAAAATCTTTTTCTGTAAAGATTTCCTGGTAGTATTGTTTGAGCTGAGGATAAATTGATGTGTTCTTTGGATTTTAATCACATTGTATGGTTTTCTTGTCTTTACGTACCGGTACTACGTACTTTCGATGGGTGAAATTTTGTTGTCGTTATTTTTTTTCAATGGGATGTTGATTTCTACTTCGGATATAGTGAGGATTTATGTACTTGGACAAATCAAATTCCTGAAATAAGGAATTTTTGAAAATAGTGGTCTCCATACAACATGTAGTTGCTTTTAACACAAATGGCAGTTACCCTCGTTAATAATATTTGTGGTCAAACACACCGAGGGGTTCTTCAGAAATGGCCGTGTATACCTGGGAGTCGGCCACAGTGAATTTTCAGCTTGAAATGTCCCAGTCCAAGTCCTATTTCCCCATTTTGTTCAGCCCGTTGGGTAAGTGAAATTAGCCATCCATTGAATTTTTACAAAAGTAGTAATGCATATTATTTTTTTTGCTGTAATTGTTTTTAAATGGATGGGTTTTGATGGGTTAGGAAATTTGTCGTTAATATTGTGATGCTGGCCTGTTTTAGAGTTTTGTGTTCTTAGATGCTGCGAAAAACCAAGAATGAGAAAAAAACCCACTGTTTTTGTATTCTTGTTTATTGACTTTCTCTAGACGAAATTGAGCAATTTGTAGGCCTAGTCGTCAAGGAATTATCAGGTTTAGTTAGCTTACATTCCTTCACGGATGTGTAACTGTACTGTAACAAAAAAAGTGGACTAACTAAATTAAATAAATTGGAGGCCGTGTTTGAACAAAATCAGGTTTTTCCAACAATTGCTGGTCGGTAATCGTTGGAAATTGATACAAAAATCCACTTCTCTTGAAAACCCCAGCACACCGGGTGCCATGAATTCACAGGATGCTTGAGAGTTGGGACTGTTATTCACTTATAACCAGTTTCGCGCCGGGATTATTTTAACATCACCGAGCCGACGCGCGGGATTATTTTTTAACGAAACTTGTTCTGAGGCAGGTTCAGGCCGATAGTACCTGGGAAAAACTTTGCGTTTATAAAACAAAATGCGTTTATAAAACAAAATACGTCATCCGGCACGAACTGGTTAAAATCCAGTACGGTATTTCATAATAATTTCTTATTTTTTGTTTTTTAAAAATGTTTTTCAAATGGTGTGTACTACCTCAGGCAAGACATCTGGACATGTCTTACAAGTTGCCAAAGCAGCCATTTGTGCCTCTGTTTGTTTTGGACTTACACTCCGGTGTTTGTTTTGGACTTAGGCTCCTGAGTGCTTAGGGATGCGGTCAAGTACAAATCAAATCCAGAATCCGAACGCAGGCTACTTCAAGCAAGCAGCGACCTAATTGAAATTGCACACAGTGCCAAAAGTGACAAAAGTATTTGGGATTTTTTAACCTAAGTGCTTGGTGACAACACTCACTTTTGCAACCAACAAATGTTTCTTGAATTCTCCACACTGTCGTTCATCCTTTCCTGCAAAAGCCGGTTTGTAATCGGTCGCGTGATGATTTAAGCCTTCCACACTGATCCAGGCTTTTTTCTACTTATCCCATTTTTTTCTTTCTTGTTTTTCCTTAATTTTTCTATCGGTACTTGTTCCTGGAAATTTCTACTACTTTCTACTTTTTCACAAGATAGAATTTGCGCTGGGGTAAAGCTAATTCAAAACTTGTTTTGTTTCCTTCACCAATGTATTTTATAGACACTGTTAGTGTTAACTTAGTCTTGACCCAAGGAAGGAAAAAATATTGCTCGGATGGGATTCGAACCTGAGCAAACTGATTACGTTTGTGAAAGGCGAAACCCAAAATTGAATCCTATTTTGTTGTCTCAAAACTCTGAAAAATGAAATCTCAGCGAATATTTCCGATATCACAGTGTACATTTCTGAAGTTTTCCCATTCAGCGTCAGATAGAAATTTGCTTTCTTGAATCATTGACAGAAGAACCGTATTTGGAGAAAAAATGTCAGCCATAATTTTCAGCCATGCCAGCCAAATGTGTATGTACTGTGTACGGCATACATGCACTGTATAATAAATGAACTTCCCAGTATAGTAGATTCCAGTGTTTGAAATGATAACTCTGGAATGAAACTGATGCTGGTGTAACCACGGCAACGTACCGGTACATGACATGAGGTGACCCCTCCTCCCTGCATATTTCTGATCACGGCATCAGTAATCTAAGATTGGATGGTCACGAAGACAGGCAGATGGCATGACGCACGATTTCTTTATATATATATAACAGTTACAGTGATTTATCACTTTGACAAAAAGTAAGTACCGGTACAGCTTCCTGTAAAGATGGGTCAGATTTGTCTAGACGCGTTGGGTCCATAAATACGGGGGTCAAAAGTGTGACATTTTTGGTGTCCAGGGGCCAATTTCATAGAGCTGCTAAGCACAAAAATTTGCTTAGCATTACAATTTGTCCTTGGCAAAAACAAGGTTACAGACCAAATTTTTAGTTATCTTTATTATTTTGGATTAATAATCAGCTGGTTTTTTGCTTAGCAGGAAAAACACGTAGAATTTTGGCTGGTAACCTGTTTTTAATGAGCAAGACTTTTTTGTGCTAAGCAAATTGTTGTGCTTAGCAGCTCTATGAAATTGACCCCTGGTTATACCTGACCTGTGTAAAATCCCATACAAGTGTCATTTAAAGGTAGGATACACCATTTTAATCAAAAAAGATTTACTACCAAATTATTAGGAAATTTTCTTACTTAGAATTTGAAAGTAAATAATGATTCTAGGCATTCAGCAAAATGATTACTCTAAAAAAAAAAAATGTATATAAACAAATCTAGATCGACGGTTGAAAAACTAGCGCTGTTTTTCTAGTTTTTTTCTCAGCATCCACGTTTGTAAAACTTCGGACAGGTCAGTTAAACGATATTTACTATATAGAATACAACCCCCAATCCACCCATTTCTGATAATTCTAGCAATTACCAATGGTTTATCCTACCTTTAAATTGACTTTTCAAACTGTCTTTATTTGTTTTGCAGAGTATTTCGCTGTAACGAACCAGTTATCACTTTTAGAGATAGAAGACATCAAAGAATGTGTCCAGAATTTTAAAAAATAAAAATAATTATGTCAATTTAACTAAGCGGGAAAATCTGAGCCCCTAATTTATGGACTGACCTGTGTACATGTAGAATACATACTCAGCAAACATGTCTGTGAAATTGATGAGGTTCCTACATGTGCATAGTTTAACTACATGTACTGGTACGCACACACAGTCAGTATGGTTGATAAAAGATTTGTGCAGTGCAAGGATAAATTTATTTAAATATTAAAAAATATTAAACTCTGTTTTTTTTGTTTTTGTGTGTGTGTGATTTTCATAAAAAGAAAAGGTTTGTTCTGTGCTTGTGATAATATTAAATTCCTGCCATATTAACCCTCGACCTACGGTACCTGAATCCATCAAAAATCCATTCCCTGTTTTTGGAGGAGTTCGGCGGATTCAAGATACCTTCATATTAAACAAACGGGGGATTTGTTTAGGCTCATTCAGTATTCCAATTACTGTAAATGTCACTGTAATTTACACATGTACATACAATGCTCTAAAACCTTGTATTTGAACAAGGATTGAAACACACAAAATATACTACAGGGACAAAGAATCTTTGAACGACGGTTTCTTTGTCCAAATTTGTCCTCGTTCCCTCGGGTAGCGTAAGGTGATTCGGGTTAGGTTACAAAATTGTACAGGTATAAAGCAAACACAAAGGGCTATCCTCGGTCGTTATTATCTGGTTCAGGACTGTATGCACATACCGGTACGGTATGTACAGGATTCCGGTTCAACATGGATGCCCTGTATCTGAGGTAGAGATCGCCAGAAAAAGGTGATTGTTAACCTGGGCCCAATTTCTTGGCTCTGCTTACCGTTAGCGAAAAATCCCTGCTTACTATAGCAGAAAATTCGGTGCTTACGGTAAACGTATTTCACGCGTTAGCAAGGAATTTTGGTCTCTGAGCATGCGTACAACCCGTAACTAAGGATTCTGTGCTTACAGGGCGAGCACATAATTTTTCTGCTTGCACGGTTAGCGAAAAATGGTGACAGTAAGCGCGGATTTCTGTGGTTAACAGAGCCATGAAATTGGGCCCAGTTCGCGCCGGGATTATTTTAGACATCACCGAGTCGAGGCGCGGGATTATTTTTAACGAAACTTGATTCGCGGCGGGTTCAGGCCGATGGTACTGGGAAGCACACCAACGCATTTCCGGCCTTGCTCGCTGCTGACAGACATTTCTGGCCTTGCTCGTGACGAGTTTATGCATCATCCGTTATGAATCTGGGGAAAACTTTGCGCGTATTATACATCCCCACGGCATGTACATTAACTCTCAAATTTGTATCCTAGTGGAGACATCTCTTTGTTCTCGTGTACAAACTGCTTAAAAAGTCGGGCACCTTTTTCAAAATGCTCCTATTTCAACCACAATTAATTTCCTGGGTTGAAATTTCGACCCAATATACCCTATATCATACCCTAACCCAAACACTAATCCTAAACCACATCCTAAACCTAGTTTTTGAGTAATTTGAGGCACACTCCAAAAATCTAATTCGTGAAATTCCCTGCGTCGACCTATTCATCTATATAAATTTACCCTCCGGCGTCCTTTTGTCTCCATTATACACATTGTGTTCAGGTCTCCAGAGGGTACCGAATTTCAGATCATGTACTGGTTCATCGCCGAAATGTCATTCGAGAAAACGTAAAAGTGAGTCCGACTGATAATTTGCTTCATAATTTACAACTTGACTGCATAAATAATAATCTACCTCTACATCAATTTACACATACATGTACATCGTCATGCAGTTGTAAATAAGGAAGTGCAAGTAGCCTTGTGAACAATTGGGCATATTGACGACTTGAAGACTGTACGGATTGAAGTAGAGCATGGAGAAATACGCACACATTGACTAAATTAAATTCCTTTCGTTGAAAAGTACGCATATTGGCGCCATGCACAAAACGTTCAAATGGGTAGGAGTCTGCTGGATTAATTTAATTGATGAAATAAGATTCACTATTAAACTGCTTTGTCCTTGGCATATGTACTTTAATTCCGGATTGTCCTTTTTGATTTGGGATAAGCTTTGGCAATTAATGCTCACTGCACTCTCTGCTAATGTACAGTTACATGTATTCATTTCATTGATGAACATAGGAAAGGAATCAAGGAATGGTTTTTTTGGGTAGTATTTGATATTTGTTTTGTTCAGTTCACTATCCTCCAAAATCAACAAATTGTCAATTGGTGCCATTTAGACCCATAAGTCCTCCGAAATTGCCCGGAAGATTTGAAGGATTGAGGAGGTTAAAAGTAGGATGTACACTATTGGTAATTGCTTGAATTTTCAGGAATTGATGAATTTGTGGGGTTGTATTTTATAGTAAATATCGTTTAACTGCATGACCTGTCCAAAGTTTTACAGGATCTCTAGCCCAATAATTTTGCTGGATGCCTACGATCGTTTCGGTAGTAAAAAAAATTTGATATCTGCAAATGGACCCCAAATTTATCGGATGACCAATGTACATGTACAGAAATTATCCTCATATCTTCAATTGTTGAACCAACTGTTACGCATGGCTTGATCTCTCGGGTTTTCCTACGCTCTCTGTTTGGCTTTTAAAAAACGTTCGGGGATCAGCACTTTTGAGAATTGCAAAAAAAATATAAAAAAATAAGCAAACCGACGAAAAAAGGTACAAATCCAGAACGGACTCACAGGTAAACATGTTTTTGAGCTGGAGGCTGCTTTAAATGGCAGGCTTGTCCCCAGGGGTTTGGGAGGGTTTTGTTTAGTCACTGGGACCCCGGTGGACACCGCACGGAGGTGATTGGCACCTGGGTTTGTCAGGTGACTGATAGATTTTTATCCCCCCTTTTTTTTTTTTTGATTATCAAATGAATATTTTAGAGGAAGCCTGTCACATTTTATAATTACAGTGGATATATCTGAGGATTTTTTCTGCAAGGTTGAAGCTGTGCATTTTAAAGGAAGGATACACCATTTGCAGATATCAAAAATATTTACTACCGAATTATTAAGAAATATCTTATTTATTTGAAAGTAAATAATGATTCTAGGCATCCAGCAAAATGATTGCGCTAGATATCCTGTAATTATTCCGAAAAATATAATTTTATGAAGAAAAATTTGCGATCGCCGGACGGCGATTGCGAAAAAAAAAAGATAACATAAGAATAACTGCCCGACGCCGGTTGAAAACGAACGCCGTTTTTCGTGCTTTTCTGGGCATCCATGATTGTAAAACCTCCAACAGGTCAGTTAAACGATATTTACTATAAAATACAACCCCTCAAATCTACCCATTCATGATAATTCAAGCAATTACCAATAGTGTATCCTACCTTTAAAGGCAGATAGGATCGTGTTTGGTTTTCATGCATTTTATTTATTTTAAATAGTAACATTTTAAATAGTAATTCATCAAAGATTGTTCAAACCCAGCCTGTTGTAGTTTCAGTCTCCCCCTCCCTCCCAAAAAAATTAATAAAATAAAATAGAGGGATGATGTGAAGAAAACAAAGAACAGTCGTAGATCCTGAATCTAATGTTAGTTGTACAGCATCCAGTTTGCTGTATAGCTCAATGTCCGTGTGCATACAAATTGTACGTACAGGTACATGTACATTGACTTGCTGTGACTTGCTGTGATAAATTACTATCTTTCAAATGTAGTTGGTGGCTATGTGTTGACAGATGATAATGCATAATGAAACTGCATCTTGGTGTATTCCTTAAGCCTCTTAGAATTGAGTGAGAGATGCATAGTTTGTGTCAGAAAGTGCAGACAATACAGAATTGGAAACAATTCCCATGTGTGCTTGCTGGATATTGCACTGTCCAAACATGACCAAACATGACCAAACATGTCAATTGATGATCATTAAAGGTAGTATACACCATTGGTAATTGCTTGAATTGTCATGAATGAGTAGATTTGGGGGGTTGTATTTATAGTAAATATCGTTTAACTGAGCTGTCCGAAGTTTTAGAATCATGGATGCCGAGAAAAGCACGAAAAACAGCGGGTTTTTTCAACCGGCGTCGAGCAGTTATTGTTATGTTATCTTTGTTTTTTCGGGACGGCGATCGCGAATATTTCATTATAAAATTCTATTTTTCAGAATAATTACACGATATCTAGCGCTATCATTTTGCTGGATGCCCAGAATCAACATTTACTTTCAGATGAGTAGGATATTTCTTAATAATTCGGTAGTAAATATTTTCGATATAGATCTGCAAATGGTGTATACTACCTTTAACCAGTTCGCGCCGGGATTATTTTAACATCCCTGAGCCCACGGGCGGGATTATTTTTAACGAAACTCAATCCGATGCGTGTTCAGGCTGATAGTGCCGGGAAGCACACCCACGCATTTCCGGCCTTGCCCGCTGCTGGCATACATTTCCGAACTTGAACTTGGCGTGTTTATACGTCATCCGTTTTGAATCTGGGGAAATATTTGCGTTTATATACGTCATCCGGCGCGAACTGGTTAAGTACAGTGCATTTATATGGTATGTTGGTATACGCTTTTTGCTTTTGCTGTATTTTTTTTCTTTTAATGGATGGATTAAAGGGTTTATAATTATAGTAAATACAGGTAGTGTACATGTAAATACCTCTTTTAACAAGTTTATGTTTACAGATGCGGTTTTATAGTCTGGTTCCTTGATGTCCTTCAGAGGAAACAAAGTAATTTATAGAGATTTATCAGGTCAGGAATAGGAAATCAGACAAGTTGTCTTGCACACATTTTACCGATGTGTAAGAGTATTGCAAATAGTATGTGGACTAACTCAATTTAATAAATTGGGGGCAGTGTTTAATAACTGCTGACTAGCAATCGTTGGAAATTGTGGATACAAAATTCCACTTTTCTTGAAAGCCGCAGCACACCGGGTGTTGTGGATTTACAGAATGCTTGAGAGTGTTTAACTAAATTTGAGTAAGGTATTTCGTAACAACTGCAGTAGTTTAGATTTTTGTCATTACGAATACATCCTTTTATAGAAACCAACCCGACCAACCCTATACTCTGGTCGGGTCCGCATTCATAATTTTTGATTTTTCTGAAGGGGCAATTCATAGCATGCCCAAGAGGATTAAGATTGTTATCAGTGTTAATACTATGATAAGGTGTGAAAGCGATCCTGCCTGAACTTAAAGGTAGTATACACCATTGGTCATTGCTTGAATTATCATGAATGGGTAGATTTGGGGGGTTGTATTTTATAGTAAATATCGTTTAACTGAGCTGTCCGAAGTTTTAGAATCATGGATGCCGAGAAAAGCACGAAAAACAGCGTTTTTTTTCAACCGGCGTCGAGCAGTTATTCTTATGTTATCTTTGGTTTTTCGCGATCGCCGTCCGGCAATCGCGAATTTTTCATTATAAAACTCGGAATAATTACAGGATATCTAGCGCAATCACTTTGCTGGATGCCCAGAATCAACATTTACTTTTAGATGAGTAGAATATTTTTTAATAATTCGGTAGTAACTATTTTCGATATCTGCAAATGGTGTATACTACCTTTAAAATGTTACAATTGAATACTATTATATAGTTTGATATATACTATTATAAATACCGTAAAGCCTCCCCACTATGTTGAAAATTATGAGTAAATTTTCTAATAGAGTGTTTTCCTAATGTTGATGTTTGCAAAGGAAGCAGGATCTATCAGTTAGTATTTACTACTAGTTGACCACCATTTGATGCACATGGTACTACATACTGTGACTGTCCAAATAATGTTCTAGTTTCATCCTTTGGCTTTAGAAACTTTTCTAATTATAAACTGCTTTATTTTGAGCAACAATTTACTCAGTTTTGTGTGAGTCAACAGTCAAAGATTTCAGCCCATACACATTTTTCGTTACAAATCGGCCCCAGAATAACTCAAAATTTTGGAATGGTTTCTGGAACTATCAGAATTGTTAAACCCTGGATTGCCGGGAACCAGTTTGCTCATGGTGGATCTGTTTAGCAAAAGGAACCATTTTAACATTTTCTCTCTTACATCCCACCTTCCTTCCCTTCCCAATCTAATCAATGACACAGGATACAGTCTGGTCCCCGAACATGATCTGAAAAATTGTAACAAGAATGTGGCCCTATCGCCATCTCACGGATCAGATTGTTACAGATCCACATCGCTCTCGGACTTACTGTAATTTATCGCGTCATGTATCTGCACAAGAAGCCCCTTGCCAAGTTGCCTTTTTTCCGGTCTTACATTTATTCCTTCTGCAAGGCTGTCATCATTCGAGAAATTGATGTTATCACAAGATAGAAGGCGTGACTACCTAGACAAGGGTCTTTAAGCAGCACGTGCACATTTACTCGAACCATTACTCTGTGATCCTTCGACCAATAATGGCCTTGTCTTTAAGAATGTGTATAGCCCATCGCTGTAACAGCTTCTAAGTTTGAAAAAAAACAAATTAATGGAAGGATGTTAGGTCTGTTAGGGTTAGGCCGTGTCGGAATTGGGCTTCTAGAGCTACGGTTACATCTATTGTCATCCTGCTCATGTGTAATTGTAATGGCGAACACCTACATGTGAACAAGAGCCGGAGATTCTGACGCAGCCTCAAATGTAATTGACTTTTGTATTTGATGTACCCAACTGTTATATCTCCTCTGCAGGCCATGCCGTAGAACCCTATCGATGCCGCCCCAGCTCAACCATGGACAACGAGCTCCCGCGTCAGGAACTGGTCAAATGCGTGGTGGTTGGCGACAGCTCCACGGGGAAGACGCGGCTCATCGTCGCCCGGGCAACCAAGCGGGCCATGACCAGGGCCCAGCTCTTCCAGACCCACAAGCCTTCCGTCTGGGCCATTGATCAGTATCACCGCTGCCAGGAGGTGAGTGGGTCGCAGGTCAGAGGTCGTGCGAGGTCACAAGGGGTCAGTTAAATGTTTAGTCTACTATCCGGAAGCAAGTTCGGGGGGAAGAAACTGTTATTCGACTTCACTAGTAGTCGCGATTTGTGGCGTAACTTATGCCAGCGTAAAAGCAACGTGTGATTGTCGCTACTAACTAAACTTAGACGCCCTAAGTCACTGAAAACTCTGCTCTTTTGGGATTAATATTTGAACACATTTTGTTTGCACAAAATACAAATGGAGACATGCAGTGGAATTAGCAACATCAACAACTTGGGCGTGTTTACGTCCGTGTCACAAATCTCAGACAATTCACACGTCATTGTGCAGCCCTGATCTAATTAGTGGGTCAGGCGCTGGACTCGCAATTAAATTGTGTCTCTCCCAACATGTGTTAATTCTTGGCTGTCGGGTGTTTTGCTGTATTGTGTGTCAAGGTGCTGGAGAACTCGTGGGAGGTAATTGACGGTGTGAGCGTCTCGCTGCGACTCTGGGACACGTTTGGCGACCACGAGAAGGACAGACGTTTCGCCTACGGCAGGTTGGTTTCGAAAGTCTGTGTTTTATATCGACCCGGTTGCATACATTATGCTCTAAGTGTTGCCATTCCAAGTGTGATTAGGACAAGGCAAGTTACCCCAGGACCACCACTTTCTGACTTCCAGGCCACTCACTCAATTCCTCTAAATTGTTATGGTTGTTCTGAAACCAGATTTGTTTTAAATTTTGATAATTTTTAACTCAGATAAAAAAAAAAGGGCTTTGTCAAAGAATCCAACTTCTACAAATTCTGATTCCAACGGAAAAGTTTGCAACACAGAAAATAGAAATTGTAGACTTCCCGAGTAGAAATTTACATGAAAATGACATAAAAACTTTTTGGAACACTTTTTGGGGAAAAAAATTGCTGTTCTGGATGTTGTTAAAGCTTAAGATGTTGTTGAAATTGCCCTTGCAAATCATCATCAGGCCTCAAAGTAGTTTTGGAAAACAGTTTTTATTCTGTAACCATTTTACAAGGAAGTGCCAAACACTGAATCACAAACAATGTGATAACAAGGAAATGATAGATAAGCATTCTATCAATAGGTAAGCCATGAGCAGTTGATTTAAGGTCAGTGTCATGAAAGTAAGCGCTGTGTAGTGAAATTAAATTATGAAATTGAAAGTATAAACGTCCTTGGGAAGTTGCATACACAAAGGTGGTTTGCGAAACCATGGCTTCAGCTTTCGCTTCACCTCTGGCTTTGCCTCCGACTTTCTAATCACTGAGAAGTAAATAGGTGCAAAAGTTTACAACTGACAAATGGTATATTATAACTTCAAGGCTGGACTTGTGATGACTTGCCGTTGACTTCCTTACAACTCTCAAAATTGGTGTAGTAGGTCAAAGACCCAGACTTATCTTAAATAGTCTGGACTGACTCCCATGGGTCGCCATTCTTCCTGCATTATCACCATTCTTCCTGCATTATCACCATTCTTCCTGCATTATCACCATGTGTTTCCTAGTGATGACTGACTTGCCAGTTAGCTCCGGACTTTAAAGGGATACTGCTTCCCGGAAAGCTACCAATTGGGTTACAAAATATATTTTTTTAAAGGAAATGGTGTTAACCGGAAAGAGCATTTAAAAGTAGGATATAAACGTTCACACAACCATTCTAAAAAAAAAGTGTGTTATTCCTGCGATATTGCGCTAGAACGAATTTGAGGGGTCAAATTTGACTCTCGAAAATCAAGATGTTTGGGTGCTACTTGAGAAACAAGTGCGACCTGCTCCCACAAAATCAGAGTAAAGTTGACGTTATGACATTTTCAGATACTGGTATTTCTAGATCCCTTGAATTCTTTGCTTTAAAATGATATATAATTTATTGAGTAGGGTATTTAAAAAATATCTAATATTGAGCAAAACCAGCGGTCATTACACACATCAAATTAAGAATAGTTACTGAGAAAACATAAATTTGCGATCAAAAAGTGTCAGGGGGAGTCAGGTTGGTGTAGCGGTTCTTTCCTCGCCTTCCACCACTATGACCCGGGTTCGAATCCGGCCTGGGCCAATATGTGGATTGGGTTTTCAGTCCCTGCCTGACTCCGTGGGTTTTTCCCCAGGATATTCTTCTGGGGTTTTCCTCCCACCTCTAAAACTGTAACTTCTTCACATTAATTGTTAAATGAAATAAAAAATTGTTGAATGAAATTTGTTCCCGCCGTGAATATGGCCATTGATGCTGGTACGGCGTTAAACCCTAAATACTCACTCACTCACTCACTCAAAAAGTGTCACAAACGCCGGCACAAACGAGGTAAACAAAGCATGTGACTCACATGTGAGTAACGTTCGTCGGGGGTTTCCCATCAGCTGGACCCCAAAAACGATTCCCTACTGTCAAACCGGCTATTGTTAATCATAACTCCATATAGCATAGCGTGACTTTACGCCGTTTTTGGTTGGAGCAGGTCTCAAATGTCTGAATTAGTGCTGTGTTTACCGATTGTGTAATCTCTCTTTATTTTGAAGAGCTGACGTTGTGCTCCTGTTGTTCTCCGTGGCTGACGCCATCTCGCTCCGTAACACCACCCGGGTCTGGCTGCCAGAGATCCGTCACTTCTGCCCGCGGGCACCCATCATTCTCTGCGGGACTAAGAACGACCTGCGTTATGCCGACCTAGAGGCACTGCTCAAGGAGCGAGGGCCCGTCAGGTAATGTCGGGAAACGGAGCAGCGGCCAATCGGCCGTATTATTGAACGTAGAGGGCGCTGTGCTCACGGTATTTGGGGGTATAATTAAAAGCGATTAGGAGATAATTCACGTCAGTTTAAATATTCTTACAGCTTTAAAATATATTTTTTTCTAATATTCAATTTTTAGAAAAAAAGGAAAGTTACTAAAACTACTTCAATAAACGCGTCTTACAGCTCCCTCATGCGGCAAAAAATACGGCGCATTTCATAGAGCTGCTAATAAGCGCAACAACTTGCTTAGCATGAAAATTCTTTCTTGGCAATAAACAGGGTTCAGAACCAAATGTTCAGGTGATGTATATTGTTTGTGACTGGTATTCAGCTGGTTTTTGCTTAGTATAAAAACTACATGGAGTTTTCGCTGGTAACCTGTTTTTACTGAGCAAGACTTCTTTTTTTGTGCTAAGCTAATTTTTGTGCTAAGCAGCTTCTTGAACCATCGACCCTCATCATCAACCCTGCGTCAACTGCGAGATTTGTCTATTATGAAGAAAAAAAAGCTCAAGTCTTCTGCGCTTTACAAGCCTTCATCAAAGTTTGCAAAACCACTTCGGCCTGTATAGTTTTCAGCACCCACTCTTCAATTTTCTGTGAAGTAGTAATCTTCTTTACTAGGACATTTTTGTTTTTCCAGCCATCACTGCACCAAGCACCGACCTTTTGACCCCAAGGGGATAGTCTGTCCCTCAGAGGGCCGACTGATAGCCAAAGAGATCAACGCCTTCTACTACGAGTCTAGCGCCTACACGCTGTTTGGCGTGGATGAGGTGTTTGACAATGTAGTCAGGGCTGCCCTCATCGCTAGACGACAACATCGCTTCTGGCAATCCAACCTCAAAAAGGTAAGACAAAATAAGACGAGACAATGCTAGCCAAAGAGACTGTATTCACGAGTCGCCTATGTTGAATTGAAAGCGAGGTAAACCTTTTAGTTTAGAAACCTGCGAGTACCGTAGAAAGGTTTCTTACAAATAAACACCGGTCTTCTCTGCTGAACAATTAAACATTTGTAGCTGAACATATCCTAATATTTTCACCCACATTAACCCTAACAATCCCTATCCAGTCAAACAACAACACCAGTTTTTTTTGGGGATCTGTTAGGATGGGTACTGACCCCTAAACAAGCTGGCTTTTACACTGGGTTAGGGTTAGGCATACATTTATCTCCAGAATCCAACAGTCTGTGTGTACAGTTTGCCATATGGTGTTTGGATTTGCCAGGATGGGTATGGTTCCTAGTAAAATACTCTCGGAATTTTGGTTTAAAAAAATAAAAAAATTAGATAAAAAGGCTTGGAACGCACAATAGTCTGGCACCATCCCATTCAACAGTTTACAATTTATAAAATGTATTCAGGGAACAAGATTGAAAATGGCGTCCTCGTGAATATAGTCTATAAAGGCTCTGCTTACCAAAAACAAATCTCTGCTTAGTATCGCAGGAAATTTCATGCTTACGGTTAGCGTATTTGACAGGTTAGTCAGGAATTTTGGCTTATGCGCAAGCTAGTACATGTATTCCTACATTTTCTTATTTTCTGTTTTTTGTTCACCTTGTTCTTACTTTTACTACTTTTTTTCTTGAAACTCCTTCTATTTCCAACACATAGTAAACAAAAAAGAGCTAATAAATATAATTCTGACCAGCCATTTTCTGCTTTTTGCAACTTGAAACCCCCTGTTCCAGTACAGACCACATATACAGTGGGTAGAATGTCAGGAATGCCAATCATAAAAATGTGCTTTGAGCTACTGACACAACAGAAACATTAAGTTGTCCAGATGACCTACTTCAAAAAATTATTTCAGGATAAAACTGGATCTTTCTGATGCCCAGGGCAATTAAGGCAAGTTAATAGAATTATTCCAGATCACATTTGACACATTTCTTGACAGAAGTATCGGGGCCTAATGCTGTTGTGGACGAGGAAAGAATATGTGACAGCCTGATGTTGAAATGATACATTACAGATTAAAGGCATATGTGCTCATGTGCTTTTCGTGTATTTTTCTTGTTTTCTGATAACAACCCCATTTTAATCATCTATATTTCTTGTTTTCTTCGAAATGACAGCAAGGCAGGCGGAATAATTTAACAGGGTGTTGTAGTACTAGTACAACTTTTAAACTAACTGAGTATTTTGGCCAGTCATTTTTAGTTGTTTCGTATTGTTTTGTGCCTGATAATAAATAAAAGCAAAAATACCTGTATGCCTTAATAATTAAGTAAAACAGACAAAAATCTGACATAGGGTAGCTACAGTATGTGCATGATTGTATTATTTCTACCTATGCTTGAAAATTAGTTTGTTTCAAAAAGCCGTTGGTTTTCCTTCTTGCCATTTGTTTTCTTGCAAATTCCTTCTTGACTTCCTTGTATTCGTGTCCCTGCAAGTCCTTTCACAAGTTTCACAAGTCCTTTCACAAGTCCTTTCACAAGTCCAGTCACAAGTCCAGTCACAAGTCCAGTCACAAGTCCAGTCACAAGTCCAGTCACAAGTCCAGTCACAAGTCCAGTCACAAGTCCAGTCACAAGTCCAGTCACAAGTCCAGTCACAAGTCCAGTCACAAGTCCAGTCACAAGTCCAGTCACAAGTCCAGTCACAAGTCCAGTCACAAGTCCAGTCACAAGTCCAGTCATAAAGCCAGTCATAAAGCCAGTCATAAGTAACTGGTTGAACAATGACAAAGGAAAGCTTTTGTCAAAGCTCATTTGAATAGCTTGTGATTTGAATTGGAACTGGAGGACATGTGATGGACTTGCAGGGACTTGCAGGGACTTACATGGACTTACAGGGACTTACAGGGACTTACAGGGACTTACAGGGACTTACAGGGACTTGTGATGGACATGACTACATCCCTGTCATATTCTCATACTTGCCCTTCTCCCAGTGAAAAAAAAAGTTTTTGCAATGTCTACAATTAGTCGGATCAACTTTTTATTTGTGTAAACTGATTAATATTTGTCCTTTCCGTTTTTGTTAATTATCTACTTCAGGTTCAGAGGCCCTTACCGCAGGCCCCTTACCTTCCCCCTTGCCCGAGTGAGCCACGAGTAGTGGTGCCCCCCACCACCTACGATAACGACGTCTCCAGCCTGCTTAAGGACCTGACGTGTGCGGACGTGACGTTTGTGGTCCAGGGGAAATACATACACTCTCATAAGGTAACAACAAGCAAATTTATGACTCGACCATTTACACTGTTTCACTGTTTCAGGCTCGGTGAACCTCTCGACAAGAACAATGTTTCTTTTGGGCAATCCTCCGGGAGCTGAATGATATTTTGAATGTTATTTGTTTTGTTTTTTGTGTGTTTTGCATCAAAAGCTTTTATTTTCATGTATTCCTTGTAAGCCTGTCGCGGGTACCCGGGTACCCGGGTACCCGCCCGCGGAGGCCAAGAACCGGTTCCATTTTATCGGGTCGGGTACCCGTAACCGAATTTATAAATTTCGACGCAACGTCCGAGACAACACAAAATGTAAAAAAACACAAGTACATGCGTTCAAATATCACTATCAGAAGATTTACAAAGTTCCGAGTGAATTTACCGACGATTCCAAAACTCCCTCCTGTGGTTTATATTTTAGTTTTATTTAGACTATCTTTGATGTGTCTCCAGAAGCGCGAAAGTGATGAAACACGATAGTATCAACCTTTTGTTTGCGTTTGTAATAAAGCTTCTTGTACTAGCCACTAGCCTGGAAATCATTCTCTCTGATGCGCCGCAGATGGCGGGTAGTACCTGGAATTAGTCTGTAACCTAAGATTTACAAAGTTCAAAGTGAATTACCGACCATTCCAAAACTCCTTTTTGGGTTTTTGAGTTGAGTTTTGTTTTGACTGGTTTTGACTATCTTTGACGCGTCTCCAGAAGCAAGAAAGTTGACCCATTGTGTGTGGTTTTTAATAAGTTTCTCGTAGCCAGGAAATGATCTTCTTTGATGCGCCGCAGATGGCGGAATAAAGTGAACAAACAAACATTGTAATTGTACTTACGCTAACCCTTGCCTGGCAGATACAGAATTTATTTAAAAGGCGTTGGTCGGTATATTCCTCGAGCGAATTTATTTATCTAGTCTTAGACCATGCCAACCGATGGTCATTAACTTTTACAAAAGTTTGCCGTACTGATTTACAAATAAAAAGGTGTAAACAAAACCTGAGCCTGTTTATTTACGAAACCCTAGTCCTACTTTTTTTGTTTTTTAATTCCTAAGGTTAATTATGTAATTGTCCTTGTTTTTATAGAAAAAAAAGAAAGGTTACTTAAAGACTTATTTGAATGAACTCCTAAAATTTCTCCAACAGATTTCAGGGGTAAATAATAATATGATTTATTCTTGGTTTTTCTGATGTCTAATAAAATCTACATACACCTGACCATTAAATAACGAGGCTAGCGAAATATCCGGTTTATTTAATAACATTGATTTCTGGTTTCGTTGGGTTTTTTTTTAAAGGAAGAGAAATAAAAGGAACAGAACCTTAACACCTAATATTTTGAGATCCTAAACATTTTGATCAAAATAATTCCTAAGGTTAATTATGTAATTTGCCTTGTTTTTATAGAAAACAAGAGAAAGGGTACTTAAAGACTTGTTTGAAAAAACTCCTAAACATTTCCCAACAGTTTTCAGGGGTAAATATTAATACGATTATATTCCAAGTAGGGGCAAGAAATCCAGACAATGATTGACAGCTGACCTACAAATTGTATACATTGTAGCAAGCGGCCAACTGTGGCCTACCATTTCTTTGGAATTTCTATAGGCTGGGGATGGGAATGTCTCTTCCTGGCATACAATTACAACCTATGAAAAAGAGAGATTGTTAGAAGGAAGGACATGATTGGACTGTTTCTTTTTTTATGGGATGTTTATTTTTTATGTGGGGCCGGGTGGGAACTAGGGAAGAACACATAGCCAATAACAAGACTGCGCCATATGTAACAGTATTGCATCACATTGCAGTTCAGGGCCGCGGCTGCTTACTTACAAAAAAAGTAGCCTAAAAGGTGAAAAAACAACATGCCGACCAGTGAAAAATGCTGGCGGGCTAGTCAAAAGTCAACATTACTGGTCTGGCCGGCTAGTGGGGGGAAAAAGGTTAAGGGGAAACCCTGTTAACAGTGACGGCTGGGCGGATGAACTCCCTGAAGAATAGACAGCGGGGAGCTCTTGGAAGTTCGCCGACTTCGTCATCCATGTCTTTATTAATCGCCAATACGTTTCTTTTATTTCATAAACTCAGGTATATATATAACAGACATTTTCACTGACAAATGTAATCAAATCGACCCTTTGCAAATCGGCATATCAAAGAAATCATTATAGAACACGCTGGGTGGGGGCTGGGGCGTTTAAAGAAAACACTGACTTCCGGGTTGGCGTTATAAGAAAACACTTACGGGTTTTTTTTTACGGTTTTTTTTTTACGGGTTTTTTTTTTCCCGTTTTTTTTGTTTTGTTTTGTTTTTTTTTGTTTTTTTTGGGGGGAGGGTGTTACGGGTACCCGGGTACCCGACTTTGATCGGGACCGGGTACCCGGTTCCATTCAAAACCGTAAACAAACAGGCTTAATTCCTTGTAATTTTTGTCATCCGTATGTTGAGGTATCCCGAGAAATAAAATAGAGAATAGAGAAAACTCTAGTGGAACTCAGTTCGCGCGCATGCCGTACGGGTTCTTGAAGATAAGCACTCATGCATTTGGGTCTTTGGTAGTTGGTTCGAAATCTAAGAATATTATTTCTCAGAATTTACAACATTTCCAGGTTTTGAGAACTTTTGCTGTTTCAAACTTTAAAAACAAAGAAATTGGCAGTTAGGGGCCCGGCTGCCAGTTATTGAAGACTGATCAGCATTTGTGTCTCTGTACTCCAAGGTGTGCCTCATAGCAGCCTCTTCTGTCTTCCACGATCTCTTCATGTTGGACCTCTCCGACCAGTTGGACAGTTCGTCCTGCCAGGATCCCGAAGGCCAGTCCTACGGCGCGGGGCAGCACTGGTCCAGCCCCTCTCCAGTCCCCCTACAGCTCATGTCCACCTCGCCCGACATCATTGAGACTCCCCCTGACAACTCGGACCACCATCCGGACCACCATCCGAACCCCCACCCCCACCATCAGCGCAGCAACTGCGACAGAATCCTGCTGGAGGAGGGCTGCCTCAGCCTGTCTCCAAACGGCAATACGTGTGTGATCTCGGTGCGCCCCAAGACCCGCAGGGTTTCCCCGCCCTTTGCGGGTACGCCTCATGCCTGGCGGGCGGACCAATTGGGTTTCCCGGACTCCATGGAAGGTGACGGCAATGTGCCGACCGCGTCGGAGATGACCACAGTGCCTGCCAGTCTTCGCTACCTCCCCAGCAAGGTCCTGAACCACCCGGCCTTCCATTCCATCCATCTCCAACAGGCCGAGGACCCGCTCACGGGCCGGCCCAAGCTGCGCAGCGTGGTGGTCCTGAACCACAAGATAACGCCAGACGCCTTCCGGATCACGCTGCGGTTCCTGTACACGGGCTCCCTGAGTCCGGACCAGGGCTGCAACCTGAGCGACGTGATCACGGCGGCCTCGCTCCTGGACCTATCAGACGTGGTGTCAGCGGTGGCCAACATCAAACACCAGGAGGAGTACATGAACCTGGAGATTGCCGAGGCCTTCTTGGAGAGCAGGAGGGACAGATTCAGGATGCTGTTTGCAGAAAAGGGATTTCTTTCAGGTAATCATACAGGGTCAACTTTGCAAAGTTCCCTTCTATATTTTGTTGTGATTTACTAACTCGACCAATTAGAAAGCTTTGTCTGATTCAGTGAGAAGAAAGGTGAGATTGATTTTTTCTATCCACCAATAGACTGCCTGCGTGCCGCACACATTCTTAAAGACAAGGCATGTGACTGCGTACATCCTGAGCATGACTCGTTCGAGCATGGTGCCACCTCAAACAAAGGCTGCTCTCAAATTTGTACTCGAAATGTGCATGCGGGCATTTTACTTTAACGATGTTCTTTAACAATGATGGTTTCTTTGGGACTGTACAGATATGGTGATCAAGCTGGATGACGGAGCCGTGGTGACCCACAGGAGCCTCTTGATGGTCCGATGTGACCCCATGCTGGCCATGTTGAGCAGACACTTCAAGGAACGATCCTGTCAGGAGGTAGTTGCAAAAACTCCTAGTTCCCAATCTGATGGAACTGATAAAAACAGAAAATCGGCTGAGAAACTGTCAAAGCAGTCATGGTCATTCTAGAAATTTAGGATCCACAAAGTGGTCTGTTTTTTACTAAAATGCGTGTAGTCGATCGATTACGTCAAATCTAGTTTGTGAGCAGACGCCTTCACTTAACCGAGCAAAATATTTGCACGTCAATGTTTTTAATATTATTTATTTATATTATTTATATGTTTGTAAACTTTTGCAAAACTTGCCCCGATTTACCTTTTCTCCATCTTGAAACAGTGACGTAACTCACCAGTGACTTGGGAAACCGTGCTCCGGGACTAGGACTAGCTAGTCAAACCACGCAGCGTATAATCATGGTTAAGTCTATTCGTCTCTAGTCACTCAACCAAACCTTTGATCTAATCTCTGACCTCTGATCTTTGACCAGGTCATCCTGCAGGGCTTCAGGAAGAGCACCTTCAAGGCCGCGCTGGTCTACCTCTACACTGACCAGTGTCCCGACCAGCTGACCCGCAGCGACATGCTGTCGGTCATCGAGCTGGCCAATTTCCTGTGCCTACCCAGACTGGTGGCGTTGGCCGAGCAGTGCCTGATCCACAGCTTCCGGGAGGAGGCCACCGAGAAGGACGGGGACATCGGGGAGAACATCTCCTACCTCTTAGAGACATGCAAGGTACGAGTCGAGTCCTAATGTGGCACTGTGTGCTAGTGTCACTCTACAGCTAGAGGTGTACTAGAGTCAATAACAAGTCCTCGCAAGTCAATCACAAGTCCTCGCAAGTCAATCACAAGTCGTCACTAATGACATCATCAGGTTGGTTGATCAGGCCAAATCGACCCGAAACATGACAGATAAAAAAAAATCTAAACCGGAACTGATCTGAACTCTCCAAATCGACTTTACTCGACCGAAAAATAAAAGAAAAATTTTTGTTTTTATAAAACCATGTGTCTTTGTTTGTGCCAGCAATTACCTACCCACAGCAGATCGTGTTATTGGGAACAGTTGTCTGTCAATAAAAAGCTGTACTGTATAATGATAACATAACCTGAAGTGGAGCTTTGTATTACAAGCTGTTCATAAAAGACAGCACACGGTGGGCACATCATGCAGTGGGTTAAACACTGACTTCCTCCTAGCGGGGTTAGGAGCTTGACTTGAGACTAGACAACTTGGGGTTCACTTTGAGAACTTCGTCGTAATACATCGGTGCATAACCTTTGTCACTCCTTACCGCAGGTCCACAACGCCAACCAGCTCTACCTGTGGTGCATCCACCACACGGCCATCCACTACGACGACATCAACAAGAAGCACCCGCGTCTCTTGCGGGACGTCAGCCAGGAGGCCGGCAAGAAGATCAACTGCCAGCGCTGGCCCCCAGTCTACTACCTGAACGAGATCGAGGAGTTTGAGCATCAGCAGCGGGAGAAGAAGCGACTTCAGGACCGCACCAAGAAGCACAAGTGGTGTCTCAAGTAATTCATTCTCCATGCCAAGAAGCACAAGCGGTGTCTCAATTGCGAACGTCAAACCCTTGGAACGGGCATGATGTGATTGTTTGCATTCAAAAGCGGACATGGTCCTTGGAGATTTCTTCTCTCTTGACTGGGCATTATCAAGTTTGGAGTGAAGAGGGTGTTCCTTTAGGGAGGGAGAAGATTTTACTTTAATGGGGGAGGTTTTCTTTTTTATTTCTTGCCTGGTGTTTTAATTAATTTTTTTTTGGATTTTTTTTGGGGGGGTCGGTTATTCACCAGTACACAGTGTGCTATCAACCTTCAAGGCCCAAGTTTATAATCATTGCGAATCTGTGTTTAACGTTTTGGCATTATGTTTAATAAATATACACTGAACAGAAATATAAACACCCACAAAAATATAAACGCCTCAGTGATGCAGTGATTCCACCCACATCTGTGTTGTGGGTGGAATCACTGCATCACTGAGCAATTCCTCACTGGCAGAGATGGACACAAATGTTGTTTACAAATCAAGACAAATAACAATTGTTGGGGCGTTTATATTTTTGTGGGCGTTTATATTTTAGTGGGCGTTTATATTTTTGTGGGCGTTTATATTTTTGTTCAGTAATTGGAATGTCTATATTAAGATAAATTGTCTCAGTGGGACAAACACCAGATTTAAATTTGTAAGATGGTTTGGAGCAAAATTGTAAACTCCTTGTGTTTTTGTTGTATTTGTAAAACTATTTGAATATAAAATATATAGAAGACTGATCAGGATTGAACTTAAACATTTTTTCGGCGAATCACTGATTTCCACTTAGAATTTTCTGGATAACTTATTGGCCACCGCGCACTGTACACATTTGACTCTACAATATTTATCCTCATCAAATTTTATATGAAAAATATTATTATTATTTAATTTTTTGTTGTTATGCATTCAACCAGTTTACGTTAAGTCTTTCCTGAATTCCAAACGGATGACGGATAAACACGTCACCAGCAAGGCCGGGAAATATCTGTCAGCGACCAGCTCGCAGCGAGCGAGGACGGAAATATCAGGGTGTGCTACCCACAGATGCGGGCCTGTACCCGTCTCGGATCAAGGTTCATGAAAAACAGTTCCGCGCCTGGGCCCGGTCAATGTCTAAATAATCTCGGCTCGAACTGGTTAAAAAATTATTGAAGACTTTAGTTCCATTAGGATAGATATGTTTACAGTTCCGGCCCTTCTTACGGGAGTGGGTATTTATTTAGTGGGTGGCGGCATCAATTTGAACAGCCAATGAGTATCCAGATTTTTCACATAGAAATCCGTGTTTCTGATCTTATTGTTTTTATGAATGAGATCCGCTGCATGTCTGATTGGACATAATACGTCAACTGTGGCCACGAACTGGCCAATCAAATTGTGCCAAAATAAACACGAACAAGTAGCCAGTAAGTGGGCATGTTTTCTCGGCTTAAAATTGGACAATCGGATTTTTTTGAAAGGTCCGTTTAATTTATTATTCTTGCCCACCAATTGTACATTATAACCGCTAATTAAATACAAAATTTAAGATATTTTTATGTGATGAATAAGAGTATGATAAATATGTTGGAGGAATTCCTTTGTTATACATTACAGAACAAAGACATAGTTAGATAGTAGTGTGGTGTAGAAAGCATGCTTTATTGTAGATAATTATGCTCTATAATATAAATGTTGAATATTGATAGCAGTAGAGTATATTGTGAAAACAAAATAATTACATTACATATCCTGCCATCTTGGACTAAAAGACTGGGATACTAAAACCCTAACCCTCCCAAATCCTCAAATCAATATGATTTGCACACACCCTAATTAACCATTTGCGAGTGGAATTTAAATAATATCTGGTACACTGACTTGTTCACAAAGTCGTGAACCACATAACGACCGAGGATCGATATTGTGTTTTCCTTTCTTCCTTTACTTAACCCAATCCCCATTTGCTTAGCGCTTGCACCGTCGATCGAGGACAGAATTCGGACAAGCAAACCGTCGATCGAGGATCCTTTGTTCCCTTTGTTCTCTTTTGTGTTTCGATCCTCGATCGTAATGCAAGACAAGAACACACAGCTTGGCACAGTTTGACTTTAAATTATCCAGACCAAATACACTGTTGCTATATCACATGATTCGGGAGACGCTCAGCACCAATACATTGTTCACAATGGTTGAGAATGGTACAAAGACACCAGACCATTCCAGAGCCGGGGGTTGCTAGCGTAAGGCTTGCCCCGAATCACGTGATATAGCAACAGTGTCTTTGGTCTGGAGAATTTAAATGTAAACTGTGCCAAGCTGTGTGAACAAGTCAGTGTACCAGATATTATTCAAATTCCACACGCAAATGGCCAATTAATGATGCTGTTTCACCTTGTATTTTCTTTAAACTTGTTTTAGCTGCTCTATCTACATGTAGTAATATTAAACTAATATTGCTTCCATTTAAACCGTACTCAAATCTTCACACAAAATTCTACTTCTGAAAGCTAAGAGAAGCCATTCACCGAACCGTTAAGAATTGTAAATAATGAAAAAGCAGCATTTCAACATTGGAAATGTTCACTTGTCAGTTTTCATAATCTTCCTACATAATTTGTTTGTGTATTTCATAGAGACACAAATACTAACATGAGCTGAACCAACCCAGTTTTTTCTTGGGACTGTGTTGAACCAAACGAAACTTAAACGTGTTTTGAAACCCAAATCAAAATGAGCATTTAAAATTAGTATATAAACGTCCACATAACCATCTTTTAAAAACTGGGATTTTTTGTGTTATTCTTGTTTATAACAAGCTGTTTGGGTGTAGTCTAGATTCCAGTCGTAAAGTGTTCGTTTTTTGCGGACGCGACAGAAACCACATTTTGTGCATTTGGTGCTGTGTATAATTTATGTGACACACACAATGTGTATCGAACATTAAATAAAAACGACAAGAAAAATGTTTGGTACACTGTTGTGTCCGATGTAAAAAGAAAAAAACAAACAATTAACAATTCGGTGGGGGGATTCATAATTTTTTTAACTGTTATTTTGATAGAATCAATTATTTATTTTTCGACTGGGATTTATAGGCAACGAATATTTTCAAAATAAATACACATTTTTTGTTATTGTTTGGGTACATTTATAAAATGTAGTTGTGTCTCGGAAACATAATCCACCATCTTGACAATACCAATACCTCTTGACAATTTAAATTAAGATTTAATAATCTAAATATATGCAGACGTAAAAGTGTATTGTACATGTACAATCATGTACATTAATATATGATTTGTTTGGTTTTTTTCGGCAGTAATTGAAGTACAGAACAATCCCTGTATGATGAGTTTTTTTGTGATGTGATTTTGTGCAATAGATGATTGGCCAAAAATAAAAGCATTTGTGATTTTTGTGTTGGATTTATTAGTTTAATCAACGCTTCTTTTAATCCAAAGAAAACTAAACTCCTTAGAAAGTGGTACAAATTGTAATTTTTTTTTACATAAAATGGTTCTGAAATAATATTTATCATAGTAAAATGGGTTTGATTATATCACTAATTAAATTTACCAATAGGAGACACTTTAGGGTAAATAAATCGGTAATATGGAGACCTTTTTTCATTTGGGGAGACTTTGGGGTGTCTCCCTATTTGTTTAGCTACTAGGATGAGACTTAAGTGTTCATGTTTGTATCAGTTATATTTGTAAATTGAACAGGGTCCAAAATATATAAATACCAAATTGGAAAAAGCGCTAGGGGGGTTTGGAAACGAGTTATATGTGACAGTAAAGATTTTAAAATGTCTATAGGAAAATCTCCCTATTGATCCTTTTGGAAGTAATTATTATTATTATTATGCATGATTGTTATTGCATTAAAGTAGTCCGACTAACTTGGACTCAACTTTATCACATTATGAACATTATGACATGATTTGGTGATATGACATCAGACTAAGCTGAACTTGAAGTCGAAACAAATTGAGATATAAACGCCCCAGTTGCATTAGCAGTTAAAGCACTTTATTCTTCAGAGATTTCTTTACATGTTTATGTTTTGAAAGAATGATAGTCAGTTGGCGCCGATGTTATAACAAAAAATTGTTTGTGTAATTAAATAAAACAATGTGTTTTCAGCAAAAATTCTTGTCGTTTTCATTGAGTCTTTGTGGTTATATACCAGATTGTTCACAATCTTTGTATTGTAGCATGTTATGCCGGTGTATTGTGATTTCGGACACTTTGAAATCTGGACTCATTGGTGGTATTGCAAATGCCTAAATTGAAGAGATCGTTCATGTGAGGGAAAAGGGGTCTGATTTTTACAGGATTCCGATGTTCATATATCACTGGTACAACAAAAATTGCAACAGAGCCCTCTACGGGCCAGCCGGACAGTGAGATCGAGATTGGCTTCAAATTGTGAGCGTTATTTTCACCGTTCTTACTCCCTTTGGAAATATACTCGCTTGAGCTGTTGGCGCAAATGTTTTGCGCTCAAGTCTTGTACAGAATTCTGTACTACCGCCTAATTTGAATAGAAATGTAAGTAAATAGTCACAGAATTAAGTCTGAAGAGGAGATTTTGGGTGAGAACTTTAGCTCGAAATGAATAAATGATTAATTTGTTGTGGGAGCGGCTTGCCAATGGGGAGGACAAACGCTGTTGATAACTTCTGTCTGCGTGCGCTTTCAGACAGGGCTTTTTGTAGCCCAATTAGAATGGTCGCTATTCGAATGCACGTAGAAGCGGCGTGCAGTATTTCGCGTGGGAGCGGCATTGGGCTTGTTTGAGCGCGCACACACTTTAGCGGCTGCTGCTGTTTTGTGCCGATGCAGGAGACATATTGATAGCGGCGAATCTGTGATTTTAAATTGCCTTTTCTGTGAGGATTTCTAACACAAAAGTGGATATATTACAATTTTATGGTGAGTTAATAACATTGCGAATTTCCATGTAAAATTTCTGCTTTTAAAAAGGACGCATAGAACGTTTTTACTAGTCCTAAACGTATCGTGTGTTGTCGTATTCTGCACCGCGTGATGGGCAGGCGTGCCGTTTTTCATTTTTTGAAATGTTTTCTAATCCAGCGCCTTTCCACCTGATCGCGCCCGATTGTTGTGTCGGGTGCCACCAGGTGTGGTGAGACAAAATACAACCATTTTCACATCCTCGGGATCGTGTTCTGTGATTGTGAAGACCGTGTTTTAAGGTCATCCTTGCAAGCAAGTGGAGCAAACGTCAGGAATGTGACCAATTTAAATTTTGACAGGAAAACTGGAGGTGCATGGCAAGACTATTTTTGTGGTAGACCGAGTTACTGGCCTCTAGTTATCGCTTTTTTAACATTTGGGCATTATCTTGCGCTACTAGAGGCCGAGCCAGAAGATATCGAAATCCTATAAGCTCTAGAAAAGTGGTTCAAAATGTCGCAAAAATCCACACAAATACTTGACAAAATACCTCTTAATCGTCTAATTAACCTTCCATATGTGTCCAAGCTGAGTTAACGAACTTCTAAGGTATTCACGATCAATTCTTGACCTGCAAATCAAGGAAATTCGACGCCAGTTTTCCAGCGCGTACTGAACTTTTGCATGGCCTCCATTTTTTGTTTCGAGCAAAAAATGCATTGTGGGTATTCTGTGACGTCACTGCCAAAGTGCGTACCGACCGTACCACTATACGCGGGGTTGCTCTGCGATGTCACAGGTCGGAGTATACGTATCGCGTCGCGTGCGCGATACACTGACCTGTGACATCGCAAAGCAACCCCGCGTATAGTGGTACGGTCGGCACGCACTTTGGCAGTGACGTCACAGAATACCCACAATGCATTTTTTGCTCGAAACAAAAAATGGAGGCCATGCAAAAGTTCAGTACGCGCTGGAAAACTGGCGTCGAATTTCCTTGATTTGCAGGTCAAGAATTGATCGTGAATACCTTAGAAGTTCGTTAACTCAGCTTGGACACATATGGAAGGTTAATTAGACGATTAAGAGGTATTTTGTCAAGTATTTGTGTGGATTTTTGCGACATTTTGAACCACCTTTCTAGAGCTTATAGGATTTCGATATCTTCTGGCTCGGCCTCTAGTAGCGCAAGATAATGCCCAAATGTTAAAAAAGCGATAACTAGAGGCCAGTAACTCGGTCTATTTTTGTGGCAACACTTCTATGGCCGGCAACACATGCTACATTTAACATTATCAAATGTCGGGTCCAGGCAGAGGATTTATTTTGGGCCAGTTTGCTTTGTTAATGTTGAGCTTGAATATGTTAAGCTTTATTCATTGCATCTTACTATTTTGAGTCCCGCACAGGTGGTTGAGCTACCTTCAAATGAGGAGGGGGGGGGGGGGGGGTGCACAAATAATCATAAAATGATAAATGCCACGATGCAGCATCGCGACGAAATTAGAGGTCTGATGATAGAGGCAGCGACCAACAGGCTACATGTACATGAGCCACACATCAACCAGCGCTGGAAGTGTGCAAGGATGCCTTTGCTGTGGTCCCCAACAATGAGATTGGAGCAATTTGTTCACTTAATAATCGTCTATCGATAGTTACCTTGTTATTATTAGCAAAAAGTTGGATATTTGATAGTCTACCCAAGTAAACTCATCGCCTTTTGTCTGTGCCAAGGCAATTGGCTTAACACTAAAGTTACTCAACCATTACCCTGGGCTTTTGCAATGGGCGTTTCAGTCGACTAATCAATCAATGTGTGAGCAATTACAATGACAACTTGCGTCACACAATAGTATTCTATACCTTTAGACGTCTATTTTCCTTGTAATTTCAGGGACAATTTCGAAAATGTTTGTCCACAAAAAGACCACAATTTCTGATCTAGGCATAAAGAATTTAAACAAAGAAACAAATGTTGTTTTGACAATCAGCTTATTTTATAGTCACTTGTTACTGCCTAGATGTTAAATTATTATTATTTATTTTTTTGTTTAGTTTTTTAGTTTTTTGGGTGACTCAGTACTTTGTGTGGACAGTTAATTTTAGATGTTGAATCAGGGATGTGATCCTTAACCTATTCAACTAGCATGGAGACTAATCCTCATGAATAAATCAATAATTCTACACACACACATGCATGTACACACTCTGCACAAATCAGATTACAATGTATGATGAATTGCTGAGCTGAATGACATAATCTTTGAAAAAAGCCGATTCGAAAAAATCTAGGCTGCATACTTTAATCCTCAACAAATCTTGTGTTATTCATTGCATGGATGCATTCACCTAGCTGTCCATAATCCTCCAATTTCAATATGATTACTGCACACTCCGGAGGGAGATAGGAGTAATTATCTTCTTGGGATTTAAAATTAATTTATTGTGCATGAATTTTCTTTTAAGTTGCCAAGTCTTGTTGCAGGTAGTACTCTATGCATTTCAATAGTACATGTATACTAGTAGTAGTAATGTATCTAAAACACTGAAACCCAACACAAATCTTGTGCTAATTTTATATGTATTATGCCCCGCTAGCGAAGCCAATCAAGCCATACTATGTATACGGGTACATTTGCCTTGTTGACCTATGAATTGCCAAATAATTAATGCATACCATAGCTTATGAAAATGAACCAAAGTGCCATTGATTGATGCATACATGGATGCTGCCCTGGAAATGTTCAAGTATCAAGGATTTGTCATTCATGCCCCTACTGGCGAATTTATGCCTTCAACTCTATAGTACACAAAACTAGTGCCAGATCTCCTTTGTGCAGTTCTACATCTAAAGAATTTGATCAGGTCATTAAATTGTATCAACAAAATTGATAATCTGTTTGTGAACATACAATGTAGTAACATTATGTGTATAGTTTATAAAAAAGTCTCAGCAAGGGTTAAGGGTTTATTTTTGTTTTGTCAACAATTTTTGAGAATTTGTAATGCTGCATTTTTTATGACCCATGGGGAAGAATGTTGCCACTCTATGCTGTTTTTATCATCTCAATGTACATTGTAGGTCAATCGGTGAAACTGAGAAACATTTCTAATTTTGTTAGGAAATCTTCTCGACTCTCCATAAACTTTGTACACAAACGCTGTAAGTAGCGTCAGGATACAATATTTCCGACCCCCCTCCACCTAAAAAAATTTGACAGATCACGACCAAAAAGGATATTTATATAAAGCAATGTAGGTTTTGAAGTGTACTGATCAGGCATATTTAACTATTCATGTACATACCGGTACAGTAGTACATGTACATCATGTATACTGACATGTACATGGATGCATTGTACATGTATGTCCCATGCTCCAGACTTCAGTAGTACATGTACATGTAGTAGTATACAGTTTACTAGAGACTTGTCAAATGAGTCATTGCATGATTCATGTCTAACTGCATGTACCACCACACAT
Source organism: Crossaster papposus (assembly GCA_037893245.1). Classification (NCBI taxonomy): domain Eukaryota; kingdom Metazoa; phylum Echinodermata; class Asteroidea; order Velatida; family Solasteridae; genus Crossaster; species Crossaster papposus. Next base: position 1,030,948 of record JBAIAA010000182.1, read on the forward strand.
GACAACTGTACTTGCGCCTCTGGCTTCATCCCCTGCTCTAAGGACCTGATTTGAAATTATAATTAAATCTTGCCTGGGTCATTGAATGCCAAAAAAAAGAGCATTTTGGCATCGGGACGAATGCTCTCTGTTTATGTAAAGTTTTGCGGAGCAAGGGCAGGGGCCAATTTCACGGAGCTGCTAAGCACGAAAATTTGCTTAGCATAAAAATTTGTCCTTGGTAAAAACAAGGTTACAGACAAAATTTTCACATTAACTTTACTGTTTTTGATTGATAATCAGCTGTTTTTTGCTAAGCATGAAAAACACGGTGAATTTTGGCTGATAACTTGTTTTTAATGAGCAAGACTTTTTTGTGCTAAGCAAATTTTTTTGCTTAACATCTCCGTGAAATTGGCCCCTGGTTTGTACGCTAGGTTGCCATGTCTTACCGGTACATGTACACATGTACCGGTACATACCGGTAGTATACAGTACATGACATACGTACAATGTATAATTTGATTGTAAAACCAAAGCAGATCTTTGTTTTGAGTATAGACTGCTTTTTTTTGCAAAACGAATTACTATTCGCTTAAGTTAGTTATTAAAATCAGATTACATACAATTCTCGAGTATGTAGGCCTGTATAAACACATGGCGTATGCTTGTATGCAATAAACACTTTATACCTAGACATGTCTAATCCCATTGACTTCATTTTTACGTTTGGTAGACATGGTTAAAGGCAAAGCTTGCTAGACATGGATATCAAATTTTCTTTTGTCAATTCAATTTGTGATTTTATTTACTGCAATATAGAAACTAAAATAACGCAATGTTTTGGAATGTATTTTAAATTAGGATTCTTGATTTAAAATGTTTACATTATTTGTATTATATTATTATTTACATTAATGTCGAAAGATTCAGTCGTACAGATGTACATGTATACATTTCAGTCAAATAGGTTTTTGTACACGGATAATATTGTACATACCGGTACGTGTGTATTTACGGTACATCCATGTGCATGTAGTCAAATCATGCATCAATCTTCATTGGCTAATGTACATGTACCCGGTACATTTTCACACATCAAAATGAGTCATTTCTTACTACTGTGACACAGCGCAACAAGCCAACAGATCCAGGAGTTTTATTGCAGCCAGTATCTCTCCTACAATTTAAACAGTCCTTTTTCAAACAAATTATTCCAGTTGAGACAAGTTTCCATGATTGGATGATTGATGGAATGGCAGCCAAAACGCTCCACTGAAAGTTTGTTGTATTTGGTTACAAAACAGGCTAGAGTTGATTAAAGGGGATTCCTGTTGGTTAGTGTTTTGTTGTGTGATCCTAGCCTACCAGCTTTCCTTGGGCTTTCCACACATGGTCCTGTCACTCAAGTCTGTTCAGCTCTGTGGCCATGGTTTGACCATGGAGGAATAAGAGCAGATCCTCCATGGTTTGACAAACCAAGCCAACCTGAGCAGTTAGAAAAGCAGAGGATGACCAAAACAAAATTGCAAAGTATCCTGATAAATGCTGTTGCTGTCAAGTCTTGTCATGAAATTTGTTTTAAAAAAGAGGTAGAAATTGTAATGGGAGACATATTTGTATGTATTTTTCCTATCGCATTACTTTACATGTAGATACCTTATCAGACTTTATCAGCAGTAAACCATCTTTGTATGGTTCCCCAAGGGTGATGTATATGTTCACATACAGTTGTGTCAAAGAGCAGCATGTTGAATATGAATCATCAGCACCAGTCTAAATTTATCTAAATTGCCAGTTTTTTGCCACACACTATTTTATGTGCCCATGTGTCGCGCAGCCTTGTCAAAACAAACTGACTTATTTTAACATGATTCGAGAATGCACTTTAGATGTACAAAAGGAAACAAGAAAGTATTTCTGGTAAAACATCTGTTTTATAAAATTAGTGCATATTTATGGACAGGAACTTTATGTTTGGGCTATTATCAGTTGACGAGGAAGTTGTAGGAAGGAAATAACCGTATCATATGGTAACAATTCAGGAAGCAATTCCTCTGGTACAACTCAAATTTATTAGTTCCAAAGATAGTACGCTTTGCCATTTGATATTTGATGGTGCACGTTGATTATTCTTTTTATGCAGTGTGCGCGTGTTTGTTTAAGTTGGTTTTGAATATTCAGTTACTTTTCAAAATCGAACTATCCTCCATGTATGATACATGTCTACTAGAATATTTTATTGTGCACAGCCATTTTGTCTCTGAAGAAGATCTTGTCAAGATCGAAATATTAGGCCCTCTTAACTTATTTGATTTGTATATTTCAGGTCATTCCAGCCAGTAAGCAGTTTGCAGCAGCTTTAATCATATTCAGAATATTTTATGGTTATGAAATACCAGAAGCAAGCCAATGCATGAACAAATATTGCAAACCCATTAAATTTGGTTAACCTTAAACTGGTTCAAGCAGTTAAAAACTTGAGATTTTGTTGTAAAAAAACCCCTGAAAGTCCATAAACTGTATTCTCTTTAAAAAAAATTAAAAAAAATCAATGTTTGATATGGTAATAAACACCTTTGACCTACCAGTACATGTAATGTATGGGGCAGTCTGAAGCATTATAAACCAGGGATTTATTTTACGCCCCCATAACAAAAGCAGGGTAGACACATTTTACACTTTTTTACTAGATGGTTTACCACCTCCTCCACCTGGTCTATTGTGGTGGGTTGTTCACAAAACCTTCATTCATTGTGTAGGACGTGTTAAAAAGAAGCCTGTCGAATGTGATACATTGCACCACATTATTAAAAACATAATAAATTATTGTTAGTGTTTGAAAAAAATTGATGCTCGAGGGGATTATTTAAAAAAAATATAATTTAGCTTGTGAACCAGATTGTACAAATTTACTTCTGTGTGAAACCGTAAGGCCATGAGTGCCTGTCGGTATGTGGTGATATGGATCAAGTTACAAGTAGGGCAGTTCGAAGACTAAATGTTAAGCATTTATGATACACCATTTGCAGATTTATATCAAACAATTGTACCACCAAGTTATTAAGAAATATCTTATAAATTTGAAAGTAAAGTAAATTTGAAAGTAAAGTAAATTTGAAAATAAAGTAAATTTGAAAGTAAAGTAAATTTGAAAGTAAAGTAAATTTGAAAGTAAAGTAAATTTGAAAGTAAAGTAAATTTGAAAGTAAAGTAAATTTGAAAGTAAAGTAAATTTGAAAGTAAAGTAAATTTGAAAGTAAAGTAAATTTGAAAGTAAAGTAAATTTGAAAGTAAAGTAAATTTGAAAGTAAAGTAAATTTGAAAGTAAAGTAAATTTGAAAGTAAAGTAAATTTGAAAGTAAAGTAAATTTGAAAGTAAAGTAAATTTGAAAGTAAAGTAAATTTGAAAGTAAAGTAAATTTGAAAGTAAAGTAAATTTGAAAGTAAGTGGTGAACTCAAGGTGGATTTTTTTCTCGCCATGTTCACGACTTCGTAAACGTATGGAACACTCCCGCATGCGTGTTGGTTCACGTACAAGTTCTCGCGCGAGAAAATGTCCTTGCCGCACAACTAACTCGACTGTGCGCGTGCGTCTTAGTGAGTAGCGTTTGGAATGCAACCTACTTGTGAACATAGAGAAATTTACGGTGAACACGATAAACACGACACGATTGGAACGCAGGATTTTCTTCAATGTACATGTACATGTACGCATTCTGCAATAACACAAGCCTTCAGCTTCATTCACACTATTTTAATGAAGTGACCTGTTTATACAAACCAGCAGCAGCATACCAGTGACATTGATCAATGTAATGCCATGGACTCTAGCTGCACCACAGGGATCTCCTGTACATGTACATTTGTACATGGTGGAGATTCTACTCCAGTGGCAGCCCATGTGGCTCATAATTGGATGGCAGACATTATATTAGGCCCCAATCTTGGACTGGCACCCTCAGTGTACTCTGGTTTCCCATTGGTGGACTGTTAGACCATAGAGGAATAAGACCTAACCTTGTTTTTGAATTTACTACCAGACAGCAGAGTACAGTAAATGTACAGTAGTGCAGTAAGTACCCGATGGACATTGTGAAATGTACAATGTATGTACAATGGTACAATGTACATGTATGTACTGGTACATGTATGATTTTTTTTCAACATTTATGAGTACATGGGTGGCCTTTCGATCACAACCATGTATGTACAGTCTACTATCTTCAATTGTCTGGATCGTTATTTATTTTTCCCAGCGGAAGGGAACAGTTCTTTGTACTACAGTTTCTTTGAATGGCTCGTTGGACCCTGACCTCGATATTTTTATTGTTTGCTAACTGAATTAAAACTTAAGTACCCCTAGCAGTGGAGTTGGTTTCAGCTTGGCCAGCTGCAGCGCCAGTATGGAGACTACTCACCTGTCCGCTGTGGCTTGTCTAGAGCTAGGGAGAATCGCTTTGAAATAAATTTGAATTTGAAAAATTGAATTTACTGAAAATGTAGGCTTAGGTCGCCCACATTTGATTCGTGAGGAATAGGCCTAATAATGATGTCGCGCTTTGTGCATTTTTTAGGAAATCCTGCATTTAAAAAAAAATCCGATTACGCATGTCTGGATTGTGTACAAAGCCGAAGCATGTACGAGCGAGCATCTTGCGTCTTCAGCAATGTGTTCAGCATTTTGCGTCTTCAGCAATGTGTTCAAATGTCTGTACTCTGTCTGTCAAGTAGTCTTCCCCTTGCTCAAGTCGTCCCAACTCCAACTCTCCCATTCTTACCGTTGAGGGGGTAGTTTTGTTGCGCACAGAGCCTATGCTAAGTTGTAATCAAAAATTGGAATGCGTTATGATACCGCAGTCTGCAGAAGTTCTGTAGACGATGAATGAGTCAGACCCAATTGTTACACGTAATCCACATTGTACGTATACACATGCTGCGTGCCTGTAGCATGTATGGTACCAGTACATGGAATATCATGAGGCATAAATGTTTGACTAACCTTGAATTATGCACACAAAAAATTCGCATGTGAAGCTGAAGCTGTTATTGATTTTTTGCCCCTGAATGCTCAGTGGACCAAGTGTGAGGATTTCAACTGCAGACGCATTGTGCATTTATTTGTTTGAGATTACATTTTTAGGACGTGAGGTTTTAGAAAGAGTTGAAACCTGGCTGCATGAGTGCATGGATTTGTATTCGTCTGTATTGACTGTTGGTTCATAATTCATTTGATTCACAGGTATGTACTGCATACATGTATTCATGTGACCATGTTACAGATGCATTCGCGTTTTTGTATCACTGTGGAGACATGGCTTTGTTCTCGTGTACAAAATTGTTAGAAAGTCGAGCACGTTTTTCAAAATGCTCCCATTTTAACCACGATTATTTTCCTGGGTTGAAATTTTTGACCCAATATAAATACCCTAACCCAAACAAAATGCCCTAACTCGCATTCTAACCCTAGTTTTTGAGTAATTTAAGTACAATCCAAAAATCTAATTCGTGAAATTCCTAATGGAGACTTATTCATCTATAGAAATTACCATTTGGAGACCTTTTCACTCCAATTGTCCCCATTGTGTTCAAGTCTCCAGAGGGTACCGTATTTCGCACCATGTGTGTACAGAGATTGTTCATGCTCTTTCACAAGTTTCAGTATGTTGTTTTCCGCTTAAATGTTCTGTACACACTACATGTATGCACTACAGACTAATGTTTTATAGCATTCTTTGTGTGGTGCGAAATACGGTACCCTCTGGAGACGTGAACACAATGGGGACAATGAGAGTGAAAAGGTCTATAGATGAATAGGTCTCCACTTGGAATTTCACGAAATATATTTTTTGATTTTACCCAAATTACTCAAAAACTAGGGTTAGGATGTGGGTTAGGGTTAGTGTTTGGGTTAGGGATATAATATATATAGGGTATATTTGGACGAAATTCAACCCAGGAAAATAATTGTGGTTAAAATGGGAGCATTTTGAAAAAGGTGCTCGACTTTCTAACCATTTTGTACACGAGAACAAAGCCATGTCTCCACAGTGATACAAAAATGCGAATCGGGCACATGGCAAAAATAACATACATTATGTGTTGGTACTGGTCAGATAATTGAAACACTTCTGATTTTTATCTTGTGTCTGGATTATCACATTTTAATTTTATCATCTTGTAAATCCTTACAAAGTCCTTGGACTTAATAAATGTTTAGGGCAGGGAAGAGTTAATCTTTAATAATTAATTTAAAAAATCCATTAAGAATGAATGCCTGGGTGCTTGGGCAATTAAAAACTGACCAGTATTGTCAGGACAGATGGAGTGTTATGTAACACTTGCTTTACCCTTGTTACTGGAACAAAGAGTATTGTTCAGTAATAGTAGGGCAGATACTGGTAGATGGCCACTCATTAAAAAAAATGGGGAAGTTCTGTTGTCAGTAAAATGGTAGCATGTTTCATTTGTGGCATTTGGATTTTATCGATCAAGGTTTCTAATTCTGTGTAACTCCATTAATTAACCAAAGCAATCTTGTGTAATTTACTAAGAACCATACCCATCCTGGCAAATTATTCCAACACTATATGGCAAACTTTACACCCAAACTGTTTGGCTCTGATCCTGGAGGTATGCCTAGCCATACCGGTAGCTCTATGGCCTAACCCAGTGTAAAAACACTGTCAGTTTAGGGGCCCAGAACCCCTCAAATTCCAACAAAACCTGGTGTTGTAGTTTGACTGAATGGGAATTGTTAGGGGTAAATTTTAATTTTGTTGTTGTAATTGCCACTTTGCTACGAATCTGCATACTTATGTTTCTCGTTCCAATTTGTATTTTTGACAGTAAATCCTGGCAGCCTAGCAGTGTAGGTTAATCTTCTCCACGCGCCATGGCGGACACGTTAGCCAACAATGTAGACGAGCGGGACGAGCGGGAAGAGCGGGACAAGCTGATCCCGGACTTGGACGACCCCGAGTTCCAGAAGGAGTTGCAGCGGCCAGCCCACATCAAGGCCGACATGCGGGACATGGAGAGACAGCGGAGAGTGTCTCTGATCCTCAACAGTCAGGCCTTCCGGGAGGAACTGGAGAACATCATCGAGTCGCAGCTGAAGGTAAGGAAGAGGGCAGAGAGAGGAACAAGCAAGGGCAACAACTACCTGTAAACGACTGGCATTTTGGGAGCCGAGTCCACTTGCTTCTGTGGCACTTGAGCGGCCCCAGCCAGTTGGGAATGGATTCCCATCCTAATTGATTCCAATAGACCTATAGACAATATTTCAGACTTTGACAATAGATGTAAGACCTCCTCTTTTGCACCTTAATTGACGGATTACAGTTGAAAATAGTTGGGGAATTATCCTTTAAAAAACTATTTAAAAAAATAGCTTTACCCGTCGAAATTTCAGGTTTGAAGTTTCCTAAGCGTATACATGTAGTTTTAAGCTTGGGGTAGTTTGGAAGCTAGGTAGTGTCATCAAGTGTACGTGTCCAGACTCGTTCATGCATACCTACAATGTACCTATCAGGAATGGACTGGTTCAAAATCATAGAATTGGGTACCGAATGACCACAGCTAAGTATCCATTCCCAATTAACCAGATCGCGTCAGATGCCGGCCTGAGCCCGTCTCAGATCGAGGTTCGTGAAAAACAATCCTACGCCTGAGCCCAGTCAATGTCAAAATAATCCCAGCGCAAACTCGTTTACATCCATTTATTCAGTTGTGGCTTCACTACATTGGTGAATGGATGTTGAAATGGTGGCCTTTCTTTTCTTTTGGAAGCAGTAATCCATCCCTTTCAGATGACCCCAAGATCAGATGTTAAGTATTGACAAAGTCAGAGTCCTGCCATTTTCTACCTACAGATTTGGAATATCCCTCTCTCTTTTTTCCTCAGTAAACAATGAACAAAATCAATGTTGTGAAATAGATAGGATACAACCCTTGTATTCTCAGCTGTCTGGAAATTGAAACACAACCCAATTTCCGGGAGGTAAACCATTAACTAGATTTTCTCCAAAGCGCACTCTGCAGTGATATCAAGGATTTTAGGGCTTTGTGAAATGTGAAATAAAGAACTCTGAAGGGCTTGGCTTGTACATAGGATTTCATTTATTAAAGTGTACAATGGATGCCTTAGAATGATAATAGAACAACATTGGAACCTTTGTGGGTCCATTGTGCAGTACAGGCACAGGCACAAGTAGACCAAGGTCAATCGTGTATTCAGTTGGTTTTTTTCCCCACAAGAAACAGTTTGTCCACCTGCAACCCTCCCTGGCCTGGCCCTGGGCACATCACACACCCACGCCCACAGTGTCTAACCCAATCAAGGCCAGCTAGCCTGTGGAATTCCAGGGCGCTTTGTGGGTTCCAGACCCAAAACTGTGTTTTTTTCTCCTCCAGCTCCATTCCTATCTTGCTAATCTTCTTTCCTAGTTCCTGAGCCACCCTCCGGCAAGGTCAGGACTGCATGGAATGGATACTGGTGGTCCTTATATTGCAGCCTCAGTGTGGGTGCATTCATGTCCTACATATTTTGGCTCCGTAGCTAGCTGGGTTTCAAAAATATTACAAGTACATGTAGGACAAAAAATGGGTTAAAAAGAATCTCGGTTTAAAATCTTTCCGGGCGTATTTATAACTAAGCCGGTGTGGAATGTTTTTCGTAGCTGGAGGTATTATGTACAATTCAAATTCACAAAAGTGAACTTTATTTACCAAAAAAAAATTATGGGTGAGGGAAGGGGAAAACAACACAATTAGTTTTGTGTGGTTTGCAGAAGGCCTGTTTTGAAAGAATTCTGAATACAAATGATTACATGAGAATGTACAGTAGCAATGTGTATAGGTATACATATTTGTACAATGTAATACATTTAAGTACAGAGTGAAAGTGTTTTTAATGGTTAAAGGGTAGGCATTTGCTGTATGCAAAGACTGATTTTTTTTACATTGTATTTTATACGTATGTAGATTTCAGGGAAACTCTGGGTTTTTTTACAAGTTACACGCACATTTAGTAAATATCATAAAAATGAATGGCAGGGGAAACAAATCTTAAATTAGAACTAGTCTCTTTATCATAAATCAGAGCTTGATTTTTTTATTTTTTTATACGAAGACTCTATTTCAGAAATTTTCATTTTGTTCAAATGTTAAAGTGTACCAGCCTAGCAGCTGATGGTTATTGCAACATCCTTTTGTGTAGCCTCTGACACCAACCCCTCGCATTTCTTGATTGTTTCAAGCGGCGCATAGTCTCTGACCTTTTTCACACACTACAGGATTAATTAGGGCCCCATACCGTCTGTTAGATTGAGCCAGGGTAGAAACGAGGCTCGCAGCGGCTATGTGGTGGATATCAAGTAGTGGGCCCACTGTGAGGAAAAAGAGGTATTCTCTCTGCGTATTGATGCATTGGGAGAATTCAATTTGCATGAATTCATTTGCTGTTACTCATACACTAAGGTATCTCATGTACTGGTACATGTACATGTACGTACTAACTGTTAATAGAAAAGAAAAGAGAAAGTCCGTCAGTTGCAATTTTATAGCTTAGTGCTATATTTTATAGCTTAGTGCTATATTTTATAGCTTAGTGCTATATTTTATAGCTTAGTGCTATATTTTATAGCTTAGTGCTATATTTTATAGCTTAGTGCTATATTTTATAGCTTAGTGCTATATTTTATAGCTTAGTGCTATATTTTATAGCTTAGTGCTATATTTTATAGCTTAGTGCTATATTTTATAGCTTAGTGCTATATTTTATAGCTTAGGGCTATTGTTGAACCCTCCTTATGGTTTGACCATGGAGCTATGGTTTGAAAGCACAAATATACACAAATGTCCCGAGTCCATTGACTCTCAAATTTGTATCCTAGTGGAGACATCTCTTTGTTCTCGTGTACTAACTGCTTAAAAAGTCGGGCACCTTTTTCAAAATGCTCCTATTTCAACCACAATTAATTTCCTGGGTTGAAATTTTGACCCAATATACCCTATATCATACCCTAACCCAAACCGTAACCCTAACCCACATCTTAAACCTAGTTTTTGAGTAATTTGAGGCACACTCCAAAAATCTAATTCGTGAAATTCCCTGTGGCGACCTATTCATCTATAGAAATTTACCCTCCGGCATCCTTTTGTCTCCATTATACACATTGTGTTCAGGTCTCCAGAGGGTACCGAATTTCAGATCAGTCTTTTGCATGTGTTTCTATTGGGAAGACAATGCACACATCTTCAGTGTACAAACGGTATGCACAACAACGCACAATCTGTGCTTCTATGTGCTGCTGAACAACTGACCCAAATAGTGACTTCTGCATACGTACATGTACGAGGATTAAGGGTTAGTCGGTAGTCACTATAAAAATATCAATTTCTAAATTCAGTACATGCGCATGTTTGTAATATCTGAAAGACTGGGTTATACCTGTACTTTATGGATACATACTTGGCTGATTTTCATGAGAGATGTATTGCAGTTACATGTACCTGTACGGCCAGCTATTTGGATTTTAATGATTTTCTAGATTTGGCATTGAGTTTGGGCTTTTATGGCACACGTTAGCCAAGAGTTCCACCTCTATCACCAATGCCAGTAGTAAGCCAAGAGTTCCGCCTCTATCACCAATGCCAGTTTTGGATAATGGGCTCCCAAGCCTCCTCACAATTTGAACAAATAACACACTCTTCCCCCCCCCCCCCCCTAAAAATATAAAAAACAAGGCTTTGCTCACTGATGTATTAATTATTCACACAAACGCATTCTGTGTTGAAGGCAGGGTATCTGTGGATAAACGCATGCTGTGTCGTCACGTATAAGAGATTGGGCTTTGAAGGCAGGGCATCTGTGGATGGGAAGTGTTGATGAGAAGATGTTTAACCTTGCTAATTAGTTTCTGCATTCTGGTCACGACACCTACTGGTATCAATAGCAACCCCCCCCCCCCCCCCCCCCACAATGCTCAACATGCATCAATAGATCGGGGCGGACATCCGGGAACTGTCATAAAAACGCGTCATAATACGTACACCGCGCCGGTAAAAACGATGATCGCACGCGCAGTCTTGTATGCTTCAGTGCAGTGTCAGCGCGTATTGTTTTCATCGGCGCGCTGACCTGTGACGTATGTCCGCCCCGATCTATAACACTGCAGCTGCCAATGGTTGCCAGGCGCTGACCTTATAATCATCCCAACATACAAAACAATTAAAATCTTAACCTTGTCCTTGCGGTTGAGATGATTTCGTCTGTCTCTTTCCCAGATTAGGAAATTACCAATACATAGGTCAAGAATAAATATTGTGGGTTTATGGTAACAAAAATTATCCAGGTGGGTACATGTACTGTAGGTAGTTACTGGTACTGGTGGGAAACAATGTTTTATGTAAATTTATTTTGTAAAATAACAAGTTGTTCACATTTTTTTGTTCATACTGCTTCAGACTTTCCTGCAGTAGATTTATTGGATTGGAGTCCCAAGTCCTTGCTGTCGGCCTTGTAATAAGATCATCTGGGCATAGTTGGATGTCATTATAAATAAACACTTTAAGCATTGGGCCATTGGGGTGTACTGGTATGGTCCCCTGTAATGATTTATGAACCTATCCTACATTTTTATTTTTTCTGATTAATGAATATATGCCCCAGGCATGCAGCCTGGCTCTTAGAAGCCTTGGGTATGCCAGACCATGGCCAGTCACAGTCATTATTGTACTGGTTAGTTTGCTGCATGGTTTGCTAATGGATTTATGCTGATATCTACCGTACCAAGGCAATCCCATCAAGTTCTCCAGAAATAATGCCTCTGTGCAGACACTACACAGGGCCGGCCACATTGCTCTTGATGTGCAACATGTATTGCATGTATTGGCAATTATGCATTGAAAATTATGCATTGAAATGGAGCTACATGTACATGTATCTTAAGTGCTATGGGAACTATACATACTGTATGAATAAAATAACATTTATTTATTTCATTTAACAGCACTATAGCGCCAATTACAGGATGAGAGAAGATAATGTGAAGAAGTTACAGTTGTAGAGGTGGGAGGAAAACCCCAGAAGAATATTCTGGGGAAAACTGAAAACTGAAAACCCAATCCACATATTGGCCCAGGCAGGATTCGAACCCGGGTCACAGTGGTGGAAGGCGAGGAAAAAAACGCTGCGCCAACCTGACTCCCATTAAAACATAAAGATTGTCTTACTTTTTAACCCTAACTCCCTACCCATTTTTACTTACACATAACCTGAATCCTGCAAAATCCTCCAATTCCTAAATTGTTAAAACTCCAAGTAACCTGAATCCTGCAAAATCCTCCAATATTGGTCACTGGTGACCATACAGCCTGTATCCTGCAAAATCCTGCAGTCTTGCCCTGGCCTCAGTCAGTAAAAACCCAAGTAACCTCAATCCTGCAAAATCCTGCGATGCATCAAACTCCAAGTGACCTCAATCCTGCAAAATCCTTGTGTGTCACATTCAGCCTGATAACCTGAATCCTCCATATTCCTGCAGGGGTAAAACCCCAAGTAACCTCAATCCTGCAAAATCCTGCAATGCATCAAACTCCAAGTGACCTCAATCCTGCAAAATCCTGCATTTTGCAATGAGGAATTTGGAGGATTTGGGAGGGTTAGGGTTAAAGGGATCCCACCCTATTTTGTTCTCTTGGATTTTTTTGTGCAAAAATGCACACGATGTGTGTTTTTGTTGCATAGTGATTGTGCATTGAAGCTGTGGATGGGGAACACGTGCAAACTGGTTGGACTCGAGACATTTGTGCATATTTACTGTATGCTGTTAAATCCTAGGAGGGTTAATGTATGCAAACGTTTTGCCTCCGAAGAAAATCGAATAAGATCGAAATATTAGGTGTGTTTCAGGTTATTCCAGCGAGTAAGCAGTTTGCAGCGGATTTAAGCATATTCAATTTTATAATCGGTACATTTTGGATTAAAATATGTGTGCACTAAAAATATCTAACTGGACATGTTTGCAAAATGAATACAACAACGTGTACATGTTGGCGCAACATACATTTTTGTACATCTAGACTAGACAAGACCTGTCCCTTAAACCTCCTGTCCCCAGGCCTAGATTTTCACATGGAGATATTGTAGTCAATACCTGTACACCGCTGATAGAAAAATAACAATATTAACTGTATGGCAACTAATCCCCTGGGATATATAATAAGACCCTGCATTTAGGTTACACCCTCCTGGAGAATGGTACGGTCCGCCAGCATGCTGCCACTGCAGGAGGCCATACACACACAAGGGCTTAGACCTTTGCATAACTGTCTCTCAGGGGTGGAGATTATGCATAAATTATTCAAAACCAGAAGGGATGAATCACAGAAATTATGCAAAGCTGTCTGGAAATTTGCTACCATTGTTGCATTGATGGTTCCCAAATTATGCAGAACTTCGGAAGGAATAAAGGTTCCAATTAAACATAATTTAATTTGCTTTTAGTAATCATAATTAAAACAAAATCTCATAATTTAATACAGACAATTAATGCACTTGTCTACAGCCTTAATTTCTATAAGATATTAGATGCATTAAATTTAGATTGATAATTTTACTTCTCAAAGAATGTACACACCCCTAACAGTTTTTTTGTAACTAGAATATATTGCCAGAACCATAATGGTTGTTATACATGTACAGTACTATACACATGTATAAAGTTACAAATATATTGAGAAAGAACTACAAATCATGTTTAAATTTTTTTTTTTTAAACACCTGTTGTTAAATTTCATGCTAAACCGAGAAAAAATTATCCAAATCGCTTGGCGTTGCTGGCAAGATGGCAGGAATATCATTACAAGATAATACAGTCTTGAGTCTTGAGTCTTGAGTCTGGACTTTATGGATGTGCTGTGCAACACAGCACGGGTCAGGTGCTCTGACTCATTAATATATAAGCTGATGACACCGTTCACTTGAATGCCAGGGTTAATCATCAGTGAATCATCAAACTCATACATCATGCAAATGAGATACGGACGATCGTAGAAGATGCACCAACACGCGTTGTGCTCGGAGGGCAAATTTATTTCAAATGAGATTCGGAAGTAAAATGTGTTTACTTTTAATTACATTATCATCACAAGGACTATTGTTATCAAAGACACATAATTTTGTATTAAACTCTAACCAAAAAGTACAAAACTATACGTAAAGCCGAAGGGTATTTGTTTTACTTGATTTAAAAGGAAGCTTTCTCAGACAATCTCCCATAACCAAATTTTGCCAATAAAGCTGAACGTTGATACCCGGTAAAATGGTTTAAATATTACTCGGAGAGATGACTATTTCTTGGGTGTAACATTAGCATGCAGCAAACGGTGATTAAATTCGCCTTGAACACTGAGACATGATTCAGCACTGCCATCCATATTTCCCTCGTCACATTAGAATATTGCCAACTGTCTTGAGCTATTGTGTCAACACCACGAGCTCCTGGGAAGGGACCTTCTTCACCTCTTAGGGTCACGGGAAAAATCTCCTTGGGCCACCTGAAACTGAGAGTAGTTGAGAATGGGTCAAAGGTTACAGTGTCACTTTATTAGGGTAATGCGGGGCCTGGGGTGCATAGGCTTCATACTGAGAAACAAGATTTTCTGGAGTTTCAGATATTGGATGTTAATATTTGGACGTGACTTCTCCACATGCAACTTTAATAGCGAAACTTGTCCTGATGGAAGACTTTTGATTTATAAATAGTATGCAGTGATACATGTACCATAGCAAGCCGCAACCCTGACTTGTGTGTAATTTTAAGCTACAACCAGTAATTCGGAGATGAAGTTGGACACAAAATTGTATTTTTAAAAATTACAATTATTTTTTTAATTTTTTTTAATAACCTTTTAATAAAAACAACCCTTTAACCCTAACCACCCTGAGTCCATCAAAATCCATTTCCTGTTTTGGAGGATTTTAGCGGATTCAGGATACCTCCATATTGAACCAACTGGAGGAGTGTGATGGATTGAGGATTTTAAGCCTAGCGTTACTGCAGGAGTGTGATGGATTCAGGATACAGAAATTCAGGTGATGGACTGTGATGGACTCTATGGAGAAACGCACTGCAATTTGTTGTATGCCACCTAGGTATCCTGAATCCATCACAGTCCATCAAACTTTTGCTGGTGGAGTATGATGGACTCAGGATCTCTCCAGAATGCATACTGGTGGAGTCTGATGGACTCAGGACACCAGCAGTTTTTGCAAACCAAAATTGGTGGACTGTGGCGGATTCAGGATACTTTCTAGTAAAAGCCGTGAGGGAGTTAGGGTTAACAACCCTTTAATAAAAACAACTATTCATTTTACTGGGTTGGTTGGCTGGGAAAAAACCCCCAGAAGTTAGTTAGGTTCAACTTATCCCCAGTGGCTACGTTACAGCTTGGTAGTTTGGTGTCAAAAGGCCAACTTTGTTTTAAGGCGCTTTCACACTGTCCAAAATCTCGGGGTTGGAACCGGTTCCAACCCCGAGATTTGTATCAACCCTTTTCACACTACTAAAATTTCAACCCGGTTCCAACCCGGGTAGCATGCTCTAGCCGGATCGAAATCAACCCTGGTAGGGACCAGGGTTGAAAATCTCAACCCGGATTGAAATCGCATTTTTCGGCGTGAACCGTGTCGAAAATGATAGTGTGAACCGCCCCGGGTTGAGTTTGCTTACCGCCGATCCGTGTTGAGTTGTGGCGCGAAATCCTACGGAAATCGGTACAAAGGTCAATAAATAATCAGTTCTGCGATCGACGTGACACGTACATGGATATGTATTGTTGTGCGTGTACATGTATATACATTTACTGCACGTCACGCATGTTGTGCATATGCGCTACACGTACACGTGGTTCTTCACCAAACCCAAACACAACAGCAACAACAAGCATCCAGGCATTTCTTTTCAATTTTGTTCGAAAATGGGTCCCAAAAAGACCGACAATAAAGCTGAAAGACAAAGAAAGGACAAAGAAGAAAGGCCATGTTGACGATTTGGTCGGACGATGCGGTTTAGTCGCAACTGGACGGCACGACAAGAAATAAGGTGTTCGCGAAAATGTCTGAGGATCTCGAAGGTCAGGGAATCCACGACAAAACGCCGAGCCACGGTGCCGCATAAATTAACCAATTTGAGGCGGGATTATAAGCATTGTGGGATCGGGAAAATCATCACAGCGCGCCTTTTTAAATGCGATCCGTGTTGAGAAATGGGTAGTGTGAATGCACGGCAGCCCTAGCCGGATTGAACGTTACACGGTTCACTAGCGGCTGGTTCGCGGCATGAACAGTGTGAACGTTGCGTCTCCGTGATCCGTGTCGAAAACAACCCATGCTGAACCGGGTTGGAACCGGGTTGGTTTCAACACGGTTCGAAACTGAGATAGTGTGAAAACGCCTTTAGAGAGCTATTTGTGGAGATTGTCTGTCAAGATACACAGGTCTCAAACAGCCTTATCAATAAACCTTGAAGGAATGCTGTTGCTGGGGTTTTCTGTTTCATGGGTGACTTATTTTTGGCAAAACAGATTGCAAGTGGTTGTAAATATTTCAAGCTGCAGCTTTTATCTCTTTTTTTGGTTAAAGCCAAATCCAGTGTGGGTGTCATCTACTATGTCTAGCTTCAAGCTGGCTAGCCTTGCTCCTGGTACTGGGCACATTAGAAATGCTTCCCGTGGGAAATGCCCGCATATGTGTACAATGTACATGATGTTATGGGTACATTCCATAGGGTTCGTGTGCTTGAGGAAGATCTCTCTAAACTCAAACTCTGAAAATTCTGTCGACCTAGAATTTGTCAACCTCACCCTAATATGTCTACTCCATTTTATTTCATTATCCTAACCCAATTCTACCTTTATACCCCTTTGTACCCCTAAAATGTTGTGGGGACATGAATAGGTCCCCACAACTCGGTCAGATTTTTTTAAACAAAAGAAAGTGTCCCCGTAACTTGGTGTATGCCTACCCACATTCACAGCATACAGGTACATGTATAGTACATGATGTGGATGTACAGGTGCACATCTGTGTTTGTTCAAGCGTGGGGAAGTGGTCCCACAACAACAACCACCACCTCACAAAAGGATCTAACCAAGCATAATAACCAAGGATAAATTGATTGCTAAATTGCAAAAGGTGGTTTTCGTTTTGTTGTTGTGTGGGGAAACTGCCTGTATATGGACCATGAACAATGCACCATACAAATTGTCAGACTTTATTTATAGTGACTTGGTACTAACTACATGTATGTCTAGTGTGTAGGGGACCAACTGACCAACTTTCAGTGATTCCTTAGTGGCCAAATAGTTTTGCACACACATTTTGCTATGAATACATGTATAATGTATGTGGGAAAACAATTTGAGTAATGTATTGTTTTTACATACTGTACATGTACCGTAGTTGTGTTTTTAAATTTTCACTTGTGCATGCTTTAAGATCCATATCATTCATTTTTTGATGGAATGGCTTCTCCATATTTTTTTTACAGTATGCGTGTACATGTATCTCGTATGAGTCTAATAAGGTTAATTTATTACACTGTACTTTACCACCGATCCAGAGTGTGGTACAGTCGTTACTCGTCTGCAGTCTGTGCGTGACTTGCATTGAATTAACAAGACGAAATGTCCTGAAATATTTAATTCTGTAATGACATAACCCATAAATAAAATTCATGTACCGGTACATGTACGGTACATTGGGTATTTAGTGCAAACCCTCAAGACAAGATGGTGTGGTACCGTACAGTACATGTCATTTATAATGGGCACTTTTGGGAATACATGTACTTGCTTCACTAACCCAGATGAAACGTCTGGCTTATTAAAAAATCAATATGTAATAACCTTCAGTTTGAAGTACGTACTGGTGTATGCATGTCTGTGTATGTCCAGCTCTGATATTAAATTGCGCGTACATGTATGTTGCGCAACCTTTCTTAGAAAGGCATCGATATGTATACGTGTGGTAATAAAAGAATCGTAATTTAAAATCCATGTTGTGATGCAGTAACAACGCTTGCCATTAAAATATATGTTTTGCCTTAAATTGCTTCAAATTGCCTTTTATTTTGCATTTGTGACCAGCCATGACATAGTGGGATTAACACTTACTTTTGAAATTTTGAGTTTTTTTACATCATACATTTTGTAATTAGCTTTCCAATGATACCAAAATAATTTGTGTAAAGCTCAATTAATTTCGAAGATATACCACAGGAAAGTTTAAAGAAAAAGGGCGTAACATAAATGTGTTTGCGCTACCAACGGCAGTGAAAAAAAATTCCCACAGTTTTTCCCACACTTAAAATGCATGGTGTGAATCTTCTATACCTTGACAACTCAGATACAGAAAACTCGGAATCAATTTTGAAACAATTTTGTACGTACATGTACATGTATGGCCAGCTTCAGGCGCCGATTACTCCAATTTCCAAACCTGGTTTTGGGGGACATTCCTCATTTAGCCTCAGGTAGGTTCCATTTTTCCTCTCAAGCAAGCAGGCAGGTTGTGCGATGGTCAGTTCTTAACACCCATGAAACAAAACAAGTAACTGCACTAAACTGTTAATAACATTCGCAACCCCAAATGTCCCAAACCTCCATGTAAATTTAACTTTTGCTTTTCTCTTTTTTCTTTTAATTTGCCAACATTTTTAATTAGGACATGTTCAAGGTTGGTTTTGTATTATTTTTTATTTATCATTTGTTTATTTTTTGTTATGTTGGCATGCAATTTTGCACGAGAAAATATTTTTTGTTACATGAATACATAGTCATTTTGTCGGAGCACCACCATTGATTTGATTCTTGTCATATTTGTTTTAATTTGGGATTATTTTTTACCCGAATATTACAAATGTTATGAAACATGTTTGGTTACTATGGCATTTTTTGTTTTTCAGTTGTGGATTGGGCATTGCATGTTTTCATCATTAGACCCCTTAGGTGCCTTTTTTTTTTTGTAGACTTGTGTAAGTCTTTCCCGCATTCCTTTCCATCATCGTCTAGAACCTGCCTGCGAGCTTGCTTGCCCCCAGTATTGTGCAAACCAGATTTGTTTAGTCTGGTTTCCAGCCAGTGTACAACATACATGTATGTACGTGTAGATAAGTGTACATGTATGTGCCAAATATTACCTGTTCATATAGATTGTATAGCAAATTTAAGCTCATTTAGCTAGTAGCCCAATGGACTATAGCTTTGTGTTTTTATAGGTTATACTCATGCACTTGTACTGGGTGTTAACAGTGCAGATGTCGTCATGTACATATTGATTGGAATTGCGAAATAACCTGCAGATTCAGGCCCATTCATCATCGGCACGAACGTGCTGCAAATTTGTAAAACTAAAAGCACATTTCAACTCATGTGAATTTTGTATAAAATGTTTTCACAATAAGACAAACTTGCCGGAAATGAAGTCACATTTTAACGCCCTTGAATTTAACAGAGTGATAAATTAATCTTCTCTAAATATATATCAGAACGTTAGTAATACTAGTTTTAGATGCTAATGGTAAAGCTGTTAAATTCCCTTCAACGTATAGGAAGACTAACACTCTAACATAAGTTGTCATCCCAGACCCTCAGATTTGTAGTGTTCCTCCTCCACTGCCTCTCAGTGTCCTCCCAATTAGACCAATCTTTGCAGATGAGGGTCTTCCCACCCCAATCTGTCTTGGTTCCCTGGTTAAACTGAACCATGTCTTGGACCAGGTTTAGCAAGGACTGACAGCAGTGACTGACTGATAACAAATGGCAAACAACTGACCATTCTTGCATGCCAAGAAAAGATGACCCTAGCAGATAAACTCCATGAAGGGAAAAGACAGAGCTAGAGAGGCCCCGGAATGTCTTGGAAGGTTCCTTGGAAGGTCAAAGAGGCCAGAGCATTGGAATTAAGATTAGCTGTGTGCATGTGTGCACTGTATCATCCATTAATTTTAAAGGCCAATACAAAATACCTGTGTATCCTTGTTACCTCAACCAACTTAGAAAATCATTCGAAATTCAATTATTTCCTCTTTTTTTTAATAACAAAAACAAAAAACTCATGCAGATTAGAAAACCCCTCTTTGTTGAAAAACCTGAAATTGATTTATATTGCTATTAATTGCTTTCTCCCAGGGACACGTTCCATATTTCATTAGTGCTCCAGTGCACTACATTTATTAATTTTAGCCCCCAGTGTTTACTACAAATACATGAAAACAAGATTCCAGTAAAAAAGTGCGTTCACGTTCTGGCCAGGGCCACAATATGCCATCGCACAGCCTGGGGTACTCAAGCCACACCCAGCTAATCAGCTATGTGAAGCATTATGTACAATGTACATGTACATTCACACTCATTCTCACGCTGGCCTTGCGCAGCATACTGCCAGCATGGATTGTTTCATGGATACAGTATTTGAGAGCACTTGTCCTTCATACACATGTACAGACACTGGCTTGGTTGTGTTGGAGTTTTGTAATAGTGGGCAGGGCTTGTGTTTGTGTGAAGACTGCAGGCATCTTGTACCCCCAAGACCCTTGTGACATTTCAGGGATTTTTTTTCCTCTGCAGCTAGCTAGGTCCCTGTTTCTCTCTCTTGATCTCCCTCCTGCTTTCATCATGACCTGGTCACTGCATGTATAATTGTTCTTGCTCCGTCTGGCTAGCCAGGGCCCCCTGTGTGTGTGTCCTCAGGTTTCCAATTGGAAGTATTGTACAATTGTACACTATCTGAGTTTGGTTGTTGTGATCAGTCTGGAAAATATGAAGATAAAGAAGGGGGGGGGAGGGAGGGTTAACTATGGAGGGCTCATAGCCAGTTGCATGATAATGAGGGGGTCTTTATTATTGGATTGATGCAGAAGCCAGAAGTAGGGTACCTTGAAGCATCATCATGTAGGGTTTTGTACAGTGTACGTACATGTACTGTACATGCCTACCTCCATGGTACATACATCATACATGTACATGTATGTTTCATCATAAGACAAGCTCATCTCTCAATTGCCTGGATATTCCTGTGCTTTCACTTTATTAATGCACACAGGCGTTGCTACAATTGCCCCTAATGATTAGTAGCCATGGTGCAAATATTAATGAGACTGGCGTCGAGAATAATTTATCATACATTACAGAGAATGTTTACATATTTGTATGCGGTGCACGTGCATATAAAAGCATGATAGAATTTTGTTCATGTTGCAGAGATGCAAATTTGCTGCAATGGGTTGGGCTGCAAGACAGTTTTAAGGACATAAAGATTTAGGTGTACGATACATATTCACGTGCAATTCAATGGGCCATCTGGCTGGAACAAGCTTTACACAGTTCGTGGGAATTTTCGTTCCTCCTTAGCGTTTGTCGTCTTTCCAATATGAGATTTCACACCTTGCTACTCCTCCCCTCTTTCTCCCGGAGCCAGGGTGAGATTGCGTTAGATTCCCCAATGTTCCCGACAGCAAGGCTTGATCAAAACGGCGACAAGATCGCACTCCTTCGTCAAATTAGGCTGGGACAGAAATAGAAGACTGGCAGTCGTAATTTTACACGCTGAACCTCTGTTCTATTCTTTCCTAACACCCCCCCCCCCCCCCCCCCCCCCCCCAAACCCTTAAAAAAAGAGCCAAATTCTTGGCGGAAATGTGCCGAGCGAATATCCCAGAGACACGGAGCTGGGGTGGATGGCAAATATTAACCGGCCAATTACCGGAGGATTGTGTTACGATTCCAAAGATAGATATTTATTTTTCCTCCAAGGAGAGGGTTTCATGTGACTGTGAATGTCTGTATTTTGTGTGTGACCGGTACGTGTCTACATGTATTGGACTTGGCAGGATCAGGAGCGGATGTGAACATTGTAAAGCTATCCCACACTTACAAACATGCACACACTGAGAAAAGTATGAGGGAGAAAGAATTGTCCATAACATTGAAACCTGAAGCATCTATCTCTAAACCCACACAGTCCAGTAATATTGGCTCTTTAATCCTGGACTTACATGTACCCTGTTGATTCTTGAGGCCAAGTAAAAAGGTAAAACTATACATGTGTAGTTTCTCATTTCCATGCAAGTTTAAAAATCTGGTATAAAGGGTTACCACTTTTTTGGACATAAAAGTATCGGCAAAATAAAAGGGAAAATAGAAGAATCCATCGGCCATCTTGGAAAAACTACCATCTTGGAAAATCCGCCATTTTGGAATGTCCGCCATCTTAGAAAATCTGCCACCTTGGATTATGCCATCTCGGAAAATACACCATCTTGGAATGGGAAGTGGGGGGGGGGGGGGGGGGGGGGTCACCTCAATTTTTTAATTTTGTTTTATTCGGATATAATTTTTCTTGTATTTGTTGGATACTATTGAATGCTGCACATGAAAGTCACTGACATTTGTTTTAAAAAAAAGGATCAATTCTGTTTCGTAACTTTACATTCAACTGACAGTATTTTTGAACAGTGAATTTTTTAACATGTCCCCTGAACATTGTCTACCTGTGGTACTGTGTATGTGTAGTGCATTCACCCTGCTGTAGTTTATAAAACTTAATCCTTGAATTATGATTATTATGGGTCATAAAATACCCATAGATGAAGCTTAGTACCAAAGGAATTGCACAGCTCAGTGGGTATAATGCAATCCTGCAAGGATTTGTGATGGTATCAAGAAAAACAACAACTTATTCAATTTATATTTCGTTTAAATCTCTGTGAGAATGTATTGAGTCAAATTTGCCCTTTTCTTGGGCGAAAATTGGGGGAAAGAACTGTTAACATTTGAAGCTAAAACACTGCAGAAATTGACATTGTTTAATACATGGCATTCAGTTAAATGTAGGACACATTCTCTAGTGAACAACCGGAATTGTAAAATCTGTGTTCACAAAAATTCACCCCAACCTCGGAACATAAATTAGCAGACTTCTCTTGCTTCAATTTACGGGTATACAGAACTTACACAAACGACCATGTACAGTACATGTATGTGTACACACATTCGCATTTTTGTATCACTGTGGAGACATGGCTTTGTTCTCGTGTACAAAATGGTTAGAAAGTCGAGCACGTTTTTCAAACTGCTCCCATTTTAACCATAATTTTTTTCCGGGGTTGAAATTTCGACCCAATATACCCTATATTATACCCTAACCCAAACACTAACCCTAACCCACATCCTAATCCTAGTTTTTGAGTAATTTAAGTAAAATCCAAAAATCTAATTCGTGAAATTCCCAGTGGAGACCTATTCATCTATAGAAATTTACCCTGCGGAGACGTTTCGTCTCCATTGTACACATTGTGTTCATGTCTCCAGAGGGTACCGTATTTCGCACTATGTACATGTACATAGTGCAAGTGTAAGAGCCTACATTGTACATGTACATGTACATATAGATGTTATTATGTGGGAGAATGCATTGATATAAAACAAAAATTGGGAGGGGTGGGGGATCTTAATATAATTAAGAAGATACCGAAAAAAACCGCTGTCCTTTGACCGTGATCGGTCCATCAGTACAATCAGTACCATCCTGGCATAACACAAGCATCCAATTGACTGTGCATAATAAATAATCAATTTGTCCTGTACAAACCGGCCGAGCTGCCTTAAAGGTCGGATACACCATTGGTAATTGCCTGAATTATCATGAATGGGTGGAATTGGAGGGTTGTATTTTATAGTAAATATCGTTTAAAGGTAGTATACACCATTGGTCATTGCTTGAATTATCATGAATGAGTAGATTTGGGTGCTTTATTTTATAGTAAATATCGTTTAACTGAGCTGTTCGAAGTTTTAGAATCATGGATGCCAAGAAAAGCACGAAAAACAGCATTTTTTTTCAACCGACGTCGAGCAGTTATTCTTATGTTATCTTTGTTTTTTTGCGATCGCAGGATATCTAGCGCAATCATTTTGCTGGATGCCCAGAATCAACATTTACTTTCAGATGAGTAGGATATTTCTTAATAATTCGGTAGTAAGTATTTTCGATATCTGCAAATGGTGTATACTACCTTTAACTGACCTGTTTGAAGTTTTACAATCATAGATGCTAAGAAAAGCAAGAAAAATGGTTTTCAAGCGGTATGAGCCAGTGGTTCTTATGTTGTTCTTGTTTTGTTCGCGATCGCCATCCGGCGATCGTAAATTTGTTCCTTTCAATTCGATTTTTTCCAAGAAAATTATTGGAAATCTAGCGCAATCATTCTGCTGGATGCCTAGAATCAATATTTACTTTCAAATAAGTAAGATATTTCTTATTTATTCGGTAGTAAAATCTTTTGATATATCTGCAAATGGTGTATCCTTCCTTTAAGGAGGTCCAATACCCCCTTGCTTGTTTCCTTTATCAGTGACACCTTTTCTTTCCCCTTTGATTTGTTGGCTGGTTGCGGACGGACGGCAGAATTGATTGGCTCTTCCTATATTATGCAAGCAGCTCTGGTCGGGCTGGGCAGGCTTCAGGTTTATGCAGATGACCTGCTGCTGAGGCATGATGACTGTGCCAATTTCTGTCATGGTTCACTTCTTAGATAATTATGGAGCGGGTTGGAATAACGTAACGGACAAAATGGACGATCGGTGAAGTAACGGTAGTGCAGAATGTACATGTACCGGTACATTTCAAGTTTCACATAAATTAGATGTTGACAGCAAAAGTCCACCGATTTTTAACAGCGACCAATATTATATGTAAATGACTTATTATTGTACACCACGAAGGTTGTGAGGATTATTAAGATTGTGCCGAAGATAACATTACTTGTAAATGTACACAAATAAACATGTCTTTTTACTTGAACTGTACCTGAACGTTTTGGGTGCTTTAACCCTAACCATCCAAAATCCCCCAAAATCCTCTTTGCAAAATGCAAGATTTTGCAGGATTGAAAAGGCACTTGGCTGTTAATGCATCGGAGGATTTTGCATCGAAGGATTTTGCATCGTTTGAGGGAGTTTGGGTTTTTTTGCCACCAGTTCGAGGATTAAGACCCTCCCAAGCGGGACAGGTTTGCCCAGACCATCTGGACAATATGAACCCAATGATGGATGATCCCAGATAGCAATTATGCATGAGTAAATGCCTCATTATGAGCTTTTTCATAGTCACACCTTGCATTTCTACAATCATAGAGCAAGGAACTACTTGTTCATTAGTAGTTGGTCAGATTAGGGGGAATTATTTGGGGGAATCGTGCCTTTGATGATACAAGCCTGAAATTTGGCACACAGTCAGAGTACATGTATGTCGTAAGAAAGATATTCGGATATAACATGCAAAGGCAGACATTTTTGAAAATTGCTTGTTAATGCTATTCTACTGGCCTATCAGTTTCCTGCGTTTGAGTTGAATGCATTCATTTGTTAGGGATTTTAATGTGGTTGTCCCCACTACTAGTGACTTTATTGTCTGTTGCTCTCTGTGGCGTCTGCGCGCGAGTTGACTGATGATAACGTTGTTGGTTTGTTCATGGAACTACTTTGTATCTGTTGTGAAGAATGTGTGGTTGAAAAACTGTTGAATGAGGCCCTGATGAGGTAGTGGGGACAAAGATCAAGGCTAGAGACAGCCCAGATGATAGTTCCTGGTGGAAGATATGGGTGCAGTTTATTTTGAAAATACATTTAATAGACTGGAACTTTTTTGCCCGTAAGTTGATTTGTTCAGCCTTGTTATCTGATTAAGACTTAGTTGCAGAGTTTAAATGTGTGTTCTCTGACTGGCCAATTCAATTTTTTCCATAAAATGTTTTGTTTTTAGTGGTCTTCAAATGGTGAAGTAAATGGAAATCTCCTCCAAACAATATTATTTTTGACAAACTGGCCAAACGACTAATTCACACACACACAAAAAGGAAATAAAACATGAACAATTTTTTTTTTGTAATTCACACAAAGTTTTTAAAAAAAGGAAGTAAATAATACATGAACAAACCCCTTTTTGAGCCTTGAATGCAGGCAATGCTTGTTGCAATAGCTTTTTTTCTTTTTCTCATTAGTGGATATATGCCAGTTCAATATGACCCGTTTTGGTAATCTTTGAACTGAACGCCATTTATCTAAAAACTGAAGAGCCAATTACCCATGTTGTATCGGTAGACTGTACTGGGGTTAGATGGTAATGCAATATTCGCGTGAACTGTGCATTTATGAACCAAGTTGCAAAGAAGCGAAACAGAAAACACAATAGCGCGAATGTGGCCTGCTATTGGTAACGTAGGGCAACTGTGGCCTGCTATTGGTAGCATAGGTCTTCTCTCATCGTCACTTCATTGACGAGAATCCCAGCCAATCTAGATGGTTGCTGTGCGATAAGAACGAGCTCTAGAGATAAAAACCCTGTGTCTTTATCAAACACTACAAAAACCAAATGATTGGCAAGAGATTAGGGTTAATAATAGTGTGCTTTGGTGGTACAATTATGTCCAGGTTTGCTTAGCACGATGCGTGTGGCAATGCCACACGTACACGCAATGCCCTCGTTCCATCTTGAATCCAGTGGTTCACCATAGAACTGAATTATAGAGGATTAGTACTGGTATTTTACAGAAAATATTGTTACACTGAATTGTTTAAAATTGTTTATACAACTTACAAGCTTGAAAATAAACAAGACAAAAATATGTTCTTGTAGTCTGGTTCCCCGCAATTTATAGACATTGGGAAATTAAGTTAAATAGCAGGAAACCATACTTGCTGGCTCGCATCTATTCACAGATATGAAACTGATTGCGTACAAAATGTGCACTAGTTTAAATTGATAAATTAAGGGGAAGTATATGAACAGTTTTTTTACAAGTTTTTTTGCTGTGTTTCAAATTTTAAAAATTCATGTTTTTTTGTTTTTTTGTTGACAGAGCGGGCCTCACCCAGCTAGCCTTATTGCCCTACAGCAGATAGCCGATCTGGTTCTCCCCCATTCGAGATTTAACCAGACCTCTGTAGGCGGAGGACGTGGTGGTTCCTCACAGGGTAAGCTGTAGCTCTAGCCCATTCAGCAGTGG
Source organism: Crossaster papposus (assembly GCA_037893245.1). Taxonomy (NCBI): domain Eukaryota; kingdom Metazoa; phylum Echinodermata; class Asteroidea; order Velatida; family Solasteridae; genus Crossaster; species Crossaster papposus. The sequence goes on from JBAIAA010000182.1 coordinate 1,057,999, forward strand.
TACACGTACTCATGAGAATATACTCAAACTCAAACTCAAACTCAAATTACAAGAAAATATTACCTGGGGTGCGTTCCACTCACGCGAACGTTGCCAACGTTGGCCAACGTTAGCGTTGTTCGCTTGAGTGGAACGCAATGTGCGCCAATAAAGTTGGCCAACGTTAGCGAAAACGGCGAACGACAATCCGACATTCGCTGTTGGCAAGTGACGTATTTTAAAGATGGCGGAGAGGTTAGTAGACGGCAGTGTTCTTTTCACGGTTTTGATTTACGTTTCATACTTTTCGTTATAAATGGTAGATTGTTTTGAGCAGTTACAGGGATATTTTAAAGAAAAATAATGAGTTGGACAAAAAGCAGCCAACCAATCGATGTCACTGTAACTAGGCGCTGCCATTTTGAAAACGTAGTTTTTAAAATATAACTAACGCCAACTAAAAACATAGGCGAACGTTTGCGCAAACAGTTCGCGTAAGTGGCACGCACCCCTGTACTTATATTCACGCAGATGTTCTCCCACTAGAAATTAAAAGTTAAGAGGTACATGTACATACAGGAAAAGAACCAATATTCCATCATTGAACCCTTTATCACAATGGGTTCCACATTGAATACTCCTGTTACATCGGTAGTGTATGGCCCACGGTGTGGGTCCAACGGTGCGAGAGGGTTTAAGAGACATCTACATTTATATATTGCCAAGCACATGTACACGTATGACAGCAAAAGGCCATTGAGAAGATGTGTATCCATTAAAATTTGCTTCTACACAAGGAAAGGTGCTCGTTCTAGTTATACCCACAATATTGGGATGAGAATTTGGTTCTCTTTTACAAATCCCCCAAATGCCCATTTCGACCATCTCTCCAGTTCTGAATGAGATTTAAAGCTTTGCATGGTGGAGACTAGACTTAGAAAGATTTGCGGTAACACCATGTGAAAGGATCTCTTTTGAGAAGAGGTACGGTGGTTCTGATAAGAACCGGTGGTTTAACACGACGTTTTAACCAGTATGCAGCCCTGATACTTCACGACGGCAACGACGGCAATTGCCGTCGATGCCCCTACCGATTGCCGCAATGCCCTTTAAAAATCCCACTTTCCACGGCAATTGTTGCCGTGCCCTTTTTTGTTATTGCCGCCGTGCCCTTTCTCCTGAAAAAAAATATATTAAACGATATTCTGCATGCGACATAAATCTAAAAAAATGACACAGAAAATGAGCTGAAATATAGCGACTGTCAAAACTTGCGATGTCTGTGTGATCTATCTGCAGATCCCACAAAAAAAATTAACGCAACGAACAACTTACCTCTCATACACACATTACACACACGCACATATTCGCTCGCAGTTAACACTGGCCCAGACGCGCAGTAGGATGTGAAAATATTATACCGAATGCAGCGCGGTTCCCTGCAATTATGTATACTAATACTGCACGTGAACCAGCGACGCGGTCATTGATATTATTTTCCCACTGCTTGTTCGGTCGATTGAGTGTAGTGTAGAATGGCACGACTGTGGCCACGTGCAGTACGTGCGCGCGGTAGGCCTACTTACTAGTACTATTAATTACGCACGACAGGCCTATAACTTTCAACGTGTCGGAAGAATAATCCTCCATCTAAGACAGACATCGAGTAAACAGAACGGCCACAAAAGACAACTTTAGCAAAAAAATAAGATGAACTGAAAAACACTTTAGACTTTAGAATTATAGACATTTATTTTTTTGATTTTATATAAATGAGTGGTGTGTATTTATTGTGTAAGATTGTATTATTTATGAAATATGTGTTTTTTCAAAAATTGCCTTGGTGCCCTTTGCAAATTTTTGCAATCGCCTTGATGCCCTTTGAAATTTTTGAAAATTGCCTTGGTGCCCTAAATTTTTACAAAAAGTCAAGGCAAAACTGCCTTGCCCCTTTCAAGCTGAAGTATCAGGGCTGAGTATGCTCTGTCCAGTTCTGTCTCATTATGCCAGGATGCCTTGCATTGATAACACTTCCGCTAGTAGTACCGATAAAAGAAAGAATCTTGATAACTTGTTTTAACTTTCTTCGTCCGCTGTACAGGAGTTAGCTTGATACCGGTGGCCGACATTCGCGGGGTGGACTCGGCCAACTACAGCAAAGGGGAGAAGATTATGAGGTGCAAACTAGCCGCTCTATATCGCCTGATTGATCTCCACGGATGGACACAACTCATCTACAACCATGTCTCGGTAAGATGGTGGAAGAAACCGCAAAATGATTGCGTTACCGTTAGATATCCTGTAATTGTTACGAAAAATTTAATTTTATAAAACAAAATTCACGATCGCTGGACAGCGATCTAAAAAACAACAAAAACAGAACAATTGTCCGACGCCGGTTAACCAGTTTGAGCCGGGACGCGGGATTATTTTTTAACGAAACTCGATCCGAGGCGGGTTTAGGCCGATGGTACCGGGAAAGCAAACCCACGCATTTCCGGCCTTGCTCGCTGCTGACAGACATTTCCGGCCTTGCTCGTGGCGTGTTTATGCGTCATCCATTTTGAATCTGGGAACAACTTTGCGTGTACATGTATATGTCCTCTGGTACGAACTGGTTAAAAAGAACGCCGTTTTTCTTGCTTTTTACTCGTCATCCATGATTGTAAAACTTCGAACGGGTCAGTTATACGATTTTTACAATGACCCAATCCACTCATTCCTGATAATTCAAGCAATTACCACCAATGGTGTCCTACCCTCAAAACAAAACTCTGTCCAGTTTCTAAAATGTTAAGTTGACATTTTTTAAAAACATATTTTGTGACCCTATCCCTAAACACAAGTTTATCTTCCTATTGTCTTGAACTAATTCAATTGTTTCTGTCCGTGGACATGTTGTTTTGTCCATCTCTTGTTTGTTCCGCGCCAATTTGCCTCTGCTGGTTATACAAAGTAGACTTGTTACATCGTCTTGCATGTATACCACGCTTTCAAACATCTTCACACTCGCTATGGAGAATCTCAAGTGTTTGTCCATTATAGCTAATCCCTTCGTGACCTCTTGGCTTTCCTACTAGAGCTTGTGTTTTATCACAAACATTCGGGAAGACTTAGAGAAAAGTCTGATTCACGAAATGCACAAGATTGTGTTTGGTGGAGGGGGGGGGATTCACAAGATTGTGTTTTGGACAGGGTTGAGGTACATGTAGAATAAGGTTATAAGAAACTTTAAAAAAAGTTTTATTAGACTGATTTTTAGCTTGCATTTGAGCTCAAGATTATCTCAAAGTTTGAGTCTGTACAACAAAATTCCTTTGATATCAAAATTTAGCTGTTCAAATCTAAAATACAACCCCCAAAAATGACTCTCGCTCAGCTACAAAATTCAGCTTTCAGCTTAAAATGTGATGCAGCATAATGCATATTCTCCCGTTTGTTTTGGGCACAATTTACTACTGATAAAACAAAAGCTGCTCGCATTATTTCCTTGACAGTTGCGCAAACTCTGTAAAGTCGCAAAGAAAACAACCGAAGCACTTTGATCTCTCGTGGGCCACTTAGGGTGCATGAATGATGAGATTGACCAGATCAAAAATAATAATAGGGGACCAGTGGTCTGGGATTACAAGAAGAGATAAGTTCAACCTAACTGAGCACTTACATGCAGGTCAGAGATGTTACATTTCACAGTACTCCATCCATGCACTGGTAGTACAGGGAAAGTCATGCAACAAGGAAGAATTTCCCAAATTTTAATCTTTATAAATTGGGTAATACTTAACAGACAAATATTCTACTAATTTTATGTGATAGGTAAGCGGCCATTATTAAATCGCACTATGGACCCGGAGCGTCGGTTGTAGTGTTAGAAGAACGATCCGTCGAGAACACGCAGACTGGAGGGCCCTTATCGTGTAAAGCCAACAGCGTGGGGGTCAAAGGTCAAACTATTAATCCGGCTAGTTGAGGTCACGCTGTGGCAGGATGCACTCATGACATGACCTTTACTCTGCGAGAAAAACTAGTACCATGGCGTTGTGTTTGCGCTGGTCTGTCCTTGCAAAAGACCTTGCGAAATGTCTGGCTCGGTGGCTCTTCACCACCGGCACCCCCTTAAAAAAACACAAATTATTGGAAAAACAAACTGATAAAAAGGTGTCTGCATTGCACCAACCCTGTTGACCATTGCGGGCACTTGACGCCGGATTCAAGAGGGGCTTGTGTTTGATTAATGGAATAGACTATAAATATTCTGGCCAGAATTATCGTTCTTTTTGTACTTGGGCCAAATTAGAGTTCTAGTGTTATTCAGTTTTATGTTGCTTACAGAGAAAAATTGCCTAGGTTAAGATATTTTACCTAACTTTATTTTATAATTTATTATTATTATTATTATTTATTTATTTAGTTTGTATTTAATTTAATTTAAAAACAATTTTTGTTTTTTAATTATTATTATTATTTTTTTATTTTTTTATTTATTATTATTTTTTAATTTTTTTTTTTTTTTGGGGGTGGGGGATTTGACACAGGTTTCCCCCAAAAAGAAATTAACCTGTTAATTTCACCCAACTAAAGAATCCCAGAGGAACTTCTGCTGAACACATTTCACTAATCTTTAGGACTTGACGAGGCTTCTTGCAATTCCAATTTTATAAGAATTGTTAGAAGTTCCACTTGATAGAAGCAGTTTGCTAAATTGGATTTGGTTTTGATGGGGATTGCACACACACACCGGCCATAACTGGCGGCCATTGATGCCGAGAAGTGTTTCGGTTCGATAAAGACGACAGATCGTCTATTTTTAGAAAATGACTCATGTGCAATGCAGACAAGAAATTCACTACATTACTTTAAATTGTACTGTGAGCAAAATATATTAGTATAGAAAATAAATGTGATCATATAAATGTGTATAAATCAATTAAAGGTAGAATACACCATTTTCAGATATCAAAAATATTTACTACCGAATTATTAAGAAATATCTTACTCATTTGAAAGTAAATGTTGATTCTAGGCATCCAGCAAAATGATTGCGCTAGATATCCTGTAATTATTTGCGATCGCAAAAAAACACAAAATATATAAGAACAACTGCTCGACGCCGGTTGAAAAAACTGCTGTTTTTCGTGCTTTTCTCGGCATCCATGATTGTAAAACTTCGGACAGCTCAGTTAAACGATATTTACTATAAATTACAACTCCCCAAGTCTACCCATTAATGATAATTCAAGCAATTACCAATGGTGTATACTACCTTTAAACAAAGTTTCAAAATAATTTTAAGAAACAAATTTGTTAAAATTAATTTAAATAAGATATTAACTGCATAAATATTTGTTAATACGAAATTTGTTCACGAGTATACAAGATCTGGCCAAATAAAAAAAAATTGCCGAATAACGTACAGGTACTCTGACAATATGCTGTCACGAAATGAAATCCATCCTCTACTTCATAAATTTGCAGCCATCTGTCCCAGTGGCAAAAGTAAACAGGTATGTAAAGTGAGCCTCTGAATAATAGTGTTGAATTTACAATAAAACTTACAAAAATGTACAGTATATGTAATGAAAGCACTCGACTGTAACCAATCCAAGTACATCAAGTGAATATTAAAGGTAGGATACACCATTTGTAGTTGCTTGAATTATCATGAATGAGTGGAATTTGGGGGTTGTAAATGTATGTTATAGTGAATATCGTTTAACTGACCCGTCCGAAGTTTTACAATCATGAATGCCGAGAAAAGCACGAAAAACAGCATTTGTTTTCAACCGGCATCGGGCAGTTATTCTTACATGTATATTATTGTTTTTTTCACGATCGCCGGACTGTTTAACAAATTATATTTTTCGGAAAAATGACACGATATTTAGCGCAATCATTTGGGGTTGGGGCACGAATTTTAAGCGTATCACTTTCTCGAAAGCAAGTGGTTGAAGCCACTACCGGTACATTATACATGTTGTTAATTTATACTTGAAAATGGTCATTAATACATGTAAGTCGGTACTGATCACGGAAAAGGAGTTGAATTGCATAAAATATCAGACATCTGATGTCTGTCACTGACGGCAGAAACGATATAACGCAGTCAACCGTGTTTTGAATCGTCTAACATTTCATTTCTCCTGGGAAGTATGACAGAAGATGTGCATGTATCCGTTGCGGGCCCACCCATTTTGTTCCGACATTTTCCTTCAACACCGGGGGCCGTTAATTGCCTTTCAGTGTGTTTCTGGGAGTGCCAGGGAAGAAAGGTTGTCAGGTTGAGGCCTGGGCTTTCCCTCATCTGGCCGACGTCACCTACGTGTTGCTTTGTTTATTTGTCCATCTCGCCAGGCATCTATGTACTGGGCGGGCGTATAATGTGCGAACACAACATGATTGAGACATTGATCATGTAGTTTGTGTGAATTAGTAATGCATCTATTGAATAACAGGGTATAATATATTTTGTTATTTACATCCAATCTGTGAGTAAAAAATTACACACAACCCGCAATTCAACAAAAAGCTACTTTTAACAAATGTATTGGAATATGGTACAAAATAGTTAGATCGCAGTGACGAACTGAATGAACACTGTTAAAATCCACCCGCACATACACGTACTGGTGCCAATTACACGGCGCTGCTTAACAGTTTGCAGACAAATTGGCCAACCTTAAAATAAGCGCTATTTCATGTCGTTTTTTTTATAGCGTTTGCGCGCGCATAGATATTCTATTCTTAGTTACTGATTTAAGCAAATTTTTCCCGCTAGGTTACGTATGTGTTTTGCCGTGCTTGCAGCTAACAGTCTCCGTGAACTAGACGGATGCTTTGTTAGCGGAAAATGTTGTGCTTAGCAGCATCGTGAAATTTTTGGTTTGTTATTCGTACCTACTGGTTGTATATGCAGCAATTTCATAATTTATTTTTTTTTTAATAAAAAAATAATCAAAATATTTTATGTATGCATATTAGAAGCTAAAATGAAGTCCAATAATTTTTTTTTCACAGGGCAACATACATGTAATTAAACTAACCAAGTTCACTCTGTGTATCATTCATGGAATTTGCACAATGTACCGGTACCAGCCCAAAGTACAACGTTCAGGGATATTGTTTATTTCTCAGCATTATTATCCGAGCACCACATACATGCATGCATGCGTGCGTGCATTCAGCCCTTAAATTGTATGCAGCAGGTGCGGGGTAAAGAAATGGGATTTCCCAGCATGCTTCATGTATGGCCGATGCTCTCTCTCGCGCGAGACTCGTCATGTGAGGGTCACACCCCTAGTGGTTCAGGCAGTGTGGATGGTAGACACACACATACATACACACGCATCTGTTGAAATTGATCAACATTCATGTTCGTGTACCGGCACATCTACGATACACAAACATAATTTATTCGCTGCTGTTTGTTCCAATGTCCGTGTATGACTCGTGTCACATGTGACTGGACATGTAGAATTGACAAAGTTTTCATTTTATTTTGATGAAGAAACCTACATTTTGTTGTCTATTTTCTGCATCTGCAACCCTTAAAAAAAAAAATAGCTTTACTTTTATGTGATGCTTCTATGTTCCTAACACCCCCCCCCCCCCAAAAAAAAAAACCAACAAATTTAACAGAAATATTTTCAGGTGAAATTACAGTACAATTATCAATGAAAGGTACCACATCCACCAACAGGTTATTGTCTACTGGTCTTGGCTTGAAATGTCATTATCCTGCAAAAATCATATTGACATTAGGAATAAGTTGTTTTTTGCATTACAAGATAATTTAGGAAAATGTTAATATTGGTTAATGGATGACATGCTATCTGCTACCAAAAATAGTGATATTGGTGAAATTATGTTTTTTTTTGTTATTTTTGTTTTTTTGTTTGCTTCTTTTTTTTACTGTTTTAGCAAAACGTGTAATATCGAACTAAACTTTAACTGGTCAAGTTTTGAACATTCTTCTTTGGTTGTGAGTGGTGTTAGTATATTGGAAACTAAAAAAAACTGCATAAAAAGCTAACACAATCCTACATCTTTACAGCTCTGTAACGCCACCCAATGTTGCGTCCCGTTTGAGAAAGATTGTGTTACATTCTCATGAAGCGATTCAATGCTTTCAAAAACAACATGGCGTCCCTCCGGGCGACAGCACAAGAATGTGACTTGACTGGCCTGAAAGAGAATTGTTGATGCATTGTTACACATGGCTGTGGGGTCGGAGGTCAAACTGATCCAGACTTGAACTGCATGGAACTTGGAAGTCATTCAGTGAATCACAACATACCAACAAAAAAGAGGGGGGGGGGGGGAGAACAATTGCATAGCTATGTACATGCACACATTTACAATTCATACAGAATGCTGAAAAGGTAACTTCATGGTATTCGCTCTAGTACAGGGTGCATATTAAGAGCCTAATTCAAGTCCCATTGAAAACAGTGTAAAATCATCAATGTTCAGGACCAAGTTTCATGCAAACCGACATCACTGGGGATTTTCAAACAACTATCAGATTATTGTATTGGTCTTTATCTTTCCATTTCTTTTCAAAGATTATTGTATTGGTCTTTATCTTTCCATTTCTTTTCAATTTTTAGTGGGTTAGCCAATTACATTTTTTAATATTCACACCAAAAGAAACTCGCCTCCCGAAAAGTGATACTTCTCGAGCCTGCAAGCAGCCATTTGTAAAAAAAATTGTTGTGTTTATTGTGTATATTGCCGTCAAGTCAAACCCTGTTTCTCATTTTTTTTTGGCCCTCTTATTTACCAGCTACGCGTCTCGATGGATACAGACCACTTTTTGCTCAACCCATTCGGCATGATGTATCACGAAATCACAGCCTCCTCCCTCATCAAGGTGGACATGCTGGGTCAGACCGTCGACCCCGGCACCACGACCTTTGGCCCCAACCTGGCCGGGTTCATGTTGCACTCGGCCATCCACAGCTGCCGGCCCGACGCCAAGTGCGTGGTGCACATGCACACCCCGGCAGTCGTTGCGGTGAGTGCCTTTGTTCTTCTCATGTGGGATTTAGCGTCTACAGAGTGAATTCTTGAAGGAATGCATAGATCGTAAAATTTGAGTACCGGGTCTCCAAACTCGACATACTTACATGTACAGAGAAAATGTGTTAAAGAAACTTATATTAAGAGGTTCGGTTCACGTTCGTAGAGGGGAAAGTCGCATGACACCTGGGTCCAATATTCTGGATCTGCTTACTGTTTGCGGAAAAAAACCTTGCTTACTGTAGAAGAAAATTATGTGCTTACTGTTAAAAGTATTTCACAGGTTAGCGAGCAATTTTTGATTATGTGCATGCGTACATTCAATAACTAGGGATTTTGTTATTAATGGTTAGCGCAATTTTTTGTTTAATCGGAGCAGAATTCTAATTGTAATTAACGTGCGTTAGTTATTCTGAATGCCCCATGACCCATATCATTGTGCACGTGCCCAATTAAAATTTCCGAACTGGCTTTATTTTGCCAGACCGTTCAGCTGACGAAATCCATTTCTTCTTGGTTCCCGTCAGGTTTCGTCAATGAAGCAGGGCCTGCTGCCCCTCAGTCAGGAAGCCCTGATCTGCGGCGAGGTCTCCTACCTTGACTACAGCGGCATCATCGTGGAAGATCAACAGAAGGACGACATCATCCGCGCCCTGGGCCCCAACAACAAGATTCTTTTCCTGCGCAACCACGGCGTGGTGTGCTGCGGGGAGACGGTGGAGGAGGCTTATTACTGGATGTATACCGTGGTGGTAGCCTGCGACACCCAAGTAAGTCAACGGGCCATTTATAACCAAAACTAATCTTGGGCTCCGGCTCCGGCTCCACCACTATTGCCAAATGCATGAAGGAAGCCAAAGACGGAGACAAATCTGGGGTTTGAAAAACGGCCCGAGTGTGAACAGTTTAACTGAGTTTACCCCGTCCCCATCACTGTTTTTTCAGGTACCATGCTATATACAACAATATCCAACACAACTAAAAGTGAGAACATCCCGCTAAATCCAACAAACTTGCAACAGTGGTACAGTGAACCAAGTCTTGGCACCTAGCAGTTACCCTGCTAAATGCAGCCCAATGCAGCCATTGATTCTGTTGTATTGGAACTGTGAGCAGTTACCCTGCTAAATACATCAAAATGCAACAAAGCACGGGGACTAAAGTTGGCTCCTAATAAAGGCAACAGTTAAAGCTACTTTGCGCCGAAATGGCGGCTTCGAGCTGTATACTCCCCAGGGAGCTGAGATGGTATCTGGAATGTTTCATGGGCCCAATGACCGGGGTAATAATGTAAAGCGCTTTGATACACCCACATTGTGGGAGTCTAAAGCGCTATATAAAAACTAACATAAAAAAATTATTAAAAAAATAAAGTTTGCGACAAGTTTGTAACAGTGTTGCATTTTGTTGCATTTGGCAAGGTTATAGCGTTACAAAATGTTTAGAAAAAAAACCAACTTGATTGATTTACCATTTCTCCTTCAGATAAGATGCATGTCCGTGGGCATGGAGAACCTGGTCCTGGTCTCAGACGCCGTCAGGGACGCGACCCGCAACGTGGCCATCAAGGGGGCCGGCGGGGTGATCAAGCAAGAGGAGGAAGAAGGGGACAAACGGCGGGAGAGAAGATGGAAGATTGGAGAGCTGGAGTTTGAGGCTATGATGCGACAGCTGGACAACATGGTGAGATGACATAGGTGCTCGTAGAGCCAGGACACCAGACCAGGCCGTTATGAAGCCATGCCCCTATGGTGTACTGTACTGCTGGTTGAGTATCCCAAGTACTTGAGTACTCACGAGTAGTTTGTGCTAATTGTTGTTTTACTCAGGATTTTTCATCTACCCAAAATATTGGATCCCATATCAGGTTAAGTGCTTATTCAGGTCCCAATTTTAAATGGTCTTCGGCCAAGATGGTCTCTAGAAGTGTGCCAAGTTTGCATACACGTACATGTAGGTATCCATAATACTAGGCCACGCCCGCCATTCAAATGCCTAGTAGCGTGACGCATGACCGATCACTTGCACACTTGCACACTTGCACAGTGCATTACAACCTAGTGTAATTATATACAAGTAGATAACGCATTTGGCTTAAGAAAATTGTCAACAATTTCCTTTTCCCTTTTATTAACAATACTTGGAGATAAATTTACAATTAACATAACAACAGCACCACCATGAACATGATTAAAACTAGGCTGGCAATGGAATTGGGGCGTACAAGTGAAATAAAAGTTTATTCAAAGCATGAGATAAACTTTGCTGAAGTGAAGAATTGTTGTTTGAAAAAATGACGATTTGTCGGACCTTAAAATCATACACTTTGATTGGTCAATTCTTTGAGGGGTTTCGCCTTTTGGATCGGTCTATTGCCTCATGTCAGTCTTTTTTTGTTACTTCTTAAAATTCTCAAATCACATTGGCACCATACACGTACAAACCCATGATAGACACCAAATTGAATGCCTAATTAAATGTACGTGATCTGGTGTAATTGCTACACAGGGCCACCGAACAGGTTACCTCTACCACCAGCCCCTGGTGCGCTCGGACCCTAAGCCCCGCAGCGAGGTGGCCCACCCGGCCTCCTCCACCTCGGTCACTTACTTCTACGACGAGGACAGGGAGGGCAGCAAGTACCAGTCCCCGATGAAGCTGATAAACCGCAAGCAGGCTGGGGAGAAGACTAAGTGGCTGAACACACCCAACTCGTACACAAAGGTCGAAGTTCAGGAGGAGGTCAAGGAAGGCGAGGAGGCCAAGAAAAAGACAGTGGTAAACAAAATAGGGGGGCGTGGGCGGGGGGGTAAATTTCCTGGAGCTGCTTAGCACAAAACCTTGCTTTGCACAAATAAAGCCTTGTAAATAAAAAATGTTTACCAGCTAAAACTTCATGTGCTTTTCATGCTGAGCGCAAAACCAGCTGAATACCAGTCACAAACTACATCACATTTTGCTTTGAACAAAACCTTGCTTAGCACAAAACCTTGCTGAGCACAAATAAAGTCTTGTAAATAAAAACTGTTTACCAGCCAAAACTTCATGTGCTTTTCATGCTGAGCGCAAAACCAGCTGGATACCAGTCACAAACTACACCACATGAACAAATAATCCTGTTTGTAATCCTGTTTTTGCCAAGGAAAAATTGTCATGCTAAGCAAATGTTGATGCTTAGCAGCTCTATGAAATTGGCTCATGTTCCCCTGTTCTAGAAAAACATAATAATCCAGTCCGGCATTTATAATTTCCAATTTCAGTTGCAGGAAATGACGGAAATATTTGTATTTCTCCTGGACCATCACAGGTTACTCTCTAGCTAAAGGTACCCATTTATACTCCTGGGTGGAGAGAGGCAAGTTGGGGTGAAGTGACTTGCCCAAAGACACAACATATTGCCAACAGCTGGATTTGAACCCCGGACCCTCTGATCACGAGTCACCGACCCTAACCCACATACCCGTCACCATACAGTAGGGTCACATTGTTGTTGTTGGCTATTTTTACATTATTCGTTGTTTGTATATTTCAGTGGGTAACTGACGAGAATAAGCAGACATCCGGGGACCCGATGAAAGTGACTCCACATCAGTTTTCCGTGCTATCCGAGGACCCTAAGGAACTGAAGAAGAAACAGAAAGGAGTAAGTCACAACGTACCACTAAACCCAAGCAATTCTTTCATTTCACGGCATCATTTTTATTTTATTTTTGCCCCCCCCCCCCCCCCCTAAAAAAAATTAAAACAAATAAAAAATATATAAAGAAATTAAAATAATTACAAAAATTAAGAATATGTATTTGTTTTGGTAGTAAAAACTTAGAAATTTTGCATTTGAGGAAAAAATCTGCTAGGGTTGAATCGTTGGGCTATCTAACTTTGTTGATTGAAGTTTTAAAGAGTTTTAAACTCTCGTAGTGAAAAAGTACATCCACGTATTGTTTCAAAACTGCGTATTAAGTAAAGGGCTTGTAGTGTCATATTTTAGGTCAAACTATTTTTTTATTTTTTTTATTTAACTTTGTTATTTTCTTTTATAACATAACCCTACTGCCTGTGGACTTCATAGGGCCACCCATTTTGTTCCCTTGATAATATTTGTGTAACCCGAGGTGGTTGTTGTGTTTGCGTTAAAGGTTGGATACAACATTTGCAAATATCAAAAAATGTTACTGACGAATTATTAAGAAATACCTTACTTATTTAAAAGTAAATAATGATTGTAGGCATCCAGAAAAATTATTGCGCTAGATATCCTGTAATTGTTTTGAAAAATTGATTTTTTTTTGTGTTAAATTACCAACGCCGGACGGCAATCGCGAAAAAAAACTGCCCGGCACCGGTTAAAAAAGAAAGTCATTTTTCTTTCTTTTTTCTCGGCATCCACTTCGCACAGGTCTGTTAAATGATATTTACTATAAAATACAACCCTCCAACTCCACCCATTTCTAATAATTCAAGAAGTTACCAATGGTGTATCCTACCTTTAAGTACAGAAGTGGCATAATAAGCAATGCAGGTTTTATCAGCGAACGTCAAAATATGAAAATGGGTTACAGTTTTCCCATGGGGTCAAACTGAGATCAATTTCTGTAAAACAAACAAAGCAGAAAAAAAGGCATGCTGATCAGAGTTGTTTTTCTTGCACCCGTTACCTATCTTTTTTTACAGATGAAAGCTGATAGGTTTGATGATAAGGTGACAGCAGGGCCCATCTCAGAGGTGCTGTCAGGGGTACAGTACGGTGACTCTCGCAAGGCGCAGGTGGGTTAACATTACAGTACATGTACATGCCGTCCTTCCATTGAAATCCATGTATCTAGTCTGGTCACGGAGGGCTCCGTGCCTGGATCCATGCCTCGCAAAGCAAATGGCTACCATGTGTGCTGTTTTATATCATTTTTTTGTTTTTCTATTTCACAAGGATTTCTAAGTTCATTAATTGTTAACACCTCATACATTCGGATTTGTGGCCTCGTGGTCTGGAGCAATGAATTCGCCGTCTGTGGGTAAAGCTGCGGGTTGTGGGATCGAGTCTGGCCTGGGACTGTGGTGCGTGTGCCCTTGGGCAAGGTACTTTGTCACTCATTGCTTCTGCCCACCCAGGACTAAAATGGGTACCTGTGTGAGCGCGGATATGGTTATTAGCTGATTCGGGCCAAAACGGCAACATTTTGAGCTGTATACTCACTCCCCAAGGAGATGAGATTGTATTTAAAAATGTTTTGTAGGCCCAATGAGCAGGGATAATAATGACAGTGTCCTGAATTTACAAAAAGATTTATCAATTGAGGACGGACCCCCCAAAAATATGGATCCCCAAACATTGGACCAAAAAATATGAAATAACACCAAACTCACTCATTGAATACATAGTCGGTTATTTTACAAAGATTTTATTTTACAAAGTCTTCATTCACACTTTACTAAAGCTTACATTATAAAATGAGTATATTTCACAAGTTGTGTTTCAGAATGCACACAGATCCAGGGAGAATTTAAAATGCTTTTATTGTCATGCTGACTTTACTTTTGTTTACTGTAATACAGCAAAACGCTGCTATAACGAACACGGCTTTAACAAGCTTTTAGCTGTAACGAACATCTCTTTTGGCTCCCGATATATTTAAATTATAATTAATAATTACAATAATAAATTCTCACTGTTGCATGCATTATGCAATTGTTGATGGCTGTGATGTGGGATATGACACTCGAGGGACACTCGAGGGACACATAGCACCCGAGACGAAGCCTAGGCGTTACGCGTCTGTCTTGGGTTCAAGGCTCAGTGAGCTCACAGACAGAAGCCCTGTAATATCACGTTCATACAACGAGTGATATCATGTGTGGCTTTACACAGGGAGTGAGATATGTGTCGTTATACACCGAACACGTGATCGTTCTAGACCAATACAAATACAGTATCCAAGACATGGGTATAATCATTTATATTATGGACCCTATCATGTTCCTTGGAGCGGTGTTGTATTGTAGTATCGCAACGACAATTACAAGTTGGTTTTAGGTGTGGCTCGCATGCATCGCTATATTTGCATCATAAGCTCTCCCCAGTCCAATGCATGAAACCTTGTTTGCAGTCAACAGCATCCATACTTTTTCATTCTGTGAGAATCATTTCCACCTTTTTTTGTTTGTCTACTTATTTCTACATTTTTCATCAAAAGTGTTGTAGATCTCTTCCAACTCGACTTACGATTTTTAGACGCTAGCCCCGGGGCGAATTCTCCAAAGTTTTTATCTGTCTGAGATCGCGGTTGTAACACAAAACGTTGGCAGTCTGTCGCAGCAGGGGGTACCTAGGCTTGGTCCTTGTACATGTAGTAGTGATCAGCCATGTACATGTAGTCTTTGCTTGTGTTTTTTCTTAGCTTGCTAGGGATGCCCCCTTGTCTGACTCCCAAGACAATCTGCAAGAGTCACCCCGCAAGGTATCTGACTAAAGGACCCCTCAGCCCAGTGGGGAACAAAACATAGCTTTTTAAAATTTGTTCGCTTTTTTTTTGTTAGGTCAGGATCGTTACTCTGCTGTCAACATTTTCCTGCTTTTCTTCCTTAGTTCATCATATTTCATTCATTATGTCCTCTCTTAAAAGGCGCCATCTTTTTCGCAATTTGTTTTGTTTGTTTGTTTGGTTTTTGTTGCTTCGATGGCTATAACTGTGTTGCTTTTTATAGTTCTATACTTTTTTTACCACAGCTGAGAAAGAATAGTTTGTCTCAATTCAAAATATGCAGAAAATAAACTAACCGCTTTAAGTTATTTTTTGTGTGGATAAAACGACACTGTAGTTCGCAGTTGCTCCCGTTCTCTCACAACTTCAATTTCTAACAAATTTTGACACTGGGGCTCGTCAGATATTTCAGCGAGGTATTTCATTGAGTCTGTACCCCCGGGTTAGTTTAGAATATTTGTGTTGGTCTATCAGCCACAAGTGCAATATAAAGGCAAATATTCAGAAACTGTAACATTAGCATGCATATTGGCCAGACTAGTCAGATTGTTAGTGTCGGTAAACGAGAACTGTTTGTAAAATGCAGATTCAGAAGTCAGATTCAGAATAGCCATTGTAAAAGATTTATGAAGAATTACCAAATTTTGTAGTGTTTTTAGAAGTCGCAGAAAGCATATTGTCATGGTTTTTTTACCACCGGCAAGATTAGTTTTGGGTCTTTAATTTTGTTTTGGAAAGAGCAACATAAAGGCAATGTGAAAGTCATAGGTTCAAACCTAGCATCAGTTAATGCTGACCTGAATTTTTTTGTTTTTATTCATTCGGCATTATTATTAACATTTCTGTCAAAACTCATGTTTTTATTTTTGCTGGTTTGTTCACTTTAGAACATGAATTGTTCAAGATTAGACACTAGAAAAAATGTTCAAATACCTTTTTTCTGTAATGTTAAAGGCACTTGACCAGTTCGCGCCGGGGGACGTATACACGAAAAAAAAATTGCCAGATTTAAAACGGATGACGCATAAACACGTTACGAGCAAGGCCGGAAATGTCTGTTAGCAGCGAGCAAGGCCGGAAATGCGTGGGTGTGCTTCCCGCGCCTCGTTGATGTTAAAATAATCGAACTGGTTTAGAAAGTTTTCATGGTAAGCCAATACATGGCTGTATTTGGGGCTTCCATAGGAAAAACAATTTGCCTGGACGTTCTTCTTGTCAATTCTATTGGACAAAGGCCAAAGTAAATAAGTTTGTGGTTTTTTGTGTGTTTTTTGGGCAGTCATTTTATTTAAAGTCCTTTTAGCCTATTGATTCAAAGGTTTGTGGTTCGGTGAACAGTGGCAAGATTATTATATGGGCACCAGGAGAAATATTTTTGGGGCAAATAGATTCCTGTCCCTTATATTTAATGTCGTGTGTCAGTTGGCCTATTGCGGTAGAATCGCGTAAATGCAGCTTGGGAAATATGGTCCAATCAAATGACAAACAGGGTTGTCTAAGGGGCGTGGTTATGTGCTAGCGAGCGATAGGTCAATAACGCGGCACGTTTTACCTTATGTGCAACTAACATTTTCGCTTCCAGTTTGTGTGGAGAAAAACTTATTTTCTATCGATGCTAGGTTTTTAAAACTCAAATTCTCCTACAAAAGGGTATTTACTGTTTAACATTTTATGCTTGTTTAAAACTTGATTGTGCTTGAAAAAAAATGTTTTTGGCATAACATATTAATAATGCACGCAAATTATTATTATATTTTTTTTAAATTTAATTTTCTGCTTTTCTTAACTCAATGTTAAAAGTTTTCAAAGTAATACCATGCTCACAGCATAACCATGCACATACAAAAAAAGTGCTAAGTTAAGACTATGCCTTGAAAACAATTACTGGCGATCCCCGATTCAATTCCCCTGGAAGTCAGTGTCTTTGTTCAGCTTAATTCCAGTGATGTAGACGAGTTCATCACAAGTCCCTGCAAGTCCCTGCAAGTCCCTGCAAGTCCATGCAAGTCCATCACAAGTCCTTCAGTTCCAATTCATATCACAAGCTATTCAAATCGGCTTTGACAAAAGCATTCCTTTGTCATTGTTCATCCAGTTACTTGTGACTGCCTTTATGAAGGGACTTGTGACTGGCTTCACGAAAGGACTTGTGAACGGACGTGCAGGGACTTGAAGACAACCCTGCTTAATTCTATTAAACCAATTGATCGTTTCTCTTCCCTAAATCCCTAGCTAGTGTGGAAAATCATGTTAAAAAAACCCTGTAATTTCTTCACATTGTCTTCACGTTACTAGGACCCTTCGGAGAACAGTGAATTCCACTGAATGGGCTACCCAGTTGAACAAAATTAGAAATAAATTAGAAAGAAATAAATTTGCTACATTGCGGCCGTAGCGGTCAAATGCCGAACAACACCGTCGTTAAAGTTTGATTATCACATCAATTGTGCAGTCGTGCTGGGATGTGTTCCTATTCACACAAAGGCGTTAGAGTTGGGGTGCACATTGAGTTAAAAATTGCAATGCTCAAAAGCGCAAACAAGCATGCACACAGACATGTACATGTACATGTTCTTGATCGGTGCATTGACTATGCCGTAGAGTGCATGTAACACATACATCAAATACTACATGTACATGTATATTAGATATACTATAACGACCGAGGATAGACCTTTGTGTTTTACTTTGTTCCTGGAATATAACCCATCCCCATTAACCCAACGCTTAGCCAAAAGACCGAGGACAAAATTTGACAAAGAAACGGCCGTCCGAGGATTCTAAGGAGACTTGTGTTCTCTTTTTGTGTTTCGATCCGCGGTCGTATTACCATGTTAGGACAGGTAGTCTACAGAATTGAAATGCACCGCTGCTGGTGGGTTCAAATTGATCTCCCGACATATCCAGAATTGTCTTTAGTTTTCACAGCCTCATTTTCAAACTTTAACAACAACGAAATGATTAATTTCTGCTCTGCAGCCTGGGGCCGGTGGAGACCAGGTCCAAGCTGCCTCCAAGGGGATCATTTCGCGAGAACACCAGAAGGATGTCATGCTGTACACGGCCTACGCTCCCAATCCATTTGAGAACATGACCGAGGAAGATATCTTGAAGTACAAGCAGGAGATCGCGGAGAAGACTGGCCAGGGTGAGCGGTGGTCTCCTACAGCGAGATTCTGTCTGTCTTCCCTTCACCCCTGTTCCATACACCCCTCACCCACACCCCAACCAACAACGACTCCAGGAGTCCTCAAATTTGTATCCTTGTGGAGACATCTCTTTGTTCTCGTGTACAAAATGATTAGAAAGTTGAGCACCTTTTTCAAAATGCTTCTATTTCAACCACAATTAATGTGCTGGGTTGAAATTTCGACCCAATTTCCCCTATATTATACCCTATATTATACCCTAACACAAACACTAACCATAACCCAAATCCTAACCCTAGTTTTTCAAGTAATTTAAGTAAAATCTAAAAATCTATTTCGGGAATTTTTTTGTGGAGACCTAGTTATCTATAGAAATAACCCTGTGGAGACCTTTTGACTCCCATTGTCCACATTGTCCACAAGGTATCAAATTTAGAAAACTCCCACAACCCTACCAACAACGACCCCTCTCCCACTGCCAGAATGTTCAAAGGATAAGCATGGAATTCTGATTGTTGCTCATCTTTTTTTAAATTTTTTTTTTTACCGAACATTTTGTAGACGTCAAGGAGATTGAGCTGATAGTGCAGGCGCCTAACATGAACGGCCCCGACGGTACGGAGGAGAGTACCACTACGACCAAGAGAGAAGTGGTTGTCATCAAGGGAGGTGAGTCAATACTTGACGGATTTGGTGCTAAGAATTGTCTATTATTATTATTATAATAATGGAAGTCGACTGTATCTCTAATTTTATCTGTATCCATCTCTTTCAACCCTGCAGAAGACGGCTCTGAAATCACAACCACCCGAGTCGTGACGACCAAGATGACCTCCAAAGAGACCACACTGAACGGAGAGGAGGCGGAGGCAGATGAAGGGGATGAGGATGACGAGAGAGCCGCCTCCCCCTCCCAGGAGGCCGGCCTGAGGAGCGCTAGCAGCGCCGAGGCGTCCCCGACCAAGGACGCCACCTCCCCCTCTAAGAAGAAAGACAAGGACAAGAAGAAGAAGTTTCGTACCCCTTCATTCCTCAAGAGGCAGAAAGACAAAAAGACGGATAGTTAGACATCTTATTTTTTGGTTCTCCTCCCTTCTTTCCTTCAGTTCAAACACTGCAGCGCTATTCCAAGCTTTTTGAGATGAGGGTTTGTGTAATGTATGGACCGAGAGCTGTGCAGCTTTTTTTTTTGTTTTTGTCAGAAGTGGTCTGTTTTTTTCCACTGATCGAGTCGGAACCGGTCCAAACCTGTTCCCACCAGTTGTTACCATGCGGAACAAGTAAATACTTGAAGCATGCGCGAGAGTCTCCAGCCAAAACTGGATTGAACTGGTTCAATAATGAACTTCATTGTCTATTAACTTCATTGACAGGAAGTTTAACAGTAAGTAGTAAGTTGACTTTAATTGTTTCACTTTCTCTCTCAACCGTTTTATATTTTAGTGCATTTTTGTTTTGTTTTGGGCTTTTTTGGATGTAGGTTTTTGGGAATTCCAGGACAGAATATTTGTTGGGGGAGGGGAGTTTCAGACTGTGTTAATTTAAACTGCTGCTGCAATTTTCACGAAGTCTGATGTCGCTTGCTAAATCTATCTGTATATTAATGTGATTTTGCTCGTCGAGTGAAAACTCTGGAGAGATTGTAGCATTTTAATATAAACAGTGTTTTGCTTGTTACGGTAGGTCGTTATCAACATGCAGTGTTGGTAGTGAAATGAAAATAAAAACCTGTAAAACAGTGCATTCTAGACTATAAAGAATTAGGTTAAACCACCCCCCCCCCCCCCCCCCCCCCCCTTTTCAGTCATTTCAAACAGAAAAACCTTGTTTCTCTTGTCAATCTTGTATATTGATTGCTTCTATATGGATGAGATTGTAAGTATTGAAATGTGTTGATTGTGTCGTCATATTTAATTGCCAGGTCATTGTCTAGTTGTATCTATGGCGATTGTCCTGTACTCTGCCCTGTACCCTGGTCACAGTAACAACAAAAGGGGGGGGATAATATCTCCAAAAGTCGTTAAGAAATTGCCCGCATTTCGAATCAGTTATTCTGATAACTTGAATAAAATAATGTACTCCTTGAGAATTTCAAGAGAGAGAAGGAAAAAAAAACATTTAAAACATAAAAAAAAAATCTTTTTAATTGATTGAGATGCACAAGTAATGACTATTTTCTCAGAGCACCGACTAAAAATTGTAGATTAAATGTCTTGATAAGTGTTTTAATGTGACATTCTAGGATTGTAAATGTAAAAAATGTATCTCTCTTTGGGGAGAGGTCATTGGCGTTTGTTGGTGTTTCTCGTGGATCCAATGTGTACATTTTATATCGTTGCTGTTGCAAACATGTAGTTGTTTAGTGCAAAAGAAAAGTAATTGAAAAAGATTTTGAAACGGGCATCGCAAGTGCATTTTAGGACTAATGATTATTTCTTACGTCCAAATGCTTTTTTTCTGAGAATGTTTTCCGGATATAAGAGAAATGGAATTGTTGAGTGGATATTCTTTTTTGGGTATATGGATAATGAGCAGATTCTCATGTGACGGTCATGTGATGTGCATGTGATGTTCATGTGTTGAGCATGTGACCATGTGCGTGGTATCCATGCCAACAGCATGTGTGTCTTCATGTGATGACCACGTGCTCGGCATGTGACGAGGAGAGGCTCTCGGGGTGTGGTTGCAAATTGTTTAGGTCGACGGGGAAAACGAAGAATTTTGAAAGGTTTGAATTTTTTCAGCGATTCTTGGGAAGAAAACAACTTATTTGGACTTTAACATGAATTGAAAGTTTTGTTTTGGTGATAAATGTCCTTTGCTTTGATGTGCAAATTATGACATAAATTCTCGAACAGTGATCGGTGTTTGCTGCGTAACTTGTAAGGCGCTGATCGTCGCCAGGTTCAGTTGGGAAACTGTTCCCAATTACTTTTCTGTAAGATTTTGTATTCCTCCTTGCACTCCATCACATTTTACCAGTATAATGTAGCTCTGTGCCTAGTGATTAATTGTATTAACGATGTAGTTAAAGCCCAGAACAAGTATTCAAGCTGCATTCATCAGTGTAAAACTGGCATTTGTGGCTTCTGTGCCAAGATTATTTGATATGCCTGCACCATAGGTATGCACTTGATGTATTCATGTATTCGTAGACTTAGGAGATATACCAATGAATATTCAAATTATTAATAAATAAAAAAAATCCTGTTCCTGCGTAATTTATATCTCGAGTGTAATTTTTGTCAACAATTTAGACACCTGCATGAATAGTGCTGTGTAAGCCAAAAAAAAATAGTACTTGAAGTCATAGGTGTAAGTTTAAAATTTAAAAAAAAATGTTCAATAAAAATCATACTACTGTAAGATAAAACAAGTGTATTGATATTGAGTGTCTTTGATTTTTTGGTGGGAATTATGTAGAGTAACGAAGCTGCCGATATATTCATGCGATGTAATAAAGTGATTACTTAACAGGGAAAACCAAAATCCTTGTGACTTGTCAGAAAAACATGTGAAAAAAACATTGTTTTTTATATGATTACTTGACATTTTTTTGTTTTCCAACGTTGGAATTTGTTTGTAGATTGTCGTATTCCAACAGATTTCGGAATCATTCTGATTGTCGGCGTGGTCGTACGAATATTGGTGATTCATATCTTCTCGCCTTCATGGCTACGTGTTTGATATTTTCATAACGTAGACATCATTAATTGTTTTTGTTTTAATGTTTAATATTTGAAGTCGGAATGGTTTTGTGAATAGGCACACTTTACATAAAAAATAAGTAAAAAAACAACAAATCCATCTTTTGTTTTGTAGAGAAGTTTTGATTTTGTAAGTTTCTCGCATAATTGTGTTTGGCCGACTTTTGTTTTGTATTGAGACAAAAGTTTGGCTTTGTTTCTCTTTTTCGTTGTGGATGTCGTTCACGCAGTTTCATTTTCAACAGTTAATGTTGTCAAGCAGTTTATAATTGCATCTTTTAGATTTTGACATTCCTAAAACACTGTACATTTTCTGGGGTAAATTTGTAAGTTCACAAGTCGCGTTACTTTGTATAGGAGTTACTGGTTGGTGGGGAGGGTAACCTATCTTGTCAAGGTGCGTTCTTGTGGCAATCTCTTATAGGATAGTAAAACTAAGTGCTTAGGGAGGAGAAGTCAGTATTTCTCGGATACTTTTATCAACAGTGTGTGTTAAGAGTCGCAGTCTGTCCTTTCGTCGTCTATTTTGCCTTGTAGCTTGACAGGGTGCGTTTTGATAAATTTATCAATCGCCCCAACAATTTTCGGGCTTGGATTTTTTTGTTTTGTATTTGTAAGGATTAAATTAACGCCGAATAAGACTAGAAAAGCCATCTCCTTTTTTTGTTGTCCTAATTTAGATTTCCCCGATTTAGCTACCTTTGCTTTCGTACAGCTTGTTACTAGAACAAAAAAACACTTTTAAATTTCAATCGTAAACATCGGTTGCCAAAGCATGTACAAAATAAATGCACACAGCTTACTTTTATTATCTTTTAGTTTTCTGGTTTATGTTAAAAAGTAAAAATCTTCTGTATTTTTTTTTCTTTTATTTTGGGGTTCTTTTCTAGAGAAGTTTTGTTCAAAGTACTAAAGATTGTCCAAGACAATGTTTAAAGAGTCGAGGAAAAACGTAAATACGTGATTTAGATCAGGCCTATTTTTGGTTTGAATAATAGTGCAGTACTTTTTAAAGAACATTAAGTTGTCAGTTGCTTTTGTTTTTGTTTTATAATGTGCCACACTTGCTCGCATTTGAACATTTTGTACGATTGTAGACTGTTATTACACGTCTAATAACTGGGCCACACTAGTAAGCTATAGATTAAAGTGCAAATAATTAGAGATTAGATGCCAAACTTAATGGTAAATTGTGATTGGCAAAGATAATTGTAACGGAAAAGGTCAAATCCAAAAGGTCAAATGTTTGCAGAACCATGTGGCATATTTGAAAAGTTGATGGCTTATTTCAATGGGGGGGGGGGATAATCGCGCTGTGATTGGACAAGTAGATACTATTGAAATTTGTTTTTGTAGTTTGTTTTTGCAATCTTGTTTTTCATTTCGCGGATGCCAAACTCCCTAAGAAAGAAAAAAAAGAGACGAAACATCAAATTGACATTTCATGCATTTGTAGAAATTTACGGAATTGAGAGAGAGAACATAATTGCCTTTAGGTTAATTACGGAGTTGTTAAAACTGTTATGGTATGTTTATTACAGACTTCTAAAAGTCATTCGTGGGAAAACTGCACAGATTTTTGCTATAGAAGTAGTCGAGTAGCGAGACATGGATTTTAACCTTTGAAACCCCCAAAAAGGACTAGCAAATTCCCTTAAATCTCTGCAGTTTTCCCGGTTTAAATTTAAACATTTTTAACATTGCTACTTTCTTAAATCTTTAAATGTATTGCATATCCATACAAAAAAAATACTTGAGCAAATATTGAAAAATTTGGGGGGTCTATGTAAATGAATTGGAGTGATGTGAAATTTGTCCCTTTTTTAAACAACTATTTTTTTTCTGGCTTAGTAGCTATGTGTATTGCCATGTCACTGATTTTGTATGGAGTTAGTAGGTGATTGGGTGTGAATGATGCGGAGGGCTAAGGTACTCCAACCATGTGCTACATGGGTCAGAATTGTAGTTTATCCGTGCAAATTGACTAGATCTGTATGTGTTTTGCATATGGAGAAAGTCTCTGTGATTCATCTGTCGGTAACTAGTACCATTTTGTGATAGGTTTGTGGCAGGGATACTCTCTGCTTCAGAGGCAGGGGAGACGCAAACAGCCCAGGCAGGTCCACTACATGCATTATTTACACCTAGTAATTATATTCTTCCGATTATAGCCATGTTTCTTGGAGTTGTTCCATGCAGGCCTTATAAGCATATTTCCATGTGCCTATCTGCATGACAATGACAAGACCACAACAAAAAAGGCAGACTTGCTTTGGCGTCAAACAAACGTGGCTACCTCGCGACTCCGGAATAGCGTACAGCAATGTAGTTAGAAATTAGAAGCTCCCTTGTTCATATCTTCTTTTTGTAGGCCTATGGTAGAACAAGTGTGCGTGTGTGGCCGTGTGAAAATTTAAATAAAAAAGTTCTTGAAAGTCTTAGTGTCCCTCTGCTAGTGGCAATATGGTGGCATGGTGTACTGAAGCCGTTAAAGAAAAACAACAAAGGAAATTAAAAGAAATAAAACATGGTCCCTGTACAGAAGGACTAGCAAATTAATTGCAACAGGTGTTTTTTTCTTTGTGTTGCGTAGTTTTTATTTGGGATAACATACTTTGAGGCCCATGTAAAATAGCACTGTTGCATTAGTAATTGGTAAACATGTTCATTGTCCTAATTAAGAATGCTATTCTTTTTATGAACAGTTGATCTCTGAGGAATTAATAAGTAACCAAACATGGATTGTTGAATCGCAGGTGTTTGTTCCCAAGTTTCCATTGCATCTCTTTTGTGCCTGCAATAACCAATTTAAACTCTTTAGCACATAATTTGTAATTTTGAACATCAAACAGTTTTTTAATGTAGGTACATGCATGTACTTTTTTTTATATATAATACTACATGTACATAGTACACAGAGATAACACGCTTCGTCATAGTGATGTTTACCAGTTCGTGCCGGGATTATTTTTTAACGAAACTCGATCCGAAGCGGGTTCCGGCTGATAGGGCTGGGAAGCACACCCAGGCATTTATGGCCTTGCTCGCTGCTGACAGACTTTTCCGGCCTTGATCAGGACGTGTTCATGTGTCATCCGTTTTGAATCTGGGGGAAAACTTTGCGTTTATATACGTCATCCGACGCGAACTGGTTAAGCATGATTCTTTTTTGCTAACAGAACCTTTGTCTTGATTGCACAGGGAGTTCTCGCACTGTAAAGAGCAGTGAAACGTGACTGGATCTGCCTGCTTGCCCTGAGATTCGATGTGTTAACCACACTCTACCTCAAAGGAATTTGAACTCTTGAGTGCTTAACTCTCTGGGCAAAAGTGGTTCTGCAAGTCTTAAGAGGGTTTAAATTCAGAAGACTAGTAGGATTAAAGAAGGCATCCTATACTCGGGCAATATTTTTGTCTTCAAAATGTTGGTGAAGCGGATGAAGGATACTCCGGCATTTGTGTGGCTTCATCACTGTCGTCTTTGTTCCATCGTTGAGGGCTGGCGTCATCCCAGGAAGCAGGGCTTCCTTGGATGGGGGAGGAGTCATAAGGCGGGGCCCTGTCACTCAGGTCCTCTGAGCTTCTTCCTCTGCTCTTTGTGGGAGGGCTCCTCAACTCTGCCTTTTTGGCTTTGTCCCAGGAGTGGGCTCTTGCAGATCGTGGACTGTCCTGTTCTGTCGGCCTTAGCTCCTCCCCGAGACTCGAGGTCTTCTGGATGGATCGCTTCATGTCCTTGAAGAGTCCCGCGAAAGGGTCCTTGTTTGATCCGTCCGGGGATATCACGGCCAGCTTAATAGGTGTTGCATCCTTGGTGGCACTGGAGTGACCTACCGACCGGGCCGTAGCCTTTTGGGCTGGCCTTGCTTGGGCGGAATTAGGCGGGTTGGAGAAATTTGGTGCTAAGGAGGGCTTAAGAGGCTCTTTTTGGCTCGACGGAGGTTTGGGATGACGTATAACAGCTTTAGCAAGCACTGGAATATCTGCATCCATATTTGCTGGAGATTCTATAAAAAAAACAGAACAAGTAAAAGAGGTTACACAAGAACAGACGGTACGCAGGCGTTGCCGGGAATAAACACCAAAATGCCCCTTTTGCCAACCTGGTCTTGCAGTTGTTGCCGTCCTAGCCTGCTGTTCCAACCTCTGTTGTGCCTCCCTCCGTTCACGTTCCTTCTTCTCCCTCTGTAACTCCCTGACCTCTTCTATTTCAGTCTGCAGCATTTGTTCACTAGTGCCTAGCCGGTTTTTGAGCGTCTGAAAGCGGTGGAGACGAACTTTAGTCATTGTGGAATTGATTTTCTCAAAAACTGTTATCCTCTTCTTTGTTTCTGGTTGAAAGAAAATCTTGTTTGGCGTCAAATTTTGTCACTTTATATTCTAGCATTTACAATGTAATTAGTCCATCGTATGGCAATACTATTTTAACATCTATGTCTTCTAATAACGCAGGATTTTAGGCTAAGAATGAGATTGTCAATTTAAACAAAGGTCTGAAAATTGAAGAAATGTCCGAAAGATGCCTATCTTTAAATTATGTCCCTCTCTCAGATTCTTAAAAATCTCATGCCTGAAGAATGTTGAAAAAAAAAAAAATGATTTCTGCAAACCTGCATTTTGGAATACACGGAATCGTTGATGTCGCTAATGACGCGCACACCATTCAGACTGTCGGCAGTGCGTCCCCTGATAAGATACAATGTCAGTTGATACTAACTTTATAAACCAAAATAGAACTTCCATGTGGGTACCACTATTAGCTGGACTGACATCTCACCCATTAAGAACACAATGTAACTATTCTCAGTTGTTTTATGCTTCAAAACCAACTCAATAAGCCATTTAAAGCTTATGGCAGACTTTATTTGGTTTTTAAATGGTTTGACCATTGCCTAAAACTCAGGGTATCACAGGGTCGGGGTTCGAATCCAGCTGCTGGTCATATGTTGTGTCCTTAGGCAAGCCACTTCACCCCAACTTGCCTCTCTCCACCCAGGAGAGGTACCGGCATTAGCTGGGGAGTAACCTGCGATGGACTGGCATCCCATCCAGGGAGTTATAGAAATATTCTCAGTTCTTTCATGCTGGAGAAATCAGAGTTATACACCGGCCTGACAAGCCAGATTTGCTTGTGATAAGCTTTTCTCCTGACGGACTGCCTACCTGAAGTCATTGAGTATACCGGAGTAGGTTCCCTTGACTGAAGCTATAGTCCCTGCAATACTAGATTCCCTGTACTCTGAATGGCCTGTGTCTCCGAGATTGATAATGTTTACCCCTAACCGAGTCAGACCCCTGTGAAAAAAATAGATAATGTCAACAAAAATCCTACATTCTTTTTAATTTCTCTTCTTTTCTTTCATTCAAATTTACACAAAAATGTCATCATTACACAATTAATTAATATCTTCAATTTAGAGCAGAACAAACAATTCTCTGAATTTTCTCTGGACTACAGGTATGAGATTGTAAATTGAGAAAAAAAAGTCTAAACATTTATTAAATGTTTGAAAGTTGCATATCTTTCTACACTAAAAATGCCCTTCTCTGCGATTCAATAAGTCCGATTTCAGACAAAATCAGAAAAAATAATTGAGCTTAACTATAGAATGCAGGGCCCACTCACAACTGAACTCTCAACTTTATTTACCCTATGACATAGAATGGAGTGGCCCTGTATTCTATGGGCATGGGTATTAGGGTATACAGGGTTAGGGTCAGTCCATTCTATGTCCAAGGGTAAATAAAGTTGAGGTGTCAGTGGGTTCTGCATTATATAATTGCTTCAATCATTGTTTTGTCTTAAGGACTGTTATCACTGTACCTGTCCCCAAATGTGAGTAGTTGATGGTTGAAGGAGTGCGTTGCCTGATTCCAGGCGATTCCCGAGGTGAACAGACCCAGGAGGAAGAGGTCAGGGGAGTTGGACTGGAAGAGATTCAACAGCTCACGATGCAAGACGGTCTCGCGCATGGAGGGGTCCAGCATGGTGTTCCGTCGGAAACGATACCAGCCAATCGTGTGCTGCTGGGGAAGGGGGAGGGGGGATTGTGGACACCAAGGGTAATAGTCAGGGTGGCTTTGATGTAGTCAGGTACTTCTGGGAGTCGGACAAGTATACCAAATGTATATGGTGTAGTCTGATTACGTGTACTTTTAATTGTTGGAAGTACAGCACCTGAAATTACATTTTCCAAAAGTGGCCTGACTATTGGCATTTTTGACTCCCTGGCTTCGACTTCGACTTAGGCTTAAGGGATTTTAGGCTCCCAACTGCAAGAACTCCAGCCACATTCTGGTGCCTGTCGTGCTTCAAAAACATTCAACCGATTGTTATGAACCCAAACATTTGAATTTTTCCATGTGCTTTAATTTCTTTTTGCTTCTCAGTGATTCGGAAGTCGGAGGCGAAGCCAAAGATAGCAACGGTTTTGAAAAGAAAAAAAACATGTTTAAATTTCTTGCATGCCTCCAGTGCACTGTGTGTGTGTGTGTGTGATTATAAATATTTCGTCAAAAATAGTACTGACTAATATTGCTTAGATACATAGGCTTAATTTTTTTGTTCTTTCCCCCATATAGAAATTTATAGTTTGTCTTACCAATAAAACAAATATGTTCTTGGTTGCAAGCGTACACAAATTTTGAGAAAAAAGAATTGGGAAAAAGGAGCTTTGTTTTTACATTTTGTTTGAAGATCATATAAATTAGTGCAAAGAAAAAAGAATTGTAATGTCCACCTTGTAATTGTCCTTGAGCATAGCCAGGAGTTTTACTTGATCCACACGCCCCCGGCGATCATAGAAACTGGAAAGAAATTATAATAAGTAAACGTACACAATTTGTGGTCTATCGTTTTGGATCTAAGCTAGCATGCTCAATTCACTTTTAAAATTAAAATGAGGTTTTCTATAAACAAAACACACACAAAAAACACAACACTTACCTGAATGACTCATCACATGCGTAGTGGGAGTAAATGTCTGTTAGCAAAATAACAAAATAGAAAAAAAAAGATTGTTACCCTGCACCCCCACTGATTCATATGCACAGTCAGCAAACATCAATTTCAAGAACTAGTTCCAGATTAATGGGATCGGGTAATCCGTAACCAGCTTAATAAATTACAAAGTTATTCTTCAGACAAAGAAAAACAAAGGTTGTGAAATGTTATTCACACTGTGAACATGTAACAATGGATCTAGTGAACAATTAACGGTGATGAAGGTCTTACTGATCGAGATTTGTTCTGTCTTTCGTGTAATCTGGGAGTCGCTGATGTCTTCGTTTGTATGCGTCCTAATCTCCCCAAATAGGAAACCCTCCTGTCATAAAAAAAAATAGAGAAAATATTACACAAAATGAATACAGATATTCAACAAATAAAAGTTATAGCCTATTTCGAATTGTAATATTATTGTCAATGTCTGGCTGCGTAGAAATCCGAGACTCAGATCGTCAACTGCCACAACGATAGCCACTGCGTATTCAAAATAAAGAAAAATAAGGTTTGGTTGGCGAAGCCCTATCACTATCACAAATCATGGGAAAAGTTGTCCGGAAATTGGGCACACGGTTAAGACCGTGAAGCGATATCCGTCCTTGTCACCCAATAACACGAAGCCGTGATCTTCTTCGTTTATGATGTAACAACACTCTTTTACAAACCTGATCACCCATACTACTGGCATGGTCGAGGAAGAGCGAACTCCAGACGCAGCCGCTAACGTTGACGGTCAAGTTGCTGTTAGCAGTCGCCATATTGAAAAAAAACATCCGCTTCCTGGCCGGTCTTGAACCCAGAACGCTTGCAGAAATTTATACTAGGAAAAGCGTGGTAGTCGGGTGACTAAACAACGCGCGCCATATGGTGCATCATTTGTGGCAGCGATTATCTCTATAACGCGCGCATACATAACACAGTGTTGCTCTATCAATTATATAATCAAGATCAAGAACAGTGGTATTTTTTGAACGTTTGCTTTGCCGACATCGTATCCTTTTTTCTTCTTCAACTATATCAATTTATATAACTATAATCAATGTTTATATTACAACCACAAGGCACCATACTTGTTGAACTTATTTATATTAATTAACTGCTACTGTACTACTAGCTAGGCTAAAATTAAACATTGTTGAAATTGAAACTTTAAAAGTTAAAGGAAATATGATGAGTGCAAAGAGCGCCCTCAATGTGGAAAATGAAATCTTACAACAAAAGAGGAACTTATTCCTCAATGATGCAACTAAGCTACGTACGATACCAACGCATTTTATCTTAGCCAGGATTTCTTCACATTTTATGGAACTAATTTTGTTTTGTTAATTGTATGATACTTTTATGTTTGTATATTGCCATAAAATGTGAAGAAATCTTTGCTATAAGAATGCATATATATTGACCCGACATTGTTATTATCAGGATTCTTGTTTCTTGTTTCTTTCAGTTTTACAAGAAACTTCCCTTGACTTCTGTATGAATTGACAGTCTTTCTGTAGATTCAACTCATTTGAAGGATTAGGATCTTGAACCATGAGTTGTTTGCATCCTTCCATAACGGTAGAGCCACTGGCAATACTGACGGTGACTGCCGTGTTCGTTCTACTTCAAGGAGAGCAGCAGTTTTTCTCCTATAAACTTTGCATGATCAACTACAACTCCACCAGTCTGTGCAGCAATCTCAGTGCTTATCCTAAAGAGGAGGACAGGATCCAGACTGAGACGGCGCGCTGGACGTTATACATGGATGTCGTCTGCTACGGGTTGTCGGTGATCTCCATGCTGATCTTCGGTGCGTGGTCCGATCGCGTCGGGCGCAAGCCTCCCTTGATCCTAGTCTGCGTAGGGGGTGTCATTCTCGGGGCCGTGCTGATTATCTCGTCAACATGGATCCATCTTCCCATGCCATTCCTGCTGGTCGGCTGGACTTGCTTCGGCATAGGGGGAAGTCAGGGTCTACTGTTTAGTTCCATGCTGAGTTACATCGCTGATATCACTAGTATTGAGAATCGACTGACGCGCATGGGAATCCTCCAAGCTTTTATTTGCTTCTCCTCCGTGACTGGAATATTTACAACCGGCGTTCTTGTCAACAGTTATTCTTTCCAACTGCTTTTTCTTATCTTTACCCTGTTGTTCCTTCTTGCAATACTGTACATTGTCTTCTGTTTGAAAGAATCACGCAGCCCAAGTTCTGTGAGTAAGACTAGTCTCAAGTCTACTCATGATGAGGAGACAGACCCCTTGATCCGAGAAACCGAGCCCTTGATCCGAGAAACAGAGCCCTTGATCCGGAAAACAGAGCCCTTGATCCGAGAAACAGACCCCTTGATCCGCCGAGAAACAGAATTCGTTGATGGGGCCACAAGCCAGGTGCCACAAGGGACGGATCTCTCCACTTCCAGTATCTGTCGGGAACTCTTCCGACGTGAAACCTTGTTTGCATCGTTCGTTGTGTGTGCACGGAAGCGGCCCGGTCATGGAAGAGTGATTGTTATCCTCCTATTGGTCTGCCATTGCCTCCTGAACGTGGTATATTTTGGTGAGTTTCTTCTTTAACCCTCCTAGCAGGTAAAAGTTAATTACTGGAATATGTGAAATTCTTTTTAAACCCTGCAGGTCAGTTTCAGGTGAAAGGATTTGAAATCTGGGATTTAACCCCTGTAATTTTCACTCCACTTTACTCTTCGTCAACAGGTTTCACCACTGTTTTTGTACTCTGGGCAATCAAAGCACCTGTCGAGTGGAGTCCCTTCACGGTTGGTAGGTATTTTGTAACCCTTCCTTTTGTTTATACTCCAGTGCACTTCAAAAGTCGCCTTAAAAAAGGGATGGTTGAGTTGGATTGATCTGGATCCAGATCAGGAATCTGCATCACTTGGAATGATTTGTTTAACCAGTTCGCGTCGAAGGACATGTTTTACATGCAAATTTACCCCAAAATTCAAAACAGATGACGCATAAACACGTCACGAGCAAGGCCGGAAATGTCTGTCAGCAGCGAGCAAGGCCGAAAATGCATGGGTGTGCTTCCCGGTACCATCGGCCTAAACCCGCCTTGGATCGAGTTTCGTTAATCCCGCGCCTCGACTCGGTGATGTTAAAATAATCCCGGCGCGAACTAGTTAACAGTAGCAGATCGGGCTTTGTGTTGAACTGTTTTCCTAAAATTGCTACCACCTCTGTTGGTCATTTTATGCAGGCCAGGGTCCCGTTTGAGGTGGATGTCTGCGCTGTATTGAGTGCTCTGTTTCTAGTTTATTGATTTATTGAATATTATTGTGTTTTTGTGTGTATAAACCTGCAAAGCAATAACTTAACCCTAACCCCCTAGGCACTCGCACTAGGAAGCATACCAAACCTAACAAACTTCAACAGCTCACACATGTTCAGTAATTTTTGGTACACTGTACTGAACCTAACAGTACTAAACCTGCCAAACTCCAACAGTTGAAGTTTTATTGACTTGGAACAGTGATAACTGGCCAGTGGTATTATGTGTTTTAGTGGGGACACACATACAAGGTGTAAGTGTACATACACTTACAGTTGACCAGGAACTGTGCCGTGACAATGTGGGTCACTCGCGTATAAATGCCTGTGCATTCTCAAAATTTATAACATTTTGACAAGTCTCATGCCTTTCTGTCCTGAACCTCACAGAATTCAACAGGGTCTCCCTGGGCCTTTGGTACTGAGTCAAACAAAGTCTAACAACAAGTTGTTACGGTTTGGTACCAAACCTGCCAAAACCTAGCGAAAGCTGCAGTTGGAGTTTGATGGGTTTGGGGTAGTTAGGGTTAAGAATGTTATGGATTTGCTTGCACCCTCTCATCAGGTCTTTCCTTGGCTTTGAGCGCTCTGTTCAACGGTGTTCTACTGCTCGTCATCTTACCATTGGCCAGGCTAGCACGGATAGATTCCCGACCCATCACTGGGGTCTGTCTCATGCTGCTCTCCATTGGCCTTGCCACCTTGGCGTTTGCGAAATCCTCATTAGCTGTCTGGTTAGGTAAGAAAGTTGTAATCCAGACGGTGTTCCCAAAGTTCGTCACAAGTCAAGTCACATGTCGAATATTGTTGATGAACCCTAATGTGGCGCGGCCCCTTAACCCTAACCCTGCCAAATCCAGCACAGTGCATCTGTGGTGACTGCTTGACCTTGCTGGACTCTGCACAAAAGTCAATGTGACAAAGTATGCAATCTGTTGCGTCTGGCAGGGTTTCTAGCCAAAATACCCTGGAGGGTTAGGGTGTGGGATACACCATTTGCAGATTTTGAAAAAAAATTACTATCGAATTATTGAGAAATATCTTACTTATTTGAAAGTAAATAATGATTGTTGGCATCCAGCAAAATGATTGCGCTAAATATTTAGTAATTGTACCAAAAAATTGAATCTTTATATAAAAAAAATCACCATCGCTGGACAGCAATCACGAAAAAAACAAGAGCAACATAAGAACAACTGCCCAACGCCGGTAGAAAAACGAACGCCATTTGTTTTTTGTGCTTTTCTCAGCATCCATAATTGTAAAACTTCGGACAGGCCAGATAAACAAAATTGGCACACTTTGATTATTTTCACCTGAAAAAAACGAGAGTTTATCATTCTGTTACAAATTTCGACGTGCTTTTTTTAATATTGGTTTTGTGATATGAAATTCACGTGATCAGCCTGAAGGCTATTAATTACATTGAACATTTTTAACCAATTTCATCACATACAACTGTAACTCATAAAAAACCTGTTTATTTTCCCAGCTTCAATTTCAACGTATTTCTTCAATGTGGTGATAACAGTGTACTCTGCGTTGATGTCAACCTTGGTATCACCGGATGAGCAAGGTATGCCTTTTTATTTTTTTAAAAAAGGGGAGATGCGTTATTTAAAGGGATCGTATTCGTTTGGTAATTGGAACCCACTGTTTGTTTCAATCCTATATAGTTATAGATATATACCATAAAACGAACATGTAAAAATTTCATTTCAAAAGGTGGTAGCGATTTTGAGATATTGCCGAAAATCTGGAGCGGTTATGTCCACGCAGGAAGAATAATCTGCATTGGAAGACACGATAAGAAAAACGTCACTGCAGTAACGCTTCTCAGATTCAAATTTGTGGCGATAAAAAGTGATATCTTTTTCCATAACCGCAGTACTTCGAAGTGAAAAGTTTCTAAAAATGTGTTATACTATCCAAAGCTGCTGTACTTCTTACCAAGTAAGTTTTTATTGCCATTAATTTTTGGAGTAATTACCAAACGTATACGATCCCTTAAAGGGGAGGTACTGAAAATAGACCGTTCTGTTTTTTTACCACCATTATACAATCTTTGCTTACTACAATGTCAATGCGATTGTAGTAGGAGTCACGTTGGTGAATCTGACAACCCTATTATACCTTCTCTATGTTGCAGGACGAGCCATGGCTCTGATGACCATCATGGCCTCTGTAGCACACCTCGGCGCATCAGTTATCAGTAGGAATCACGTTGGTGAACCTGACAACCCTATTATACCTTCTCTATGTTGCAGGACGAGCCATGGCTCTGATGACCATCATGGCCTCTGTAGCACACCTCGGCGCATCAGTTATCAGTAGGAGTCGCGTTGGTCAACCTGACAACCCTATTATACCTTCTCTATGTTTCAGGACGAGCCATGGCTCTGATGACCATCATGGCCTCTGTAGCACACCTCGGCGCATCAGTTATCAGTAGGAGTCACGTTGGTCAATCTGACAACCCTATTATACCTTCTCTATGTTTCAGGACGAGCCATGGCTCTGATGACCATCATGGCCTCTGTAGCACACCTCGGCGCATCAGTTATCAGTAGGAGTCGCGTTGGTCAACCTGACAACCCTATTATACCTTCTCTATGTTTCAGGACGAGCCATGGCTCTGATGACCATCATGGCCTCTGTAGCACACCTCGGCGCATCAGTTATCAGTAGGAGTCACGTTGGTCAACCTGACAACCCTATTATACCTTCTCTATGTTTCAGGACGAGCCATGGCTCTGATGACCATCATGGCCTCTGTAGCACACCTCGGCGCATCAGTTAACAGTAGGAGTCACGTTGGTGAACCTGACAACCCTATTATACCTTCTCTATGTTGCAGGACGAGCCATGGCTCTGATGACCATCATGGCCTCTGTAGCACACCTCGGCGCATCAGTTATCAGTAGGAGTCGCGTTGGTCAACCTGACAACCCTATTATACCTTCTCTATGTTTCAGGGCGAGCCATGGCTCTGATGACCATCATGGCCTCTGTAGCACACCTCGGCGCATCAGTTATCAGTAGGAGTCACGTTGGTCAACCTGACAACCCTATTATACCTTCTCTATGTTTCAGGACGAGCCATGGCTCTGATGACCATCATGGCCTCTGTAGCACACCTCGGCATATCAGTTATCAGTAGGAGTCACGTTGGTGAACCTGACAACCCTATTATACCTTCTCTATGTTGCAGGACGAGCCATGGCTCTGATGACCATCATGGCCTCTGTAGCACACCTCGGCGCATCAGTTATCAGTAGGAGTCACGTTGGTCAACCTGACAACCCTATTATACCTTCTCTATGTTTCAGGACGAGCCATGGCTCTGATGACCATCATGGCCTCTGTGGCACACCTCGGCGCATCAGTTATCAGTAGGAGTCACGTTGGTCAATCTGACAACCCTATTATACCTTCTCTATGTTTCAGGACAAGCCATGGCTCTGATGACCATCATGGCCTCTGTAGCACACCTCGGCATATCAGTTATCAGTAGGAGTCACGTTGGTGAACCTGACAACCCTATTACACCTTCTCTATGTTTCAGGACGAGCCATGGCTCTGATGACCATCATGGCCTCTGTAGCACACCTCGGCGCATCAGTTATCAGTAGGAGTCACGTTGGTGAACCTGACAACCCTATTACACCTTCTCTATGTTTCAGGACGAGCCATGGCTCTGATGACCATCATGGCCTCTGTAGCACACCTCGGCGCATCAGTTATCAGTAGGAGTCACGTTGGTCAACCTGACAACCCTATTATACCTTCTCTATGTTGCAGGACGAGCCATGGCTCTGATGACCATTATGGCCTCTGTAGCACACCTCGGCATATCAGTTATCAGTAGGAGTCACGTTGGTCAACCTGACAACCCTAATATACCTTCTCTATGTTTCAGGACGAGCCATGGCTCTGATGACCATTATGGCCTCTGTAGCACACCTCGGCGCATCAGTTATCAGTAGGAGTCGCGTTGGTCAACCTGACAACCCTATTATACCTTCTCTATGTTGCAGGACGAGCCATGGCTCTGATGACCATCATGGCCTCTGTAGCACACCTCGGCGCATCAGTTATCAGTAGGAGTCACGTTGGTCAACCTGACAACCCTATTATACCTTCTCTATGTTTCAGGACGAGCCATGGCTCTGATGACCATCATGGCCTCTGTGGCACACCTCGGCGCATCAGTTATCTTTAACAACCTCTACCCGGCCACTTTGCACATTTTAGGTGGAGCCGTCAGCTTTTTAGTCATGTGCGGCATCAACTTAGTACAGCTCGGCCTCTTCATGTAAGTTTGGACAAACTTTTTCTTCAAAATTGTGAAAATGTGACCAGCACCTATTGTAGGTTTATGGGTACTGAATCAGAAAATCTCAAAACCTTCTTGTGCAAATGTTGCAGCGTTATCCGGGTTTCTCAAATTTGTTACCCAGTTCGCGCCAGGATTATTTTTAACGAAACTCCATCCGAGGCGGGTTCAGGCCGATGGTACCGGGAAGCACACCCATGCATTTCCAGCCTTGCTCGCTGCTGACAGACATTTCCGGCCTTGCACGCTGCTGACAGACATTTTCGGCCTTGCTCGTGACATGTTTATGCGTCATCCGTTTTGAATCTGGGGAAAACTTTGCATGTAACATACGTCCTCCGGCACGAACTGGTTAATGTACCGTATAGGTTTTTGTTTTACAGTGGTTAACGATTCTTGCAATTTGTAACAAAAACTTTGAAACCTACACAACTTTGTCATTTATCTTTATTTCTTTATTTGCAGATGTGTAATTTTCCTGCCGAGAAATGGCAACGAGTGACCAAGCTAGCCTTCCGTACCAGTTGCTTTCAGGAGTACTGTTTATATACCTCTGTTCATAATTATTTTGTATGACTAAAGTTTGTCAGTTACGATTCAGTATTAGTGTTTTTGTTGTATATTTTTGAATTGCACGTAGTATATATTTTTAGTAAAATGTATATTTTTGTGGTAAATTCAATGTATTTATGAGCACAAGATGTGTATAATGTCAGTTTCTAATCCCTTGACACTGGGGAGAGGCTGTGGCTATGGCCATGGGCGTGCTAATCTGTCCGGAATGCTGTGACTAGTTTGCTGTGCTGTGCTGTAGTACACGGCCTGTGGAACAGCTGAACGCTCGGGTCCATTGTGCAGTGCAGCTGCTTGACAAAGCTGCAGTGCAGTCATGCGTATAATCCGGTGCAGTGAGGAATTCATACCAGCATCAAGAGATTAACCAAAGATTATGACATTCTAAATATTTTTAATTGGCAATTATGTTTTCAATTTTTTATATTTCCAAAAAAGGTTGAGGGTAATTGGAAACCTTTTATGAGGTATTTATTTAATGTAGTTTCAAAAATTAATGTTTCAAATTAATATTGATACAATATTGATAACTCTACTGAATGATATTGGAAATGTTGAAGAGTTTGACGTATAAATGTTGGTATTCATTTATATTTTATTTTTTTAAATAGATTTTGCTTATACCAGACCTTTAAGATTAAAACAAAAATGTGTTTGTTTTTTAAACATTTCATGGTATTATTTGTGCAAGATTAAAATTATGTTTTTTTAAAAACACGTGTTCTGCTGTGTATAGATGTAGTCACAGGTGTGATCAGAAATGATGACATTTTTTGAATAAATCAGCCGCTAACGTTGACGGTCAAGTTGCTGTTAGCAGTCGCCATATTGAAAAAAACATCCGCTTCCTGGCCGGTCTTGAACCCAGAACGCTTGCAGAAATTTATACCAGGAAAAGCGTGGTAGTCGGGTGACTAAACAACGCGCTCACATGATATAGCTCACCCCCGGCCTCGCGCGAACAGTGGTATTTTTTGAACGTCTGCTTTGCCTTTGCTTTGCCGACATCGTATCCTTTTTCTTCTTCAACTAATATCAATTTATATAACTATGGTCGATGTTCATATACAAGGCACCATACTTGTTGAACTTATTTATATTAATTAACTGCTACTGTACTGCTTGGCTAAAATTTAACATTGTTGAAATTGAAACTTTAAAAGTTAAAGAAAATATGATGAGTGCAAAGAGCGCCCTCAATTTGGAAAATAAAACCTTACAACAAGAGAGGAACTAAAACAGTCAGTGCAAGCCTCAATGAATTGTGGGACATTTTGGATAAACAAATCCACTTGATAAAGTGAAATTTAGCTAGCTGTCTCGCTTGTTTTGCGGTTAACACTCGCGTATTATATGCGCGAACTCGCTGTAACTAACAATGCAACTTAGCTGCGATACCAACGCATTCTTATCTTCGGCCAAGATTTCTTCACATTATATGGCACTAATTTTGTTTTGTTAATTGTATGATACTTTTATGTTTGTATATTGCCATACAATATGAAGAGATCTCGGCTCCGACATTGTTATTATCAGGATTCTTGATTCTTGTTTCTTGTTTCTTTCAGCTTTACAAGAAACTTCCCTTGACTTCTGTACGACAGTCTTACTTCGGATTCAACTCATTTGAAGGATCAGGATCTTGAACCATGAGTTGTTTGCATCCTTCCATAACGGTAGAGCCACTGGTAATACTGACCGTGACTGCCGTGTTCGTTCTACTTCAAGGAGAGCAGCAGTTTTTCTCCTATAAACTCTGCATGATCAACTACAACTCCACCAGTCTGTGCACCAATCTTAGTGCTCATCCTAAAAAGGAGGACAGGGTCCAGACTGAGACGGCGCGCTGGACGTTATACATGGATGTCGTCTGCTACGGGTTGTCGGTGATCTCCATGCTGATCTTTGGTGCGTGGTCCGATCGCGTCGGGCGCAAGCCTCCCTTGATCCTAGTCTGCGTAGGGGGTGTCATCCTCGGGGCCGTGCTGATTATCTCGGCAACATGGATCCATCTTCCCATGCCTTTCCTGCTGGTCGGCTGGACTTGCTTTGGCTTAGCGGGAAGTCAGGGTCTACTGTATAGTTCCACGCTGAGTTACATCGCTGACGTCACCACTGTCGAGAGTCGACTGACGCGCATGGGAATCCTCCAAGCTTTTAGTTGCTTCTCGTGTGTGACTGGCATATTTACAACCGGCGTTCTTGTCAACAGTTATTCGTTCAAACTGCTTTTTCTTATCTTTACCCTGTTGTTCCTTCTTGCAATACTGTACATTGTCTTCTGTTTGAAAGAATCACGCAGCCCGAATCCTGTGAGTAAGAGTCTGAAGTCTACTAATGATGAGGAGACAGACCCCTTGATTCGGGAAACAGAGCCCTTGATCAGAGAAACAGACCCCTTGATCCGCCAAGAAACAGAATTCGTTGATGGGGCCACAAGCCAGGTGCCACAAGGGACGGATCTCTCCAATTCCAGTATCTGTGGGGAACTCTTCCGACGTGAAACCTTGTTTGCATCGTTTGTTGTGTGTGCACGGAAGCGGCCCGGTCATGGAAGAGTTATTGTTATCCTTCTATTGGTCTGCGCTTGCCTCTTTAACGTGGTATATTATGGTGAGTTTCTTCTTTAACCCTCCTAGCAGGTAAAAGTTAATTACGGGGAATATGTGAAAACCTTTCAAACCAAAAGTTGCAGTGACCAACCGTTCAGTAATCCCTTTTGATTCATGTTCCAGATTAGTTTTCCATAAGGTCATATAATGTCACTTTACTCTTCGTCAACAGGTTTCACCACTGTTTTTGTACTCTGGGCAATCAAAGAACCTGTTCAGTGGAGTCCCTTCATGGTTGGTAGGTATTTTGTAACTCTTCCCTTTTGTTTATACTCCTCCAGTGCACTTCAAAAGTCGCCTTAAAAAAAAAGCACTATATTTTGTACATGGCACTGCAAATTACTCCAAGGAATGCCGTACCAAACCACAGGCCAACTGGGTATGGTGGGTCCAGAATGATTGAGTTGGATTGATCTGGATCCAGATCAGGAATCTGCATCACTTTGAATGATTTGTTTAACCAGTTCGCGCTGGATGACGAATATAAACGCAAAGTTTTCTCCAGATTTAAAACGGATGACGCATAAACACGTCACGAGCAAGGCTGGAAATATCTGTCAGCAGCGAGCAAAGACGGTAATGCGTGGGTGTGCTTCCCAGGACTATCGGCCTCAACCCGCCTCGGATCGAGTTTCGTTAAAAATAATCCCAGGCCTCGACTCGGTGATGTTAAAATAATCCCGGTGCGAACTGGTTAAACAGTGGCAGATAGGACTTTGTGTTGAACTGTCTTCCTAAAATTGCTACAACCTCTGTTGGTCATTTTATGCAGGCCAGGGCTTCTGTTTGAGGTGGATGTCTGCGCTGTATTGAGTGCTCTGATTCTAGTTTATTGATTTATTGAATATTATTGTGTTTTTTGTGTATAAACCTGCAAAGGAATAAGAATGTTATGGATTTGCTTGCACCCTCTCATCAGGTCTTTCCTTGGCTTTGAGCGCTCTGTTCAACGGTGTTCTACTGCTCGTCATCTTACCATTGGCCAGGCTAGCACGGATAGATTCCCGACCCATCGCTGGGGTCTGTCTCATGCTGCTCTCCATTGGCCTTGCCACCTTGGCGTTTGCGAAATCCACATTAGCTGTCTGGTTAGGTAAAACAAGTTTTAAACCAGTCGGTTTTCCCAAGGTTCGTCACAAGTCAAGTCACATGTCGAATATTGTTGATGAACCCTAATGTGGCGCGGCCCCTTAACCCTAACCCTGCCAAATCCAGCACAGTGCATCTGTGGTGACTGCTTGACCTTGCTGGACTCTGCACACAAGTCAATGTGACAAAGTATGCAATCTGTTGCGTCTGGCAGGGTTTCTAGCCAAAATACCCTGGAGGGTTAGGGTGTGGGATACACCATTTGCAGATTTTGAAAAAAAAAGTACTACCGAATTATTAAGAAATATCTTATTTGAAAGTAAATAATGATTGTTGGCATCCAGCAAAATGATTGCGCTAAATATTTAGTAATTGTACCAAAAAATTGAATCTTTATACAAAAAAAATCACCATCGCTGGACAGCAATCGCGAAAAAAACAAGAACAACATAAGAACAACTGCCCAACGCCCGTAGAAAAACGAACGCCGTTTTTTTTGTGTGCTTTTCTCAGCATCCATAATTGTAAAACTTCGGACAGGCTGGATAAATGATATTGGCACACTTTGATTATTTTCACCTTTTGCGCCCAGCTAAAACAAAAGTTTTAACTGAAATTTTACAGAAAGTGAAAATTTCATCAAGTTGTAAACGCTCCCATTCATAAAGCGAGAGTTTATCATCCCGTTACAAATTTAGAAAAAAACCTAATATTTCCACGTGCTTTTTGGTTTGGGTTTTGTGATATCAAATTCTCATGATCAGCCTCAAGGCTATTAATTACATTGAACATTGTTAACCAATTTCATCACATACAACTGTAACTCATAAAAAACCTGTTTATTTTCCAGCTTTATTTTCAACGTATACCTTCGATGTGGTGTTAACAGTGTACTCTGCGTTGATGTCAACTTTGGTATCACCGGATGAGCAAGGTATGCCTTTTTATCTTTTTTAAAAAGGGGAGATGCGTTATTTAAAGGGATCGTATACGTTTGGTAATTGGAACCCACTGTTTGTTTCAATCCTATATAGTTATAGATATATACCATAACCCTAACCTGTAAAAATTTCATTTCAAAAGGTGGTAGCGATTTTGAGATATTGCCGAAAATCTGGAGCGGTTATGTCCACGCAGGAAGAATAATCTGCATTGGAATACACAATCTAAAAAATGTCAGTAACGCTTCTCAGATTCAAATTTTTGGGGATAAAAAGTGATATCTTTTTTCCATAACCGCAGTACTTCGAAGTGAAAAGTTTCTAAAAATGCGTTATACTATCCAAAGCTGCTGTACTTCTTACCAAGTAAGTTTTTATTGCCATTCATTTTTTGGAGTAATTACCAAACGTATACGATCCCTTTAACCCTAACCCTACCTAATGCTACTTTTTACTACTAGTAGTAAAAAGTAGTATGCAGTACTCTCACTGACTTGTGTGCAATGCCTGTAGTAATTTTTAGTATTTGGTACTTCACCCCTTATTGTACTTGTAGTACTTTTTAGCATTGGGTCCCTCTGCTTGCTGAGTGTGCATGGCCCATGTATGCTGTGTAAGGTGTTCTAAACTCTACAGCAAAAATTGTCACTTGGGACACAGCAATGTCTCAAGGCTGGACTACTACATTTTTTGCCAGGTAAGTATTACTGACCAGTATTGCCACTATTAGTATTTTGTAGTTGGCAGTATCTGTACTCTGTCAGTACACACCCAATCATCAGTCACGGAGAGACCCAATGCTACAAAATACTAAGTAGTATTCTGTAGTACGCAGTTTTTTAGCCCAAAGTAAGGCCTAGATGGTTAGGGTTAAGGGGAGGTACTGAAAATAGACCGTTCTGTTTTTTTACCACCATTATACAATCTTTGCTTACTACAATGTCAATGCTTTCCGACACCTCGATTGTAGTAGGAGTCACGTTGGTCAACCTGACAACCTTATTATACCTTCTCTATGTTTCAGGACGAGCCATGGCTCTGATGACCATCATGGCCTCTGTGGCACACCTCGGCGCATCAGTTATCAGTAGGAGTCGCGTTGGTCAATCTGACAACCCTATTATACCTTCTCTATGTTGCAGGACGAGCCATGGCTCTGATGACTATCATGGCCTCTGTAGCACACCTCGGCGCATCAGTTATCAGTAGAACTAGTCACGTTGGTCAACCTGACAACCCTATTATACCTTCTCTATGTTTCAGGACGAGCCATGGCTCTGATGACCATTATGACCTCTGTGGCACACCTCGGCGCATCAGTTATCAGTAGGAGTCACGTTGGTGAACCTGACAACCCTATTATACCTTCTCTATGTTGCAGGACGAGCCATGGCTCTGATGACTATCATGGCCTCTGTAGCACACCTCGGCGCATCAGTTATCAGTAGGAGTCGCGTTGGTCAACCTGACAACCCTATTATACCTTCTCTATGTTTCAGGACGAGCCATGGCTTTGATGACCATCATGGCCTCTGTAGCACACCTCGGCGCATCAGTTATCAGTAGGAGTCACGTTGGTGAACCTGACAACCCTATTATACCTTCTCTATGTTGCAGGACGAGCCATGGCTCTGATGACCATCATGGCCTCTGTAGCACACCTCGGCGCATCAGTTATCATTAGGAGTCACGTTGGTCAACCT
Source organism: Crossaster papposus (assembly GCA_037893245.1). Taxonomy (NCBI): domain Eukaryota; kingdom Metazoa; phylum Echinodermata; class Asteroidea; order Velatida; family Solasteridae; genus Crossaster; species Crossaster papposus. The sequence goes on from JBAIAA010000182.1 coordinate 1,101,855, forward strand.
GACAACCCTATTATACCTTCTCTATGTTTCAGGACGAGCCATGGCTCTGATGACCATCATGGCCTCTGTAGCACACCTCGGCGCATCAGTTATCATTAGGAGTCACGTTGGTCAACCTGACAACCCTATTATACCTTCTCTATGTTTCAGGACGAGCCATGGCTCTGATGACCATCATGGCCTCTGTAGCACACCTCGACGCATCAGTTATTAGTAGGAGTCACGTTGGTCAACCTGACAACCCTATTATACCTTCTCTATGTTTCAGGACGAGCCATGGCTCTGATGACCATCATGGCCTCTGTGGCACACCTCGGCGCATCAGTTATCAGTAGGAGTCACGTTGGTGAACCTGACAACTCTATTATACCTTCTCTATGTTTCAGGACGAGCCATGGCTCTGATGACCATCATGGCCTCTGTAGCACACCTCGGCGCATCAGTTATCAGTAGGAGTCACGTTGGTCAACCTGACAACCCTATTATACCTTCTCTATGTTTCAGGACGAGCCATGGCTTTGATGACCATCATGGCCTCTGTAGCACACCTCGGCGCATCAGTTATCAGTAGGAATCACGTTGGTCAACCTGACAACCTTATTATACCTTCTCTATGTTTCAGGATGAGCCATGGCTCTGATGACCATCATGGCCTCTGTAGCACACCTCGGCGAATCAGTTATCAGTAGGAGTCACGTTGGTCAACCTGACAACCCTATTATACCTTCTCTATGTTTCAGGATGAGCCATGGCTCTGATGACCATCATGGCCTCTGTAGCACACCTCGGCGAATCAGTTATCAGTAGAACTAGTCACGTTGGTCAACCTGACAACCCTATTATACCTTCTCTATGTTTCAGGACGAGCCATGGCTCTAATGACCATCATGGCCTCTGTAGCACACCTCGGCGAATCAGTTATCAGTAGAACTAGTCACGTTGGTGAACCTGACAACCCTATTATACCTTCTCTATGTTTCAGGACGAGCCATGGCTCTGATGACCATCATGGCCTCTGTAGCACACCTCGGCGCATCAGTTATCAGTAGGAGTCACGTTGGTGAACCTGACAACCCTATTATACCTTCTCTATGTTTCAGGATGAGCCATGGCTCTGATGACCATTATGACCTCTGTGGCACACCTCGGCGCATCAGTTATCAGTAGGAATCACGTTGGTCAACCTGACAACCCTATTATACCTTCTCTATGTTTCAGGGCGAGCCTTGGCTCTGATGACCATCATGGCCTCTGTAGCACACCTCGGCGAATCAGTTATCATTAGGAGTCACGTTGGTCAACCTGACAACCCTATTATACCTTCTCTATGTTTCAGGACGAGCCATGGCTTTGATGACCATCATGGCCTCTGTAGCACACCTCGGCGCATCAGTTATCAGTAGGAGTCACGTTGGTCAACCTGACAACCCTATTATACCGTCTCTATGTTTCAGGACGAGCCATGGCTCTGATGACCATTATGGCCTCTGTAGCACACCTCGGCGCATCAGTTATCATTAGGAGTCACGTTGGTCAACCTGACAACCTTATTATACCTTCTCTATGTTTCAGGACGAGCCATGGCTCTGATGACCATCATGACCTCTGTAGCACACCTCGGCGAATCAGTTATCAGTAGGAGTCGCATTGGTCAACCTGACAACCTTATTATACCTTCTCTATGTTTCAGGACGAGCCATGGCTTTGATGACCATCATGACCTCTGTAGCACACCTCGGCGAATCAGTTATCAGTAGGAGTCACGTTGGTCAACCTGACAACCCTATTATACCTTTTCTATGTTTCAGGACGAGCCATGGCTCTGATGACCATCATGGCCTCTGTAGCACACCTCGGCGCATCAGTTATCAGTAGGAGTCAAGTTGGTCAATCTGACAACCCTATTATACCTTCTCTATGTTTCAGGACGAGCCATGGCTCTGATGACCATTATGGCCTCTGTAGCACACCTCGGCGAATCAGTTATCAGTAGGAGTCACGTTGGTCAACCTGACAACCCTATTATACCTTTTCTATGTTTCAGGACGAGCCATGGCTCTGATGACCATCATGGCCTCTGTAGCACACCTCGGCGCATCAGTTATCAGTAGGAGTCAAGTTGGTCAATCTGACAACCCTATTATACCTTCTCTATGTTTCAGGACGAGCCATGGCTTTGATGAATATCATGACCTCTGTAGCACACCTCGGCGCATCAGTTATCTTTAACAACCTCTACCCGGCCACTTTGCACATTTTAGGTGGAGCTGTCAGCTTTTTAGTCCTGTGCGGCATCAACTTAGTACAGCTCGGCTTCTTCCTGTAAGTTTGGACAAACTTTTTCCTTGACAGTGTGAAAATGTGACCAGCACCCGTTGTAGATTTATGGGTACTGAATTAGAAAATCTCAAAACCTTCTTGTGCAAATGTTATCCGGGTTTTTTGAATTTGTTAACCAGTTTGCGCTGGGATTATTTTAACATCGCCGAGGCGCGATTGTTAACTAGTTCACGCCAGGATTATTTTAACATCACCGAGCCGAGGCGCGGGATTATTTTTAACGAAACTCGATCCGAGGCGGGTTCAGGCCAATGGTACCGGGAACCTATCCCCTTACACCCACGCATTTCCGGTCTTGCTCGCTGCTGACAGACATTTCAGGCCTTGCTCGCTGCTGACAGACATTTCCGGCCTTGCTCGCTGCTGACAGACATTTCCGGCCTTGCTCGTGACGTGTTTATATGTCATCCGTTTTGAATCTGGAGAAAACTTTGCGTGTAACATATGTCCTCCAGCGCGAACTGGTTAATGTACCATATACGTTTTTGTTTTACATTTGTTAAAGATTCTTGCCATTTGTAACAAAAAATTTAAAACCTACACAACTTTGTCATTTATCTTTATTTCTTTATTTGCAGATGTGTAATTTTCCTGCCGAAAAATGGCAACGAGTGACCGAGCTAGCCTTCCAAACCAGTTTCTTTCAGGAGTACTGTTTATATATCTCTGTTCATAATTATTTTGTATGACTAAAGTTTGTAAGTTAGTGTTTTTCTTGTATATTTTTGAATTGCACGTAGTATATATTTTTGGTAAAATGTATATTTTTTGGGGTAAATTAAATGTATTTATGAGCACAAGATGTGTATAATGTCAGTTTCTAATCCCTTGACACTTGGGAAAGGCTGTGGCTATGGCCATGGCGTGCTAATTTGTCCGGAATGCTGTGGCTAGCTTGCTGTGCTATGCTGTAGAACACGGCCTGTGGAACAGCTGCACGCTCGGGTCCATTGTGCAGTGCAGCTGCTTGACAAAGGCTGCAATGCAGTCATGCGTATAATCCGGTGCAGTGAGAAATTCATACCAGCATCAAGTGGTTAACCAAAGATTATGGCATAAATAATTTTAATTGGCAATTATGTTTTTATTTATGGCAATTATGTTTTCAATTTTTTATATTTCCAAAAAAGTTGAGGGTAATTTGAAACCTTTCATGAGATATTTATTTAATGTAGTTATTGTTTCAAATTAATATTAATACAATATTGATAGCTCTATTGAATGATATTGGAAATGTTGAAGAGTTTGATATATGAATGTTGGTATTCATTTATATTTTTTTAAATAGACTTTGCTTATACCAAACAAAATAAAACAAAAATGTGTTTTTTATGTTTTTTGAAACATTTCAGGGTATTATTTGTGCAAGATTAAAAATTATGTGAAAAACATGTGTTCTGCTGTGTATAGATGTAGTCACAGGTGTGATCAGAATTGTTGATACTTTTGGAATAAATCATATTTTGACCTAATTTTCATTAAAATGCAAGGCTAATTCCTTACAAATAAATGTTGGAGAGATTTTAGACATGTTTTTGATAAACCATATTTTGACCTTTTCATAAAAATGCAAGGCTAACCCCTTACAAATTAATTTTGTGGCGATTTAAAACATTTTTTTTTTTAAACCATATTTTGACCTAATTTGCATAAAAAGGCAAGGCTAACCCCTTATAAATTAAATATCGGGATATTTGAGACATTTTGAGACTAAATCATATTTTTACCTAATTTTCATAAAAAGGCAAGGCTAACCCTTATAAATTAAATATCGGGACATTTGAGACATTTTGAGACTAAATCATATTTTTACCTAATTTTCATAAAAATGCAAGGCTAACCCCTTACAAATAAATTTTGGGGAGATTTGAGACATTTTTTGGAATATATCATATTTTGACCTAATTTTAATAAAAATGCAAGGCTAACCCCTTATAAATAAAATTTAGAGAGATTTGACACATTTTTGGAATAAATCATATTTTGACCTACTTTTCATAAAAAGGCAAGTCTAACCCCTTACAAATTTATTTTGGGAAGATTCGAGACATTTTTGAATAAACCATATTTTGACCTAATTTGCATAAAAAGGCAAGGCTAACCCCTTATAAATTAAATATCGGGACATTTGAGACATTTTGAGACTAAATCATATTTTTACCTAATTTTCATAAAAATGCAAGGCTAACCCCTTACAAATAAATTTTGGGGAGATTTGAGACATTTTTTGGAATATATCATATTTTGACCTAATTTTAATAAAAATGCAAGGCTAACCCCTTATAAATAAAATTTAGAGAGATTTGACACATTTTTGGAATAAATCATATTTTGACCTACTTTTCATAAAAAGGCAAGTCTAACCCCTTACAAATTTATTTTGGGAAGATTCGAGACATTTTTGAATAAACCATATTTTGACCTAATTTGCATAAAAAGGCAAGGCTAACCCCTTATAAATTAAATATCGGGACATTTTGAGACTAAATCATATTTTGGCCTAATTTTCATAAAAATGCAAGGCTAACCCCTTATAAATAAAATTTAGAGAGATTTGAGACATTGTTGGAATAAATCATATTTTGACCTACTTTTCATAAAAATGCAAGGCTAACCCCTTATACATTAAATATCGGGACATTTAAGACATTTTGAGACTAAATCATATTTTGACCTAATTTTCATAAAAAGGCAAGGCTAACCCCTTATATATTAAATTTAGAGAGATTTGAGACATTTTTAGAATAAACCATATTTTGACCTAATTTTAATAAAAAAGGCAAGGCTAACCCCTTACAAATTAATTTTGGGGAGATTTAGGACATTTTTGGAATAAACCATATTTTGACCTAATTTTGATAAAAATGCAAAGCTAACCCCTTATAACTTAAATTTCGGGACATTTGAGACATTTTGAGACTAAATCATATTTTTACCTAATTTTCATAAAAACGCAAGGCTATAATAAAAAGGCAAGGCTAACCCCTTACAAATTTATTTTGGGGAGATTTGAGACATTTTTGGAATGAATCATATTTTGACCTTTTTTTCATAAAAAGGCAAGGCTAACCCCTTATAAGTTAAATATCGGGACATTTGAGACATTTTGAGACTAAATCATATTTTGACCTAATTTTCATAAAAATGCAAGGCTAACCCCTTATAAATAAAATTTAGAGAGATTTGAGACATTGTTGGAATAAATCATATTTTGACCTACTTTTCATAAAAATGCAAGGCTATAAACCCCTTACAAATTAATTTTGGGGAGATTTGAGACATTTTTGGAATGAATCATATTTTGACCTAATTTCAATAAAAATGCAAGGCTAACCCCTTATACATTAAATATCGGGACATTTAAGACATTTTGAGACTAAATCATATTTTGACCTAATTTTCATAAAAAGGCAAGGCTAACCCCTTACAAATAAATTTTGGGGAGATTTGAGACATTTTTGGAATGAATCATATTTTGGGGAGATTTGAGACATTTTTGGAATGAATGCTATTTTGACCTAATTTCAATAAAAATGCAAGGCTAACCCCTCACAAATAATTTAATACAAACTGAAACAGATAAATTTGTAACCGGTCTTTTTTTTAATTGATAAACTACAAAGTTTGTACTTATTCCAATATTTACAAAAAACTAGCGTTTCAGTGTTTATCATTTGATATCAATTTGTCAATGGGGGACAAAAGTCTACAATACAAAATACAAAATCTACTTGTTCATATAATATATGTTTACACTATACATTTTTGTTTTACTGACTAATCCTGTACTGGCACTCCGAATATCTCATTTGTTACCACATTTTTAGCCCTATTTTATTGATATCTCACACCCCATGAATCAGGTCACACAATTCTCACACGATATATATTTGTATCGCTAGTTAGCATATGCAATATTTGCCAACCATGGATTAGCCCAACACAGCACACAATCAAGAATAGTTCTGGTTCATCACAAAAGTATTTGTGATTGACGAGAATACGAATCAAACATGTTGCCCAACAACAGAGCAAGTTACCTGACGGTGTAGTAGCAAGCATCTTAATTCTTGCCATTTACCATTTGGAGTTTTTGAAAAACGGACCAACAATTTATCAAAGTTAAATACTTGGAACCTGAGAGACAACGTTCGACATTATAAGAACAAATGGAGTATTTCCCGATTGTAACATGGAGACTTAGTTAAAAGAATTACTCGAAAAGTTGTGTGCATTTTGTTGTAGAAACGTTCCATTTTTGAAGTAAAAAGATTGAATTGAAATTACCTGTCATTGCACTATTTTTTTTTTACATGCGCAGACAATTTCGTCAGACATTTTGAGATGAACGACCAATTATCGAGATATGATGTACTACGTAATAAGTAATACGTAATGACATACGTGGCTAAACTCTTAATATCAATTATCAGAAAATCTACAGGAAATACGAGAAGCAAAATAAACCTCAGATATATTTAACTAACTGAAAATAAATAAATCAACTGTCAGTATCTGACATTGTAACAAAAATATGATCAAAGCCACAAAATTTGTAGGACACCTAAATAACCTGGGGCCAATTTCATGGAGCTGCTAAGCACAAAAATTTGCTTAGCATAAAAATTTGTCCTTGGTAAAAACAAGGTTACAGACCAAATTTTCACGTTATCTTTATTGTTTTTGATTGATAATCAGCTGGTTTTTCGCTTAGCATGAAAAAACACGTAGAATTTTGGCTAATAACTTGTTTTAATGAGCAAGACTTTTTGTGCTAAGCAAATTTTTGTGCTTAGCAGCTCCGTGAAATTGGCCCCAGTTGTAGTTTCAGCTCAGGGAATACCGTTAGGCCGTGTCCGAATTACTTTGCTGCGGCTTGAAATTAGACTGTACACACGAGTCTATGGTAGCGGCTGCAGCCACTTCCCATAGACTCGTGTGTCACATTAAGCCACAGCCAAGTAATTCGGACACGGTCTTAGTCTGCTTTCAAGCGGTATAGTCGGCTAATTTCAAATGCTCCTTCGAGGCTTCAGCTGAAAATGGTTATATCGATTCCAAAATAATAAAACATTGTTAAAAATCATCTGTTTTTCTAAATATTATTAACGATCATTTTTCTCACTTTGTACAATTATATTGTCTAAATGTTAAAGAGTTGTTCGTTATAGCAAAATGTGCACATGAATAAACACTAAAGAAACAACAATTGTTTCGAACAAAATTTAAAAAAAAATGTACATTCATTTTGGAAGTCACTTCTAAATGATACTAAAAGTATTGTGCATTTTTGTCAATATAAAAGATAAATCTCCTTCTACTTAAAAAAACAACAAAACCAACAACCGAAAGAACACAATTAAAATCTGTTTGTTATAGGAAAGACTCCAAAGATAAGCTAGCAACATTTTTTAGTAACCTCGCTCTCTTAAAAAAAAAATTAAAAAAAAAAATCAAACCTGTGTTTTTTGCCATGTGATTGATGTATGTTTGATGTTAAATTTGTCATCACAAGTTTTATAAGTCTTGCCTAGAATTAGACATTTTTGAAGTCTATGGGCCACATATCTCATTGTAGCAAAAAACTATATACAAAAAAAGAAAAGAAATTCAACATTTTGGTAAAAGAGATGCTAAGAGTAGCCTGGGTTGCTCATAAGCCCTGTTCGCACTGGACTTAAAATGATAAAACGTACCTAGACGATGGGTCCTTTTCCCATTTTAAGTCCAGTGCGGACAGCCTAGGACGTTTTCCTCTCAGGTACTTCTCCCGAGTCCAGTGGGTACTTCTACCGGCCAACTGCTGCCCGGGAAAACGTCCCTGGTCACTTTTCCCTAGACGATAATTCCAGTGCGAACACGGCTATAGACACAAGCCTAGCCTTTTCTGTTTAGATCCAGTAAATTTGCTAACTTTAAAAACGATGGCTACACATGTCGAAACTATAAAAAAAAAAATCTTTCCAGTAGCAATTTAGATGTGCTTACCGATCAGTGTACGACAAGCGTTTAGAGGGTGTAAGCATTTTATTTACATGAATACAATATCTGTTTTGTTGTAAACCTCCAATATTTTTACTGGATATTTCAACTGGAATACAGGAACAAATATTGTGTTCCATAAAGGTGGTCCTAACATTGCAACAAACTTGGTTAATTACATTGTGGGTTTAAAAGCTCTCGACAGCTGGACATTAAAGGTAGGATACGCCATTGGTAATTGCTTGAATTATCATGAATGAGTAGATTTGGGGTTGTATTTTATAGTAAATATCGTTTAACTTACCTGTCATGGATGCCTAGAAAAGCAGGAAAAACAGCGGTTTTTTTTCAACCGACGTCGAGCAGTTATTCTTATGTTATCTTTGTTTTTTCGTGATCGCCGTCCGGCGAATATATCTGCAAATGGTGTATTCTACCTCTAAAAGTCCCTTTACAAAACACAAATCTTCTGGTAAAAAAAATCAAGTGAGTACGTTTGCATTGAGACTAGTAATGCACTGAAACTTGGTGATGACGTGGGCTCACAATATTCATCTATAGAGAACCCATTCAATATTTATTACTTACGCGACGATATTTAGAGATATCTCTAAATAATTACAGATATTTCAAATAATTAAAGATATATGTGACCCAGCACGAGTAAATGAGACACTTTGAGGCGAAAATTAAGATTTTGATTTCATCATTTAAAGCTTGTTTAGCTTTAAATGATGAAATCAAAATCTCAATTTTTATTTTTGCCTCAAAGTGTCTTATTTACTCGTGCTGGGTCACATATCTCTAAATAATTAAAGATATATCTCTAATTAATTAAGATATATCTTTAATTAATTAAAGATATAGATGATGTGCCTCTGTTTACATCTGTATTCAAATGTGCCCGTCAATATGCGCACGAATCATGTTTTACATAATTTTGGTTAAGAGATGACATCAGAGGTCACATAATTCAAAGGCGATCTGACCTGCGACGTCAGTCTTTAAGCAAATTTTATGTAAAACATGATGGGTGCGCATCACTGCCGGGCACATTTGAATACAGATGTAAACACGTGACGTCAGAGGGCACATCGTCTATATCTCTAAATAATTACAGATATATCTCTAAATAATTAAAAAATATCTCTAATTCTTTTAGACCTGTGAAAAATGTACACGTTACGAAAGTTAAAAGTCGCTGTCCATGCTTTTTTTCAAAATTCTGATTTTCTTTTCCGAACAAATTTTTAAGGAAGACCATGTGTAATGTGTACGAATAAATTTGATTTTTTGCATTGGCAAACCTTTACGCATTGTTAAAAAGTGGTTTTTATCATTGTGCCAATTGCGTGCTCTAGTTCAGTTGTGCATACTGGGAAGCTCCTAATTCAAAAATTAATTAATTACTCGTCGTTGGCCGATTTTCTTGTGGGACGTCTTATTCATAACAAATACAATGCTAGAAAATGATCAATTCAATTTGGAAAATCAATTCTTCAGGGTGCAACTCCCTAAAAGCACGAACACACCAACTTTAAATTAGTCTTTAAAAAAATGACTGAGGCAGGATTCAAATCTGTAAACCGCTAGGAAGAAAGTTGGCAGTTTCTCAGACAACCAATACAAGATTTTTTTAAACAATATTTTAGTGGCTACAGAATGCCACCAGTTCACATATTCATTTGTATGGAATGTTCTCAGTAGAAAACAAACATTGTGCTTAATACCCGGTTAGCTAGGGCCAATTTTATAAAAAACGTGTAAGCACAACAATTTTTGCTTAGCATGAAAATTCGTTCTCGGCAAAAACAGGTTTACAAATCAAACGCTCAGGTGATGTTTATTGTTTGTGATTGGTATCCAGCTGGTTTGTCCTTATCAAGAAAAGAAAAGCACATGATGTTTTGGCTGGTAACCTGTTTTTACTGAGCAAACTTGTTTGTGTTAAGCACATTTTTGTGCTTACATGTTTTATGAAATCGTTGTTGTTCTTCTGCCAATGCGACATCTGGGAACTTCTCGGTAGGCACTTAAAGAGAGCAACCAACATGACAACCGAAGCCGCACGACGATGTCGTTTTGGTTGCAGTGAAACAGTGCCTTCCAAACATTATGAAATAAACGCGCTAGAGAGAATTGTCGGCGGTAATGTTGTGCATTACACAACGACGTCGCTCCTGCACGAATTCGTTTACCAGTTAAAGGTCATGCTGTAACCTCGACACAGGTTGCCGTTAATGAACGTTTTTAACTTCTTTGCTTTGGAACAAGGCCAACACTGGCGTATTATGGGCAGAACAGTTAACCTCACGGGGTTGCATTGCATTATACAACCCCGTTGCACATTTCACCGTTGCCGTTACCGTTCCGATCGCCGTCGTAGCCGATCAGCTCTAGGAACGCTCCGACAGCACCGAAATAACCCTGGACAAATTAGAAGAAGTTGAAAAAATCATATACACAATTACAATGTCTATCACTTTTTCTGTGAGTTGGTGTGATATGAAAATAAGACTTGTAAAAATCGGACCTCTTGCCCTAATTTCTGATTAAACCCTCTCACGTGACCAGTTACTCTTCTAATTATCTTCACTAAGGACGGGACCCTAGAATGTACATGACACAACCCTATATATTTCTGCAATAAAGTCTATACAAATGCCTTAACCAGTTCACGCCGGATGACGTATATCAACGCAAAGTTTTCCCCAGATTCAAAACGGGTGACGCATAAACACGCCACGAACAAGGCCGGAAATGTCTGTCAGCAGTGAGCAAGGCTTGAAATGCGTGGGTGTGCTTCCCGTTACTATCGGCCTGAACCCGCTTCGGATCGAGTTTCGTTAAAAATAATACCGCCCCTCGGATCGGTGATGTTAAAATAATCCCGGCGCCAACTGGTTAAGCCAAACAGTTTTTTTAAATGCCCGCATCCTCCGTAAAAAAAGAAAGAAATCTGGCCAAGAAACCTTTTTTGGTTATATACTCGACTACAAATTACTGAAAATACCTCGTGTTGTAGGAACAATGCCTTCTGGCTGCCGTTTGACCAGAAATCCATGGCGTAGGACAGGAGCTTCATGGAGATGGGATTGACTCGCAGGAAGTTACCCACAAACACTATCCTCTCGATGCCCTGAACAGAATACAGAGAAGATAGAAAATGTGAGCCTTTTTGGCAAAATGAGACGGAACTGGGCACAAGGCATAGCGAAAAAAAATGCAAAAAACACTTAAAAATAGGAAGATTTTTTTTTCAAATTTTTTGATTTATTGATTGATTATTTGTACCCCTTACTGCTGTATACCACTGGAAAGCTCTTGTTCTGCAGAATCCAGAAATACAAATATCTAATTTCCTTAAAAAGTCCGACCCTAAGCTCATTTTGTTGCGACAGGTCACATGTAAGCCTTCTCTTACCTCATTACACGCGGTCATCCGGGCAATAGAGCCAATATTGTTAGTGATAGTGACAAGTGTGGCTCGGGCAAGATCCTTCTTACTAGCAGCTTCACGTTTCTCTTTTATACCCATGGCACAGAAACTAAAAAAACAAAAAAAACACCAAACAAACTAGGACAAAATATGTATAAGTGATCGCCACACACCCAGATATTCCTGTTCGGGATTTATTTTATTTACAACCATCTTTATTGAGGGTAACCCATCCAGCAGAAGCTGATCATTTGGGGCCCTCAGTAGAGAGAAGACAATGAGAAGAAGGTACAGTTTTAGAGGTGGGAGGAAAACCCCAGAAGAATGTCCTTGGGAAAACCCACAGAGTCAGATAGGGACTGAAAACCCAATCCACATATTGGCCCAGGCAGGGTTCGAACCCGCGTCATAGTGGTTGGAAGGCGAGGAAAGAACCGCTACGCCAACCTGACTCCCTGGGATCTCTTGGATCAACTTGCCCTTGCCTTCTGGATAACCCCTGAAGCTCCTTAAAGCTCCTGACGATCTTAACACTACCAACCTGCTTGCCACGACTGAGCCCGGCAGCCCGAAACGATTGTAGTCTGTGCCGTAGATGTCCCTGACGCTCTTGTCCACGTTGGTGCTGTCGCCCTGCGAAGCTAGCTCGATGGCTTCCTCAAATGTCTCGCAGCCCGTCAACAGACAGCACAGGCCTAGAAACGTTCCCCCTCCCAAACTGGAAGAGTAAAAAACAGAAAGTGACGACCAGTGCTTCCATAGTAACCCTTGATTGTTCAAGTTCCCGCAGAAATGTTTTGCATCTTAGGTACAATGGCAAGTCATAGGCAACATACAGTTTAATTTGTTTAAAATAGTCTTAACCCGTTCACGCCGGGATTATTTTAACATCACCGAGCCAATGCGCGAGATTGTTTTTTTTACGAAACTCGATCCGAGGCGGGTTAAGGCCGATGGTACCGGGAAGCACACCCACGCATTTACAGGCCCTGCTCGCTGCTGACAGACATTTCCGCCCTTGCTCGTAACGTGTTTATGCATCATCCGTTTTGAATCTGGAGAAAAACTTTGCGTGTTATACGTCCTCCGGCGCGGACTGGTTAAAGGTCGGCTTTTCTTAATATAATCAAAGTATGGCAATCAATCTTGCTACCAGAAATAGCAGGCTTAAGGAGGTGAAATGTGTCAAGCCGGGTTAAATAAAAACATTGAAAGACTACCTGGTGCCGCTGACCCGCTTAAAATTGGTTTGCGAGTAGACGGCAAGAATGCTGACCCCCGACCCGACATTGACCGCCAGATATGGATAGGGGTCCCGGAAGTCGTAAGGCACTTTCTCGCTGGATTCGCTGTTGGAGGCATCCGTGTTCTTGTAGTAGTAACACTCATTGGGGAGTATTCTGTCCATGAAATGAATGCCTCGTAGAAGGCAACCTAGCTCGTCGTGCTTCTGCAAACTCATGTTGACAATCTAGGCAAACGAAAAACGGGAAAGGAGGGTTTAGTATTTAGCCAATTAACCATTTGCGTGTGGAATTTGAATAATATCTGGTACACTGACTTGTTTACACAGCTTGGCACAGTTTACATTTAAATTCTCCAGACCAAAGACACTGTTGCTATATCACGTGATTCGGGGCAAGTCTTACCGTACGCTAGCAACCCCCGGCTCTGGAATGTCTGGTGTCTTTGTACCATTCTCAACCATTGTGAACAATGTATTGGTGCTGAGCGTCTCTAACGTAACTATGCAAGAGCTTGCCCCGAATCACGTGATATAGCAACAGTGTATTTGGTCTGGATAATTTAAAGTCAAACTGTGCCAAGCTGTGTGAACAAGTCAGTGTACCAGATATTATTTAAATTCCACACGCAAATGGTCAATTACGTCGATTCTCTCTGTATCACAAGAGTTCGTACTTAATACGCGAAAGCAAATGCGATATGAATTTGACGTCATGAAGCATTCACTTTGCAGGAGTTGAAATGTGTTTAACCTTTCGGAATTTGCACCACAAACTTTTGTGACGTCAAAAATTCGCGCCTTATTAAGTGGGAAGGAGAAGAGGAATCTCACCTCCTTGAAGTCTTGCTCAAACTTAAAGGCCCCTCCTCCTGTGGCGTGGATGGTATCGGCCAGACTGGACAGCTGCTTCTCCTTGACCATGTCCAGGAACATGCTCATGCTGGTGGTCGGGAAGCGAATGAAGTGGATCGACCCCTTGTGGCCGAGGACGGTGACGTCACGGACCTCCAGGTGGACGTCCCGGATACCCGTGGAGCCGTAGGCCGTGTTGTAACGCAGGTAGTGGTGGATCTTGTACAGAGCCTCGGGCTCCAGCTCTGTGTCCTCGTCCTCGAGGTTGAAGTCCGCCGGCTCAAAGTAGACTAGCTTGGCGAGGGAGCCGCCGATGTCCATGCCAAACCAGGGCATCGCTGCAGAGGATAGAACCAAACCGGTTCAAAATTAGTGATTTTGTCATCCACGCGCATGCACCACTTAGTGCAAGCACTCATTGGATAAACGCCAAACATAGTTGTATTCGAGTCCCTGCAAGTCCCTCAGAAGTCCTTCAGTCTCAAGTCAAGTCACTAGCTATTTAAATGAACTGTTCACAACAGCATTCCTTTGTCATTGTTTATCCAGTCACCTGCGACTGGCTTTATGAAAGGACTCGCGACCGGACTCGCGACCGGACTCGCGACCGGACTCGCGACCGGACTCGCGACCGGACTCGCGACCGGACTCGCGACCGGACTCGCGACCGGACTCGCGACCGGACTCGCGACCGGACTCGCGACCGGACTCGCGACCGGACTCGCGACCGGACTCGCGACCGGACTCGCGACCGGACTCGCGACCGGACTCGCGACCGGACTCGCGACCGGACTCGCGACCGGACTCGCGACCGGACTCGCGACCGGACTCGCGACCGGACTCGCGACCGGACTCGCGACCGGACTCGCGACCGGACTCGCGACCGGACTCGCGACCGGACTCGCGACCGGACTCGCGACCGGACTCGCGACCGGACTCGCGACCGGACTCGCGACCGGACTCGCGACCGGACTCGCGACCGGACTCGCGACCGGACTCGCGACCGGACTCGCGACCGGACTCGCGACCGGACTCGCGACCGGACTCGCGACCGGACTCGCGACCGGACTCGCGACCGGACTCGCGACCGGACTCGCGACCGGACTCGCGACCGGACTCGCGACTGGACTCGCGACTGGCCTCGCGACTGGCCTCGCGACTGGACTCGCGACTGGACTCGCGACTGGACTCGCGACTGGACTCGCGACTGGACTCGCGACTGGACTCGCGACTGGACTCGCGACTGGACTCGCGACTGGACTCGCGACTGGACTCGCGACTGGACTCGCGACTGGACTCGCGACTGGACTCGCGACTGGACTCGCGACTGGACTAGTAGCAACTCGAACACAACTCGGCACCCAATGTCTCGTTAACTTCCGGTCCCATTGAACTCTATATGAAATACACGTGGTTTAAGTTGAAGTGACGCTACACTTACGAACCGGTTTAGTAATGACGGTATGCACACGCATAGATTCCAAACCAAACAAATTGCCATTTTACTGCACATCATGTGTAACACCTGTACACACTAAAAAAGAAATCTGTCTGTAAAGGAAAAAAATAAAACCGTTTGTGTCTTGTTGACCTTAACCAAACCATCTGTTCAATACACTTGCAATCGATGAATTTTCATCCAATCACACGGTCTCTTGCAAAGTGCGTCAGGTGCATCCATGCAAACGCACATTGAATACGATATTATTCTAAGTCCTCTACGGTTTGGTCAGAGGGGGGAAAAGGGGGGGGGGGGGATGAGGGAACCAAAAAATCAGTGTTCGACTGCAAACATTATAATCGTTCACTAAAACCACCAAGCACATCTATTTCAGTGCGATAGTACATGTATTTCAGCAGTGTTGAAGTTTGGGACGGTCTCTAAATTTAGTGTCACCTGATAATTGTTTTGTTAATCACCTGATTGGGCACTTTGGCTCAGAGCTAATCTTAATCATGCCTTAAATACATGTACATGTATGCATACAGTCGTGAACCACATAACGATCGAGGCTCGATATTGTGTTTTCCTTTATTCCTACGTTATACCCAATCCCCATTGCTTTGCGCTTGCACCGTCGATCAAGGACCGAATTTGTCCATTCATACCGCTGACCGAGGGGCTTTTGTTTCCTTTTTTCTCCTTTGTGTCTCGCCCCTCGGTCGTTATGTGGTGCCGGAACATACAGACATGGTCGATAAACACACATAATTCCTATGGTAATCTTTCTTTATTGGGAATGCATTTTTTTAACCCTGACTTTCCTGACTTTCCTAAATCCACTCCCCCCCCCCCCCCCCCCCCAACCTTCCTATTTTAGTGGACTTTGGGAAACACGCAAACAAATAGTGATTTGTAAAATGAAGCCTTTACACACAAAAAACAACCTATGGTATACGTGAAATACATCCGAGTCTGACTATTAACCAGTTCGCGCCGGGATTATTTTAACATCACCGAGCCGAGGCGCGGTATTATTTTTAACAAAACTCAATCTGGGGCGGGTTCAGGCCGATGGTACCGGAAAGCACACCCACGCATTTCTGGCCTTGCTCGCTGCTGACAGACATTTCCGGCCTTGCTCGTGACGTGTTTATGCGACATCCGTTTTGAATCTGGAGAAAACTTTTCGTGTATATACGTCCTCCGGCGCGAACCGGTTAAAACTTACCATTCAGAATATGGAACAGCACACACAGACAAGAACTCTATTCAAGAGTCACTTATCATGACATGGATCTTTAACCCTAACTCCCTACCCTATTTTTTTGTACACATAACCTGGATCCTGCAAAATCCTGCAATTCCAAAGTGTTAAAACTCCATGTAAACCTGAATCCTGCAATATCCCCCAATATTTATTACTGGTGACCACTGCCTGAATCCTGCAAAATCCTGCAGTGGGTTTACCATTGAGCTATAAAGCAGCCAAAAATGGAACAAACAGCTGCTAAGTGCCCTATTACAACAAGGGTCTGCACACATGACCCTTGGTAAGCAAAAGTTTTGTAAAACAGATTAGTGTCACAATATTTACTATAAAACATGAATTCCCCAACCCATTCATTTTGGAAAATTAAAGCAAATAGCAAAGGTCTATACTACCTTAAAATTTAAGCACAATAGTAGAAAGTCCAATCTGACAGTGAAATAAAAGTTACTTTTAGCTTCACCAAGATTTACTTACTCGCACAGTGAAATACATTGGTTCCCATGTCCTCGGCAAGTAACAGTTTATCATTATTACCAACAGCAGCAGAAAGCCAAATTGAAATTGTGTCGCAAAGTTAATACAAAACACTGGAGTTCAAACTTCAAGGTTTGTTATAGGCGCACAGTACGTAAATACTACGGTAAAGTTTGGCCCAGATTTAATCTAATTTATTATTAACCTGTAACTTTAAAACGGACCCAGTTTGTTTTGATTAGTTTATGTACATTGCACAGTGAATTACACAGCACTGTTTGTATAGGGGTTTTCGGAGTCCCAAGAAAATAATAAGCCATTTGCAAGTTAAATTTGAATAACATCTTGTTCACCGACTTGCTTAAAATGCTCGACACATTTCAACTTTGAATTCTCCAGAGCAAAGAAGAGGGGGGGGGGGGGGGGGGGAATAAAAACAGAGTTTCTAGCATTTTCTACAAAATATAATGACATTCCAGGAGAAATACTTTACTTTTATTACAAAGTTTGCTGGGAAGCCAGGGGTGGTTTACAACGGCCAATTGTTATTATTTAAAAAGGTGTGAAATATTCACACAGCACACAGCACACAGACACTAAAAAGCCCCCAAGCCAATCAACAGACACAACTTGGACACATGAACACAATTTTGTTTGCGAAACTGCCCCCAAAAAAACAAAAACAAAAAAAATAAATAAATAAAGAAAAAATTAAAAAAATATAAAAATTTAAAAATATAAAATATATTTAAAAAAATATATATTTAAATAAAAATGGAACAAAAAAATGCAAATTCATCTTCAAGGCTCTTAGCTGATTCCGGAGTGGCTGACAACCTTGAAAAAAACTTGCACAGTCAATAGTGAGATTCACAATCACAATGCAGGCAATCACCATTATTTGTATAGTCTGAAAACAACATTTCAGCTTCATGGTTCACACTCCTTCTGAATACCTTAAATGACCTCGAGTTGACCAACCCGTTATTGTTCACGAGGGCGCCACGCTGCTACACACATAAATCTTGTACACGCATACCCAGCACAAATAAATCTTGTACACGCACACCCAGCACAATTTAAAAGTAGGATACACCATTGGTAAAATTGCTTGAATTATCATGAATGGGCGGATTTGAGGGGGTTGTATTATATAGTATACAAATATTGACTGCTTTGAGTGGTATAGTAAAACTAGCCTCCCGAGGTGATCCATGGAGCATTCTATTTTCCCCGAGGCGAAGCCGAGGGAAAATATAATGCTCCATGGATCACCGAGGGAGGCTAGTTTTACTATACCGCGAAATAAAGCAGTCGATATTTGTTTTATAACACCTCACTCACAGATTCTGCACAATTTAAGCTTCCTGAAAGTATAGTAATGGCAAAAATTCTCTGAATTATACGTCTCTCGATCATACGTGTACTTTGTTGCCTTGATGAACGGTCGCGAAGGTGATAGAGCAATGTTTACGCAATGCACCGAAACACACGTCTGGGTTTCAGTCACGCTTTCGTTGCTATGCGCATCGTTTGTGTGTTGCTATGCGCATAGTCCTTTTTGCGTGGTATAGTCTTTTTGGATAGCGCAAGTAAAAAATAGTAAAAATAGCAAGTGACACGTGCCGCGCTCTCGGCCAATCAAGACACAGAATCTGTGAGTGAGGTGTTATAATAACTATCGTTTAACTGACCTGTCCAAAGTTTTACAAACATGGATGCTGAGAAAAGCCAAAAAACGGCGTTCGTTTTGTAACCAGCGTTGGGCAGTGGTTCTTATGTTGTTCTTGGTTTTTTTGCTATTTCTTTTAAATTACAGTGATTTGTGTTTATTTGTAATTTGTGTTTTTAAAATTGTTTTTACTGTATTCTGTGTTTGTTTGTTGGGGTGTTGGGGTGTTTGTTTGTTTGTTTGTTTCTATATAAATGTGTTTCTATATAAATTTGTTTTTATATAGAGTAATAACTTTTTTTGATTAATAATTTTATTTATAAAGTTTTGTTCTTATGTTTGCACACCAACTTAATGTTTTAATTTGTTTCACATTATTATGATTTAAATTTATCATTTTTATTTGTGTGTATTGTTTACTTTACGCAACAGGGCCCCTTGACAAACAACTTTAGTTGAACGGTTACCCTGTATAAATAAGTTTAAATAAATAAATATGCAATACTTAAAAAACTTGTTTGAAAAAGCATTTTTTCAAAAATGAATTTTTAAAGTAAAAAAAAAATTTAGTAGTAAAAAAGTAAAAAATTTCAGAATTGTACACACCTGGATTTCTGCAGGAGAGTTTTCTTATCCTCTTTCCAGCGTGTTCTTTGATCTTCATAGTGACGTCAGACTCCTTGCTTTCTGTTTCCTTAGTGGTCATCTCGGCAGTCAGGTTAGGTTACCAATTGTACTAATAGTCAACCAGTTACATGTATCTATCAGATATGAACAAATATATATACTTTAATGACATGCATAGTAATTTCATTTTATGCATTTTTTTTTATTTTAATAAAAACAGCACTTAAAATCCAAAGAAAAGTGTTTAAAACTTACACTTGACATTTTGGACTTAATACTGTGAATAAGAGTCGTCATAAATCCATCGTCAAAAGTATTATTATCCAACATGAACTTTGTTTTTATGCAAAAATAAAGCTGTAAAAAATGTTTTCGACCCGTGCGCACTATGTCAAAAGGAATTAGCACGGCTCTTTTCCGCAACTGTGTGAAAAAATACCTGTGCGAGTCTTGGTATCACCATCCATCCATTTTGTTGGCCGATTCATGACAGGCTGAATCGCAGCTACAGTGCATAAGGCCACATAAAAAAAAATACTTGTTTAGCGTCCCCGCCCGACCCTGAAAAACCCACCCGACCACTTTTTTTTTTTATTTTTTATTTTTTTTTAAATGCGCTAAAAGACCGCCACAGTGCATTTTCTACTGTTGCAAACGCTAGCAGACGAAATTTCCGGTGCCAGCGCACCTATCGGCAGAAACTTAAACATTTGGGTTCGACCTTAACGCTGGTCCGCTAGCCAAATTCTAGTCAAAACATCGGCGGTCTAGTCAAAACCCTTTCCTAAGTAGTCCGGCGGTCTAGTGAAAAAATGCAAAGATATAAGCTAAAAGCGCACACGTCTGTAGAAGCTTATCGAAAATCGCAATACCAGTTCCTAAAAGATTACAATGACCCAACTGAGTTTCTTGAAAAGACCAACATCAAAGCCTCAGAACCGCAGCTCACCACTTCCCGAGTGACAAGATTGTTATCCAATCCTGAGGCAGTTAAAAAATCTTCATTGTCATTGGGTGTTGACTTTCCTTTTTCAGCACAGACATTCACTCAACACAAAGTGCTACTCAAAGAATGTTGTTCAGGCCGGCTTATCTCCAACAAAGATACATTGTATTTACTTATGCCAACCCTTGCCAGGCAGATACAGAATTTATTTAATAGGCCCTGGTCAGTGTATTCCTGGAGTGAATTTATTTACCTCTAGACCCAACGGATGGTCATAGTTGGCTGTAAGTAATTTTTAAAAAGTTTGCCGTACCTATTTACAAAATGTATTAAGATGAACAGAAAAAAGGTTATATTCCTAAGGTTAATTATGTTATTGTCTTTGTTTTTAAAGAAAAAAAAAGGAGAAAGGATACTTAAAGACTTATTTGAATGAACTTCTAAAATTTTCCAAAACCGATTTCAGGGGTAAATATAATACGATTTATTCTTGGTTTTTCTGATATATAAGAAAATCGACATACAGGTACACCTGACAACTACAAGGCTAGCGAAATCAATTCCAGGTTTATTTAATAACATTTATTTCTGTTTTTATTGTTTTTTAAAAAGAAAGAGAAAAAAAAATAAACGGAACCTTAACACCTTATATTTTGAGCTCATAAACAATTTTCCAACAAATTTAGGGGCAAAATTTAATACGATTTATTTTCCGTTTTTCTTGTCTTTAACAAAAACGATCTATTTCGTGGAAATTGTAAAAGCTCGTTACATTTTTTAATTTATAATGGTTCCGTGATGTAATTTTACATAATAAACGCTTTATAGTGCCAGAGAAATAAAGTAAAACCACAGGAGAAATATTCGGGAGTATTTTCCGAATATATTCCAAGTAGGGGTAAGAAATCCAGACAATGATTGACAGCTGACCTACAAAATGTATACATTGTATCAGCCAGTAGACTTTGGAATTTCAATAGGCTGGGAAATGTCACTTTGTGGCATATAATTTACACCCAATGAAAAGAAGAGATTGTTAGAAGGAAGAACAAGATTGGACGGTTTTTTTTATGGGATGGTTTATTTTTGAGGGGGGGGGGGGGGGGGGGGGGGGGAGAACACACAGTCAATAACGAGACTGCCTCATATATGTAAAACTATTGCATTACATTGCCTTTGAGTGCAGTTCGCCGCAGCTGCTTGCTTACGAACAAAGTAGCTTAAAATGTGAAAAAAAACCATCTTTTCCTTTTAATCTTTTGACAGTTTTATTGGATATTGTACTGTTTAACATTGAATAAAACTGTTCTTTTAAGCAAAGTTTGGAATTAAACCTTAATACATCCCCAGTATGCCATCTGAGATGTAAAGTGGGCAACATTGGTGCACGTCTTCCTCTGGTGTGGACACCTTGTATAAAAAAAAAAAAAAAAAAAACCTCCCTCCCGACCCTAAACATTTTAAGTGGCCGGACGCTAAACAAGTAATTTTTTTTATGTGGCCTAAGTACCTGGTCGCTAGTGGCTGTTCGACACTAGACACCGTGCGGACGGGACAACACTTTTTAAAAGTTTATATTTTGTGCATCAAAAAAACTATTATTCTGTATAGTTTTACTAACGACAATTGTAAAGGCTTCTTTCAAAGAAAAAAAGGGAGAAATCCTGGACAAATTGATAGAAAATTACCCGAATGATTGGACCCCTACACATTTTCAGTGAGGCCGCAATTCACTTTCGCCTCACTGGCCTCATTTGCATAAATTATCAGTAAAAAGGTATATTGATAGGGGCATTATTTTGTCTTTGGCGTAATAATGACTTATGTTTAATACTAAAAAATCCTCAAGTTCAAACTAAACATTGAATTAGTGAAGATAAAAATATTACAAAAATACCCCAAAAATCCACTACGGAGGTACGAGGTGCGCAGTTTGAGCCGACAGGGCCAATACTAAATAGACCTTGCATGGCAGCCATCTTAGAGGGCATATTGTGTACATTGAAGAACAAGTTCAATGACATGCAAAGTCATTGCCCTAGTCTTAGATGGCTGCTACGCATGTGGTCTATTCAATTGCACACGTGCGTGAAAGCAATCCCTTCTTTTTGCTCCATGTTTTGATGATCATCAATGTTTTCAATCATGGCCATACCACTCCACTGCACTACAATTTTACAAATAACCTTTAATATTTTAAATATAAAACAATAATTAAATCAGTTATTCAACTCTAAATTACCACTTACCGATCTCCACGAAGTATAAATAGTGGGCCTAAACCCACTAGCAACATCAACAATGACCTGTTGTTTTGGGGATCCGTTGTTTTACTAGTTTTACCATGTGCTAGCTGATTTATTGATAACATCGTACGATGTCGTTTCTGATGAATGAATAGTCGAAGACCTTGACCAAGAAACGCGTGTCCGTCATTTCACGAATGGGGAGCGCGACACACACGTCGGCGTCCGTCGGAGCATATGGTGCATCATTTGTGGCAGCGGTTATCTTCCCATATAATCTGTAGGATCCTACAGTCCTACAAAATGGTTTCCCGCATATACTGCAACGTGTACCAGTGGTCAGTGAATAGGCGCAGTATCTACTTTTCCGTGTACCAGTGATCAGGCGCGGACGGCCATTGTTAATGTTCCACTTCCACGCTTTCCACGTGTTTGGAATTGTTTTTCACGACTAGCACTCAGTAGCAGCTGTACGACTACGAGTATTTTGTCTGTTTCTGACCACTTGTCAAACTATACAAACTTAAGTTGTTGGTA
The DNA here is from genome assembly GCA_037893245.1 of Crossaster papposus. Classification (NCBI taxonomy): domain Eukaryota; kingdom Metazoa; phylum Echinodermata; class Asteroidea; order Velatida; family Solasteridae; genus Crossaster; species Crossaster papposus. The sequence goes on from JBAIAA010000182.1 coordinate 1,124,930, forward strand.
TGTTTTAGCTAAGAATGTCGAAATTCCGCAAATCTAGTACTGACATTACGGACGCATTGTCAATTTTAAGGCAAAGAGAGGAATACTCTGCAGACTTTATCGAGATTACTACAAAATTACTCGAGGCAGACTTCACAAAGTCGAACACGCTTACTTATAATCAAAAGGTAGCACTCTTGGTAAGTAAATATGGCATAAAACTTGTCAATGAGGCAATTAATGCTTTTCAAAATCGTGCCGATGAACTAGCGGCCTGTCATGTCAGCGATGTTCTGGGCTTACCCATAGAACTGTGTTCATCAATTTGCATATTGCTTACACCTCCCAGTCCAACAAGTTCGGATAGTAATTCCAATTCATCAGCAACATCTTCTCCATCCAGTGGTACAACATCGACATCATGCTCAAGTTCAACAGAACTGTTTCTCCCCCCGTGTTCGAACTGCTTGATTTGCCTCGGTAATTTACATAAGTATCATGGTCTTGTTGATGTGAAGTATTTTACTTTACATGGACCTTGTGCTGCCCGAAAAATGAGTCTTCGCTGTCGGTCCTGTAGCCTAATCTACAAGTATGATATGTACGGCAGTCCACAGAATGCTTGGAAGTTCTATGATGAACAACAGAAGGCGGTTGAAGTAAACGACTGTGTTTTCGTAGAACGGAAACTGTTTGAGTTTCATTGCAACCTTGCGTAAGTTGGGCCTAATTTATTTACATGTACTTTGTACTTAGCCTCGGCTCATTATATAAATTTAAATAAAAAAATACTTGTCATTGACCTGTATCTTAAAAACTAACAAGCAGAAAAATAATTTCCGAGGGTTTCTGGTATAGGCCTATCATAACACCAAATATCATTTCAATCTGTGTTTTTTTCAGCAACCACTCCTGGGTGAGCTTCGCTGGTTTCTCAGAATCCTATAATGGTACCTTCAACCTTACAAGGCAGACAGGTGAATATGATTTGCATACACGCAACGTTTTTCCGCAATTTAAAAAAAAAACTAAAACGTTGCATGGTCATGGAGCAAGGCTGGAAAATACCGGAATACTTAGGTTGTGCTACACACAGATAACAGATTTTTACATTTTTGTCACAAAGCTCATTCAGTGCTCTTCGGTATGGCAAGTTGAAATGGCAAAAACAATATGCACTTTTTGTGTTGCATCACTGTGCAATGTGAGATTAGACAGTCAGTATGTATTTTGCCCTGGTTTTTGTAACAATGAGAGCTAAAAAATAATCAAAAATCTAATTATTGTGTATTTATTCAACATTTCTTTTCTATTATATAATTTGAGATTGGTTTTGAAAATGCAGGGTTATAAAAACTATGTTTTGACACCTAAAATTAGTTTTTGTCACTAGATTTTGCCATTTAAAGTTCCAAAATATATTTTTTTAATTAATGTCATCCATGGTCTGTCTCAAACTTTTGTCTGTTATATCAGTTTCTCAGGGCACTTTATTTTAACACTTGTGCCTTTCTCTTGTACTTTTTGTAGTGTTAAATCTCTGAAACTAACAATATTCCAAAATTAATAAAAGTATCAAGCAAATGTTTAGTTTGACATTGTAGGTGCAGAAACCCTGTGAATAAATATTTCTTTTTCTTTACACAGTTTTGACATTACATTGTCACACTTCGATGTCATGGTTTTTTTAAATGATTGAACGTGTATTTTATCATTGTAAAAAGTCGTTCATCTTTTTGTTTTACGATGAAGGCCTCACTGCCAAGAATGTTTCTTCAGGGTTCTTCAATGGGGAAGTTGAGAATGAGATGCGAGCAATCAATCAGCTTGATATGTTTAATCTCATGAAAGTGGATGCCGACCAGGGTAAGATTCTTGCCCAGGTGGAGAAGATGAGAAGAAGAAAGCCTTATCCTCATTTCAACTGCCACCCTGCTTGCAAGGCTAAAGGTGAGAGAATTGAATTTGTATCATGTACCATGGTTTATGTTCCTCCATGCAACTCCCTACAGAATGATAGTCCTCTCTTCTCTCTACTGTTTAAAAGATCCAGTGTGTTGTCACAATAACAAATTAGCCAAACTGAATCCATCAATTTAATAGATTTTGTTTTACTGTAATGTCACCTAAAGCTACAAAATACTACATGTACTTACTATCGTAGTATTGCACTGGCCTATGTTAAACTTACAAAATTCAATTTCTAATCCAATCCAATCCAATCTGCATTTATAAAGCGCCATCAATCTAGTTGCCTATTCCGAGGCGCTGCTAGGAACACCAGGGCAAAGCCCCTCCTCTTAGCGATGAGTGTTACTGGGTTCTTTTACGTGCATTACACAACACACGGGATCTCAAGCTTTTATACGTCCCAGTTTATTAGTGGTTTAATTGCCTTGCTTAAGGACACACGTGTTGACACCAGGACTCGAACACACGCTCTGCGAAACAGAAAATTAGGTTCTTAACCACCCGGTCATGACATAATGGTTACGCCGGTGACGTATACCTTCCGAGTATTTCAGTGAGAAATTAATTCCATTGAGTTTGAAGCAATTTGTGGTGTATTTGTTTTTCTTCAAAGGTTGTGGGCGTGTGTTCGTCGTTGATGGTATCTGGAAATTAAGATTTCCACACTGCATGTACAAACTGAAGGTAATTACATTTGCTGTTTTGTTATTGTTTTGAAAGTTGTCTCATATCAAAGCCATCTTTATAGTCAGTTGCAGCAGTATAGTTGACTAAATTAAATTATGCAAAATGCGTATTGCTACATTTTGGTTTATTGCAAGGAGCTTATCATGATTTTATGAGATCATGATTTAATATCGCTGAACAAAATTATATCTCCATCTTTGGCAATGTATATCTTCACCGTGCACTTCACTAAATCAAAATTTACTATAAGCATTAATATTTCTTTTGAAAAAAGCTTGACCAAAATGTTTCATTTTGGAATTGTTTGTTAGTTGGTGCTCCAATCAGGTTCATTGGTTAGGGCCACCCAGCCCACCCTGTATATATACCAAGAAACTATTATAGATTTTGTTTACTTGAACTTTGGTTGTGTGCGAGACATGTAGTATGTTTTATGATACTGCAGATATGGTGTTGTATTAACATTTGTTTTTCAAGCTCTGCATTCTATTACAACTTGTTGCACAGAGTGTTGCTTCCAGCATATCGCTTCCCGGACTTCCAGATGTCTGCACGAATTCGCCTGTTCGTGGCAAGGCTTTTTGCCCGGCTCATTGTGTGGTAGCAGATCAGTCTAAAACGCCCACAGGCCTGCGAGAATTCCTGAAACACTGCAAAGTATCCGATGCTGACACCTTAATCAATGGTTTGTGTGCTGATCTTCTCGTTTTACCCCAACCCCTTAATTTATTTTACTAGAAGGTGTTTTGAAACTGCCAAAATCCACCAAGTTTGTCATGCAACGGGGGTATTGAATTTGATGGGTTCAGTTTAAGTTTAGGGTTAATGAAAGTGAAGTTCACCAGTTAATTTCAGTTTGTTGATTTTAATCACTTCTATTGTGAGAGCCCTTCAAGGTTAACTTAGATTAATAAATACCTTGTAGAGTTGATGGCTTTTGATTGGTAGAGACTCGATCACACGGAGGGGATTGTTTTGTAGTTATAACCGGGCTTTCAAGAAGAAGCGAATAAAAGTCCCCTGAACCAGCAATAATGCTTTTCCAGTATATTACCACTTTTATATTACATTCTCAGATTGGTAGTTTTAAAGTATAAATCAATAGTTTCTTTGTCCTGTACAAATTGTCCATAGTGCAATGTAGTATAGCTCCAGTGTAACCCTGCATAATGAGGTGCACACAGTTTCTTAGAATAACCATGGAGCAATAAACTACAAGTTAGAATGAAGACCCCTCTTATCTTAATTAGATTAGCCCCCAGGCTCTCCACCATAGATAAGGCACTGTGCCCAATCATAGCCCAATGCATCAAAGGCCAGCCTTTGTGCACAGAGATGGCCACTGCCATGGTCATCAACTCTCTAAAATCTGAACCAGCGAATAAACTAGATCAGTAAGCACTGTAATGACATAAAGCTGAAATTGTAATTTAAATTTTTGTATAATACATTTTTTTTTAAATTTCAAAGGCTGTAAAATAACCGAAGCAGACAATGTCAACATGAGGAAAACGGTGAAACATGTTGCACTGCGAGCCAGGTAGAGCCAATTGGTGAAATGTGCGTTCTAAAAAACAATCCAACGCGACTGAAATTTTCCGACTCCCCCCAGCGAGGCTACGGTGGCGCGTAATCTGATTTAGTCATTAGCGCTTTGTAAAGCTCATGACAGTTGCCTTCTGTGTTTCCTTTGAGGCCCGGGTTCGATTTCCGGCCATTGAAACTTTGTTAACATGTATGTTCTAACTCCTTTTAGTTTATTGCTCCATGGAATAACCCAGTACAGTAGGACAGGAAGTTGACCACAAGTTATTTCCTGGCATGAACTGCATTGTTTATTAGGACTGCATGTGCTGGCAGTTATCTCATTAGACTGGCCCACTAGTCCTTCAGGGTCCGATTATATATATATTAGTGATACAGCATTTATTTTTATTTATTTATTTTATTGAGTATCATTATCATTTTCCATCATTATTATAACATATTAGATTCACCATTTTCTTAGTTATGTTTTGAATATTTTTTAGTTTTATTTGGACATTATGTTATAAGGACTGATTTAAAGGTAGGATACACCATTTGCAGATATCAAAAACAATATTTACTAACGAATTATTAGGAAATATCTTACTCATTTGAAAGTAAATAATGATTCTAGGCATCCAGCAAAATGATTGCGCTAGATATCCTGTAATTATTCTGAACAATAGAATTGTATATAAAAAAAATAACAAAAGAATAACTGCTCGGCGCCGGTTGAAAACAAACATTTTTTTGTGCTTTTGTCAGCATCAATGACTGTAAAAGTTCAGACAGCTCAGTTAAATGGTATTTACTATAAAATACAACCCCCCAAATCTAACCATGATAATTCAAGCAATTACTAATGGTGTATCCTACCTTTAAGTCTTTGGTTTGCTATTTCCATAGTAATAGAGGTCATGACACTTTTACTTAGTTATTTCTTTTCTTGATACCCTACCCTGGCCCAATAAACATATGGAAGATATGGCATGATAGGGCATTGGGCCTATAATACTGTAGACAATTAGTTATTTAAAGTTAGTACAAGTGGCAGATCAGTCCCTAAAATTTCCTCTTATGGGCATAGTGGCTTCGCGATGTGAAACGCAGCGGCGATGATATTGAATGTAAAAAATGTAGAGGATGTTTGTAATTTTCCAAAAGGATGTTGAAAAAAAAGGGGATAAACGTCAACTACATGTTCAAACTCAAATCTCACTGCTGTGTTTCACACGTTGTCATCGTGAAGTCACTATGCTCATAAGAGGTAATATTGTGGACAGCCGATCTGCTGCAACACCTTCAGGGTGTTGGGAAGGTTATAATTTGTATTAAAGCTAGCATACATGTCACACAGACTTAGGTATTTTTATGTAAATCTGTTGTATACAGGTTTCTTAAAGGGAAGCATTCATGACTATGGATGATTGTTTTAACTTATAAATTGTATAAACCTGCTTTTTCAGATGCAGTTGATGAAAGCGTTCCAAGTTTCTCTGCCTCCACTGTTAGTGGTAAGTGTAATAACCAAATACATGTATGTGGAGTTCACACCTTTTAACTCATTTGCTTTTTCATTGTAGCCGGTTTTTTTTAACATGCAAAGTAATTAGTATGTTGTCTTTTGGAATTTTTAAAATCTTTATCCTGGGTACGCATGTACATAATACATATACATATATTCAAGTAATTTTATGTACTTCTTTATGTGGTTACTTCGAAGGAACAACTGTAGGTTTCATGCTTTTCTTGAGTGTGTACTTTATCCGCATTCAAATAGTGAAGGTATTGTTATATAACAATAGGGTCCACAGTTGACAGAAAGTCCACGCTTGAAAATTGTGTGCAAAACCTATAGAAGGCCTTCTAAAAAAGTACAAACAAAATAGTGCGGACAATAAGGAGTCCGAGATGCAGCTGGGGGGGGGGGGGGGGGGGGGGTTAAAACAAAACATAGTGTATGCATCTCTTTCTTTTTTTCTGTGCTTTGTCAACGATTGTACAATGTGAACACTGAACAGAATAAGTAGCGCTTCATTGATGGAACAGGTTTAACTAACATGTACATACACAAATGTGTTTATGTGTAAAAGTATTAGGGCTATTCCTGTTCAGTTTGTGCTGGCTACAACAACTAAAACAATGCTTTTCTATACCACTATTGGATGTTGTTAATCAAGATGTTGTTACTCAAGCTGTACATTCAGAGGAAATCCAGTTTCTAAGTCGTACTGGGCACTTGACCATCCATAATAGTCTGTAATAAAAGAAATTGTTTCTTTTTAGATACAACCTTCAATGCGGTTGATGCCGTTCTTTCCCAGTTGAAGCCAAGTTCCAGTGGTTCATCTGTCATTGATTCTCAAGGTTTGTGCTCTCGTCAAAACAGTTTAGCTGGTTCCAGAGGCTCAAGAGTGTCTGCCTATTTTGTGTAACTTACCAATTCACTGACCGATTAACATGCAACATCTTTCAGCCTTATTAATGGCTGAATATCTTGTTAATAAAGTTTTGTGTTTATCTGTCGGATTACCGTATTGTAATTAGACTGGTTATCTTTCTCACTTAATGTCACTTGTAGAGTAGTTTTTTTAACTAAGGTTGTGGAAATTTGATATAGTTAACTAAAATGTATGTTGAGCATTTCCAGGTCATCTGTCGTTAAAGGTAACTAGATATTTTTTATTTCAGTTGTCGCATGACAAAACCCATATTTGCGTTAATGTGTTTATAATTTTTTTGTGTTTGAAATATAGGCACTGCACAATTTGTGGAAGAGAACTCCAAACACATTTCCACCATAATGGGTCAGTGTCAAGAAGAGAGCCCAACCACATGTAAAAAGGACGTTGGACGTAGGAAGTCTCTGCAGAAGTGGAGTCGTGGTCATTTGTTCATTGTTCGTGCTGGGGGCCACATCGAGTATTGGCAGTCATTGTTTGTGTGAGTTATTATTGTCATAGCCTTAACTGTGCTCAATTTTATTTTGTCATTGCCATCAATTAACAAATTTCAAAAACAATGCGATGTTACCATTCCACACAAAACAATTTGCTTTCAAAATAAGCACAAAGAAATTACAGAAAGATAACTGTCAAGGTGTTTAACCTCTTAAGTGGGTAAATGTGAACCACCTTTAACCCTAACAATCCTCCAAATTCAAAATGATTTTACACACAACAAGGAGGTAGGGAATCCATGCACACACCCTATGGAGTTAGAAAAATACCCCCTCCCCTCCCAAAAAAATAATATTAAGTAACTGGTAATAAGGCACTGAAATGACCTACACATTTATATTACTTTATTACTAGGAATATCCTAACTCAAATATTTTGTGTATTCAAAACATCCGTGTTCAATGAAGAATGTCTGTATGCACATGAGGTGTTTTATATGCGTCATCCGTTTTGAATCTGTCGAAAACTGTGCGTGTATATACGTCCTTTGGTACTAACTGGTTAAGAGCTAGTTAGTACATGTAGTCTCCTAAATATAGGGTTAAATAAGTTTGTTTAGGTTGTTTATGAAATCATTGACCATCTATTAAATCTGGGCGTTTCTACACCCCTCGCATCATGAATATTCAGTAGTTTCTACAATAATACTAAAATATATTGTTATTGCTCAGTCAACTAGTTACACGTAGGCCAGAGGTACATTAAAGCACTTTGAAAAACGGCTTCTGTCGACCTCTCACAGTAGCCAAGTAGATAATGGGTTAGGTTATAGCTCGTAAGATTGGGGTTCGAGTTCGGATGGTGCTCATTTTTCATTGACTATTTTTGAATTATAAGTTTATTGTGGGATGAGTTTAATTTAGGGGAAAGCAAGGTTCCGAGAAACTAAGTGTCTTCTATTCAGTGGGGTCTAAATACCTCCAGTTATGATAATTGGCCTTTACCATGCTGGGAAAAAAATCACGCATCCTGGTACAATGCTTGGGGACAATCCTGTGGTTTCCCATGATCTGTGACTATGACCCTCATGGGCAATGATGAGAATGGTCCTGCTCATTATACAGTTATGGACTGTTACATTTAAGGTCCCCAATGGTCATTGTATCTTTCAAACTTTATTTTTGTTGTGCAAAAATACTAATTCGTTCAAGTTTAAACAATTGTAGAAATCTAAGAAATAATTTGAGCTATTGTGTCCCTTTTTTTTTACAGGTCAGAATCTCCATCCCAGGTCTTCTTGATCCTCCTTGCATGGCTATCTATCCACCTGAAATCCGTACCAACGGATGAATGGTCTAAGCTTGCCCTTGTCTATGACAATATGTGCCATCTGGACAACATGCGAGTTGCAAGGAAACCACTTCCTTTGGCTTGGCCCTGGTCCCACATGTGGGTTTCACCCCACAAGTGCATCGATAGGCTGCACATCCGAAACCACGTGGACCAACACTGTTTAGAAACCTATCACCCAGACAGTCATTTGCAAGAGAATGACAACACGCTCAGCTGTGAGCAGACCTTTGTGTGGTTGTCACGATATAAGAAGATTGTATGTGCAATGCCGAAATCGCACCATCTGTTTTATATTCATCGTATGATTGTAAGGCGAAATCAGTATACCGAGTTTTGCTACTTACAGGGCTGTAATCCTGTCCTGCCGGTTGTTAAGAGCATGAAGACAACGTAAGTGATAATGCGATATTGCTTTAACTGTTTCCTCACACAAACAGTAATACTTCCTGACAATTAGGATTATGTGTTACAAGCTTATGGTTGATGTTTCACTTATTGTGATAACGCATGTTGAACAGAACACTTGTTATAAAAAGTATTGTTTTGTCTTTTGCAGCATGCGCGACAGGCAAACCTTTCTTTTGAATGGTGGTAATTGTGTTTGCAGAATCACATGAATATTTTGTTGTTTAGAGGGGGTGTGTGTCTATCCATGGAGCTATCTATGTCATATGAAGCACGATATATAGCAGATGAAATCTCCCCTCACCCCCACCCCCCCCCCCCTCCCCCCTCCCCCCCCCTCCCCCCCCCTCCTCCCTCCCCCCCTCATGTTTGCACTTATTTTTGGGGACTCGCATCTTGTTGAGTTGAGTGGAGTCATTTACCCATCGGGACTCAAGTAAATTTGAGTCATTACTCTGTGTACACAATAAACTGTCCAAGTCAGTTTTGACCAAAAAAAATGTAATATTTTACCTAGAAAAGGGGGAAAGAGGGCAAAAGTTGTAAGATTCAGATGCCGACTCGGCAGTTTTTAAAATGTGGCTTAAAAGGCTGGATACGCTACTGATCAACGTGCACACTTTACAGTAAAATCTTACCATGAAAGATTATTCTTTCAATATAACTGTTATATAGATAACATATTTAATCAGAATCAGTACAAAAAATTGAAATTTTTTTTAAACAGGGTATGAAAGGGAGTCCAATTTACTGAGGATTACAAAAAAAATAGTGTGGATTGGGTATCTGTCTGCCACACATTGTAAAGCTTGATTTGTTGATGCTTTCTATTGTATTGCAATCATCTTCCCCTCAAGAACTTTGGCTGATTATAATGGTTATATTTTTGTGTATTCATCCGAAAAAGTGGGCGTATAAATATAATTAGTCAATTTGAGCAAGTTTTAAGCCAAAGAAGCATTTACTTTGGATACAAATTAACCTTTGTTAGATGAAATGGTAGAAAAGGTTTTTTACTTGGTCTCTGCTGACGGAGGTGTTTGAATGGAATCGGAACCCTAAGTTGCTGCTTTGCGTACGCACCACCTCCCCGCCCCCCCCCCCCCCCTAAAATTACCAAAAGGTCAACATTTTCCGGTGTAAATAATGGTGTTTCAAGTTTAAAAAAGAATTACGGTAGTGGCACACGAACATTTTTGGTTCCATTTTTGGTTCCATCGGTATAAATTTGCACCCCCCCCCCCCCCCCCCACCCCCCATTAGAAAGCCTGCGCATGGGCCGGTCGTTCATTGTTTTATTTCGTAGAATTGTTTTGTACATGTGTTAGCATTAGTTATGTAAATATGTATAATGTAGCTGTTTTTTTTGTTTAGTTTTTCATTTTTCATCTTTCCGTTTTGGCAAACTTTGTTCGTTATACTTTTTATTGTATGTTCAGTAATCATTATTAGTACATGTACAAGAGGCAGTTCAGCAATTTCGATTTGTCAAGAGCCCGACACAAGCAGAGTATGAATAAACTGCCGATAAAACTAATGACCCAGTAGATTTTCTTGGCCCTTTTTTTTTGTTGAAACCGACGCACACAGCAGGCGCAATAATTATAGGTTTTCCTAGCCAATTTACCAAAAGGTCCATTCGCTTCAAAAAAATCAGTTATTCATTGTTGTCGGTCTCTCATTTTAATTCAACGAAAGTTTTTTTTAGTTTTTGTTATTGCAAGTGCATTCGCTTTAAAAAAAAAAACCGGACGTTGCATGTGCATTCATTTACGCAAGCATACCTTTTCGCGCAAATTTCGGGTATACAATTTCGTGCAAGTGCAAACAATTATTTTGACGACATGCATTTTTGAAAATCTGAATTTGGTAGAATTGTTTACAATTACAGCGCGCAATTTGAAAGGTCATAGTACGATATCCATAATGCTGTGCGTTTACTTCGCAGAAATATGCCAGGGGTGCGTTCCACTTATGCGAACGGTTTGCGCGAACGTTCGTCTAGGTTTTGAGTTGGCGTTAGTTGAAGTGGAACGATATTTTAAAAACTACGTTTTGAAAATGGCGGCGCCCGGTGATAGTGACGTTGTTTGGTTGGCTGCTTTTTGTCAAACTCCTTTTTTTTTTTTTAAGATCCCTGTGACTGCTCAAAACAACTCACCGTTTATAACAAAAAGTATGAAACGTAAAAGAAAACCGTCGGCTGCTAACTTCTCCGCCATCTTTAAAATACGTCACTGGCCAACAGCGAACAGCTCGAAATGTCGTTCGCCGTTTTCGCTAACGTTTGCCAACATAATTAGCGAACATTGCGTTCCACTCACGCGAACAACGCTAACGTTAGGCAACGTTCGCGTGAGGGGAACGCACCCCAGTTCCAACGCCAAGCCGTTTCTGCGTGGTTACCCCCCAGCGCCGGAGCCCATGGGCAGGTGGCGTAATTTTTTTTCCTAGGAGGGTTATTAGGGTTAATTCTCATAAATAGGCGGCTCTAGACCATATGAAGCACGATATGTGGCAGAGCAACATGTTCAAAAATTGCAACCGAACTGGAGCACGTTAACGGGTCGTTACTTGCACGCTATCAGCTCGGTATTGGATCTGTTTTGCCGTTTATAAGCCGTTACTGGTACGGCAAGGTTTGATATCAGCGTACCAGTACCGGATCACGAACGATTGGATAGCGTTCTGATACAGAGCCGATACCGCACTTCACCTTACCTTCCCCGTTCGCTCCGTTCCTAACAACGTCGTAAACGTACTACCGTGTATCTACCGCGGCCTATCACGCACTAATCACGACCGTTCTCCGAACAATCCGTGCATGACACACATGTAGTATAAATATGACCAAATTGTGATGAGAAGCTCAGTTCAGATCCACTTCCCACTAGAATTCCAAGATGAACCCTGCAGAAGATGCCGCGAGAATCCAAGCCATTGCTGCCCTGAACCACCACATTGACCTAATGATGATGTACATTGGAGTGCTGCGCCGCAATAGAAGAAGAAGAAGAAGAAGAAGGAGAAGACAGAGAAGAGTGGAGTGGGTTCGGCCATGGATAGCCAGAATAGACCTTGGGGTGTACGATCGGCTGATGGTAGAGTTGAGAGCTGAGGATCCGACTTCCTTCAAGAATTTCCTCCGTATGCCTCCTGAGATGTTTGATGAGTTCCTTGAAAGGCTGACCCCGAGACTGGAGAAGCACCACATCAGTAGGCAAACACTGTCACCAGGCTTGAAGTTGGCCCTCACCCTCCGCCACTTTGCCTCTGGCCACACCTACTCTGCCATGAAGTTCGCCTGGCGTGTGCCTCAAAACACAATATCCCTTGTCGTCCGTGAGGTGTGCCAAGCCATACAAGATGAGTACCTTGATGAGATGCTGAGATGCCCAACTACTCCAGATGAATGGCGCCAGGTTGCTGATCTATACTACCAGCGTTGAAATTTCCCCAACACATTGGGATCCGTTGACGGGAAGCATGTCCGCATCATCTGCCCCAACAACAGCGGATCTGTGTACTACAACTACAAGCACTTCTACTCGATCCTCCTCTTTGTCCTTGTTGATGCGGACTATAAGTTTTTGTGGGCAGATGTGAGTGAAAATGGAGCTGCGTCTGATGCACAAATCTACAACGACAGTGAGCTGAAGCGCAGAGTGAAGGATGGTACCATTGGCTGGCCTGATCCTGCTCCCATCCCAGGTGACAATCAACCCATGCCATACTTTACTTTGAACGGAAACGCTTATTTATACACTCGCTAGCCACCCGTTTCCGACTGTTGCCGGTCGGTATGCGTTCGGTATTGGTAAGGTTTTGGTAAGTTATGTGCGGTGCGCAACAGTTTATAGAACGGTATTGATTCGTGTGTTCGGTATAAAGGCCCTGTCACACTTTTGCGTATCCTAATTCCTTATGAGTTGCGCATTGACATTTTTTTCATACGCACAATAAGCACCTCATATGCATCTCAATCGTTTTGTGTAAGTTTTATGTACGTAGGCATGCGCACAGTACGGCCCAGTACTCCGGATAGTTTTGGGCAAGCACAAAACTACGCAGCGTACGCTGTTACGCAGGTCATAAGTTATAAATACGCAGCGCATCGGTCCCGCATCGGTCGAGCGCGGTATGTGTTCGTGGGGGATAAGCGGTTCATACGCGGTAATACGCTGATGTTCACGCTATGGAATCTGCACTGGTACTGACAACAGCGGGAAGCCGCCGCCTTTTTATAACGCGTGGCGAGCGGCGGACATGCGACGGAAATATGCTCGGCATTCGTCGGAAGTGCGTCAGGCATGCGGTCGGGATAAGTAGGGTGCGTCTGGAATACGCTGGGCATGCGCACTGCATACGCAGCTATTTGCAGCAGTAAAATAGTGTTGCGCACTGCATACGCAACTCATACGCACCTCATACGCCATGGATGCGCTGAATTCGTTACTTATACGCTAGGTGTGCGTCGCATATAAGTCAAAGTAATCGAAACATTTTGAAATTTTGAGCGTACGGCTGCGTATTGACATTTTTTAATAAGGAACTCATAAGTACTTGATATACGCAAAGGTGTGACAGGGCCTTTAGAACGGTCTTAGAAAGGTAATGGTTAGGTTTAGCAACGGTGAGTTCGTCAACAGTATACTGTCTCGGCTCGGACAAAATTGCTAGATTCTGCATCAAATTTACCATTTTATGATGTATACGGTACTGGTACGGAAACAGAACGGTACTGCATGGGGCGGTATGAGAAAGTTAATGAATTCGGGCGATTCACAATGCAGTGCGCCACCAAGCGTTTGACTCAAAAGAGCAACTTTTAAACTTTACGGTCGACTTCTTCCGTATATCATACTGTAGTGAAATATCTATTCTTCATTGTTCACGCGAGGTACAACACAAAGATAAATGTATCCGGAAGCGTCGTTGATTAAAACATTGTTATTTGCAGAAAAAAATTGGAACTTTAATCGTGCGCGTCCAAAAAGACGTAAACACTGATGAGTTCATGCAAAATGAATACCGTTTTTCAAACTGATGCCGACTTTCCCCCATGATGCACTGCGGGTATAGCAGGATTTGCGCCTCCAACGGCAGCTTCTAGGTAATGTGAATCGCTCGAATTGCATTTTATGTCCGTTCTCCACCGTACTAGAAAAATATTAATTTTTCAATAAGGTTTACGAACGTTCTTGTTCACGGTACGTTAGATCGATCGTTCGACTGGGGTTCGAATTCGGCCCCTGCTTATTTTTCATTGACTACATTATTTGGTCTCCAATTTTATTGTTGGGGTGAGTTTAATTTAAGGGAAAGTAAACTCTGAGAACCTAAGGTTGGGTTCGGGCGGTCTATTCCAAGTTGACACGCGTAACTTGTTCTTGCAAAACCCTGTGTGTGTGTTCTTGTTCCGAGTGCAATGTTAACTGGTCGCGTTCCCGGCGTTCAAGCGCGAGAACAGAGTTCGCGTGTCAAGAACAGATCACCGGAACACACAATGCCTAAGCATAAAGTGTGGTGTAGATACGCCTAGTTACTCCTAACCCTTCTAGAAAACAAATTACGCAGGCGCGGGTGGCCGAGCGATAGCGAAGACGTTGGGCACATCGAAGCGGTGAGCGGTTGACACCCTTCTGGCCACAGAGGGCACTGTTCACAATAATCGTGCCATTAATGTTGGGGCCAGTGGTAAAATCTCTATACATTCATAACTTTGTTATAATGTAAACTAACATGATTAGTAAATAAAACAACAATTTTGACAATAAAACTTAACTTTCTAAACCAATTTAATATTTTCGTAATTACTATAGGTTTTCCGGGTCATTTTCGGCAAAGAGCAGCCAATTTAACCGCTGCGCCTTTCTATTTCGCTGTTGTGTTATTAGATTAGAAAAAAAATAACATAAAATGTAACAATTCAAACAATACAGCATTCAAATTCGCAGGACCTTTTTCGAGGCGCGTGTTCGGTCAATAAAATTCAATATTAGGCAGGCATTTCCGTAATTAGTGCAATCTAAAAACGCTCTGATGTACAACTTTTTGTTTACTTTAAAATGTTAAGGGCATACGTATGGTTCACACATTGGCACAAGAAGCCAATAGCCAACCAGAATAACAACAACAAAGAAACACACGAACACAAACAAAAAAACAATTTCGGTCTTGGTCAGGCAACCAATTGCAACCCCTCCCCCCCCCCCCCCCCAAACAAAACAAAATATTCCCTGACGAGTGGAGATATCCACGAAACAGATTTGTCGGAATAAAATATGTTGAACTAAAACCTATCCTAGTTCGTGATTGATTTTGTATTGCTCCTTGTGTAAAGCAGATCACTTTCCGAAGTTGAATCGGTTTACAAACACGTATGTAATTTATATATATATATAAAAGAATTAAAAAATAAAAAAAATTACTTGCAAATAAAATAATTAAACAATAACAACAATTGATTTGTTAATCTGTTTGTTCGCATTTCTTTGTCGTACTTATTCAAATTTTCATTATTTTAGCGAATCTAATTTTTAAAAATCTGCAAATATTTCCAGTCAAACCAGCTTTTCTAATTTGAAGGATGATTGTGCGTCACTAAAAAGAACGAGGATATGCTAATTTGAACACCGTTGCTATCGAAACTAAATTAAATGCCCGAAGAGGAGAGGCAAAATCGCTTTACTTCGAACGCACGTAAATTAAATTGACTCCATATTCGCCGAAATTGACTGGGAAAACCTAGAAAATTTGCACATTAAGTTGTAAAAGATGTCAATTTTGCGCTGCTTTTGATAACGACTTATATCCGTATTTCATTAATTAAAAAACGACCATTCGATTTACTGTTGTATCATTCTAATAAATGAATGTGCATATCCTAATGTTTCATTTTGTTTTTCCGGCCAATTGAAACAAAAACTCAATCAAGTTATATACCCGGCTCATTTAATTTTATTTGAAAATGAATGCTCCGTTGCATCAGCATTCAACAGTCGAAAGGAGTAATTTTCATTTAAGCAGTTAGCATTCACTGGCCAAATAAGATCATTTTAATTCATGAGGTCGCAAAGATCATTCAATTTGGTAATAGCCAGCAGCAAGAGGCTGGTCAGCCATTCATGTTCATCAATTGGCAAACATGTTTCAAGTGTTCACATTCAAATTCGTTTCTATTGTATGTGCTTTCTGATTTCTTATGTGCCTAAAGGTAAATATTTTAGGAGAATTCATTTTCACACTAATTCTGCGTTATACCTTCAACTGAAGTAGAGCGATTTTAAACGAAAAGATGGCTGCCAGTGGTCAGTATAACTGAATGTCGGCCAACTTACTCCCGAAATGTGCGTGAAATGGTGCAACCACAGCTAAACGTACATGGAACGTCAGAACATTGAAGATTAAATATCCTACTGATAATTATACATATCTAGAAGAAATCATTAGAAGAAATATACATATAAAACATAAGAAGAAAAGCACCTATGCAAAAAAGAAAAGGAAAAGATGATTTTATTTTGGTTATTTTTATAACGACTTCGTGATAATGTTAAGCTTTGTTTCTTAAAAACTTTGTTTAGTTTTTAATTTGACATGGTCTAAACATTAGTAAAAACTAAAATAAACAACAAAGACCAGTGCACCCTATCAAACGGCTGTAGCAAACAAATTGGTTTTCATTTCAAACTTATCACCATAACCTTTCAAACGTTACTTAACAGTCTACTGTAGGTTTTCCCGGACGATATCGCAAAATGTGCACATTTTATTTGTAAAAGATATGCATTCAACTTCGCGCTGACCGAGTTTCATTTTTGCAAAAACAAGCATTCAATTTTATTTCGTTTAATTCAAATAAATGAATGTGCTTAGCGTTTCATTTAAACGATTACAAACCACGATTGGGATTTCGGTTTGACGCATGCGTGGCCGATTATTAAGAATGTGCAATCTATTTCGCAGCAGATCGATTTATCATTGTGTCACGGCCTGAATTGAATATTCTTTTTCATTTGTTATAATTTAAATTCGCACATTCTGCATTCAATTTCAAAAAGTATATATGGCTATACAATTCACGATGCAATTTTGATTAAATCATTAATAAATCAATGTATTGTGGGAATAATTGATCAGTTATGTTGGTCACTTTGAAGTTAATGCATCCGATGAATTTGCAGGATTGAGGGCGTTTAGGGTTTTTCCACTTGAGGATAATGCAGGCTCCAGGTCATAAGGCCTAATGCTGGGTAAATTTGCCGGATTGAGGTTACTTGGATATTTATCGAAATGAAGATTTTGGAGGATTGAGGTTAATATGTTTTTGTAAATGACTTCTCTATCATTTTATCAGTTCAATTAACTACCCATCAACACTGTGGTGGTTGATGTCCAGTCTATTTTCTACATCTAAGTAGTCCGCGTCGTCAGCCTCAAAGGCATCGATAAGACGATTTCGATCAACGTCCAGACTCGTCTGAGTATCTCCCTCTTGCAGCCATTATTGGAATTTTTGTTCTTCAACTTATGGGTTTATAAAGCATTATTTTTGGTATGTTTCAAAGACGAGACCACCTATTTTAATTTCCTATATGTCACTTTTGATAACACACAAAAATGAATTCCAATGCTTCCAAGTCAATGTACTAAATTCAGTGCACATTTGGGAAATCGTGTGCTGATTTCTTACAACTGGATGTACCATTATGCAAAAACGAATGATAAATTAGTAGAAAAACGGGAGCGTTCAAACTTATGTGCACATTTGACGATATCGTCCGGGAAAACCTATACATACAGAGGAACAATTATTGCAATTAAGACAAAACACATGTCATGATAAACGAAATGCAAACAACGCGAAAACGAATATAACAAGAACAACTAAAGTGCCTGCAGCATTATTGCCACTATACAGTTTCCTCGAATAAGCAAACCACAACTCCGGTTTAATTTAAACGCACAGAAGTTGAAGTTTGTTGCCTATAAACGAAAAAACAAGCAAAACCTAGCAACAAATTAATATGTGCGCTTAGATGAGTCTTAATTTGATTTCATCAATTGTAGATAGAGGGTAGAAATTTAACTGATGATGCAAATGTAGTCTTTGAATGCCTATAAATGAAACAGAATAAACGGCATTGACTCAAAAGAACAAAATCATGTGTGCACAAACACGAAACTGAATGCAATAGCTAAAAAGAAACCTTAGTTTGGTTAAATTAGGGGGAAGTGCGTGAATTTCAATGCGTGTTAATGACATTTAATTAATTTGTGATGAAATTGGGAAGAAACCTACATTATAAATACGTGATTAGGCTTTCGGATAGACGCACGTGTGCCGATTATTAAAAATGTACACATTACAATGAAATAATGTTGGAGAATGCTTTAAAAATGTAACTAAGGTCTATACCTTCAACTTTATAAAAATCTGCTGTTTGATCTTGTATATAAAGACGATAGTCTGAAATCAAAATGATCCACTGTTCAAATCATATACTTATAGGTTTTCCCGGACGATATCGCAAACTGTGCACATAAATTTGTAACTGGTGCATTCGTTTTCGTGCGAAATAGTATGAACGTTCACATTCCCGTTATAACAACAGATAATTCGTGTTTGCATAATGGTGCATCCAGTCGTAAAAAATCATCACACAATTTTCCGAATGTGCACTGAATTTAGTATATTGATAGTTCATTTTAGCGCAAATTTGAATGCCCACCCGCAATCATGTTTTCCTTTTAATTTATCAACAATCAATTTCGCTAAATGTGCAGCCGATTTTCTACGCATTTGTATACAGTCAAGCATTGGATGGAATCCATAGTTATCAAAAGTAACGTACGGGGAATTAAACCAGGTGGTCTCGTCTTTGAAACTACCAAATAAATGCTATATAAACCACTAAGTTGAAGAAAACAATATTTCTTTGCTCAGCATTTGCTACGATCGCATCATATAGCTAGATTTTACTTTATGCCCCCTAAAATTTTCCAATAATGGCTGCAAGAGGGAGATACTCAGACGAGTCTCGGACGTTGATCGAAATCGTCTTATCGATGCCTTTGAGGCGGACTACTTAGATGTAGAAAATAGACTGGACATCAACCACTCATGTCTTGGTGGACAGTTCATTGACGGATAGACAATTGAACTGATAAAATGATAGAGAAGTCATTAACAAAAACAAAATAACCTCAATTCTTCAAAATCTTTATTTTGATAAATTTCTAAGTAACCTCAATCCTGCAAATTCATCTGATGCATCAACTTCCAAGTGACCTCATCCCGGCAAAAACCTTCAATTTGCAAAGAGGATTTTGGAGGGTTTGGGGTGGTTAGGGTTGAAATAAATGTAAGAGCCAACACATAAATGATCAATTAGTCCCACGATACATTGATTTATTAATGATTTAATCCAAGTTGTATCGTGAATTATATAGCCTTTATTGAAATTTAACGCAGAATATGCGAATTTAAATTATAACAAATGAAAAATAATATTCAATTCAGGCCGTGACACCATGAAAAATCTATTTGCTGCGAAATAGATTGCACACTCTTAATAATCTGCCACGCAGACGTCAAACCGAAAGCCCAATCACGTGTTTGTAATCGTTTAAACGAAACGCTAAGCACATTCATTTATTTGAAATAAACAAAATAAAATTGAATGCTCGTTTTTGCGAAAATGAAAATCGGACATACGTCGTTCTGAAATTCAGCGCGAAATTAAATACATTTTTTACAAATGAATGTGCACATTTTGCGATATCGTCCGGGAAAACCTATAGTATCTGAGATACTGATATGGAATGTATCTCTGTATGTACTATTTCGGATATGGAAGTGTCTTTATGCATAGACTTTGTGCATACTCTACTATGTGCCATGGAAAGTAACAGATGTATATACACAACATGTGGGTACACTTTACATACAGTGTTTTGAGCTGTTTGGGTGGAAAATGAGGCCAGTTATTTTAAACTTTTATCTGTGAATGAAACTTCAAATATGTTTTGGCATTGTTGCATCTTCCTGCGAGTCATCAAATGAGAAGCTTTTCCAGCACATACAAATGTTATCATGCAATTTATTCTTGTTATGCAAATCCTAGTGTATAAAACTGCATAATGAACAGATGCACTATTAAACTTGAAAGTCATTGTAAATGTATGGCTAACGCAAAATAGTTTGAAAAAACTTATTTCCATTGCGGTCCCATTTGTTTAATAAACCCTCTGACCATTTAACCTTTTTTTTTGGACAAACATTTCGTCACCGATTTTACGAAGAGACGCGAATGTAAATTTTAAAGCACTGTCTAACACTCACTGAAATGGTGACACCTTTTTCTATGATCGGGTGTAGAGATCGGCGCACTTTCAAGTTTGTTTTTCTTTGTTCTCACTCCTCCGGTTCCACCCGCCCATTTTTCTTTTACACCCCTCTAATTCTTGCAATACTCTTGCCCACTCCCCCTCCCTCTCCCTATTGTTCATACTTCTTTGTTAGTTTTCCCTTTGATCCTTCACCCTGGACCTCCTTCCTTGTGGTTTTACCACTTCTGTTTTTGTTCCCCACCTAAAATCACACCCACTCTTTATCCCATTGGTCTGTCTCGCCTTATCTTTTATTCCCTTACCCTAATCCGTGGATTATTCCACTGGACTCTGTTATTTCTCTGTCGTGAATAAGATTAAAACTAATAATGAATGACTCTTTTGTATTTTTTCTGCCTAACAAGATGTGCATCATGCTTGTTTGTTCCCCTTAATGTTTGTTTCATGTACACAGCCATTTTGTCTCTGAAGAAGATCTTGTTAAAATCGAAATATTACTAAGGCCCTCTTAACCTTTTTGATTAATATATATAGACAGATTACGTGGGCAAACTTTAGAGGTTCTTGTTTCAAACTTGGCTATTAATTATTACTATTATTAGTTTATCTTCAGAAACAACGTTTAAACCATTTATCCGGTTACAAATAGATTTTTAAAAAGCGCGAACAAGACCGTGAGTGAGCGTAGCACGGCTGAACGTAGAAATGACAAATTGAGGTGTGTATATACACGCACGATATGTGGAAGAGGAGCCTCGCCAAAAAAAGTTAAAACTTCATCTAAATATATAAAGGCATAGAAAACTAGACTACAAGCACATGTAATGGAAAAAAGGGTATTTAGAAGGGCCATTGAAAGTCAAATCACAACAAATACAACTTGGTTATATCGTCCTAAAAATTAGTAAAATGGTAACTCCCCCCCCCCCCCCCCCCCCCCCACCCCAACCCCCAACCGGCAAAGACACCGTACGTACGTACTTGCATTATACTTGCAATATCAAATACTTTTGGGGAGCGAAATATCTTTCCCTTGTTCAAACCATGCGCCGTCCAATAAGCCCGTCCGGGTAAAAAGCTTTACCCGACCAAGGTGAGGGCTAGTGGCATTTAATTAATTGTAATCTGTTCATGGCAATTTATCATAGGCCTAATGAAATTTATCTGATGTCATGTGGGCTAGAATTAAAGTGAACTGCTAGTTCACGCAGTCTTTCTGCCATTTGAAGGTTGATGGTTAATACGAATTCTAATCTTAAATTCAGAATATGGTTAAACCGTGGAGGACTAAGAAAACCCACATACTGGAGCTTTCACGTAAATCACATTCTTGGAACTACAGGTGACTACTTCTTTTATTGAATACTTGCAACCATTAGCCTCACTTTAAAAGTTATATAGACGATTAGATCATAATGTTGGCATATGTACACAAACATTATTCGTACATTTATTTTTCAATTATGACATTTTTGGAGGTCGTTCGTTTCTGCATACAATTACCATAGAACAAATATTTTCTCTGTGATCAAAACATATGCCTAGGAATGCTTCTGTAGTATTGCATTGCCGTGGCGTCCTTCAGCCAGGAGGTTCCCATGCATGTGGAGTCAGCCAGTTAAGTCGTTTATGAGGTGCTAACAGCAATAAAGTGATTTGTGTCTAGAACTTGCGCTATCATGGTGCATAATGAAAAGCTATTAGTATTATAGAGCATGTAAGAAACAGATAAACTGAGGTTAACGTGTAAATTAATTCCCTTACATTCAATGAAACTAAAAGACAAATTTGAAACATTTTGAAGACGGAAGGAATTGTTAATGTTATGTGCTTATTTCGAATCCTTATTTCAACTTGATAAAGAATTTATTCCATAAAATCAATAATTAATATGGATGTGATCTATATAGAAAGACCTTTCCGTAGTCATGTGCGGTATATACATGTACACTGCAGGCATATCACCCCACCCCCACCATGTACCCCGGGCTGCGATCCCACGAACACGGAGACCACCAACAAAGAGGGGGAGGAGCTATGGAGTGCAATCTGACATATATATTGCTCTATACAAGACGAAGACGTCGACATGTCTGGCCTTTCATGTGGAGTGTGTTGTGAGATACCACGCCTCTTCTCCAAGTGTCATATAATCATCAGTTTGTAAATAAACAACCCACTTCGGCCGCTTACACCATAGAGAAAGGAACAGTGCTTACACAACTTGCGACAACATTTATCGGTGTCATTCGTGTAATGCATCAAAGTTCATCGGGCACTTTACTCGTTTCCTTCCTAACATTGACTGCGAACCATTCAGCATCTCATTCGAGCAATTCGGTCCCCATTTTTGCACCGTACCGACAAGGTTTTCTCTTATAGGTCGAAATTACTGGGCACTTTACTGTATCCTTCGTGAATCACACCTTGGCTGCCAAAATGTGTAACAACAATGGTAAGTATGTACTGCATAATACGTGATATAATTATCATATCGACTCTTCATGTTATTGAGATCTTTCCACTGACGAGCATTGTGTTTGACTGCATTTTTTTAATTTTAATTATATCAAGATTTTGCTGTATGCAACCGACCCGTGACGACAAAATGATGATTACTGTCTTGCTTTCCGCTGCTTTCCACTCTTTTTTACAGAGTTCTTTGAAATGAAGGACAATCGTACGTTCCTCGTCCGGAAGATCGGTAAAAAGTCTACCAAGCGTGAAATTGCGGCATTTACCATGAGCATTGAGAAGGTAGTTGAGGCGGGGGCCAATACAGGCTTCATTCTAGAAGTGACCTGCGCTCTTTCTAACAAAACTAGGTATGTGTTTCCTTGAACTTACATTTGGGTTGTCCGTTGTTTTTAAAATTTTCGATATTATGTTCAAAACGAATTTTGAAGGAAAATATACTGTGTATACAAATTATTAAAACAAAGTTTTTATCATTGCACTCTGTTCAATTTTAATTGAATGAGTCAAGCAGTGGACCAACACGTTTTTAAACATTGCATTTTACTTCAATTATTCACTTGAAGGACAATAACATTGTGCACACGAAACGGTATTAGAAACCAACAACATTTAAAATGATTTAATATGTACAAAAAATGTTCAAAATATCGCTGTGCAAAGTTCACAAACAAAGTACCTCTGAAAATAATGGCACAAAAATGCACATTTAAGTTGTTTATGACAATTTCGTTTCCACAAAATAATGTTTTTATTAAAATAATTTTTGTTTACGAAAATGTATACAAGGCTAAATGTTAAAAATGCCAAAAAGGTTAATAATGCCCAACATCGTACAGATTCGCCTTTAATGCCCAGAGTATCTGCCTTTTTAGTTGATTAACGCCACCCCCCTACCCGGTAAATTCCCGTGAACCAGGCATTAACCGTATCCGTAAACCACATTTTTGAACTGCGTTGGACCCATTGATCTCTACAAACTGGATAGGTCGATCGTACATTGATGGGATAGCGAGCCGTGAAGTCACCGGCGGCCATGTTGCGATATTCAATACAATGCAGTGATCGCACGTGCGCGCACTGAAATTTTCAAATTTATTTTATTATAAAACTGGCACTTTTTAGTGTCTGGATATAAAATTAAACCCCAAAATTTAAGAATTTCCTTGATCCAAAAAACCTCGTTTTTCATTTTCATATGGTTTGTGCATAAGGTTATGATGTTGGAAATGTTAAAACAAAATTTTGGTCTCATATCTTTTCCCGAAAATAGGGCTTTTTAATATTCAAACTTGGCGTATACATCTCATTATTGGGTGTTATTATGTTTAACTTAATTTTCCTAATCAAACTGGATCGTTTTTGCGACGTTAACTTCGTTTCCTGTGATATTAAATGAGTTTTCTCGGTCGTGCGCTATACAAACGTGAGTACGCCTGCAATGTTTTGAATATCCCAATATGGCCGCCAATGGCTTCACGTGCAGAGCCGTTCGACCTATCCAGTTTGTAGAGATCAGTGGTATATGAGTTGGCTGGGCTGGCGTACGAGTTGGTTGGCGTACGAGTTGTCCCGCATACGAGTTGAGTTGACCAATCTGCGTACGAGTTGTCCCGCGTACGAGTTGGTTCGCGTTCACAATGTCACGTGCTAAACAAAAGATGGCCGCTTTGTCTGTTTTGTGGGCGAGTAGTGGTACTACGTGGATCACAATTTTCAACCCCAAATTTCACCATTTCGTTTCTAAAAAAGGTAAAACAGGGCCGGTTTGAAATGCACTTTCGCACGAAAAATGTAATGCCAATTCAAATTGTCCCCGTTGAGGTTTACGCTGACCCAACTAGAATTATGGCAACCGCTATTCTTACGTGACCGTAATCCTACGTACTTTTTCTATTCTTAGTTACGTGAGTTCCGGTAGCGCATGCGCAGTCCCTAGTTAATTGTATAGTCCCTAGTTGTTCGTAAACAGTCCCTAGTTTTTCGGATACACGACTTTTATACCTTTTTCTATAACTATAAGACCCTATCTAGATGAGATTATTAACCAATAATGTTATTTTTAGTTAATAAAAAAAGGTTAGGTAATGAAATAATACCAAAAAACAATGGAATTAACTTATTACACATGCATACAATAATAACCTATTCCCACTAATAATATTACCTACTGAACACTTACTACAAACTATTGCCGTTGTTAGTTTTATAGTTCGCTAGAATAAGGTTGTTTCACGTTCCAGTTGCGCATGCTCAGTAGAGCGCCCTCTGTAGGCCTACTACATGTAGGAAGAGGGGAACACCCATATAAACACGCTATCATCCGGGTAAGTTGCGTACCCCTTTTTGCGCTAAATCCAAGATGGCCGCGGAACGTGAAACAACCTTATATGAATGAAATACAAATTAAATGTAATGTGAATTTTTTAATATGTTTACACAAAAATCTAAATTCCATCACGGAAGCGTTTGAATAATTACATATTATGGTGCCGTACCAAAAATGTGCATTTTGGACTAAATATCAAAATTTAACATCGACTATTGCCAAAACAAATTTCCTGGGTGGTCTTCATACGTTTCGCGCGTATTGAGTTTCCCTTGTCTGTGTCGGGAACCAGTTAAATCACGTAAGAATAGACAAAATCTGTAGGGTTACGGTCACGTAAGAATAGCAACAGCATAATTTAAAAGGTCGGAATAATAGGAATTTGTAAATTAAGGTTTCATTTTTCAAACTTTAAAACTATAAATAATAACTGCCTCATCTTTAAAATAATTAGAATATTTTATAGTACTCCTTATGCATCAGGAACATATAATGGTCAGTTTAAGATTTGAAATCTGATGATGAATCAAATCAAAATTGTAACTGTACCGTTGTAGTAGTACTGGTGGTACACTATACTTATGTACTCGGCTCTATTTTCTCGCGGTCGGCGTGACGTAACCTAATTATAAGCCGT
The DNA here is from genome assembly GCA_037893245.1 of Crossaster papposus. Lineage (NCBI taxonomy): Eukaryota > Metazoa > Echinodermata > Asteroidea > Velatida > Solasteridae > Crossaster > Crossaster papposus. Next base: position 1,150,548 of record JBAIAA010000182.1, read on the forward strand.
CCCTAGTAACAACATGCGTTAAACCTTAACTTTTTCTCTTCGCATGACTGAAAGTACATAAACAATGAGAGAATAAACAAAGTTCTCGGATATCCGACCGCTAGAATAGTTTTGTGCAAACATTTTCAGGTTTGTTTTTCATCCAATCCCATGATGCTTTGAAAATACCCATCAGTTTTGTTATTAATGACCATATGCTCCATTTTGTCAACAGAAACTGCTTTGTTTCTCAAAGTGCCCTGAGCGCTTCCCTCGATAGATTCAACAATGAATTGCGCCAGTCGTTCGGAAGTCAAGGAGGTGGGTCAGGTGGTCTTGTGCACACGTTCACAGCCAAACTGGTCAACAAATTCTTCCTTTTAGAAATCGAGAATTACTCAATGTAAGTATGTAATATTTCTGCTGTCCATATTAAAATTTGCTTACTTGTATTTGCGGGGTTAGTTTTTAGTTTAAAACTTTGATGTTTTGGTCTCGATATGCAGCCAACATGCAACACGGCTTCGCTGTGCCAGTACAGTGCGGTGGTTTTGGTCAGTGTGATATGAACACCAGACTTCTGTATAAGTGGGAACCCCCCATTCCCCTCCCTTCCCCCATTCCTGTTATTGGCAGTTCCTCCGCTGTTTGAAGAAGTTAATAAATAAATTTGAAAAATAAAATTATTTAAAAGCAGTATTACCCATGCATTTCTCATTTAAATTTAGACGGTGCCAGGAAGAAGGGAATTGCACCCAAATAGAAGCTGCTACCTCTATCGGGAAGCAGTCTGGGACAGACGTGTGGGTTGTTCACCCAAATGTGCAGATGCTTGGAGACGGGTCCCTTATAAGGCCAGAAGACTACAAATATGCATGGGTTGACCAGATCCTCCCTAGAGGTTTCAAGGCTCTCCAGGTCCCCAACAACTTTGGACAGGTCGACCCGGCGAAAGTTCTCCATGATGTTTATGCCTCATTAGGAGATACTCTTCATGAAAATGCAATGTCTGCATTCTTTGTGCTCGGTACTTTTGAACTTACTTATTCTTTGAGAAAAAGTGGTCCTTTTTATTATGATTAGCCAGTTAACATCAGTGGGTGTGTTGCTCCCAAACACATTGTAATATTAGAATCATGAGCAGATTTATTTATAATGAAAGAACAAACAAAAATGCATGGTGTAACACTACAGGTACGCCTATTGTCCTTATCATATGGAAAGGACCAACTACTGCTAGTATATTTGTTGTTATACAAATTGTTGACTGCTGTGATGTGGGATAGGACGTTTGAACACCCAAGGGACTCATATCACCCACATCTTCGCCTCGGGTTATATGCGTCGCTTGGGTGTTCAAAACGTCCTATCCCACATCACAGCAGTCGACAATTTGTATAACAACAAATATACTAGCAGTAGTTGGTCCTTTAATTTTTTATTAATTTTTTTGTTGGGGGGGGGGGGGGGGGGGGGTGGGTGTTCACGACTTAGTGAGCTTACAGACAGCAGCTGTGTGATATCACGCTCACACACTGATGGGACATATTTAGAAAAGAATGCTGCTCATATTTTTTGTTTGTTTATAATCTCATTTAATCATTACATGTACAATGTTCTACCTTTTGCAGGATGTGCATGCATGGCCATGCATTACGAAACCATGCTGAAAGTGCTAAAGTGTTGCCCCATTCCTGTTATTATCGGAGACGTTAATACAGGTACACAGTTTATATTACATGTATCGTTAAAATTAATTCATAAATACCTGGGACAGGAGGCATTCCTATTGGTCGAGAGCCCTCACGTGGCTGGTATTAAACGGACGATAAAGACATGGCTGGAAGTGTTTAAAACCGCTGGCAACAAAACCCTTTCACGCGATGTCGCATTATACCCGTCCCCAGGGCTCACTTTATTTCCAACCGTACCTCGTCTCCAAAAGTAAGAGCAGGTAGTGTTGGGCGCGTACAGCCTGACACCCTGGGAACGAGGCTGCCAATGGCAGTAATAGTCTGGTTCATAGTAAATGGCGAAACACCGAAATTTGCAGTGTGTTTCTCCATAGAGTCCATCACAGTCCATCACTTAAATTTCTATATCTGAATCCATCAAACTCCTGCAGTAATGCTAGGCTTAAAATCCTCAATCCATCACACTCCTCCAGTTTGTTCAATATGGAGGTATCCTGAATCCGCTAAAATCCTCCAAAACGGGAAATGGATTTTGATGGACTCAGGGTGGTTAGGGTTAACCAGAAACTGGCATTTACTTGTTTGTATTTTAACCTGCACAGGAAAAACAACAGCGGCCAGAATGGCTTCCCGGATTATGGGGTCGAGTGAGCGGCTCATGGGTTATGCCCGAGACCGCTACCTACCTAGACAGACTTCATCATCCTCATTCCCCCCCATCTTAGATGATGCGGATTCCACTGGCCTTGAAAACCTCTTGACAAGGTTTTTCAACGGGGGGCTTGATGTAACGTGCTCATTAGAGAGCCAGCCCAGGACGTGCCCCATCATCACCGCCAACTGGTTCTATTTAGACCGCTTGGCTGGCAATGGACGGTATGAGATACGAGTATTATTATTTTTATTTTTTTTTCCTGTGTGGATTGAGTTTAGAACGAATGATAATCTTTGCAACAAAGGTGCAATTAGCAGTTCCAGTCCACCGAATGAGATCAAAGGAACTGTTAATTTGATGTGACATTGGGAAAATGTTGAAAGGTTTCTGTTGTTATGTTTAGTGAGTGTTTGTTTGTTTAGTAGTGTTTAGTGGGGTAACATTTTAAGGGGTAATGAAATAACGTGTGTTAGATATACACAAGAAAAACTACTGTTGACCGTTGCAACAACTGTTAATGTTTAAATTGCCTCAAATACTTACCTCGAATATTGTCTTGTTTTTCTATTTGTAACAGAGCCATGACAAGAGCGGTGATAATTCCATTTTCTAAAAATGACCGCCGATGTGGAGTAACACAAATCAGACAGGAAATCAAACGCTCGAACATCGAAGACGATGCAACACACGCGCTCCCTATTTTTGTGTCAATCGGAGAGCTTTTGAGAAGAAACCATGAAAGTATCCTCACGACGTATCGTGGTAAGGTGGAGGAGATGCTGCACAGTGATGTGGAAGATCGGCTGTACACCACATATGGGACACTTCTCTTCATTGTAGAAACGGTAAGCAAATAACATTGTAGGGTATTGTGCCTAATTTATGTGTCAATAGTTAAATCTAACCCATTATAACTCTTGACCTATTTATTTAAGTGTGCGTTCACACACCGTTTGAAATTTGCTGAAAACACTAGTTGAACTCTATTTGGTTAAAAGTTTTAGCTAAAATGATGTCTGAACGGTTTTAGTTTTAACAGAATCAGTTAAAATGCTTGTTATATTTCTGCTGTCTGTGTATTTTGTTTAATTACTTACAGTTGCTATTTTCGGAAGCAAAACTCCGCTGTTTTTGTCCTAATAAATCATTTGTATTTGAAAAATACAAATGTCTGTTGAAAGGGTAGATTGCCCTCTGTCCAATGGTATAAGGTTCATTATGTCATTGCCATGGATGACTGAACAAACTAGGCCTGCCAGTTTGAGGTTATTAAATTATCCATGTAATCGTATGTTTTACGGTTACGGTTACGGTTAACCGTAACCAATGTAAAGAGAAAACAAATAAAATTAAAAACAAATGCACGGGCCTGTAATGCATATCTAATTAGCGCTGCTAATTTGCGCAGTTCTGCAATTGCTAATTGTCTGCATCAATTTGTGTAATGTAGGCCGACTATATGTTAGATAAGCTATCAGTCCATACACAATTTAATCAGTTGTACTATTTGTGACCTGCTCCAACGAAACCATCCCTTTTCCCAACCAAAGCTCCAACGAAACCCGGACAAAGTTGACAATTAGTAGGGGTTTTTTATGTAAATTTTTTTTTAAAAAGGGTTAACTGAACCGGAAAAATATAACCGTGTAACCGGTTTGAACGGTCGGTTAACCGTGTAACTGTTGCAGGCTTAAAACAAACAAGACATTTATGAAAGGTACTGAACTCAGCACTGTGGAAAGAGTTTAGGCAGGTGTTTGTAAGGACAAGTGTGACCTGTTCCAACGAAACCCGGACAAAGTCGACTTTTTAGTTTTTCAGATTTAGCTTTTTTCAAATTCTCTAGGTTCTCAGCTTTAACCCTGAGGGACCCCGCGTGACATCTATGTCACACAAAATAAATGTGACATAGATGTCACGCGGGGTCCCTCAGGGTTAAAATGATGTATCATTTACATATGTACCCCCACCCTATCTTCCCTGGGGTCTGGATTTAGTGATAAAACCCTGACAACCTAATTATGAGATAAACAGCTTTGAAATTCAGAAAAGCGTATTATTTCTATACACAAATGTTTCACAAAATTGACCAAAAAACACACTTCTGGTAGACGGATTTTGTTCAAATTTGAGGAGATTGTAGATTAATAGTAAGTGACTTAGGAAAACCTAAAACCTCAAAATGGTCAAATCCATCAAGAAATTACTTTAGGAGTACATTGTGACAAAACACATTGTGCGACTTTGTCCGGGTTTCGTTGGAACAGGTCACAAATTATGTTACGGTTCAAACACATTGAAAAAGCAATGACTGGGTCGATGAATCATTTTTTCTGATGCCTTTCTTTTTGTGGTACACTTACCTGACAAATTTAAGGTGATGTACCCTTCACATAGCCACTATTCCTGTTAATGCATCTTCGTCTCATGTCTCTTACTGCCCGCCTTATAATTATCATTCCAACTTGTCAGTACCTTTCATAAATGTCTTGTTTGTTCAGTCATTCATGGCAATGACACAATGAACCTTTTTACCATTGGACAGAGGGCATTCTACCTTTTCAACAGACATTTGTATTTTTCAGAAACATTCAGTAGTTTTGAAATAATATGAATTTAAAAATGGGTATACTTTGTATGTGGACACCCTGTATAACCCATAACCCTAAATATCTGGAGATTTGGTGTTTAATATAATTAGTGTTAGTGAAAAATCAATGGACAGATATAATTCGTACTCTCTATTCACATGTTTTGTTATACACAGCTGCTTGAGAAAGCCGACCTTGCAGACCATCCATCAATGTTGGCAGCAGAATACATGCGGGATGTAATAGTGCCACAGGCAATCAACAGATACCAAGTGGAGCAAATCACTCCATTGGTCTCCAAAACCACAAGTGATACTGACATTTGTGATGTATTGTCCAGGGTGGTAAGCACTGCCAAATTGGGTGAGGTATGTACATGAAGTTTAGATTCCGGAAGTGAACGATAATAAACACAAAACCAAACCTGTTTGTACCGTAACAACAAATGCTCACAATATAACTTACTCAAAGGGTGATTTGAGAAGTAACGACAGGTAATATTTAAATGTGATTTTACTAAAGTGTAATACATGTATATATTTTGTTTCACTTCTATAGCTTCTTACTGCCATCAATCCCAAAGTGAACATCAAGTGTGGAGAGAATGGCCTGGCTTTCAATTTTGAACGCCTCTTGAAGGTTCTGGCAGCTCATGGAGTCAGTAGCCCACCCAAGAACGTCTGGCGTACAAAATTCGCAACCGATCAAAATATAAAAACAGGAATGCAGGTGTTCCTGAATGCAGAGGCCGAGCACACAACCATAACCAGAGCTGGGCCTGCTACTACAAACCCCATCAACAAAGCTGGGGTTTGGATGGCGTATTGCTGCTTCAATTCGCAGCAGCGCCAGCAACTTGAGCAAGGTGATTAGTTGCATATGAGAAATGCTAAAAGTCAGACATGATCATGCTATTGTTAGCTTTTGAAGTGCTAAAAGTACCAGGTTTCCTGCGTTGTTTATGTATTATTTCACATTTACAATGTACACCAAAATAAATGAGGTTGCTTCTCAGCTTTTAAGTTCCATTCTAATTTCATTACCTACATGTACACTGACAAATTTTCTATAATCTGTTGAACAGTTTCTTTTGTGTATTAATAAACTGTGTGAATGACCATGAGAAAGTCATTAAAAAACACCCCCCCCCCCCCCCCCCCCGAAACAGCAGTTCATACAACCGACATTATGCGTTCAGGTTGTGATATCATTGAAAATACTTTATATCATGAATTAAATAACATGCCCTGAAACTATAGCCACGTCCTGAATACCTGAATACTTAATAGTTGTAATGGCATTATCACAATTTCCACAAGAATCCTATCAGTTTATCAGAGCTTCTGAAATTTTGCATCCCATCCAGTGATAATTTGGAATAACTGGATTTGAGGGACTATTTGTTTGCAATTGAAATTGTTTCTTAATAAATTTTTGTTGCTTGTTGTTTTCTTTTATTTAGTGTTCCAGACAGGAGGGCGCATTTGCAGACCTGGTATGTTATAATGATGACTTCCTTAATGCTATGAAATTAAGATAAAATACTCTTTTGTTTTATTTGCAAAATTGTTCCTATAAAAGACAACTTTAACAAACATTTTTTGTCAAAACCTGTTTATTGTGACCAGATTGTCTCTCTTGATGTAAATGCATGTACTATCTTGTATACCAGTATTGTAGGTCTCGAGACCTGGTATCGAGACCTGGTTTCGGTCTCGAGACTTTTTGTTAGCTCTCGGTCCTGGTCTCAGTCTCATCCAAATTCTCGGTTCTGGAAGTGCTGGTTTCAGTCTGTAATGCTTAGGTCTCAGTCTCGGACGCCATGGTCTTGGGTTTTACCCTTTTGACCTGTCGAGACATAATCGTACGTACACAATCGATAAGCGCCACACAAATGTAGTCTTTATTCCAAACATAGAAAACCATTGTAAGTGCAAGTTTTCATGCTGAAGAATCAGTTTGAAGCTGGAATGGAACAGAGACAATGGTACCCGCGGATGTACACCGATGATGTATTTCACTGGTGCACTTGACCCCAGATTATAGGCTCCAAATGTCTCTGTCTGGCCGGGCTCCTTTACTATTGCAGCACTGCACGAACGAAGCCAGATTTAAAACGAAGCTGGGGTTAAAAAAACGTCCTAGCTGCAACTAGCTTTTTTATTTTTACTCGCACGTGTTGTGCAGCTAGCTTTGGAGGCCTACCTCTATGAATTCACGAAGCATGCTTATGACTGATTAATAATCGAATAACTGTTGCAAATGTTTCAACCTTCTACTTAAGAAGTACTATTCGTTGGCCCACTTTGAACTTAGGTCGGTTTGCACCCGACATTGGACCAGGTACAAATATCAACCAGTATTGGTCCTGAATGCGCTATATAAAAACATGTGACAGACTTTATGAACATGTGAAAACACACAAACAGCAATAAATATAATTTACTTTTATATAATTACTTTTTTTTAAATGTTTTTCTTTTCACTATTTGTTAGTTGGTAGCAACGAGATTCCAGTGAATGTGGAGGAACCGATGCCATCATGTAAGTGCCATATACCAATGCACCCTATCAGTTTCTATTTTCAATTAAGTTCATTTCATCCACTGATGCATATAGACATCAATTTCATTTTAATAAAAGATTTCATCATTACTGGTATAATAGTTAATTTATAGCCTTGCCTCGGAAAAATCTTGAATATCATTGTTCCTGTGTAAATATTCTGTTTAAATTTTAGTGTAAATGTTGTTGTATTTTTATGTATTGTTGTTAGTTGTCCGTTTAACAGTTTTGTTGAGGAATTTTGATAAATGTTTAAATACTATATGCCAAGTATCCACGCGAGTATTCAAACACAGGTTTAATATGCCTGGATTACACGTGTGCTACTGGTAGTGTACTACGCATGCGCTTTATGATGCAATTGTGCAACTAGCACAAGGGTGTATGACGCATGTGTGGCATAGCCCAAGCTACACATAAAAAGATGGCAGCGCATCATGTAAATATTAATCAGCATTTTCTCAAGCTCCTGAAATTGTAATGACAGTGCATATGTATTGTATAAGGTAAATATAACATTTTTTTTTAGTGGGTAGTTGATATTATCAATTGGTACAAATTGGAAGTTGACAAACTACCTGTACCTAGTTGGCTTCAGGGATTGACTACCCACCCTCAAACCATATTGTATTTGTATATTATATATACAGTAAGTCGTAACCATACATACATGTACCATGTTTTTCTTTCTGCAAATGTGTTAGGCAATGCCAATGAAGAAGAACTCCCCAGTGAGGTGGCAGACCAGTTGGAAGGACTGGGCTTAGGAGAAAAAGAGCCAGAGGAAGGTGAGGATAAACATCTAAACCAATGATAAGCATTAAATCAAAATTAAAGGTGCATATGACATTATTAAGAAATGGATAAAATTGTGTACTTTTTGAGGTCCAAAAGTCATTCGAAAAACAGATAGGAATTATTTTATTATATTTGCAAAACTGCAGTGGTGAGACCATTATATAATACATAACAGCATACCCCTACTTACAAAGGTGCAGCAAGGTAATTAAGGCAAGACATTTGTTATTTTTGTTTAATGGGGATACAGGTAGTGGGACAAACATCGCTGCTGGAACGAAAAACAAGAGAAACTACAACACAAAATGTAAGTAGTGTAAATGGACAATTTTTAGCAAGCACCTACATGATCATTGCATCCATGATAGAGAAAAAAAATGTAATGGTTCTTTCTAATGTATGCATAAAGAAGTGCTTTTAAATTAATAATACAAATTAAATTCATATGTAACTATTGTTTTCTCCAACCACTTTTTTCCTGCCAAAAAAAATTGAATGTAATACTTTTAATAGAGGTAATGCGTTTTCTCAATATACCTTTGTTTTACAGATGAGTAGCCAAGACTACAAATATTTAACTAGTCAATGTAAATAGCTTTTCTTCATTATCAATAAATTACTATTGATACATGTTTTGTTCGTATTAAATAGGTGAAACAGTGCTTTTCCATGAAGATATGCCATCACGTATGTACATGTCTATTTCTATTTGTAAATCGTAGTAATACAAATTATAATTGTTTCAAATGTTGTTCACACGCCTTTTTATAGTTCGATTCAGTGTAAAGGCATTGTTATACTTGGCATTACATTTTTAAATTTCAAAGCAAATTTTTTTGATTAGTTATTTACAGACAAAATAAATCTATACTAAATGCAAATTTTAAGTTGAACCATAATAGTATATATATTTGTTGGTCACATTTTCTATGCCCTTCAGTGCCAGGCAGCATATATTCATGTTTGATATAGGTATGTATATAAATGGGTTTTTGCTTGTTGTTTCATTTCCAGCAACAAAGACTGGTGATAGGAAAGCAAAACGAAAACCAGGTGAGTGAAGAAAATACAAAACAAGAAATGAAAAGACAACACAACACAAGACAACAATAGAAATGTACTAATGACTACTGGTCTACATACTGGACCTTTAAATCTAAATTATTGTCGGAAAATAATTTTGTTTGTGAAGTAATGTACTAAGCACATACATGTATAATCAATATTTTTGTAATTACAATAACAATGACCAAATTAATTGTTTGAGTTTTGCATATTTTCTCTAACAGTGACTTCAACAATAACCCAAGTCAAAGCAGTGAAAGAGACCTGTAAGTAGTGTTAGTTAACTCACTCAAGTATTGACAGCGCCCACAATTAATTTTGCAGTTGACCATTTAAAAAAAATTAAGAGACTAAAAATGAAAACCGTAAATTACATAACTCATAAAGAAAAAAGCACAGCCTAAAACGGCGTTAGCAAATGTACCATTTAAATATGAATCAGCACCAACTGTAGACATCATACGTAGGATTCCTTGCTTTAATGCAGTCATTAGCCTGCACTGTCCTGATATGATAAGTGGTCATTGAAATTAAAGGTAGGATACACCATTGGTAATTGCTTGAATAGTCATGAATGGATGGATCTGGGGGTTGTATTTTACAGTTTTTATCATTTAACTCACCTGTCCGAAGTTTGACAATTTATGTAGTTATTCTTATGTTAGTTATTTTTTTGGGCGATCGCCGTCTGGCGATTGCAAATTTTGTTTTATAAAATTATATTTTTCGGAATAGTTACAGGATATCTAGTTAAATTATTTTGCTGGATGCCTAGAATAGTTATTTACTTTCAAATAAGTAAGATATTTCTTAATAATTCGGTAGTAAATATTTTCAACATCTGCAAATGGTGTATTCTACCTTAATTTACAATTGGACAACTGAAGCATTCGTGAAAAAGGTTGTATTGCATTGGTTATCCGAAATGAATGAGGGAAAAACTACAAGTACATTAGAGTATTATTGTCTGAATACATGTATATATTTACTGACAGGTACCGCAAAGCAGAGTAAGAGACAACTGTTTGTTGACAACACCAAATCAAAGGAGGATAAACGGTATGAACATATAATAAACTCTTTCAGCTATAATTAATGCTGTTACTAACTAACTAACTAACTAAGTTACTAAAGAAAATTGATAGCCAACAATCTCTCCTTTAAATCATTTGCTCTTGGTGAGACACCCCCCTCACCCCCCCCCAAATTTTTTTTTGTTAAAGTACCTTTCACCTCATTAAGGAAAGTAACAGATTTCAAATTTAATTAATTCTATTCACTCCATTTTTAACCAAGAAAGTACAGGAGACGCATTGGCAGATTTGCAAATATTTTACATGTTCAACAGATAAAACAGTGTTAAACGAAACCAACTATTGAACATGTTGACACTTGTAAAGTTTCTAAAGGAATACATGTAGTTAAACTATGCTGTCAGCCATTCAAAACTACGTGTTAGGCTATTGACCAATTTGAATGGCTGAATTATCATGTATTTATGATTTGTTTTTTTCAAAGTTAAATATATCCTTGATTTGTTTCACCTTGTCAGGAGAAGCACTTGCAAGGGAAATGAAGATATGGCAGTTCCAATTGAAGAAGTACAGGCAAGTACATGCATTGAGGTCACTATATGTAGTACGTGTAGACACAAATCATTAATAGTGTATCGTCTAAAAAGTTTGCTGTTGCTTACATAAGCTATACACTTTTATAAAAAGGATAGTAAAAAAACATTACCCATTCGGGATATTAGTACCGAATTGATTGGCATTTCTTAAATTATTTACCAGTGACAGTTGCATTCTGTCTGCTGGCTGGCAATCAAAATGATGAACATGTCACTTTCACAGATTTTCAACAATTTTAGAACAGCATGTGGTGGCGTTGCTTAAAATATTGCTGAGAAACAATGGATGCATCCACATTACTTGGCTGGGTTAAAAATGGCATACAGCTCTGTTAGAAAGAGTGGCATTTACTTTCATGGGCATTATTTGTGTCCAACCATAGCTAAGTAGACTTGGCCTTACAAAATATATTGGTAGTGCAGACCACAATTGGTTAAAATTATAATGACACTAAAGATGATGCCTCCGATTCGACAAATAGAGAAAAATACTCGGTTACGTTAGCGGTTATCCGGAAATAGGTCAAAGTGGGGTTAAAATAGTGATTAATACTTTGAGAAAGGTTTTGGGGGGTTTCTGTAATTAAGTGAAGGTTAAGGATCAGCCATTCATATTTCTTGTAAATATAATAATTTGTTTTCAATGTTTGGAATTGCAGGATGTTTGTCACCTCTGCAAACGAAAAGAACCTAAGGGCATCAAGAAAGCAAAGGTAAATACAAAGATACAACAATCTATTTTTAGGATGAATTAGCAGAATGTGGTTTCCTTTGCTATCTAAGATTAATCACCAGGACTAGATACACTAAAACAAAATTGAAATATTGAAGTAATCCTATAAAAAGAGGGGGGGGGGGGGGGCTGTGCTCAATGAACTTCTTAGACACTGAATAGAAACTGAACTATGAATTACCATAACAGCAAAGCTTGGGCCTGGTTAAATTAAACAGATAATTAAGGTTTTATGCCTGGTAAGTTCCAAAGAATCATTCTAATAGAGTAAGGTGTTTAGTTCACCTTCTTTCGTGAGATGGTAAAAAATTGTAAATTAAATCTACTTTATATTTGACTTGAACAGGTTACGTGGCTGGCATGTGACAAGTGCAGCAGATGGTTTCATCTTGTGTGTGTGAAATTGACTGATGATAAAGTAGAAGTAGATTTGGACTTCCATTGTCAGAGTTGTTCATAAAGAGGTAGCTGTTAGCTTTTTCAGTTTTATAAAAGACGACAGTTGATGTATGGCAAACATGGAAAAACTCCTTTCAATGCCAGAAAAGGTTAAAGGGATCGTATACCTTTGGTAATTACTCCAAAAGTAATGGCAATAAAAACTTACTTGGTTAGAAGTATAGCAGCTTTGGATAGTATAATGCATTTTTAGAAAATGTTGTACTGCGGTTATGGAAAAAGATATCGCTTTTTATCCAAAAACAATTGAATCTAAGAAGCGTTATTGCAGTGTATTGTGTATTCCAATGCAGATTATTCTTCCTGTGTGGACATTTTCGGCAATATCTCAAAATCGATACCACCTTTTGAAATGAAATGATTACAGGTTAGGTTTATGGTATATATCTATAACTATATAGGATTGAAACAAACAGTGGGTTCCAATTACCAAACGTATACGATCCCTTTATTATTATTAATGGTTTATTGTTAACATTTAAACATCGCAGCCAAAACAGCTGAATTGTGCACAAGTTAACAGAACACAGAACAGAACTTCTTTGTCACTTCCCCTGTACACGTAGTCGTGAACCACATAACGATCGAGGCTCGATATTGTGTTTTCCTTTATTCCTTTACTATACCCAATCCCCATTGCTTTGCGCTTGCACCGTCGATCGAGGACCGAATTTTTCCATTCATACCGCCGACCGAGTTTCCTTTGTTCTCTTTTGTGTCTCGCCCCTCGGTCGTTATGTGGTGCCGGAACATCATTAAAAATATATAGAAAATTGGTTGAATCAAACTTAGTTCATGATGCACTAATGTACGTGACCGTCATAACATGATTGTGTTAAAGGTCAAGTACTGAGGTCAAAGGTAATTTAAAGTCAATTTCTGAAATAGGGTGGAATAGTAAAATGTGTCTTTGAATACTTCACATCCAATTAATTGTACAATCAAACTTGGGTCCTGCAAGCAATATTTAAAACATTCATTATGATGACCATTTTAATGGTCACCTACTGAGGTTAAAGGTCATTTGAGGTGAAGTTGTAAAATAAGTTTAATTTAAACAGTTTAGGTCCAATTACATTCAAACTTGGGTCATTCATGCAAAATAAAACATTTTAGAACAGACAGTCAAGTACCAAGGTTAAGTTGTAAAATAGGATATTCCAAAAAGCAGCATCCTGAGCCATGCAGCGTTTAACAGGCTCTTTAATTGTCGCCCTCAAACCCTGCGGACATTCGCAGCAATCATTAAACAAGTTGGCCAATACATGATATGAACGTCCATGAAATATAGTTAATTGTATTGGCGTTTACGTAGCTTTTCAGTCTTTTATGTTTCTTATTCTGTATAATATATAATAGCAAGGCTTTATTTCACGTTCTGTACGTTAATTTCTACAATTTTTCTGATTAATTTTAATTTTTACGTGGGAGGATGAACATTTGTGAGAACACCTCAGATGTCTAAGCGAACGGACCAACAGAAATGCGCTTTGGTTCTCATGCCTTTGTCTGTTTTTCAACCCTAGCTTTGTCATACATACAGTTTAGCAATAGGCTGATGCCGGCGACGGATCCGAAGCCAGGGTTTGTGAAATGACCTTGGTCTGTTTGTAACGGAGGCTCTGATTAGGCGCATTATTTTTTGCGCTAATAACCACGGATCTTAACGTATGTTTGCAGGGCTTTGAGCGCTATTAGTAGAAAGTGCGTAAAAGCGCTGCGTGGCTCAGGATGCAAAAGCAGACAATACACGTGGTTCGAGAACCATCCTTAATTGTACCCTAATATCAGAAATAAATGCATAATGGAAATTTCACAACAATTTCACGGTGATTTAAAGGTAGTATACACCATTGGTCATTGCTTGAATTATCACGAGTGAGTAGATTCGGGGGGTTGTATTTATAGTAAATATCGTTTAACTGAGCTGTCCGAAGTTTTACAATCATGTACATGTATGCCGAGAAAAGCACAAAAAACAGCGTTTTTTTTAAACCGGCTTCGAGCAGTTATTCTTATGTTCTCTTTGTTTTTTCGCGCTCGCCGTCCGGCGATCGCGAATTTTTTATTATAACATTTTATTTTTAGGAAGAATTACAGGATATCTAGCGCAATCATTTTGCTGGATGCCCAGAATCAACACTTACTTTCAGATGAGTAAGATATTTCTTAATAATTCAGTAGTAAATATTTTCGATATCTGCAAATGGTGTATACTACCTTTAAGGGTGAAACTGCAATTATTTTGTTCAGGAACTAATAATGTGAAAAGGTTGCATATGATTTTTGTTATTGTCTTTAATGGATAAATATATGAATAAATAAGCATGACTGAGTGTAAGAAAATTACAAGAACTTGTCCGCTTGTATTTAATAAAGTCCCAAGTGTCAAAATATAAACTAACAGATACAATTAACACCAATCAAAGATGCACAACCCTAAACTGTCTACAAATGTCATGATTGTGACTGGAGGAGAAATTTGGTAGGTAATGGTACATAGAATTTATGTATCTATTTAGATTTTTTATACTGTGTATAATGGTGTAGGATTGTAGGATCTCCACTCTCCTCAGAAATCATCTTTTTGGTTTTCTGTACATTTCAATGGCTGTAGGATTTTCTTACCCGTGTAGGATTTTTTGTACTGTGTATAATGGTGTAGGATTGTAGGATCTCCACTCTCCTCAGAAATCATCTTTTTGCTTTTCTGTACATTTCAGTGGCTGTAGGATTTTCTCACCCGTGTAGGATTTTTTGTACTGTGTATAATGGTGTAGGATTGTAGGATCTCCACTCTCCTCAGAAATCATCTTTTTGGTTTTCTGTACATTTCAATGGCTGTAGGATTTTCTCACCCGTGTAGGATTTTTTGTACTGTGTATAATGGTGTAGGATTGTAGGATCTCCACTCTCCTCAGAAATCATCTTTTTGGTTTTCTGTACATTTCAATGGCTGTAGGATTTTCTCACCCGTGTAGGATTTTTTGTACTGTGTATAATGGTGTAGGATTGTAGGATCTCCACTCTCCTCAGAAATCATCTTTTTGGTTTTCTGTACATTTCAATGGCTGTAGGATTTTCTCACCCGTGTAGGATTTTTTGTACTGTGTATAATGGTGTAGGATTGTAGGATCTCCACTCTCCTCAGAAATCATCTTTTTGGTTTTCTGTACATTTCAATGGCTGTAGGATTTTCTCACCCGTGTAGGATTTTTTGTACTGTGTATAATGGTGTAGGATTGTAGGATCTCCACTCTCCTCAGAAATCATCTTTTTGGTTTTCTGTACATTTCAATGGCTGTAGGATTTTCTCACCCGTGTAGGATTTTTTGTACTGTGTATAATGGTGTAGGATTGTAGGATCTCCACTCTCCTCAGAAATCATCTTTTTGGTTTTCTGTACATTTCAATGGCTGTAGGATTTTCTCACCCGTGTAGGATTTTTTGTACTGTGTATAATGGTGTAGGATTGTAGGATCTCCACTCTCCTCAGAAATCATCTTTTTGGTTTTCTGTACATTTCAATGGCTGTAGGATTTTCTCACCCGTGTAGGATTTTTTGTACTGTGTATAATGGTGTAGGATTGTAGGATCTCCACTCTCCTCAGAAATCATCTTTTTGGTTTTCTGTACATTTCAATGGCTGTAGGATTTTCTTGCCCGTGTAGGATTTTTTGTACTGTGTATAATGGTGTAGGATTGTAGGATCTCCACTCTCCTCAGAAATCATCTTTTTGGTTTATTGTACATTTCAATGGCTGTAGGATTTTCTCACCCGTGTAGGATTTTTTGTACTGTGTATAATGGTGTAGGATTGTAGGATCTCCACTCTCCTCAGAAATCATCTTTTTGGTTTATTGTACATTTCAATGGCTGTAGGATTTTCTCACCCATGTAGGATTTTTTGTACTGTGTATAATGGTGTAGGATTGTAGGATCTCCACTCTCCTCAGAAATCATCTTTTTGGTTTTCTGTACATTTCAATGGCTGTAGGATTTTCTCACCCGTGTAGGATTTTTTGTACTGTGTATAATGGTGTAGGATTGTAGGATCTCCACTCTCCTCAGAAATCATCTTTTTGGTTTTCTGTACATTTCAATGGCTGTAGGATTTTCTTACCCGTGTAGGATTTTTTGTACTGTGTATAATGGTGTAGGATTGTAGGATCTCCACTCTCCTCAGAAATCAGCCTTTTGGTTTTCTGTACATTTCAATGGCTGTAGGATTTTCTTACCCATGTAGGATTTTTTGTACTGTGTATAATGGTGTAGGATTGTAGGATCTCCACTCTCCTCAGAAATCATCTTTTTGGTTTTCTGTACATTTCAATGGCTGTAGGATTTCTTACCCATGTAGAATCTCTGTAGGATTTTTTGTACTGTGTATAATGGTGTAGGATTGTAGGATCTCATCCACTCTCCTCAGAAATCATCTTTTTGGTTTTCTGTACATTTCAATGGCTGTAGGATTTTCTCACCCGTGTAGGATTTTTTGTACTGTGTATAATGGTGTAGGATTGTAGGATCTCCACTCTCCTCAGAAATCATCTTTTTGGTTTTCTGTACATTTCAATGGCTGTAGGATTTTCTTACCCGTGTAGGATTTTTTGTACTGTGTATAATGGTGTAGGATTGTAGGATCTCCACTCTCCTCAGAAATCATCTTTTTGGTTTTCTGTACATTTCAATGACTGTAGGATTTTCTCACCCGTGTAGGATTTTTTGTACTGTGTATAATGGTGTAGGATTGTAGGATCTCCACTCTCCTCAGAAATCATCTTTTTGGTTTTCTGTACATTTCAATGGCTGTAGGATTTTCTTACCCGTGTAGGATTTTTTGTACTGTGTATAATGGTGTAGGATTGTAGGATCTCCACTCTCCTCAGAAATCATCTTTTTGGTTTTCTGTACATTTCAATGACTGTAGGATTTTCTCACCCGTGTAGGATTTTTTGTACTGTGTATAATGGTGTAGGATTGTAGGATCTCCACTCTCCTCAGAAATCATCTTTTTGGTTTTCTGTACATTTCAATGACTGTAGGATTTTCTCACCCGTGTAGGATTTTTTGTACTGTGTATAATGGTGTAGGATTGTAGGATCTCCACTCTCCTCAGAAATCATCTTTTTGGTTTTCTGTACATTTCAATGGCTGTAGGATTTTCTCACCCGTGTAGGATTTTTTGTACTGTGTATAATGGTGTAGGATTGTAGGATCTCCACTCTCCTCAGAAATCATCTTTTTGGTTTTCTGTACATTTCAATGGCTGTAGGATTTTCTCACCCGTGTAGGATTTTTTGTACTGTGTATAATGGTGTAGGATTGTAGGATCTCCACTCTCCTCAGAAATCATCTTTTTGGTTTTCTGTACATTTCAATGGCTGTAGGATTTTCTCACCCGTGTAGGATTTTTTGTACTGTGTATAATGGTGTAGGATTGTAGGATCTCCACTCTCCTCAGAAATCATCTTTTTGGTTTTCTGTACATTTCAATGGCTGTAGGATTTTCTCACCCGTGTAGGATTTTTTGTACTGTGTATAATGGTGTAGGATTGTAGGATCTCCACTCTCCTCAGAAATCATCTTTTTGGTTTTCTGTACATTTCAATGGCTGTAGGATTTTCTCACCCGTGTAGGATTTTTTGTACTGTGTATAATGGTGTAGGATTGTAGGATCTCCACTCTCCTCAGAAATCATCTTTTTGGTTTTCTGTACATTTCAATGGCTGTAGGATTTTCTCACCCGTGTAGGATTTTTTGTACTGTGTATAATGGTGTAGGATTGTAGGATCTCCACTCTCCTCAGAAATCATCTTTTTGGTTTTCTGTACATTTCAATGGCTGTAGGATTTTCTTACCCGTGTAGGATTTTTTGTACTGTGTATAATGGTGTAGGATTGTAGGATCTCCACTCTCCTCAGAAATCATCTTTTTGGTTTTCTGTACATTTCAATGGCTGTAGGATTTTCTTACCCGTGTAGGATTTTTTGTACTGTGTATAATGGTGTAGGATTGTAGGATCTCCACTCTCCTCAGAAATCATCTTTTTGGTTTTCTGTACATTTCAATGGCTGTAGGATTTTCTTACCCGTGTAGGATTTTTTGTACTGTGTATAATGGTGTAGGATTGTAGGATCTCCACTCTCCTCAGAAATCATCTTTTTGGTTTTCTGTACATTTCAATGGCTGTAGGATTTTCTCACCCGTGTAGGATTTTTTGTACTGTGTATAATGGTGTAGGATTGTAGGATCTCCACTCTCCTCAGAAATCATCTTTTTGGTTTTCTGTACATTTCAATGGCTGTAGGATTTTCTCACCCGTGTAGGATTTTTTGTACTGTGTATAATGGTGTAGGATTGTAGGATCTCCACTCTCCTCAGAAATCATCTTTTTGGTTTTCTGTACATTTCAATGGCTGTAGGATTTTCTCACCCGTGTAGGATTTTTTGTACTGTGTATAATGGTGTAGGATTGTAGGATCTCCACTCTCCTCAGAAATCATCTTTTTGGTTTTCTGTACATTTCAATGGCTGTAGGATTTTCTCACCCGTGTAGGATTTTTTGTACTGTGTATAATGGTGTAGGATTGTAGGATCTCCACTCTCCTCAGAAATCATCTTTTTGGTTTTCTGTACATTTCAATGGCTGTAGGATTTTCTCACCCGTGTAGGATTTTTTGTACTGTGTATAATGGTGTAGGATTGTAGGATCTCCACTCTCCTCAGAAATCATCTTTTTGGTTTTCTGTACATTTCAATGGCTGTAGGATTTTCTCACCCGTGTAGGATTTTTTGTACTGTGTATAATGGTGTAGGATTGTAGGATCTCCACTCTCCTCAGAAATCATCTTTTTGGTTTTCTGTACATTTCAATGGCTGTAGGATTTTCTTACCCGTGTAGGATTTTTTGTACTGTGTATAATGGTGTAGGATTGTAGGATCTCCACTCTCCTCAGAAATCATCTTTTTGGTTTTCTGTACATTTCAATGGCTGTAGGATTTTCTTACCCGTGTAGGATTTTTTGTACTGTGTATAATGGTGTAGGATTGTAGGATCTCCACTCTCCTCAGAAATCATCTTTTTGGTTTTCTGTACATTTCAATGGCTGTAGGATTTTCTTACCCGTGTAGGATTTTTTGTACTGTGTATAATGGTGTAGGATTGTAGGATCTCCACTCTCCTCAGAAATCATCTTTTTGGTTTTCTGTACATTTCAATGGCTGTAGGATTTTCTCACCCGTGTAGGATTTTTTGTACTGTGTATAATGGTGTAGGATTGTAGGATCTCCACTCTCCTCAGAAATCATCTTTTTGGTTTTCTGTACATTTCAATGGCTGTAGGATTTTCTTACCCGTGTAGGATTTTTTGTACTGTGTATAATGGTGTAGGATTGTAGGATCTCCACTCTTCTTAGAAATCATCTTTTTGGTTTTCTGTACATTTCAATGGCTGTAGGATTTTCTTACCCGTGTAGGATTTTTTGTACTGTGTATAATGGTGTAGGATTGTAGGATCTCCACTCTTCTCAGAAATCATCTTTTTGGTTTTCTCTTTCTGTACATTTCAATGGCTGTAGGATTTTCGTACCCTTGTAGAATCTCTGTATGATTTTTTGTACTGTTTATAATGGTGTAGGATTGTAGGATGTGTAGAGTCCTACAAATTACAGGTGGTCAAAAGTGCTGCCACATATCGTGCTGGGTATATACGTCGGAGTCTTACAGCGCCCCCAACGACAATTTCTGTCACTAGTTTAGTCCCACCAGCGCGTGTATTCAAAATTAGAAAAAAATATATATTATAATTATTATTTAAACCAAAAAACACTAATAATTACTTCATGTGTGTTGATCACATTTTCAAGAAATGTATAAAGTTTCAAGCCGTGATAAAGTTGCTTAGACTTATCCCCATAAACATACTTTTAATTATTTATATTAATATTTTAGTTTCATCTTTCAATTTTATTCTTGAACTTTCGTCTGTAAATTTTTATCGCACGGCCCCGTGAGATATATGTTCAAATATTCACGAATAATTGGGACTTATTGCTTTGAACAAGAGGGATTTTGATCACGAAACATTTTGATATTCTAGTACAAGACATCGAAATAAACACGAGGAGAGGATTAGCTCGGGGAGGACAGGAACAATTCAATATCAGAATAATTTCTAGGCAGTTGAAATTCAAAACATAAACATTAAGTTGAGTTCTTTTTTTTTCAAGTTGATATTTACTTCAAGTTGTTTTTACTAATTACCCAGAATTACACGCGCTCATTATAATCATAGAGAAAGAAATAGGGTATTGACTGATCGATTTAGTAAAATCATGGAGAAATGTCTTATTTCTCCATGGTAAAATTCATTCACGGCTTAGTGAAATGAGGCCTAATATTTCGATTTTAACAAGATCTTCTTCAGAGACAAAAAACTATTTTGTATTATGTTTCGAACGGAGCTCCGTAGTTTTGAGACAGTTAAGTTATGTATTTTCCTTTTTTAGAAGCGTTCGGAAAAAATAGTGGACTATCAAGTAGGGCGCCACCACAAGGACGATAGGCGCGAGATGCAAAAAAACTACTGAAAAGGACTTGAGGCTAGTCTATGCTTGGAACAGCCGTCGGGTACTATTATTATGTTCATAAACAAACGACAGTACAAAGTGTGTGTGCACAATGAATCGGGTATTTAACGCAGTAATGGCTACCGAATCTGAGTTTGGACAAATAGGCAGGGCGTTGCAGGCCGTGCTGCAGCGAACGGAGGCGGCTTGGCAGTCCAGAAATCAGGTGAGACGATTCATTTTGAAGTTTGCGGGAAGTTTGCGTTTGCAGTTGAGGAGTTTTCGCGAATCTGCTCTTCCATTTTCAGCTGGAAAATTTTCGGTCGAAGTTCGGTGCATGATGGAAAAGTACTGAGTGAGACGCAATGAATGTTCGTGCGTTAAATACACGAAATACACGTTGGCTGCGTTGAGGTTCGTGTGATGTCGCAATATGCGGAAGTGCTGACTGTAGTTGGTGGGGGTTTTAAATAGTGGAACGATCTGAGATGGGAATTTTCTGAGATGGATGGAGGAATAAGAAAGCTTAATAATAAATACAGCAGGCCTGTAATATTTTTTTTTACGACAACATTTAACAGCAAATGTGAGGCCTAGCAATAGCATGATTGGACAATTTGAAATTGAAAGGAGGTTTATTTTAATTCTTGTCTAAACATTTTGGGCACTGTTTTTGTATAGAAAACATAAATAACAGAATTATATAGTATTGTGCCATATCATTATGGTTATAATTAGACTCCACTCCTGCATAATACGCTCTGAAAGACAAAAGATAAATTACGATTGGGAGAAAAATGCACAAAATGTATAAATGACTTAGATTTTTATTATATATATTTTGTATTTTGACAAATTGAAAAACAATTGGGACAAGGTAACACATTTCCAAGACCATATTCTGTTACAATATTCTAAGTTTTAATTGTTCTTCCTTTAATTTGTTCTTCCCCATCAGACCGTGTCCAGAGAATCACCCACTGTGAGGCTAGTGGCTGTCACCAAGACTAAACCAAAAGAGATGGTCCTTGAAGCTTACAAATATGGACAGAAAAACTTTGGAGAGAATTATGTAGGTGTACAAACAGTCATTATGTTTTAGTTTAAATATAAAAACAAACTTGCAATACATAACCTCTCAATTGAAATTGGGATGAAATTTGGGATACATTGTAGATATCTTACCTTCGGAGCACATTATGTTTTTTTGTATAGTATTACATGTACAACCTTGTGCATGTATGGTTTCTGTGTGAATGACGTACAATATTGCGTTTTTGTTTTTTTCATTGAAATATTGAAAACCTAGGTTCAAGAATTAGTGGAGAAATCCAATGATGCGGAGGTACTAAAGTCTTGCAATGAAATAAGGTGGCACTTCATTGGTCATCTGCAGACCAACAAAGTCAAGAAAGTCCTGGGTGAGTCTAGCGTGTCATTTCCTGTGGAATAAAAAACTCATTAATTCCATTAAGCATTAGAAGAAAACAAATGTGGTTTTAAAGTAAAGATTTCGGCCAAATTACCGACCTCAATCTTTTTATTGCCACATGTGGCTAACAAATTTAAAATGTTTATTTTGAAGGAAAACAAATCCTTTGAACCACAGGAGAATTAAAGTAAAAAAAGTAGATTAAAAGGACAACAGAAAAACATAAAATACAATTAGAGTATATATTTGCAGCCACCAACATAGTTATAATTGCCGTGAAAACAAATTAAAAAATTGACGGAATGAATTTTTCCTCTTTGCAGAGTCGCCAAATTTGTACATGGTGGAAACTGTGGACTCCATGAAGCTAGCCAACGAGCTGAACAAGACTTGGGAGAAGCTGGCCAAAGGTCGGAGGTTAAAGGTCATGGTGCAGATCAACACAAGCAGAGAAGAACGTGAGTGTAGTTAAAGAGGGCAAACGACCCTGCTGAAATGTTATGCCGCCCTGTACAATTTTTTATTTTTTGGGCAATATGCACTTAACATTTTTATTTCGCCGTTATTCTCCAGAAAAGCACGGCGTTCCACCGTCAGAATGCTACTTGCTCTACGACCACGTGAGGCAGAATTGTAGCGCCCTCGATGTTGTGGGTATCATGACGATAGGGGCATTTGATCACGACCTCGGCCAGGGACCCAATCCCGATTTCCAGGTGAGCGCAGCAATGTCAATATCAACAAATTTTTGTATGTGGTCGCGGGCATCTGGGAATTTCCACCTTTGTCTAGTTCCCAGACCTATTGACTTAAAACTTAATGATAGCTTGGTCAACACTGGTGTGAAAATTAATAGATATTTTTTATGGGCCGACGTAATCCTGCCTAACACAGGCAGAGTTACAAACGAGCATTTACCGTTTACCTTTTCTCTCTTGCTACTAATAGACCCTCATCAAATGCCGGGAAGATATCTGCACTAAGTTTGACCTGGCCAAGGAGTCCATTGAACTCAGCATGGGAATGTCCAATGACTTTGAACATGCGGTAAGTTTGTTAAGATCGTGAAAATAGTCAATGGGATAGTTGCTGAAGGGAGAGGGTGGCAACATGAATGCATGTGTATGGCAGTATTCGTGTTAAAACTTTGATTCACTTCAGTATGGGGCAAACGCAGATTAATTAACCAGTTCGCGCCCGGATTATTTTTAACGAATCTCAAGCAGGTTCAGGCTGCCAGTACCAGGAAGCATACCCACGCATTTCCTTCCTTGCTTGCCGCTGACAGACATTTCCGAACTTGAACTTGGCGTGTTTATGCGTCATCCGTTTTGAATTTGGGGAAAACTTTGCGTTTATATACGTCATCCGGCGCGAACTGGTTAAAGTTTGTAGATATTTTGAAATATGAGAAGTTGTGAAATGTAAAGAGTTGTTCCATGCTATGATGTAAACAAACTTTCCCTGAGCCATATTGTTTGTACTTCTGTACAAAATGAGGAAGGACCTTTTTATCTGAGCATGTTTATGCGTCATCCGTTTTGAATCCGGCGCGAACTGGTTAATAAACCTGACCCATGATTTTTGGTGTTGGCAGAAAAAAATTGAGAAAACACAATTGTATGTTTGCACACTTGCCCTTGCTAAATATTAACTACGATTTTAAAATCCTCCCCTTCTCCGTTTTTAGATTGACGTTGGGAGCACCAACATTCGAGTCGGCAGCACGATATTCGGAGCTCGCAACTACAAACCCAAAATGGAGGTGGCCCAACAAAATAGCGTGGAGAAGGCTTCGAAAGAGCAGACGTCCCCCGCCGAACCGCAGGGGGAGAGTAGTCACCAGGCTCACGTCAGCGGCATGGCTGATCTTGCCCTCTAGCGGTCGAGTGAAGATGTACAGGATGTACAAGTTACATGGACCTATCCAAGGTTGGTTCGACGCAGCGTTAATCGCCAAAGGATGTGGTGTTTTTTTAACACTGTATAACTCATCTCCTTTGCAGTGAAGAGCCCATTTTGAACATGGGAAATGGTTTTTGACATTTTTCCGCGACAGTGAAAACTTATAAGGGAGACTTATATCGTGCATAACTGTTGTGGAATTTGAGACAAGCCTTCAAAATCTTGTATCAAGGCCAAAAGTTACAAACTAAAGTCCATCCTGAAGTAATGTAATGCAAACAAGAATGCAAACAATAAGTTGAAACTGAATGTTCTTTTTAAAAAGCGTGCGCAATATAACTGTCTGTGCTATAGCATATTACAGATTTGCTTTCTTTGATTCAAGTCACATTAGTGATAACCAGTTCGCGCTGGGATTATTTTTCATGAAACTCTATCCGAGGCGGGTTCAGACTAATATTACACCCATGATATTTCTGTCCTTTGCTCGTGAGTCGTGGCATGTTTATCCGTCATGAATCTCGAAAAACGTTGCGTTTATATACATCATCCGATGCGAACTGGTTAACTCAACTATTTAAAGTTTTTTGTTCTAAAATATATATTACAGTAATTGTAAAATACTAACATTTAACAATTAAACCTATTTTGTTTGTATATCTTCAACAAAAATTAAGGTTATTTATGGTAGAGTCGGATTTTGTTTGCCCCATGATCTGGCAAAATCAAAAAGTTGTAAGGCAGTTTGATACTATTATTTACTTACAAATCAAGGAGAAAATGAAAAGTAGTTCCATTTTTAAATGTTTGCCAATGGTGTCCAATTCCTTTTAATTATTTTGATGAAAATGATTCTGTCATTATCACTGCATTATAATTATGTAGAGTGGATGGGTTTATAAAAACCTATACCTAAATACAAAGAACTAAAGTCTGACAGTACCTCTAAAAAGTAAATTGTGAATTCTTAATTTGACAGAAAAAAAAAGGACAGATTTCATTATTTGGGTGATCCGTCTTGTAATATTTGTAAATATGTTTGCAAGTGTAAAAAAACCAAAAAACATGTACATTGTATATTAATTACAAGAGTGGACAATTAAAATGGAATAAAGTTGCAACACGACTCCAATTAAATGGTTTTTTTGTATTCCGTACGAGATGTACAGGCAGTAGTTAGCCATCAATTTTGCAGGGGCTTACTGAAAATGTGTACCTTGTTTACACGTCTGCTTGGTGGAGATAACCGTTTAGTAGCCCCCATAGCGAAGTACACATTATGTAGGCTTAAATCATTACACTAAATCTATATTTTAAGATTTGGGACTAGATAGCTAAGTTGGTAGAGACCAGGAGCCAATTCCATAAAAGCATTCTAAGCCTAGTTGGTTGCTAACTTCCTTTCTATCTCTAGTTCCTTGCTAAATCTATTCCATAAAACCATTATACGCTTAGCAAGGTTCCTAGTTGCTTGCTAAAATTAGGTTTGGGGTATGTCTAAATCCTTAGCACCATTCTAAGTCACTTTCAATCTTTTATCTTTTGGGAATTTGTATTGACATCCTTATGCGCACTAGTCAAGGATAACCTTAAACTCCTCATAGCGATCTTCAAGGAACAGATTTTCCTGAGTCGAGTAATTAGGCTTCTTTCCCCTTTTTCTTTTTGGAGTTGAAACACCCTCTGAATTAGCCATTTCTGAAACATGTGCTTAGGCCGATACAAATATACGCACCCTAAATAGGGTACAGAGGAATGCATTGACAATACAACCCACAGCATGACCTGCTTTGAACTCTTTCCCTATTGTTAACTCAAACTGACCATGTACTTTGGCGATTATGCAAGCTGCAAGCAAGCAAATAGTAAGAATATTTCATAGAATGGTGTTATGGAATGCGATTTAGTTGATTGCTAGCAAGCAACCAACTAGACATTTGGAATCTTGCTAAAACCTAGTAATATACTAAGTTAGAATGCTTTTATGGAATTGGGCCCTGGAGCCAATTCCATAAAAGCATTCAAAGCCTAGTTGGTTGCTAACCTCCTTTCCAGAATGGCAATCTGCAGGTTCAAACAAAATTTGATCATCAAGAACCGATTTCCATAATGAATTTTATTTTCCGTTTCCTCCCATCCATTTTACGGGTACAATACTGTACACTAAAAACATTAGACGCCCCAAAAATTAAATACTAGCCGAGGAAAATATCACATAGAATACATTTATGTATGTATCGTAAACAAGCAAAACTTGAAACAAGAACTGTTTAATTGAATTTGATTTAACACCTTTTATCGTTGTGTAAAAGAAAACGTGAAGTTGACATTTCCTTACAAATTAAAGTGTTCCCACTTGTTGCACATACGAGACAGAAATTCCCAACATGATCCAAAATGTTATCCAAAGAATTTTACGGGGTAGAGAAGTTATCCAACTCCAGGAAAAAGGCTCTTTTGTAAAAAAACCTTTTTAATTCTGATAGAAATTGTCCTTTAAAACAACCAACCCAATTATTGAAATATTAACCAGTTTTCCACTTAGATATTTCCCATTCAGCGTTTCTCAAAAAAGTTCAATCGCTTCAATTTTATGTACACAGACATTTCTTTTAACTAGGACAAAAAATTCACGACGGACACAAATTATCACGTACATGTACTTTGTTTAAAGGGGTCAGATCTCCATTCTATTGAGAAGTTTTAGTATAAAACTACACAAACTGCGACTACACAAAATTTTGGTTGGAAGAATAGAAAGAAGAAAGTCGTGGTCAAGTTAATCGCAAGAACATTTTCACAGTCATATCTAACGGGATTAACCCTAACATTGCTGAATCCGTCAGGTTTAAGAAGAATTTTCTCACAAAGTTTTTTCCGTAATTCAAAATGAATGACGGATAAACACGTCACAAGTAAGGCTGGAGATATCTGCCAGTGAAAGGCTCAAATTGAGAGAGGCCAGAAATATCAGGGTGTGCTACCCACAGGCCTGCACCCGTCTCAGATCCAGGTTCTTGAGAAAACAATCCTGCGCGTGGGCCAGGTATGAACTGGTTTAAGGGTTGGAGTTCATGATAAAGAAATACAATGTGCCTTTCTCACTCTTGCAAAATACACAAACACCACATGGTAACTCTTACACCCAAACTGTTGGACTCGGATTTATGGTAATACGGTATTGCCGGACTCGACAACAAACATAATCAGTAATATTTGTGCAGTACCCACTTCAACAGAACACGCAGTTGTTGGGCCTGGGGATGGTTAGGGTTAAAGTTCAACTGAACAGCACATGACTTGATTTACTTTTTAACCGACTCCCGAGTCCTAGACTATGACCTTGCTATTTACTACCATGCGAAGATGTCACAAATTGGATCCATGCACTTTGTTGCACAACACCTTTCACTGCCATTTTATTGGAAGGTAACATTTCAGTGTAAAACTAGCTGAGCCTGCTACAGCCTAAATGCGCCAGTCCTTCAGCTGTGTTCATAATTCAATATTCCATATTCCCTTCAGTGCATCAACACCAATTCAGATACGGGACACAAAAGCAAAAACTGCCGAAGTACTAAACAAAAATAATAGAGTAGCTACATCAAAGTACCCAAACCAGGGACAAATGAGTACCAACGCTCAAGTGCTTCAAAGGTTGGTTGCTCACTTGCATGTACTTATCCTTGCATTCACAAGTCAACCTAGCGCGACTCAAATTCACAAAAAGTCAGAACTCAAAGCGCAGACCTTACATTGTACATTTCCGCTGCAGTTCATTAATAAACTTGGAAGGAAAAAAACACCTCAAAAACTCACTAAGGCCGACGCGACAACGAATTAGTGATGCCAGGCTAAATGTTCGCGCAGCAAATTAGCAGAAAAATTGACCACATTTCACTTCCGACAAATTTTGTGCAGCAAATAACTTTGTTACGTCAAATTCGCTTTGCCTTCGCTTCTTAGTACAAACCGGCCTGTACACCTGCAAATGTATTATACGACTAGATGTGTTTACAGTGAATCTTTTTTAAACTTAAAACCCAGAGTATTAATAAAGGTCTCCTGTATTATATATGTTTCTCCTATTTGCCGAAACGACTCCATAAATTAGTATTTCCCAGAACGAATTGACGACTAATTCTCTAGTTCTCTTTCTTCTGTTCCGCCGTCTCTTCGCTGGTGCTGCTGCTGTCGCTGCTGGTGCTGCTGCTGCTGCCGCTGTCGCTAGAGCTACTGCCGCTGTCCCCGTCGCTGCTACCTCCACTGCTCTGGTCTCTCTCCGATGCCATCTGACAAATTTGAAAAACAGGAGAAAACAAAATTGTGTAAGCCTCGGCATTCCATCATAAACGGGGGTTCCTCCGTAAAAGTCACCTGGCTGCCCCGGTATAAAACAAGAGGATATGATCGATTAACCAGTTCGCGCCGGGATTATTTTTAACGAAACTCGATCCGAGGCGGGTTCAGGCCGATGGTACCGGGAAGCACACCCACGCATTTCCAGCCTTGCTCGCTGCTGACAGACATTTTCTGCCTTGCTCGTGATGTGTTTATGCGTCATCCGTTTAGAATCTGGGGAAAACTTTCATGTACATACATCCTCCGGCACGAACTGGATAAAGGCATGCAGAATCATATTATTCCAAAAGTAACGTCCCAGTATAATTATTAAAACGCAGCACAGCGCATCCGGTGGAAAATTCGGGCAGCTATTGACACCACGGCATAAACTGCGTGATCAAATTGTACCTCAAGTTAAGGTCAACCATTTTTATTTTTACATTAGCCACCAACTCGATATATTTATAATAACCTTACAAACTGTAAAGCCCAGTTCATACTCGGTGCGGAAGCGAGCGCGAACGCGAATTTCTGACGTCTGGGCAATTTTCCGTGCTGCAAACACATTTCAACTCGAGCAAATTTTCGCAGCTAAGGTTCCGCGACGTCAAATTTGCTTCTTTATCCTTTGGCTTTGATACGAAGTTACAAACCTAATATCGTGCCCGACTATGCTGTATTCAAAATCTCACATTTTTTCAGAACAACTGACTGCGACTAGGTAAGAAAAATCCCCCCCCCCCTCCTTCCTTCCAATTGTGTCCTACCTTCTTGTAAGCTATCTCAAAGAGCTTGAGGGACGATTGCTGCAAGGTGGAGGCTGCTTGCTTGATGTTCTCAGCTGTTTCCGTGTCTTTCTTGGCCAGGATTTCCTTGACGTTGGCAATCTCTTCCTTTAGTTTATCGCACTGTGGAAAATAAAATAAAAAAGAAAACCAAATAAAAAATTAAAAAATTTAAAGAATTGTAAATTTTAATCTAATAATCCCAGCAATACCCACAAAATGTGGATTAAGTTGCCACGTCCCCCAAAGCCTTGTGTGCATTTATTGACTGTTTATCCCGTGAGAAAAATCGTCAAATCTTGTTGTGGTTTATTAACCAGTTCGCGCCGGGATTATTTTAACATCACCAAGCCGAGGCGCGGGATTATTTCTAACAAAACTCGATCCGAGGCAGGTTCAGGCCGATAGCAGAGGGAAGCACACCCACGCATTTCCGGCCTTGCTCGCTGCTGACAGACATTTCCGGCCTTGCTCGTGGCGTGTTTATGCATCATCCGTTTTGAATCTGGTAAAAACTTTGCGTTCATATACGTCCTCCGGCGCGAACTGGTTAATATAAACTATCATATTGCTGAAGTAATATACTTAGGTGTTGTAACTTCCCCTGTCGCTCCCCTTATATGTTTTTGGATAGTGACTAAAACGTGCCAGTAACACATTTTCGACCCACCGTACCAAAGAATCCAGGAAAAAAACCTGACATTTGTTTTTTGTACCTCGTCTGTCGGCAGTTGGTCTTTGAATTCTTCCATCTTGCTCTCTGTGTCGTGTACAATGTTCTCAGCTTGGTTGATGGCCTCAACGGACTCCTGTGTAAGAAAGAAGCAACAAAATAAAAATCTTTTCCCATTTTTCTGTCAAATTTGTTTAGTTTTGTCTTTTTGTTTTTGTTTAAAGTGTTTTTGTTCAAAGTGTTTTCCCAAAGATTTTCTGGACTGGAAAAAAAAAATCATTTTAATTTTTGCGGGGATACATTTTAAAACTGCAAAAATTCAACAGTGCCAGTGAGCCAGATCCTTCATACAGAAGAAAACCTTTGAAGTTCATTCCCAGGTACACGTAAACATTTAATATTACTGGTTCTGCGAATGCGCTATCGTTTTACATGGAATTCCCTATCTACCAGAAGGCAGTACAGAACTAATTATGCCTGGCACTAGTGTCGAACTCATCAAACCCAGGTGATGGATTCCGTTGGCGCTGGGAGATCAAGTTTACTCCAACATGTAAAATAATTTCTTTCTTTTTTACCTGTTAAATCAATTTTTGATTGATAAATGTTAGCAAATTGCTTAGTTTGCTGAGCACACTGTAACAAAGCTAATGAACGCTTACAAAATGAATTAGTTTTTAAGTCTATAATTAATTGGAATTATTAGTTCTAACCTAACTAGTTAGTGACTAGCGACTGATTAACTTGCCTTCTTCTTGCGATCCTCCTCGGCGTACTTCTCGGCGTTCTGCACCATGTTCTCAATTTCGTCCTTGCTGAGACCGCCAGATGACTGGATTACAACTAGAAGCACAAGGCAAATAGGGCTGGATAAAGCGCGGGTTATTTTATTATAAATGTGCACAAAGCCATAGCGTCTTGGCGCGAGCGTCAGACTGGGGCGGCGAAGCATTTGAAAGTCTCTCTGGATGTTCTTCCCCCCAACTCTCAATTTCTTGCCGTTGCACAGAGCCCAATATACACTTCTTTCATTTTTAAACACTGACTTGTGACTGACATGTGATTGACTTGTGACTTTGACCGATATATGAGCAAATTGTGAACGAATTGGGATCAACGTCTTGCGAGTGTCTTGCGAGTGTCTTGCGAGTGTCTTGCGAGTGTCTTGCGAGTGTCTTGCGAGTGTCTTGCGAGTGTCTTGCGAGTGTCTTGCGAGTGTCTTGCGAGTGTCTTGCGAGTGTCTTGCGAGTGTCTTGCGAGTGTCTTGCGAGTGTCTTGCGAGTGTCTTGCGAGTGTCTTGCGAGTGTCTTGCGAGTGTCTTGCGAGTGTCTTGCGAGTGTCTTGCGAGTGTCTTGCGAGTGTCTTGCGAGTGTCTTGCGAGTGTCTTGCGAATCAGGTCATGCCATTATGGTATGTCGCATAAACACCCGTGCTTCGCTAGCGACAGTAAACCCTCTTACTCTGTTGCTCTTTCCCCGTTCCCTTGTCCCTGGCCGAAACGTTGACGATGCCGTTGGCGTCAATGTCAAAGGTCACCTCCACCTGGGGGACGCCGCGGGGAGCCGGGGGAATTCCAACCTGCCAAAAAAACGAACGGATATAACGCAAGATGAAGTGACAGCCGTCAATTCTAATTGTAAACACAAGACAGCGACTACTTCTTATTTTACAACCTAACCTTAAATGACCTCAGTACGTGACCTTTAATAGCCCCATCACTTGCAAGTTTTCATATTACACCTATGACCCAAATTTGATTGCAATTGAACTTCAAGTTTTCAAATGAGACAAGTTTTACAATTCAAGCCTAGAACTTGACCTCAAGCCTAGAACTTGACCTCAAGCCTAGAACTTGACCTCAAGCCTAGAACTTGACCTCAAGCCTAGAACTTGACCTCTATTTTATAATTTTACCTTAAATGTATGTACAGAAATATTGATTGTCTATTCATATACAGAATAAATTAACTAAATAAAAAAGAAATTAAAAAAGGGCGGGAAAGTTACGATCACTTACAAGTTGAAACTGTCCCAGGACCTTGTTGTTGGCGGCCATTTCACGCTCTCCCTGGCACACTTTAATCTCAACCTGCGTCTGGCCATCAGCAGCCGTGGAGAACACCTATAAGTACCAGGTAGGGTCAAATGTGAAAGGTAAGAGGTGAGGGGTCAAATGTGAAAAGTAAGAGGTGAGGGGTCAAATGTGAAAGGTAAGGGGTCAAGAAATAAAAAGAAAACAAACCACCATTACTTTTACAAGCAAACGTTTGTAAATTCCAAAAAATATGCATTGATTATAACTAAGTTTTTGGTGTGTTATGCAATCGGTTCATCTATTTCAATTCTTCGTCTACGATTTTACCATCATGCTCAGAAACAGTCTTTCCACATTCTCCAACATGTGAAGATGATGCGGTTGACGAAAAATGTAAGCATCATTGCATGACGGAAAAACTTTGACAAAAGGCAGCAAAAAAATAAAAAATTATTGGAGGCAAAAATATAAAAAGTAATAACGTAAAAATTGAACGAAAAACATGCCAGGACAACTTGCTTAATGAATTTACATTTGCTTGGTCAGCAACAGAAATTATTAAGGGCGAAATCATCAAGGGCGTTAGTACCGGACCGAGGATGTCAGGGACCGGCAGCCAATTAGGGGATCGAGTACCGTAACCAACTTTTACAAATTACTCAGTAGATTCTCAGACCATGAACAAATGAACGTTTTCAATGCCGTTTGTTGTAAATTGCAAAATGAAAATCATGCTACTTAGAAAACCAAAACAGTTTTTACGTGCATTGTATCGTTCGACAGGTTATGCTCACGAATGTTGCTGTTTACACGAAGACCTTCAGAAAACTTCTGAGATTTGAAATTTGAGGTTGTTCTTTTTACTGATATCCAGAGTACCCATGTTTTATTTCAATAGGGTAGATAGTTTATGCACACCACAAGTTTAGACATTGTAGACCTAGGAATCTCGAGGTATGCCATTCTCATTGTTATACCTGGCTCTTTTTCGTCGGGATGGTGGTATTCCGATTGATGAGTTTGGTGAAGACTCCTCCCAACGTCTCGATGCCGAGAGACAGCGGAGTGACGTCCAGCAAGAGAACATCCGTCACGTCGCCGGCAAGAACACCTCCCTGGATGGCTGCTCCCATGGCAACCGCCTCGTCTGGGTTGACCGATTTGCTGGGGGTGCGGCCAAAGAGCTCCTTGACAGTGTCTTGAACCTGCATCAGAAGATCAGAAGAAGACGAAGAAAAATGGAGATGAGAAGATTGTCAATTGAGAAGAATGAATGTCTGAAAATTTATGAAACTTCTGAAAGATGCATACTGATAATGCATTTCTCCGAGAAGCAGAAAGTCTGAAGTCCGACAAGAAAATAAGAGCTTCCGGTTCGAGACTGGTCCTTGCCCGCTTCTTCAGCAACTTACCAAGCAAGTTTCCACCCGATACTCGAGCAGTCTGATGTGGGATTTCACTCCTTACCTTGGGCATGCGGGTCATTCCCCCGACCAGCAGGACCTCCTTGATCTCGGAGCTGGACACCTCGGCATCTTGGATGGCCTTCTTACAAGGCCCGATGGTCCTCTTGATCAGACTCTCCACGATGGACTCAAACTTGGCCCGCGTCAGCTTCATGTTCATGTGCTTGGGGCCCGAGGCGTCCATGGTCAGATAGGGGAGGTTGATGTCCGTCTGGCAGGGGAGTCAGGAGGTGGGGCACAGAAGAGAAAAATCAAAATATTTACGTGGACATCCACTGTTTTCTCAAATGCACGAGAGTGCTGTTTCTATAATATTTGGGTTATGATCACTTGCACATTTGCAGGTTTTTCATGTTCGTTTACACATCCATATAACTAAACAAAACAAAAACTTCCAATATTCAGCTTTTAGATACAAGTACAGTTCCTAACCTGTGTTATTTTGCTAGTTAGTGCCTAACAAATGTCATCATTACGGAACCTGCCCATTTTCAACCTGCCGATTATCTGGAGATAATCTAATAAAGACAGACACACAGACAGACACCCAGCCCGACAAACACACAGATTGTCCTAGAATTATAGATAGATACAATGACTGTTCTGGAATTCAATTTCACCTGTAGCGATGAGGAGAGCTCACACTTTGCCTTTTCTGCCGCTTCACGGAGACGCTGCAACGCCATGTTGTCCTTGGTCAAATCGATGCCTTGCTGCGGGATTCAGGAGGCAGGTCCAAGGAAAGGAAGTAAAAACACTTGTGAAAGTTTTGCCATTTAAGACTGTGGTTATTAAACCTAAAGACAAGCTCTACCGTCTAGTTTACAAAGCACGACGTGGTTACTAACCAAAACTATTGTTGACTGTAACGGCGACATCGACAGCTTCGTCTCCATGCTCAGAAAAAAAAAGGTCTTTCCTCATTTTGTACAGAAGTACAAACAATATGGCTCAGGGAAAGTTTGTTTACATCATAGCATGGACAACTCTTTACATTTCACAACTCTTCATATTTTGAAAATATCTACAAACTTTAAAGCTTCACCTTTGAATATTTTGTGCACAGAACTGAAATTTATTGAATATTTTCTTGACAAGGAAACTAAAAAGAAGGACAAGTCTACACCACGAGAAAGATCAAATTGATGGATCAGTTTTGTTCACGGATGGTTGTGTAGACATTTTAAATGCGCTTTATAATTAATATCTTATTTGAAACCAGTTTTGAAGCCCAATTGAGCACTTTCCTGGATGTAGTGTCCATTTAACCGTGCAAAAATCAAACCAAACCTCAATGTTGATTGTGAACAATTTAAAAGGGTTTCGGATGACCCAAGATGGACTGGATACAAGAGAATGCACCAACCTCACGCTTGAATTCCGCAACCAAGTATTTCAAGAGTTCATTATCGAAGTCTTCGCCTCCCAGGAATGTATCGCCGTTGGTGGATTTCACCTCAAACACCCCCTTCTGAATCTCCAGGACGGAGACATCGAAGGTTCCGCCGCCCAGATCGTACACGGCAATGCTGCAAGTAAATACCAGTATTTGTTTTTAAGCCCAACTCCCTCTCAATTTTTTGTGCTTAAACCTTTGCAAATCCTGCAGAATTATCTTTGCCAAATGGAGGAATTTGGCAGATTGTGGGTCTTTGGCAGTTGAAGCAATTTGCAAGACTAAGGGCTCGGGAGGAATTCACCTCTGGAAGAAAATGGAGGATCCAGGTCATCAGGCACAATGCGATGATGCTGGATGATTTGGGAGGATTGAGGTTACTTGGGTGATCATCCAAAAGTTGATTATGGATGATTCAGGTTATTTGACCAATGCCCATTCTCAATAGAGATGGAGGATTATGCAGGATTCAGGCAGAGATCCCCCAGTCACAAATATTGGAAGATTTTTAACTTTAACACTAAAAAACCTGGTGTTTTATGACTTCTGACTAGCGTCCTCTAACAAAGATACTGACAATTTGGGAGACCGCCAACACAGAGCAAGATAGCTCAGTTGATAGAGCGCCGGTCCAATATTCCGGAGGTCGCAGGTTCAAGTCCTGCCTTGCCAATTTCCTTGTTCACATTGAAATTTATGAAAATGTACCTAGTCAGTTTCCCTTGTGATTTATTTGTATACATAAAAATCTGAAGATACTGAAGGGGTAGGGAGTTTAACCCAAGTTTTGATAATAATTTGGAAGGTTACATTTGAGAGGATTTGTAAATCCCATTATCCTTTCAATATTCTGTTTGCAATCTCCCTCCGTCCGTCTTACATTTTGTCCTCTGTCTTGTCCATCCCATAGGCCAGCGCAGCAGCCGTAGGCTCGTTGATTACTCGCAGAACATTCAGACCGGCAATCTGTCCAGCGTCTTTTGTGGCCTAAGAAGAAGAAAAAAGAATTGATCAAAACACAAAAACACTATCAAGACAAAGTTGTTCTTGTCAAGTACAACTTTGAACCTATCCCAACAAGGGCAACTCTGACACAGCTGTGAAACCACCACATCCTAGACTATCCTGAGCCTCATCAAATTCCATCCCCCATTGTTTTAAATGGATCGTATACGTTTGGTAATTAGAACCCACTGTTTGTTTCAATCCTATATAGTTATAGATATATACCATAAAACTAACCTGTACAAATTTCATTTCAAAAGGTGGTAGCGATTTTGAGATATTGCTAAAAATCTGGAGCGGTTATGTCCACGCAGGAAGAATAATCTGCATTGGAATACACAATCTGAGAAACGTCACTGCAGTAACGCTTCTCAGATTCAATTTTTTGTGGACAAAAAGTGATATCTTTTTCCATAACCGCAGTACTTCGACGTGAAAAGTTTCTAAAAATGCGTTATACTATCCAAAGCTGCTGTACTTCTTACCAAGTAAGTTTTTATTGCCATTAATATTTGGAGTAATTACCAAACGTATACGATCCCTTTAATGTTTTTTTTTGTGGGGAAGGAGGACATGGTCTAGCAGCCCCGGCTTGACTAAACTTCGATTGATTTATGATTATAATGAACTTGTGCCAGGAGTTTTATAGTCTTCAATGTACCTGTCTCTGGGAGTCATTGAAGTAAGCCGGCACCGTCACGACGGCATTTTTCGCCGGCATGCCGAGATAGTTCTCTGCCGTTTCTTTCATCTTGATTAGCACAAACGCGCCGATCTGACTGGGCGAGTACATTTTACCGTGGGCCTTGACCCACGCGTCTCCGTTACTGGCCTTGACGATGTCAAAAGACGCCGTCTTGCTAAAGGTGAGAAGAAAAAAGGAGAGAAATCAGGCCGATTAGAATTTATGAACTGCATACCGAGAAGTGGACGGGCCTTAGATCCTTTTATGCAGAAGTCGCTATTTGGGTCAGTTGGTCAGCAGCACAAAGATACACAGCTGTGTCTTTTTTGTGCATTGCATTAAGTACTCCTCAGAGGGATAATCAGATTACAGTTTGTGCTGTCCAACAACTGTGCTTCACTGTTCAATGGGAATAACTGTGCAGTAAACCGACTGTAGTGATGAGGATGTTGGCGCAGCGGTTCTTTCCTCACCTTCCACCACTGTGACCCGGGTTTGAACCCCGCCTGGGCCAATATGTGGATTGGGTTTTCAGTCCCTGTCTGACTCCGTGGGTTTTCCCTAGGATATTCTTCTGGGGTTTTCCTCCCACCTCTAAAACTGTACCTTCTTCTCATTGTCTTCTCTCTACTGAGGGCCCTAATAAATGATCAGCTTCTGCTGAATGGGTTACCCTCATTAACCCTAACTCCCTACACAACAAAGGAAGTTGGAGGATTTTGAAGGAATTGTATTGTTTAATAACAATGGTGAGGGAGTTAGGGTTAAAGATGGTTGTAAATAAATAAAATATAAATGTGCTGTTTTGTGCATAGTGTGTACAGTATCTTCTTGGGGTAACCCCCGTCCAGCGACATGTTAGTGTGACATGTACGGCGTGTTACACTCTCGCTTACATATCTTTCTGCGTTTCGGCATCGTCGAATCTCCTGCCAATTAGTCTCTTTGTGGCGTAAAACGTGTTCTTGGAATTCGTGACCGCCTGGCGTTTGGCGGGCATGCCCACTAGGCGCTCGTTCTCTTGTGTGAACGCGACGACGGAAGGCGTCGTTCTTGCACCCTCTATGTTTTCCAGAACCTTGGCCGTTTTGCCCTCCATGACGGCCACGCAGGAGTTTGTTGTTCCGAGATCGATGCCGATGACATTACCTTTGACAGTATCTGAGGCATAGAACCGCCTCGGCTGTGTGTTGTCTGTGTTTACAATGCTCCACACACCCTGTACACAAAAATGTTAACATAATAATATGATATTCGTTAGCCTATAAACACCGACGCAGA
This sequence comes from Crossaster papposus, assembly GCA_037893245.1. Classification (NCBI taxonomy): domain Eukaryota; kingdom Metazoa; phylum Echinodermata; class Asteroidea; order Velatida; family Solasteridae; genus Crossaster; species Crossaster papposus. The sequence continues at coordinate 1,188,295 of JBAIAA010000182.1, forward strand.
CCAGTGATGTTATATAAGGCCTCGATCACTTTTAAATAAAATTATTTGGGAATTTCCTTTTTAAAGTTTAAACAATGATTATGAGTGGTTATATAAAGAGTTAATCTAACAAACAATCTGCAATAAAGCGACATTGTCATGATGACAAAATTCTAAAAAGCATACACTGTCCGAAAACTGGGCACATCGTCTTACCGTTCTCGAAAGATTGGAAAAATGCCTTTGATGAGTAAACGAACGCAGGCAAGGGCCGCTGCGTAAGCAGCCTGATGTTATTCTGCTGACCGATGATAACATTTTGATGCTGGTTAGGGTTTATGGAGACTCGAATTTGTGGTCAAATTTAGTTTAAAATTGTACTGACTGGTCGTCCACACGTGCAAATGCGTGCGCGCTGCGCTGATGCAAGTTTTACAATGAATTGCTCATGCGTTATAACCTGTGACCTCACTTTTTCCCGAACTTTCTTTTGAAGACGATGACTATTTTATGTATTTTATGTAACAGTTACATCTGGTGGACCGGTAGATGGCGCTATTTCAGATTAGCAGAAGCCCGAGCCCTTTAGCAGACGTAGACTAGACGTCAACACAATGTTTTTTCGTGCACAGTTCCGACTGGTACTGATCAATAAGCCAAGGGCTTTGTTAATCTAATTCGAACAAAATAATGACATTTTTTACAGGTTATTGGGTGGGCCAGCTCAGCCGGTTGGGGTTGGGGTGTGGGTGTGGGAGTGGGAGTGGGGGGGGGGGGGGGGGGGGGGGGGGGGGAGTGGGGGGGGGGGGGGGGGGGATATTGTGCTAATATTGCTAATAATATTTGACAAGCCTATGACCCACCCCTCCTCGGTCCTCCTCCCCCCGAAAAAAAAATCCTGGAATCGCACCCTGACGTTTCCGTTCTTTTTCCCCAACCCCGTTGACTGTCGAGACTCAAGCGGTATTTAAAACTGTTTAATTTGCTATCGCAACAAAAAATAAATAAAAACAATTTTTTTTTGTGTGTTTTAGTTCTCCACATTTACAAGAGGCGGCCCGTCCTTTTCACAGAGGGGGCATGTCCACCAAAGGCTGCCTGCGTCTCTTGCAGCCAAAGACCAACTTTGCAAAGTTGCAAATTTGACCAGGGTTTGCAAAGCGGACACCCGCTTTCTGAGCACATGTAAGATGGGTCTGTTATCAATAACTTTGTTGTTGTCGGATCACATTTGATTGTTTCTTGGAGAAATAATTATGATAACTACTTATTACTCCATGGTTCTTGCAAAGGTCCTACAATTAAAACACTGGTTGGGATTAAAGGAACTAGTTTTCTAACACATTAAAATTATTTTGAATATTTTTTTCTTCCTAATCCTCTTCCAAAAGATAGCCTGGAGGTATATTTCCATCAATACCTTAAGTTGTGTCAATCATTTATATTGGATTATCATGAATACAAATTAAATGCATTGAACAGCAAATGATCTCATAATTATGCCTGTTGATATGCACAATTGTATTGTACTTTTTCCCTGTCAGCACACGGACTAAATGTGAGTGTTCAACATGCCGCTCCAAGCTTTGCGGGAACAGCAGTTGTGAATGGAGACTTCAAGACCGTCAGACTTGAAGATTACCGGGGAAAATACCTGGTACTCTTCTTCTACCCGTTGGACTTGTAAGTACATAGGTTCGATAGGTTCTGCAAATCATTGTAACTATTTACGAGTGACCTAATTGCCATCATACTCATTGCACTCGTACTCATAACATATTTCTTTTGGTCTTGTTATTGTCAGCACGTTTGTTTGTCCCACCGAGATCATTGCATTCAGTGAGCGAGCCGGTGATTTTGCCGCCCTCAACACCGAGGTAGTGGGCGTGTCCGTCGACTCCCACTTCAGCCATCTTGCCTGGATCAACACACCGAGAAAGGTGAGCTGCCATTGGTCGACACGTCACTGGTGCCCTCTGGCCAATGGGAATCTCTGGCCAATGGGAATCTCTGGCCAATGGGAATCTGTGGCCAATGGGAGTCTCTGGCCAATGGGAGTCTCTGGCCAATGGGAGTCTCTGGCCAATGGGAGTCTGTGGCCAATGGGAATCTCTGGCCAATGGGAATCTCTGGCCAATGGGAATCTGTGGCCAATGGGAATCTCTGGCCAATGGGAATCTCTGGCCAATGGGAGTCTCTGGCCAATGGGAGTCTGTGGCCAATTAGCCTCTGTCATGAAATGACGAAAATCAACCGAAGAGGGCGTTTTGCGGAAATTTGTCAATATGGCTTCCGAGCTCGCGCGTAAAACTAACGTAAGTAGCTATACCATGGAGAAAAAACAACAGATAGTTAGTGAATTGCGGGGAAATACTTAATAAAAAATGGCCAATCATAAAACTAGATTTTCTTTCCTGCACTTGAAAAGACCCGCCGTGTATTTATGCTCCTTAGAAAACCGGTTAGGCCCAATTAACATTTAAACAAAACAAAAAATTCAGTGGCACTGAACTGAAGCTTTGTTTGAAAGCCATATTTGAATGCCATACAGTAAACAAATCCTGGGGCCAATTCATACAACTTGATACATGTACAAGCAATATTATTTTTGTATTTTTTATTATTTTTTGACATCAAATATAAATTTGGGGCTTTACACACAAGCACTTGGTTCACATGGACGTTAAACCTCAACATTCCTGATCCTGCAATGTTAATTTAAAAACCAGTTTTAAATACTGTCACATTAAATGTACAGACGCCTGTGAAATCTAGTAATATTTTACCCTTTTATTGACTGAAACCTGACATTAAAAGAAGTTCGTAAATATTAAACTTGGATTGTTCAAGAATTATTCAATTGCGCCACGACCAATTAGGGAGCACTCGGTAGATTCTGTGCACAATTTCTGGACGCCACCGTTTCATTGGGGTTTTTTTCGGACTAAGCTTACACCTAAATTGTTAACAGAGGGTAAATACCAAGCATTAATAACATTAACATTGTAAAGGTACAATGAATTTGCAGTTTGTCAACAAAGAAGTATGGCAACATTGCATGAGGAAAGTCGGCCCAACATTAACTGTTTATAAACAATGTAAACGTCGAAGTACAGCTATAGCTCTCCCAAAGGTCGAGTTGTCTCAACGGGCGAGTTGTCTCAACGGGCGAGTTGTCTCAACGGTCGACTTGTCCCGAGTCGAGTTGTCTCAACGGTCGACTTGTCTGACATCCGCTAGCTACGCACGTACGTATATAGCGCAGCACGCTTTCACAAACTGACCATTTTTTCAGTCGCTGTTTCTTTCTCTTTCGTAATTTTACGGTTTTGGATGACATTTAGCCTTATGCCTACGGTTTATCCTTTCGAAATAACCACAGCCTTTAGAGCTCCGTCGTAAGCCATAAAGTTCTGACATCGACGACACACGTGTTGCTGTTGGTAAGCGCCGCCATTTTGACAATTGTCCTCGCGTTGACCTTTTAGAAAGGTCATGACAGAGGCTAATGGGAATCTCTGGCCAATGGGAATCTCTGGCCAATGGGAATCTGTGGCCAATGGGAATCTCTGGCCAATGGGAATCTCTGGCCGATGGGAATCTCTGGCCGATGGGAATCACTGGCCGATGGGAATCTCTGGCCGATGGGAATCTCTGGCCGATGGGAATCTCTGGCCAATGGGAATCTCTGGCCAATGGGAATCTCTGGCCAATTAGGAATCTCTGGCCAATGGGAATCTCTGGCCGATGGGAATCTGTGGCCAATGGGAATCTCTGGCCAATGGGAATCTCTGGCCAATGGGAATCTCTGGCCAATGGGAATCTCTGGCCGATGGGAATCTCTGGCCGATGGGAATCTCTGGCCGATGGGAATCACTGGCCGATGGGAATCTCTGGCCGATGGGAATCACTGGCCGATGGGAATCACTGGCCAATGGAAATCTCTGGCCGATGGGAATCTCTGGCCGATGGGAATCTCTGGCCGATGGGAATCTCTGGCCGATGGGAATCTCTGGCCGATGGGAATCTCTGGCCGATGGGAATCTCTGGCCGATGGAAAATCTCTGGCCAATGGGAATCTCTGGCCAATGGGAATCTCTGGCCAATGGGAATCTCTGGGAATTGTTAGAGTTGAAATGCATTCCTCATGCTAATTTTCAACTTTCATACCGAATCATTTTGCGACACATTCTAATTTTAGGAAGGGGGGCTTGGCCCAATGAACATCGCCCTGCTGAGCGACTTGAAGAAAGAAATTACTAAAGACTACGGAGTGTTGCTGTATGACGAAGGAGTCGCGCTGAGGTAGCGTAGCTTTAATCTCAAAAACATATTTCAAACCTGCTTCAAAGAAACCCAGACAAAGTTGAAAATTTTCTTTAGGGTTTAGTCGAAATCATTTTCAAATTCCTGAGAACATAATTAATTTTTGAATACCCAAACCTTGGAATATCTCTCTGCAGAGGTCTATTCATCGTGGACCCAGAGGGGATCGTGCGCCACACCAGCGTCAATGACCTCCCCGTTGGACGGTCAGTGGACGAGACCCTGCGTCTGGTCAAGGCCTTCCAGTTTGTGGCCCAGCATGGTGAGGTCTGCCCGGCAGGCTGGACGCCAGAATCGCCCACGGTAACTTTGAGGGTCACTTGGTTTCATAGCAAACCCTGTCTCGAGCCAATAATGGCTCATCAGGCCGGCGTGAAACTACAAAGAATATTTTTTATTCTCCCTGAATGGGATGCTAGTCCATCGCAGGTTACTCCCCAGCTAATGTCGGTACCCATTTATACTCCTGGGTGGACAGAAGCAAGTTGGGGTGAAGTGGCTTGCCTAGGACACAACATATGGCCAGCAGCTTGATTCGAACTCCTGACCCTCTGATTATGGGTCCTGAACCACTATGTGACACTCTGCCATACTTGGTTACATACTTGTGACTAACGCTTGGTTCAGACAGGCGTTCTACAGTCGCGCCGAACCAAATGAGTGAATTGAGTCCGACGTCTGAAACGAATAAGGGCGACAAGGCGCGCCAGACGGCGAACGATCGACTGATGGAGTTGTTAGAGCGACTCAGGTGCGACTTGATTTTAATTTGGTTCGGCGCGACTGTGGAACGCCTGTCTGAACCGAGCGTAAAACATTTCAGGAGAGCAGCGCATTAGGCCCCAGTGGTCATGCAACCCATTTGAAATCTTTGTGTAATCCTGCAACAAGTTGAACCTCACACAAATTCAGCGAAAACAAAAGCTGTCCAGCTTATCTCCTACCTTAGGCTACAAACTTTTCAATTACCCGTCATAAATGTCTCTCAATTTTTAACCTTTGTGGCAAATTAAATTTGTTTTGCTTTCTCTTTTTGCAGATCAAGCCTGACCCCAAAGGATCTAAGACATATTTTGAGAAGGTCAACGGGTAGCTAATTAAGCCATGAACCAGGAGCTTCAAGACTTAAAATCTAGAAGCCAGCCAATATCTTGCAATATTAATTTTGTACATGGTATTTTGTGTTTGTTTTACTTTTATGAACAGTTGTATAATGGAGTCAACCGCAAGGCCTTTAACAATTTGGGTCAGTAACAAGATATGAACAATGACAAAGGAATGCTTGGTCATCACAGTCCATTCAAACAGCTTGTAACTTGACTAGGGAGTAGATGAAGTGTCTGACTCGATTACAACTGAATCAAAAAATCCTATTTATCTACCATAAAGTATTGTTAAGTTTAGAGAAAAACATGGTCGCCGTGAGTTTACAATGGTTGATTTGTTTTTGTTTGTTTCCATGTGCAGCTTGTTAAAGATTTGCTTAGTAAAATTTAGACATGTTTGACTTTTAGACTAGCAAGTATTAATGTGAATAAATATGTGCTAGCCTGGCATGTTTAACCCTTTGACGCCAGGGAGTTGCTATGGCCGTGGCACGCTAATCCGTCCGGAATGCTGTGCGACGGGTGTACGGAGAATTGAAGATACTGGACAAAGGCATAGCATGGCCGCAGATATTCGGCTTGTTCTATTATCGTGTCCAGGTTCCTAGCCAGTTTTGCACACATATATTTATTTCCTTATTATTATTACAGGGTCTTTGTAGGTAAAACTCAGGTTATGCTATTTATTTATATTTATTTATATATACATACACTGGTCTCCCACGGGTCCCAGTGACGACAAGACAATGTGCATAAATGTTTGTTTTAAATGTGGGAGGAAGACCCACGGAATCAGGCAGGGACTGAAAACCCAATCCACATGTTGACCCAGGTCATAGCGGTGGAAGGCGAGGAAAGAACTGCTATGTGCCCACCTGATGACTCCCAGTTTAATCAGTATTCATAAATACCTAAGGACTGTTTACCCATTCCTATTAGTCTAGAACTTGTCAATGCCATAAAACCGCTGAGGAAACGCCGTCTAATTTTGTAAGTAGGGGAGGTCATGGATATTACTATCGTTCATCACGGTTCTTATTTGCTCTATGGGCTGATTAACTATTGGATAACCAAAGCAGAAAATCAACTAACATTTGTGGTATTGAGAATTGCTCGTCTCCGCACAATGAATATTCAGCTAATAATAAGTACTGCTCAAATCAAGTACTAGTCGCTATTGACTTTTTTCCCAAGCAAATAAAAACGTTATTTGTGCAAGATCCTGAGTGAAACTTCTGCGATTTATTTTCCCCCAGGAATATATGGCAACAAATGCGAGTGTGACTTGTTCCAATGTACTCATCAATCATTTCAGGGTGGATTTTACCATTTTGAGGTTTTGGATATTCCTGAATCAAAATCTGTCCAAATTAGAACATAATCTGTCAAAAAGGAGTGTTTTTTTATCGATTTTGTAAAACGACTGTATAGAAATAATACACGTTTCTGAACTTCAAAGCTGTTTATCTCATAATTAGGTTGTCAGGGTTTTATCACTAAATCCTTCCCTCAGGGAAGATAGGGTGGGGGTTTATATGAAAATGATACATCATTTTAAAGCTGAGAACCTTGGGAAAAAAAACTTAAATTGTGCACTTTGCCCGGGTTTCTTTGGAGCAGGTCACAGAGGTACAAAGGTGGAGTCCGAGGTATCAGTCGCATTTAAGTAGCATATTTGCACAACCTTTCAGATAGGGTATGCTTTATATTTTAGCCAAAACAAATACACGAACTAAAAAACAAGGGTACTTGATAGAACACAGCACCCCAAATAGAAAACGCGGCCTGCATAAAATGGCTGACAGAAGGCATTATTTAAGGAAAAATAGTCCAGCGCAATCTGCCAATGTTAAAAATCAAGTTTCGTTAAAATCCCTCCAGTTTTTTCCGTAACCCTGCTAACAAACAGATGGCCAAACAAACAAATGCCGGTAAAAACATGACCTCCTTAGCAGAGGTAAAAATAGATACAAAACAAGTGTTTCTGCTGTCAGTATTGTATTCTGAAACGGTGAGAATGTATAGATTGCATAGATACCTCAATGAACATTACTCGTTGCAAAATGACATTTTACCTTGTTTTACAAAAGTGTAAATACAAAATCTACAATCGTAATCAATTTGTTTCTTTTTTTAATCTCAATATTACATTTTGGACTTTATAAACACTATGTTCTTAGTGTTGTCCCGAGTGATTTAATTGAGAAAAACAAATTAATAAAGTAATCAAGACAAAAATTTCATCTTCAGAATAATTATTTTTTTCCCAGTTTTGTAAATAATAATTTAGCAGGAGAAATAAAAAAGCCCGGTCGATGACCAAACATAAAAATCGTATCTAATCCTAAACTTAATACTTTTCTGCAATAATCATTTAAAAATAAATTGTACCCATCACATCTTTGGAGTTCCACTTACAATTGTACTTTGACAACGGCAATTCACTACTCTACGGACTCCCTCAAAATCAAATATACCGTCTTCAACGTCTTCAGAATACTGCTGCCCGCATCATCACCTTATCTAGGAGGAACTGTCACATAACCCCCATTTTGAAGGAACTACACTGGCTTCCTGTCTCCCAAAGGATTGTTTTCAAACTCATGCTTCTGGTCCACAAAGCTCTAAACAACAAGGCTCCCTACTACATTAAGGAACTACTACATGAATATTCTCCAGCAAGAACTCTTAGATCAAGTAACCAGCAACTTCTCAAGGAACCAATTGCTAAACGAACATGGGGCGCCAAATCTTTTTCTGTTGCAGCTCCTCGACTTTGGAATTCATTGCCACTTGAACTCAGATCATGCCATTGTACAACTAGGTTCAAATCGCTTCTTAAGACTTACTTGATGTCACAAATTTTCAAGGATTAATTTACTTACTTACTTACTTTACTTGTTGTTGTCTACAGCGCCTTGAGCACCCTGCAGGGTGGATATGTGCGCTTTACAAATCTCATTATTATTATTATTATTATTATTTGATCACAAACGAAAAAAAACTTAAATAAAAAAAATAATCCAGCCGTGCTAGACGGAAAATGAAAATTGTGGTGAACAATGTTTACAATCCTGAGTTTCATTCTGTGAAATACAAAAAAATTACTGCTGCATCGATGATTAATACAACCGTTTGACAAATTTGATTAGCGTTTGTTTAGATAGAACTTATAGGTGATCGTACTTGGAACTTTGTAGCTTTCTAGACGGTCGTTTCCAGCAGATCTCAGCAGGGAGATGCGTTTTTTGTTGTCTATGTTGGGGGGAAGGGGTGATGACGATGCTTGATCCTGTACAAAAAAGAAGTGAAGGGGGGAGGGGGAAGTAATAATAATTAAAAGATTAATGCTTCAAATTGTGGACGACATGTAAACTCTTGGAAGTACTCCACCCAAGCCCTTCATTGTGTGATTTATAAGTGTGTACAACTGCTATAAACAAAATATTTAGAGGGATCGTATACGTTTGGTAATTACTCCAAACAATTAATGGCAATACAAACTTACTTGGTAAGAAGTACAGCAGCTTTGGATAGTATAATGCATTTTTTGAAACTTTTCACTTCGAAGTACTGCGGTAATGGAAAAAGATATCACTTTTTTATCCCAACAAATTTGAATCTGAGAAGCGTTACTGCAATGACGTTTCTCAGATTGTGTATTCCAATGCAGATTATTCTTCCTGCGTGGACATAACCGCTCCAGATTTTCGGCAATATCTCAAAATCGCTACCACCTTTTGAAATGAAATTTTTACAGGTTAGTTTTATGGTATATATCTATAACTATATAGGATTGAACAAACAGTGGGTTCCAATTACCAAACGTATACGATCCCTTTAATAAGACTTTATTTTTATTTTGTTGACACAAAAATAGGAAAAAGTAGGAAAAGTAGATATTCTTAAAGGACTGCTGATTTGTCTTACCATGCTAGATGACAGGCTCTGTAGTCTTTATTGAGGGCCATTAGATCTTTCATGTCGGTGGCACTCAGCTCAAAATCTAGAGACTACGGAGAAAAAACAATAATGGCACATTTTATCAAAGTTGACAGAATATGAAGAGCTTGTTTAAATGAGATTTAAAAGCTTTGCATGGTGGAGACTAGACTTGGAAAGATTGGCGGTAACACCATGTGAAAGGATCTCTTTTGGGAAGAGTTGGAGTAGAGCTTGTTTTCAAATCTTGATGAACACAAATGTGTTACCTTATGAATACATTAGAGATTACACTAACCCTAACCCTACCTAATGCTACTTTTTACTACTACTAGTAACAAGTAGTATGCAGTACTTTCACTGACTTGTGTGCAATGCCTGTAGTAATTTTTAGTATTTTGTACTTGGTACTAATTGCACTCGGAGTACTTTTTAGCATTGGGTCCCTCTGCTTGCTGAGTGTGCATGGCCCATGTATGCTGTGTACGGTGTTCTAAACTCTACAGCAAAAATTGTCACTTGGGACACAGCAATGGGTCAAGGCTGGACTACTGCATTTTTTTGCCAGGTAAGTATTACTGACCTGTATTGCCACTATTAGTATTTTGTAGTTGGCAGTATCTGTACTCTGTCAGTACACACCCAATCATCAGTCACGGAGAGACCCAATGCTACAAAATACTAAGTAGTATTCTGTAGTACGCAGTTCTTCAGCCCAAAGTAAGGCCTAGGGGGTTAGGGTTAAAGTAAAACTGCATTTCCCCAATGCTCCATAATAGACTAAAGTAAAATTCTGTATTCTGTATTCCCGAGATCACAGATTCAAGTCATTTTCCGTCAATTTCACTTGTGTAAATCTCGAGTGCGGTGAAACCTTGGATGGTATTTGTCACTTGTAAGAGGAGGAGGGTGAAATAAATAAAGCGGAAGGCATGACTACCTCAAAGTTGTCTTTGATCCTGGAAGCTGTCACGCTCTTCGGGATGCAGATGATGTTCCGTTGGAGAGCAAAACGGATCAGGACCTGAGCTGAGCTCTTCCCCTTAGACTCTGCGATTCGCACCACCTCAGGGTCTTTCATCAGACTAGGATCGCTATTTTCAGCCCTGGAGAACACACAGCATATCAACAAAACACTCCTTATACCGAATCACAATTCAGGTTACGAAAATTAGGGGGGTTAAAAAAGGGGGGGGGGGGTTGAAAGGGTGGTGGTGGTGGTGGTGGTGGTGTTTCATGATCAGTTGAAAGGAAGACCTCCGGAGATTACAACGAGCTCTCTTAACCCTAACCCTCCAGGGTATTTTGGCTAGAAACCCTGCCAGACGCAACAGATTGCATACTTTGTCACATTGACTTGTGTGCAGAGTCCAGCAAGGTCAGGCAGTCACCACAGATGCACTGTGCTGGATTTGGCAGGGTTAGGGTTAAAGGTTATATACAACATTTGATTTTGCTATAATCTTTTGAAATGGAAACATTCAAAGATTATAATTTTGTGATGAAAGAATAAATAAAAAATGCTGTTCTTGCACTTTGGTACCATGCCCCACTTTGGATGAAACAGATCAATTTATACTACATCACGGAATTGTCAGGTCAGGGAACCAGACCAGCTGGCTGGTCACCAAATGTCTGAAAATTGCTATGCCAGCGTGCCAGGGATGCATGAAATATCCAACATCAGAATATGTTCCCAACTATTGCGTGTATAAAAGGAATTGTTACGTCTCGCCCACAGATTTCTCATGTCAAGCCAAGCGCAGCTCTTACCATGGGCGGTCCGGTGAGCCGAGAGGGCTGTAGGCTGTCACGGCGATATTGTTATCCTGACAGTAGCGAACAAGTTCCTCCTGGGTCAACCAAGGATGAAGCTCGACCTGCAAGGGCACACATCATTCATTACTATGGTGGGCATTTGATATATGTCATCTTTAATGAGGGTAAACTCCAATCAGTGCACAGCACTGCTTTCCATGGAGGCCCTCAGGTGCTGAATTGCAAAGGACGCGGCTACAACGTAGTTGAGCCGCTGGCACGTAAAGGCGTCTAAGGCAGCCGGCCACATCGACTCATATAATGACTACGGAGCACAGCCTGAGATCGAAAGTGTTAGATTTTTCCAGAGGGAGGAAAACCGGAGGACCCGGAGAAAAACCCTTGTGACACAGGAGAGAACCAACGCACAACTCTACTCACATATGGTCCGTGCCGGAAATCGAACCCGGACCACATTGGTGAGAGGCGAACGCTTTACATACAAGCCACCCGTGCCACCCGGCATGACCTACTGAATCAGTGCATTCTTTTATGCACCTACACTCCATTGTGCATTTTCATTTAAATTTGGGTC